>OY751106.1:6530000-7780000 GCA_963564075.1 Eupithecia subfuscata
TGGTATAACCATCGCTTTTGTCACTTACACCTCCAGTGCGATCCGCAACCCGCATGCCCAGCGTGGGTATTATGGCATTGCCACCTCATGATAAAGCCACAGGCGCTCATCCGGGGACTGCTATGCCCAGCTATAGATTAGTATGGGCTGCAGATGTTGATGACCGCTTTTGTCAACCTTTGAAACCGAAAGACAGATTTTCTGCTATGACAGTATGGTTCGGTTTTAACACCTTTAAAATCGAAAGACAGATTTTCTGTTTGTGAAATGTTTAGAATTCTTTATTTATAGTGACTCAAAGAAAACTAGAAGTATAAGAATGCGTTTGTCATTCAAACTTCTTAAAGATTATTTAAATTGACCACAAAATAAATAAATAATGCTGGACAATCCACACAGCATCATAGCTCCGAGCCAAGCAGAGCTTGTATAATGGGTACTAGATAACTGATATACATTATACAATATTATTATTAAAGAAAATTACAATCAATAGAAACAAATTAGAACTAGTATTTACAATTGAAACAACTAAGGTAACAGCAGACTGTTGCAAACAGTCTACAGGTTTGCGAAGGCGGGCGATGCGGCAGCTCCACAGTTTTAAACTTTTGATGTCTCATCGTTCATTCGTAACTTATCTATTATGTACCTTATTCTAAATAAATTATTTTGTATTTTTTTTTTATTATTTTGTACAGGTAGCTTAACATAATCCATAACAATACCAGTCGAAAGCGTCCCCGAGACGCGCTGGCTGCATTGCCCCGCTGTAGCTCAACCCAACGAGGCAATACATTATACTACATAGAACTAAATAAACAAATCCGCCACTTGTAGAGTCAAGGTCTACGAATAAACTAGGTCAAGGTCAAATCGGAGGACATAATTTTTAAAATGCCTTGCTAAATCTGAAAATGGTTGTCAGTTAAACTAATTGATTCAGACTAGTTAACTACATAATATCAACTGATTAATAGAAACAGAAGTCTATAACATTATTTCTTTACGGTTAAAAATTAAACACTTAGACAAGTAAAATTCTATACCATAACTTACTATCAAATAGTGTTATTTAAAGTCATTCACAACGGAATATTTAGCATAATTCGAGTTTTGAGCTTTCCAATTCCAGTTATTCCGTGATCATGGCGCATGAAACTGTGCCGAAATATTAGAAAGCTCAAGAGTAGTAAGTAGTAGTAAGTAAATATCCCGGTGTAAATGACTTTAATTTTAATAACCATGATGGGTTTTAAAGATTTAAAGTGTTATTGATTTTTTTCTTCACCTCAGAACTGTCCACTTATTCACTTCTATTGCTTGCCCTCAGGAATAACACCACCCGACGATAAGTCCCAGCAAGTGGTGTCGGATTTTCTGGAGCGTTATTGTCTCGATAGCGACACTGACTCGGAGGGACGGAGGATTCCCGTTATTAGGGACAAGAATGCGGGGGACAAATCTCCAAGGTAAGCACCATGCATCATGTCACCTACCATGTACATATATCAAACTCGAAGTCACTGAAGGGCTAAATATTATAAACTGTGTGGTGTCGGCTTAGAATTTGCACCACCCTAACTCTTCCCGCGGGTGTCGTAAGAGGCGACTAAGCTATATCCACCGGGGGCGGGCAGCAGCGCCCCCTGCAGAACAATTCGACCACCGAACTGCGGTCCCCAACCCGCATGCCCAGCGTGGGGATTATGGGCACTACCCCCATGAGATAAAAGCCAACAAGGCGCATATCAGGGGGAGGCCTGCGTCCAGCAGTGGACCAATACAGGCTGTTGAGGAGTTTTATTTCAGAAAAGGCTACAAAGTAGGTAGGTACATGCTGATCCTAATTTCCTTAAATTAACTAATTTTACGAACTTTGTTTACTTTTTTTACACCTAATAAAGGGTATCTTTTTCTTCATTGGGCTCCTTACACAAATTTTGTTAAGATTGCAATGGGGAGCTTTCCTTAGGTTTTGGCTTTTGCTTTGCCGCCTTGGTTCCCTTCCCCATTGGAAGCTTTAGGGTTTTGCAGTTTAGCACCCTATTAATTATATCATCCATCACACACCTATAAAATATTTACATTACATTTGGCGATCATTTGGAGATCAATCAAGTTTCATACATTTTTGGACCAAAAATGTAAATGTGCCGGCCAACGAAAAAAAAATACATTTCGGTAGAACATGACGTCTCGATATCGCGGCTATGTTGTGCTATTATTATTTGAGTGGATAACTAAGGTCAAAAAATCGTAATTTTTGATATTTTACTGAAAAATCTGCGTTTCGCTAACTAACCAAATAAATCTTTTTTTTAATAATAGTAATATTTTGATCATGTATGACTTACGGAAAAATGTCCCCTTTTAGATTATTAATGGGTACGGTAATTGTTTATTAGACGACCTCTGTGGCGCAGCGGGCGAAGGTCTGCCTGCGACGCAGGAGGTTGCGGGTTCGATTCCCGCCTCGGGACAAATGTTTGTACGATCTGCAGACATTTGTCCAGAGCGTTCTGGATGTTTTCTATGTATAATAAAAAATATCTATCTATGTAGTGTATTGTATTAAGGCGCTACCCCGACCCAAATCAGCGCCACCACCTATTTTATTTAATTATTCTGTTAAACGAAGGAATTTTAAAAAATTGATTGGCCAGTTTGTGCTTCCTATCATAGGCTTTTTTTTTTAATGTCCCTGTAATAGTTTTATTTTGAATACTTTAAGCAGAGATGCGAAGTTGCTCTTTTTGGCCACCATGGTGGGAAAAAAGAGCAACTTTGCATCTCTTCCTACACTATACAAACTAAAACTTTTATAGTGGCATTAAAAAAAGCTTATGATAGGAAGCACAAACTGGCCAATCGATTTTTTAAAATTCCTTCGTTTAACAGAATAATTAAATAAAATAGGTGGTGGCGCTGATTTGGGTCGGGGTAGCGCCTTAAGTATATCAGTTATCTAGTACCCATAACACAAGCTCTGCTTAGCTTGGGGCTAGATAATGCATTATCTAACTATCTATCTATATTTATTAAATAATGAAAGCACCTACTTGTAAAAGTCGAGTGCATCAACACTCAAGTTTTTGTTTCAAATAAACTGAACCAACTTTGGTCTAACTGAATTTCTGTGACATCCATCTGCAACTGAGTGTTACTGGGAATGCTATCAAAGTCGATAGAGAAAAGACCCGTAACAACTTAAAATTATAAATATATAGTTGTTCTATATAGGTAGTACAAAACAAATTGCGTTTTTAACCCCCGACGCAAAACGAGAGGGGTGTTACAAATTTAACGTGTCTGTCTGTGGTATCGTAGCTCCCAAACGGATGAACCGATTTTCGTTTAGTTTTTTTTGTGTCATAGATAGTTTGATCCAGAGTGTTTATAGCCATGTTTCATGAAAATCTGTTCATCCAATAAACGTCGACGGGATTTTAAAATTTGTAATTTAGTCTTGTATAAAAACCGTTTAGCAAAATTAGAGGCCATACCTAAACAATAACAAACATAAATTTCGTTGTTTTTATCTGTCGTATGCCGCCTGTGTTGACATAGCGAGTGCAGCCCCCCCTCCCCCCTCCTTTATTAAATAATAGCTTTATTCTTCTACTTACAGGGAAACAGATCTGAAATCCGAAAACTCAAGCACTCTCATAGGCGAACCACCATTACTGAATGATATAGATAACGATAAGGAAACGAAGAAGCGGATGAAGACACGGTTAGTTTCTTACTTTACTTCCTTCCTTTAGTATTTTAACCCGCGTCGCAAAGAGAAGGGTTTTAAATTTAAAGTATCGTCTATGAGCTTTAGATACACGGCTAGGTTTGACTGCTTCAAGCTGGCAACTGCATAGTAAACTATTCTGGAACTGCTGGAGCGGTTCCGTGCATGCCTGTTAATAGAACCCTGTGTGCTGATCGAAGGTCTTAGCCTCAATGGGCTTTACATTGAGTTGTTTCTTTAAACAACAAAAGCCTAAGCGGAAAATGAATAAAAACGATAGACCGATGATGTCTTCTAAAGAGCCGAATCAAAAATATATAAAATATGCAGTTCTAAAAATCGAGGTCGTGACTCTTCTCATGACTTTTCTCTAACTCTTGTGGTTTTGGATTCGGCCATCCACTCCCACCCAATGACTCATATCTCAAAAAGTCTCCTGTCCATTAATTACGTGAGGCTTTTAGGGTCTCGGATAATCTCACCCAATCTCACGTGGGAAGTGAGGGGGTCTCGGCAAATGACGTTTTTTTTTCACGGATAATAGCACTTACTTCGTAAGGTTGTTCGTTTCGTGTTGGCGCAGAATTCAAAGTAATAGATTTTTTTTTTACTATTTGCGATAAATTACTTTTCCGTTATTTTTATTTCTTGTCGAAGCAAAAATTAAAAACCACAACCAAAGAATCTCGCGCCAACACTAAATTAACAATTTTAAGTATTTCAATGTTCGATTTTGACACTGTGATTCTATACTACGGTTCTCAGAAGTCCTACATGCAACAACATATAAAAATACACGTTTTGAAAAATGATATGTGAGATTAGGGGGAGTGGTCGAGCAAAATCTCACGACATCTCACACGGGCAAAATCACCTCACGTAATTTATGGATGCCCCCTTATCTAAATAAATATCGTCATGGATTGTCGAGTGCTTGTGAAATGCTTCTTTACCAAAGTAACTAAAACTGAGTCCTTTTTATCTATTTGCAGAATAAGTGAGGTAGCGACAGGTTTTATGGGAGCAATGTCTTCCAGGTTTTCATACATCACAGGATCGCATACTATCATTAGGCCGACGCAAGAGGAGTAAGTTTTTCTAATATCTATTATTAAAACTATTGGTGATGTTCTGGACATATGAAGTAGGACGAACTAACTATTTTTATACGAATAATAATACTCCTTTCTTTTTTTTACGTGCTGCCAGAAGTTTTAGGTAATAAATCGTCACATCACACTAATATTATAAACTAGTTTATGCCCACGGCTTCGCACGCGTTGTTTCTATCGAAACGTTTAAAGGTGATTTTATCCCATGGGAACGGATTTCTGGGATAAAAAGTAGCCTATGTTTGATTCCAGGATTAAAAATACCTGTATGCAAATTTCAACCCGATCCGTTTAGTACTTTTGTCTTGAAGGGGTAACAAACATCGATCCATCCAACTTTCGCATTTAATAATATTAATTTTAGTGTGATGTGATGCGAAAGTTTGGATGTTTAGATGTATGGATGGATAGATGGATGGATGATAGTTACCTCTTCATGCCATAACGACTGAACCTACGGGCTGAAATGGGTTCGTGGCGACTCTGTGACTGAAAGGGTGTATAATGTGTATATGTATAATTGCACCCAGAGCCATATGTTGACACAAAATTTTTCGTTGTTAAAACGAATTGTTTTAGTCGTAGTCGAATTGTTACTAGTTGAAATGTTTTTAGTCGAATTGTTTTGTCGAATTTTCCGCAAAGCGTCTTTTTACCTCAATTTTACCGCTGTCGACTAGAAAAAGCGTCCTATAGTTTGAAACGACACGGTGGGTTCAAAATATATGTCTATGTGTCCGTGTAGTAATAGCACCGAAAAGCAAACATTTTAAGGCGCATACGCGACCCAAATCAGTGCCTTAAAGATATTTTTAAGGAAAAGTACTGATATTTCTAGCTGTCTGATATTCGCTATGATTATGTTTGTAATGTTTTTGTAAAACTGCAGCCATTTTATGATGATATTTATCCCTAACAGAAACGCTTAGAAGTATCATTTTAATTTTATTTTAGCTCGTTTAGTAATTTCTCCGTCAAAAAAATTAATACAAAAATTTTTCTTTCAGCTTGGCAGCGCGGTCAAATCTAGATTCGTTAATAGCGCGCAGTCCATCCGATGAGTTCATATTCTCAGTGCCGCGTGACCCGTTCCTATCGCCTTACTGGGCACAGGATCACCTGTTGAAGATGTTCCCTCCTGTTAGAATATTGGTAAGTCTGTTTAAAAAATATTGGGTAGGCTGTATCAGCACCCACAGGTCCCACAGTGGAACATGAAACGTTTGTGCGTGAAAGAGAGCAGGAGGTCTACATTTAAAATCGAAAAGCTGACGGATGACGTTCAACCACCAAGTTGCTTCGGGCGCGTCACCAACTAACACTCTTCGTTTCGGATCTCTAAGGAATAAATATCAGATTTCATAGTAAGGTCATCGAAAGAAATGATCGGTCGTCCTTCGTTTTCTGGTTTTCAAAGTAGACCTCCACGCAGCGTAAATCGCTTCGATTGCCGCACTTGGATGGCACGCCGTTACAAAGCGCGGCTTGCTTCGCTCACCACGCTGTGTAAAGCTGTGCGGCGAAGCTTGCATCAATGTACGGCTAACAATTTATTGAATAAACACAGCACGCGAAATGGTGAATTAGTTCGGAATGCGTCGTGCAGCGCCATTTACGCCTGTATTTACAGGATACAGGAAGGTCTATTTAGACCTTCACGATATTCGCTATCCAGAGCGTTAGCGGTAAATTTTTAGACGATTTCGAGTCGGTCGAGTCAAATCAATCTAAGGTTTCTGTTCTTATAGTGCGTAAGCCCTCAAACTCGGGGTAATCACTAAAAAATCAAAAAATTCGCTTTGACGGGACTTGAACCCACATCCTTCCCTCTGTCATTTTTATTTGATTTCCAAATCAATGTATCTGCAGGATGCTGGATGCGGCAAGCTGAAGACAGGGCGCTATGGTGCTCATTAATGGAGGCCTATGTCCAGCAGTGGACTAATATAGGCTGATGATGATGATGATGAGATGATGTATCGCAGTATCCCGTTGGGTATTTTAGTGAGCTAGGATTACCGTCTAGCCCCAAGCTAAGCAGAGCTAAGCTAAGGAGAGAACACTACATCGATAGAATTTTTCATTATAGGTGCACAACACCCAGAACACCCGGATCAATCCATCTGCAGATCGTACAAACATATGTCCCGAGGTGGGAACCAAATCCTCAGGCGGATCTTTACCCCCGCAATAAATTATATTATGTTCTTTCAGACGGTGCACCTGGACCCATGCCTCGATGACTGCGTGATGTTTGCCAAGAAGCTGAAGAGACTCGGCAACCCAGTAGGCATAGAGGTGTTAGAAGGATTGCCTCACGGGTTCCTCAACTTCTCACTCGTACGTACAACATTACACTAGTATCGTATAGATAGACTAGACTGACGGATGTCAAGAAGCTGAAGAGACTTGGCAACCCCGTAGGCATAGAGGTGTTAGAGGGGTTGCCTCACGGGTTCCTCAACTTCTCACTCGTACGTACAACATTACACTAGTATCGTATAGATAGACTAGACTGACGGATGTCAAGAAGCTGAAGAGACTCGGCAACCCAGTAGGCATAGAGGTGTTAGAGGGGTTGCCTCACGGGTTCCTCAACTTCTCACTCGTACGTACAACATTACACTAGTATCGTATAGATAGACTAGACTGACGGATGTCAAGAAGCTGAAGAGACTCGGCAACCCAGTAGGCATAGAGGTGTTAGAGGGGTTGCCTCACGGGTTCCTCAACTTCTCACTCGTACGTACAACATTACACTAGTATCGTATAGATAGACTAGACTGACGGATGTCAAGAAGCTGAAGAGACTCGGCAACCCAGTAGGCATAGAGGTGTTAGAGGGGTTGCCTCACGGGTTTTATTTTGTATACTTTAGTATACAAAATAAAACTTTTACAGAGACTTTAAAACAAAGCTTATCATAGGATTCACAAACTGGCCAATCGATTTTTGAAAATTCCTTCGTTTAACAGAATAATAAGATAAAATATGGTGGCGCTGATTTGGGGCGGTGTCGCTACCCTTAAGCTGATGATGATGATCATAAATTGTTCTTCTTCAGGGCAAAGCCTCTTTACACTTTGTTAAATTCTTGATACCCGTAAGGTCTCAGTACGTGGCTTGGGAAACCAAATTCGAAGTTCTCTAACTTTGACGAGAAACCTACCAAGAGGAACAGAGGGAAACGGTGCCCACTCTGATTTACAAATGAAGGGTGCAGGGAAATAACGATGGATGTCACTTTTTTATCGATTTTTTGTTAATGGCAACATTTGAAAGTCCATGGAAAATAGTTTCGTTTACATCGGAATACATGCAAATAACGCTACGTGTCACCGAGTAATTGACCGTTGAAAAAAGGGGCACAGGCTAAAAACGATGAAAGTTTTGTAATACCGGCGAAAAATGATGAATGTCAGTAAAAAAAAGATGAAGGTTGTTTATGGTATGGTGGCGGGGTTTTGATTGTCAGTGTCAACTTTGTCAAGTTCCTAGTCAGTCAAGCAAGACAAGTGATTTTTCCTCTATGAAGCAAGATTATTTTGTTGCAGTATTACAATTCGTACCTATTTGTTAGATTTTGGGACAGTTTTCGAAAAATGGATGTTTCTGAAAATGAAGACGAATCCTTCAATGATTTACATAAAAAACAAACCAAAAAAAGACCAAGGCATGGGCGGCTTACCGACGTCAATAAGAAGCTACGTGCTACGACACATGAACTTGGGCCAAGCTGTGAATGTAAAAGGTTTAAATGTTTCGAAGTAATAAAGGAAGATCAGCGTAACGACATTATTCGGCAATTCAATGAGTTGGGTAATCACCAGGACCAAAACCTTTATCTAGGCGGTTTGATTACAGTGCATTCTGTAGCACAACGCCGAACACGCAAGAAAAATAACGGAGGCGAACCACATCAAGCCAGCTATAGTTACAGAGTCAGATGTGCATCAAAGGACGTGCCGGTATGCCAGAACGCTTTTCGATCTCTCCATGGCATAACAGGCAGAAGAATACAGACTTTACAAAGTCAGCTTATTAATGAGGGGAAGATTAAGAAAGATGGAAGGGGTAAGCATGTTAATAGGCCCCACAGACTAAAGGATTCTGTTCTTGAACATATTCATGAACACATAAAATCTCTGAAAGGTCGAAAATCACATTATAGTTTACATGAAAGTAATAAACTATACTTATCTGAAGAATTGAATATTAAAAAACTTTTTGAAATGTTCAAAGAACTATACCCTGAAGATAAAGCGTCATATGAGTCTTACCGTTCAATATTCAATACTCATTACAATATTGGTTTTGGGTACCCAAGGTGTGACACCTGTAGCACATGCGACGAGTACAATGTTAATTTGAGAGCTCTAACTCAGAGTTTGGAAAGTAGTGAAGATAAAGAAAGCATTGAAAATGAGATAAGGTTATTGAATGTGAATAACCAAGTACATCTGAAGAAGGCTGAAACTTTTTATGCACGGAAAAGAAATGCAAGGCTTAATGCTCGAAACAAAGAAAGCGTAGAGGCAATTTGTATGGATTTTCAAAAAAATCTAAATGTACCTAATATAACTACAAACGATGCATACTACAAAAGAAAACTGGGATATTACTTGTTTAATATACACATGCTTTCTAATTCGTCTTCCAAATTTTATGTATATGATGAAACAATTGCAAAAAAAGGATCCGATAATGTGGCATCAATGCTGTATGACTTTATAATGTTTCAGTTACCAGATACTGTAAGAAAAATTACAATTTTTTGCGACTCATGCGGAGGCCAAAACAAGAACTATGTGATTATCAGATTTATATATTACATTGTGCACATACAGCGGAAATTAGATGAAATTAAAATTGTGTTCCCTGTAAGAGGGCATTCTTACATGGAATGTGACAGAAATATGGCTCTGATAAATCAAAAAGCTCATATTGAATTACCTTCTGAATGGGCTGATCAGGTAGCTGTGGCTAGATCTAAGCCATCTCCATTTATCGTTGAACAGTGTCAACAGGACCTCTTTAGAAATTGGGCAGATTATTTTAAACCCATGTTTAAACCAAAATGTCCAATCCCTACACGTTCTATCAAAGAGATTAGAGTACACAGAGAAAAACCCAAACTGATATTTCACAGAGACTCATATAATGGTGCATGGGTATCCAATGTTATCACCAATAATAGATACATCGGTCCAATACTACAAGTAAATGAATTCACACATCCTCAAAAATTATATCAGTCATTGCTACCAATATCTGCAGCCAAATATAATGACTGCTTAGACTTGGCAAAATTCTGCTCACAAGGGGCAAAAAACTATTTTTTAAATCTACCCAATACAAAAAATGTAATTGATGATGATGATTAAACAAAAACAGAATTCTTTGCCAAGTCTAAGCATAGTGTATGTAACATGTGTGACATTCAGCATTTTTTTATTGACATTCATCATTATTTCATTGGACTATTTAGTCACATTTTTTTCAACTTTTATTTTTAATAAAACTGATTGTCTGATAACTTTGATTTTAATTCCAACCATTACAATAAATATGAACCTATAAACTTATATTATATTTAGTTTCAAGTTAGTGTTGAAAAAGGGTACAATGAGTCTTTGAACCTAAGAATCTAATTTACTCCAATTAAGGTAAAATTGACATTCATCACTTTTCCCCTGCACCCTTCAAATGTGATAGGATCTCATAATGATAAATCGAAATTTTCTATGGAACTTGCTGATCAGGAAAACCTTAGTGTTTAGAGTTAGTTATGATTACCTTACCACCTTCACCTTCAGATTAAGTTGTTCTACCATAATGAAACTGGATGAAGGTATATTTTGATCATGCAAGCAGCCGTTTAGTTCAATCTGAGTAAATACTAAAACTAGCTGTGTTGTGCCGGCTCAGAATTTGCACCACCCCAACTCTTCCCGCGGGTGTCGTAAGAGGCGACTAAGGGATATCCACCGGGGGCGGGCAGCAGCGCCCCCTGCAGAACGATTCTACCACCGAACTGCGATCCCCAACCCGCATGCCTATCGTGGGGATTATGGGCATTACCCCCATGAGATAAAAGCCAACAAGGCGCTTATCAGGGGGAGGCCTGCGTCCACCAGTGGACCAATACAGGCTGTTGAGGTTGTTGAGGAAATACTAAAAGATAGATATTTTTTCCAGATGGCCAAAGAAGCAAACGAAGGCTCAAAGCTCTGCATAGAAAGGATCAAACAGCTGATGGACTTAGAGAAAGGCGGGTCAGAGACCTCCGAATCGACCGATTTATGAATGTGCGGCCTCTGTTGCCGTGCCGACTAGCGCTTTGATAGCAGGACCAAAGAGTTCATTTTCTATTACCAACCTATACGTAAAGCGTAAAAATCCAAACAAAGCTCATCAAGAATTTCGAGATGTCACAAGTATACAACTTGGGGGCAAAACTAGGTACCAATTTTAATTTTAAAGGTAAGGAAGTTTTAAATCCTTCTAGGTTATAACTTTTGATGAGCACTATAAATTGAATCATTTGAATAGCGTGGTTTTTGAACAAGTCTTGTTTTTTGAAATTCATAAGCTTCGATATTTTCGTTATCAACCAGTTTCCTTGTCTATTTGTAATTTGCAACCAAACAAAGTTAAACTTTAGCGTTTACCCAAAATAGACCGTTCGCCTATCCAAAGATTATGCTTTCCGGATTGTACTATTTTGTGTCGTATTTTTTTTACGGGAAAGTGTTATGCTATGGGGATAAAGTACTGATATCGGCTTCTTTGAATACAATTATTATGCAACGTTTTCGAAAACACACTCAAGAAAATGAGTACAAAATATTTTAACGTATTCCACGTTTTGAAGAAACAATCAATCAAAGCCCTCAATTGCACGGCAAGGAGGCTAAAATCTTAAATGTAATTGGTGTTATTTAAATTGGTGTCCTAATATTAAACTGTATGTTAATGTATTGTGAAGCTTATAAAGCCTTCCAAAGTACGATTAGAAATTGCCGAATTTCTAAGCTCCCAAAACTTAATACTTAGGTACACTTTCTAACATGACAATGTTTGTAGAAGGAAGTTAAATTATTTTTGTTGAATGACAAAATAAATTAAACCTTGTGATAGCATTTATTATTGGATTGTTTATAAATTTTATTAACTGATGTGAATTATTGTGTTCTTTTGATCTGAATTTTACGGAAGGACCAGAAATATATCAGCAATGAAATTATAACATGGTATACTCAATTGTTCCTCACTTTATCATTTTAATATAAATTTTGGAATAGTCAAACTTTATATGAATCAAATATACGGGGTGTAACAAAAAGGACAAAAATTTCAGTGGTTCAGCTTCGATCACAGAACACGGGACCAAGTCTGAACCACTCCTGAAAGTTTGATCCTTACTTTTTGTACCAGCCTGTATAATTTTGTTATTTTAGCCCTTTATACGTAACTGAACCAAAAATTGTCGAAGTATTTTAGGCATGCTAGAATGCGACCTATTAGATATTAAATCATACTTCTAATGCTTCTAAAGGTCCATGTCTACTCCTTATAAAAGTGGATACATAGCATAGGTAGTAAGAAAAATCTGTAATAGGTATACCAATTGAATCGCTGCAGCTATGGATTCACATATTACTATAGGTTACGCTTTATTATTGTTGGTCAGTAATTGTGTGTTCAATGTTGTTGCTTTCGTGATAAGCCTTGTAGTATTTGTTTTAAATAAATGCTTTATGTTATTCAATAACGCGGTAGTACCTGTTACATGTAAAAAAAACTCGCTAAATGAATGGGAGGTTTCAGTTAATATTGCTGGTGTCAAAACTTGACTAAGATAAAACGCAATTTTTAATACGTCTGTGATAGCGATTGCAGCTCTTAAAATATGTCAGTATTTAAAACGTACGTTTAATAAATTAAAACAAATTCTAGTAGGTAAAATGTATTGAACTGTTTTAACTGTTTCTTGTGAATTATGGAATTGTATAAATGTATTTAATCAATATTTTTATAGATTTTATTGCGGAACACTAAATTATTGCGTAATGTACGCACCTATTTATTTCATTTAGGTACTTATTTAGTAAAGCAAGGCCTGTTCCAGAAATAGATGAAAGATGTTAACGAAAGTTATGTTTGAGTACACTTTATTTTATGTAACGGCCAAAGGTTGTTTATCGCATTACCAAATAAGTAGTCACTATGACAATATTGTAAGTATGTACCTTAAAATATTTAATTTCAATAAAATTATTCAGATGATAACACGTTTCTTTTCTCTCATTTTCTACCCAGCGCTAAGTATATATTATTTTATGTTTGATATTTTGTTTTATACTAGACGATTTTATAATGACGACCACGGTAACGCAGCGGGCGATAGGAATCGCGACGGGTAGACTTTTTACCCGGAGAGAAATGTATCTCACTGCCAAATTTCGTTAAGATGCGTTAATCGTTAAACTTACATTACAGACAGAATAACTTTCGAATTTATAATATTAGATATGAATTTTATCCGCTGGTATTTTGTTCCGGGTGTTTTCGATGTATAGTAAAATTATTAGCTATTTATGTAATGTGTGATGTAATAAATAAAGTATATGTACCTAATAACAGTTATGATACCTACCATAACACCTTTGCTTAATTTGGAGCGAATGTGTGTGATTTGTCCAGAATTATATCAGTGTTTTGAGTTTACCTTCTCGATGTATGTACGTACATATGTAGGTACTATCGAGAAACTATAATTTTATATATATAATTTTAAAGTACTTGCTGTTAAGACGTTTTGCATTGGATTTACAAAGGAATTCAGTAAGTACCAAAATACAGCGCCTCTACCGTGTGATACATGGATGGAACTACACAAATGGTAGACAAATATTAATTTGCCTCGTTACTAAGTGTAGGTTTATCAATATTTAATTGATAAAAAGACTGGCTTAACATAGGGCGGAAAGACCACACCAAGTTCTAGTCTTTCTCATGCCTTCTAGGTAGGGTTGGTTTAATACAGTATGCTTTGAATATTGAAATGAAACAGTATAGTTTGTTAATCACATTTATTTCTAATAGTTGCAGTGTACAGTAACTTTTTGGGAGGTTGGGGTAGACAAGTGACTTTTTTGGTAACAACTATAAATACTACATACATTTTCAGAAAAAAACCAACAGAACAAAAATTTCGATACAAATTCAACATTAAATAAAAACCAATATCGTAAGTGCAAAAATAAGCATGATAATTTTATACACAATCATACACCAAAGCTTATCAAAATAACTTTTCCTCATTTGAATATACAAGCGTGGATAAATAACCCAATTAATGTGAGGTGTAACAACTTCCGTTCAAACCATATCAGGAAACTCAAGATTGTATTGTAATTCATGCTTTGCTACAATGTACATGTAAAAATTGGACATCAGCATAGTACTGGCCAGAGCTAAAAGAACGCCTAGAGCTAGTTATTATGTTCTATTTGATTAAAACTTTACAGATACAAAGTTAGAGTTGGTATAAAAATCAACTCCAATTCGCTGACCTAGTGTTTATAAGCAATATACATTGTCATTCAATTGCTGAACCACTCATTAGTGGAACATCAGTCATCATTACAACTAATTATGGCCTCAAAATGTCCACAACCACATTCAAAAACCCATGTTAATTACAAAATAGCCTTACATCTGATATACACAGAGATGGGTTTGTAGCATTTCTTACATTATGTTGTATTGTTTCACTTATTTCACATAACAACAGTGGCTTGAGTTATTTGGTTAAGCTCAATCGTGGCCATTGGTTTTGGCATGAGGGACTGTTCCATTCACTAGAGGTGTCGCAGCTTGTTGGGAAAGAGAAGGTTCACGGATTGTCTTCTGAAGGACATGAGCATCAGCAGGCTCTATTCTCTTGTAGTACTGTTCTTTTGTCTCCACTATTTCAAATCCAAACTTTTTGTAGAAATCTATTGCACTTTCATTGTTTACTTGCACATGTCTGAAACAAAAACAAAAAGTCTTTATAAATATTTGTCCAATTTTTGTAAAACCTGCAGGTATTTGTTCCACATGTTCGGGGTATTTTCTATGTAAGTACATATTTTTATGTATGTAATGTGCTAAGTAGTATCTGATAACTAGTACCCATAACACAAGCTCTGCTTATTTTGAACCTAGATGATGCTGTGTGGATTGTCGTTGAACAATATCAATTTACACTAAAAAGGCACTTTCTGCTCCACATAGGCTGGGACTATTTCGATGTGCATAGTAAAGTCTATCTGTGCGTATACAGCTGGTGCTGTGTGATCAAATGTGTCAAACAACAGAGTTGTATTCAAAATATGTCCAGACTGTATAGCGGGGTGTTTGATCAGATTTTAGATTACTGCAATGCTAGACTGGTTTCACTCTAGTAAAGCTTACAGATACATAACCTTCAACTTACTCAGTATTAACAAAGTAGGCAGGTAATTGGTATGAAAATATGAAGGTATCTATCCATTATTTCAGTAATGCATTAATAATGTAACTTACAAGAAGACGCTGTCGAAGTTTCCGTCTTGTTCAACATACTTGAGCACATGTTCTACCATCAGTGAACCAATGCCCAGCCTCCTGTACGGGTAAAGGCACCCCAGGGTCATAATGTACAGCCTTCGCGAGTTGTCCGTCGTGTCTATCCTACAGCACACTGCTCCCACCACGATATCATTGTAATAAGCCAACTTCGCCAGCTCTCCAGCCTCCAACACATCTTTGTAAAATTTATCGTTATAAGACACTGGGAACACCACTGTATTCAGTTTCTTGAGTTGCTTTATATTATGCGGTGTCACATCGCCGAGTTCTATTTTAGCTCTGCAAATATAATCCTGTTTTAGTTTCAAAATACTGTGGCAAAGAACACTTGTCTTCGTCGTTCAATATTATGTAGACAGCTACAGGACAACTGGGATTTTGAAGACGGACAGTACAGTATGATTACGGTCTTGCTTACCTAGTCATTTTTATAGCTAATCTACAAGTATACACTAAAATTTATAAACTAATCTAACACAGTTATATCACACGAGATCACTCCCGCCATCTACCATTGGATTTTGCTGGCTGGCTGGCTCCCTTTTTCTCGTTTCTTTCACGAATTTTTGTTCTCAAAATGAGTGAAGTGAAGGTAGTTCGTTCGACAAAAGTCCAATGTAGACACCTCTCTAAAAATAATAGAACCAAAAAGATAGAGTTCCAAGCATGGTCGAATGAAGGGGGCTGGCATTCGTAGGTAACCTCCTTGTTTGTAGGGATATAAGAATAGACAACGTCAAGCTCGAAGACACAGCTTGATGGTGTACAGGCAACTTTTTGGAAAAAAGCTCCTAATAAAGAGTGGCGCCAAGATTCAAAATAATTATTCGGCGTTCCATTGTCTTGTCAAACACGTAAAAAATATTTTCGGTTCAAAGAACTAATAAATTTATACCAATCCGAATCAAAACCGTTTGCGATGATACTAAATCTACTACGTTCTATTCAAACCCGTTTTGTAAGGTTTGGATATGTGAATCGTTCTCTCGTGTTGACTAAAGTTTTACCGCAGAAGGCTTTTACCCAGGAGAGCAATGACTTGACACCACAGCCTGGATCACCCGGAAAAACATCAGAATGTCCTAAAATACCCAAGGAAGTATTGCCTACGGCTGCGGCACGTGCAGTTCCTATGATGGTAACGAATAGGGACAGCGTGGTTCTTTCATTTGACGAAATTCCTGGACCCAAGTCATTGAAACACTTTGCTAGTATTCGGAACTACTTGTCGGATTTCGGTACCCAGATCACGGCAGGTATTCTGACTCTTGGACTCAATATTGGTAAGTAAAGTAATAGGTAACCGTTACCGTAGTAGGGATGCTGAAAAATATCGATATATCGAAATTTGAAGCCGATTTTTTGATCCGATATATCGATCAATATCGAAAATCGTTTTTTTTTTTAATTATATTATATAATAATAATAAATAAATAAATAATGCTGGACACTTAACACAACATTATCTAGCCCCAAGTTAAGCAGAGCTTGTGTTATGGGTACTAGATAACTGATATACTTAATACAATACACTACATAGACAGATATTTTTTATTATACATAAAAAACATCCAGAACGCCCTGGATAAATGTCTGCAGATCGTACAAAGATTTGTCCCGAGGCGGGAATCGAACCCGCAACCTCCTGCGTCGCAGGCAGACCTTCGCCCGCTGCGCCACAGAGGTGGTCGATGATGATTGATGTCAATAATCAATCATTACTACCTAACCTACATCGCTAGCATTCAAAGACGTAAAACATAGGAACGAATGGAATAAAACTCCCTGTGTTGTCTATGGTGTTTATTGTCTGGCCGTGTGGTGCCGGTTTAAAATTTGCATCACCCAACCCTTCCCGCGGGTGTCGTAATAAGCGACTAAGGAATATCCACCGGGGGGTCGGGCAGCAGCGCCTCCTGCGGAACAATTCTACCACCGAACTGCGATCCCCAACGTGGGCCCAGCGTGGGAATTATGGGCACTACCCCCCATGAGATAAAAGTCAATAAGGTACTTATCAGAGGGAGGCCAGCGTCCAGCAGTGGACCAATACAGGCTGTTGAGGTGAGGTTGATGTACCGTCTGACTTAAATGTTTTATTTGCGGTGCGTGTATGTGTGTATATGGCCGCCCGTTCGTGGGGTCATCCATCCATCTGTTTTTTTATAAAGATTTTCGTACTTACCTACCTATATTAAAATAATGTGCATCGTGTAAAAAATACTTTTGTAAATATTGAGTTCACTCAAACATAATATATAGATAGGTGCATTATTATTTTAAATTGCAATATCCTCTGAAAATTTGACCGATTTATCGATATTGTTTCTTCGATATTGATATTTTTATGAATATCGATATTTTTCTTCACTTCGACATCCCTAACCGTAGAATACCTACCATACCTACGTAGGTAGATAGGTCTTAACAAGCGAACCAATTTACACCCAGGAACGTTCATAGACAAGAAAACACCAATGAGAAGTCTCTCCGTACTCTTTGACGAATATGGTCCGGTGGTTCGGTTCGTCAGCCCAATCGGTGGCGACATTGTGCTCGTAAACCACCCAGATCATATCCAGAAGATTTACACCATGGAGGGCGAATATCCCGTGAGGTCTTCGTTGGACTCTTTGGAGAAATATCGACTGGAGCATAGAAATCATGTTCACGGAGGGTTATTTTCATCGTAAGTACCTTGAATTATTTTTAATAGGTATTACCTACCCCTCGTATTATCTACTTACCCTATCAAATTCTCAAGTCAGCGCTGCTACTACGACGGTGGCGGCGGCGGCGACGGCGACGGGCGGCAGCGACGGCGGCGCGGCCGAGGCTTGGACGGCGGACGCCGCAACGAGAATTGAACCCGCAACATCACACGACACAGATCAGCCAGCTATGCGCTACCTGTTCGCGACGCTGGGCTATTAAGATCGTAGCTTCGGTTTTGTGAATATTTTAAGAAATAATTATGTAACGTAGACTGCTGCATACTAAATAGGTACCTACTAGCTAGGTAGGTATTGCAATGCGTTGCTAAAGGCTTCTCATCTCATAGGCGTAGCTCCTCCCACTCCCAGGCGCATACGCGCAAAATGAACTAATCAGGCCGAGAGGTAGAGGTATACATGGTACAAAATAAACAAGGTATGCTACTCCGAGAAACAGCGGTCACGTGGGTTTTCCCAAGCGTACGTCATATCCGCTACGGTGGTTTTCAAACTTTTTAGTTTTGGGAGACGAGATCTAGATCTAGGTTTTAGGTTTTCCATGAAATTTTTCAAACTTAGTTTCCATAATTTGAGCAACGCTAAAATGAACTCTGCACATGGATAAATAAATTTTTCCCTTAAAATTAAATTTATCTAATCGCAGGAACATTTTTCAGCCACAGATTCTCTTTTCCGGAATTTAAAGAACCCCTTTTTAAGGCGAAGTGAGATCGTGGTTGCGCAGCTATGCAACGAGCGAACGCCCCGCGAGGCAGAGCGGCGCGGGGACCGCCGCGCCCGCGCCCCTCGCCGCGCACGCTATAGCTAGCTAAACTACTAATACTAAATAGGTAGGTAGTAGGTACACCTATAAGTTTACGTACAATTATGTATATTTGATAGAAAGGGGATTTATTTATAAATAATTTCCGATAATTTATTGAAAAACCTATACCTAAGACTTATTATGAAGGTATGTATATGTATTCCTATTTTTTTATTTATTGAGGATATTTATGTAAGTTAGATGCGCGAGTAGGTAATTTTATAAACGGACTTGTAAAAAGGAAGATATTCTCTTTTCGGCTGTAGGTAGGTACTAGGTAGGTAGGTATCTAAGTATTTTTATGATTACGTAGTTTGTTTTATTTCTTACCTACCTATATAATAAACCCACTTTTGCTTATAGTGATAAGTCTACCAATACTGAATTAGATAAGTAAGGTACCTACGCTTCTTATAAGTCGGGCAAAATGTCATGTTTTGTTTTTTCATCTCTAGACGTACCTAGTATAGTAGGTAAAATGGCCCGGTGCCTAAGATGGCCCACTCTTAGAAAAACTTATTTGCATGATTTTTGTTTCATGGTAGGTATGCTTTTTTATAAAAAAAATATGAGCATGCTCATCATCATCATCATCAGGCTATATCAGTCCACTGCTGGACATAGCCCTCCCCCAATGAGCGCCATAGCGCACTGTCTTCAGCTTGCCGCATCCAGCATCTGCCTGCAGTCTTTTGCAGATCGTCATCCCACCTGGTCAGAGGGCGTCCTACACTACGTTTGCCGAGTCGCGGTCTCCACTCAAAAACACGTATATGAGTATACTATGCATAGGTATATATAGAGTTGGCCAAAATTTGGTTCAATTGAAGAAAACAGGTAGGTAGATATTTTATAATTATCTTTATTATTATCTAGAGTTGATGCCTCAATGAGAATTTTCTTAAAATCCATCCATCCATCATCTCCATTTAATACACAAGGCTGGGGTGTGACTGACACTGATTGAAGGTCTAATAGTGCAACTTCCGATATTTCATGCACTTGTGGTGATACTTGTTCAGTAAATCCGTCACTAACTCGAAGATTTTCTGAAGTACTGAAACAATCAAGGTAAGCATAAATGTAATATTGAAAGCAAATAGGCGTGTAGTGTCAAAGTGTGCGTACTAATTCGGGGTACTAAACTAACCACAACTATCCACTAACTGAAGAAATAAGGTAGATATCTAAGATGTTGTGATTCATGTGATTTGACCCTAAAATAGCCCACTATTCTGCAAATTGCTATAATTCCGTGCAATTAGATTTATTAACGGCTAAAGCCATTTGAAGAACCTAGGCTTGTATCGGTGGAAATACGTTTTTTAAAAGTGGGCCATCTAAGGCAGCGGGCCATCTTAGGGTCAATATCTTGTTCGAAACAGATAAACAGGTTATATATTATTATGTAGGTAACAGTGGTATTATCAGGATTACATCACAATCGGTAGGTATTTTTTGAATTATATTTTGGGTTATCTAAGCACAGGCGCGGTCGCAGCTCAAGACTTTGGGGGGGTCACATTGGTGCGGGCCGTAGCACCAAATGTACTTGTAGGCGGTTGCAGACCCCACTGAAAACCACTAAACTTTATCGGCGAGCGGAGCGAGCCGCGGAAAATTTATACTCAACTCCCAACAATAGTAGGTATAAGTTATAGCGAGCCTCGAAATTTTTGAGATGTTTTCTAATATAATTTAGTGTTTTCGTTTGATTTTTTGAGTGTTTGGAAAACTGACCTCAAACGAGGGATGAGCCCATGACAAGAGGTAGACAGTGTAAAGTTGCCGGCAAGTTGGGCGAGCTGCGACAATTTTTGGTTTTTGTTAGATTTTGGTAAACTTTTTAGAAAATTTGGCAAAGTGACCTAAAGCGGGCCGGGTTTTGAGCTTTGGATCATAGTCAGAAGGAACAAATGTTATCAGCGACCAGACCAAAACGCGAAAATTTTGTTGTCTACAAATTTTTTGTACTGGTTGACAAAGTGAACTCGCAGATTATTTGTTATATTTTGTGCTTTTTATTGTGGTGGTTGGATTGATACAAACTGACACTAGCGGACCAGCCAAACCAATAAAATTGGGAACGTTGCCTCTGTGCTAATCAGCACAAAGAACAGTAATATCGGCGAGCGGAGCGAGCCGCGATTTTTTTTATTGCTGCAGTTGGTAACCAAAATCAATGTAACGGAAGTAAACAGGATAAAATAATCATCAAGCTGTGGGTTGCAATTTTTTAAGTACCTAAACTAAGATTTGGGGGGGGGGGGGTCATGGCCCCTGTGACCCCCCCCCCTGGGACCGCACCTGTCTAAGGAACCTTGTCGAAGCTCATAAGATGCTCCACTACATTATAGATGCACTATGATTGTAACACATTCCCGCGAAATTTTAATTATTTTGAATCAGTGGAAATAAGTTTTTCAAAAGTGGGCCATCTTAGGCACCGGGCCCATCTTTGGGTCAGGTACCTTATTCAGAAAAGACGTTTATATTTAGGTACCTAATATGGTATTATATATTGGCAAGTAGGTACCTATATATACTATATTAGTTATAGTAACACATAATTATTACATATAAGTAAGCGAAAGTTTGAATGTCAATCATAATGTTATGTTTATTACTTATCTCTTCACGTCAAAACTACTGACGGATCGAGCTGAAATTTTTCTTTGTGGTAAAATAAATATTTTATTCCTGGAAAAACGCGTGCGAAGCCACTGGCAGAAGCTAGTAACAGATAAAAAATTAGTTGCGTCAGGTAGCTTACTCAAAAAATCTGGGTGACACCGATTGAAGTTCTACTAGGGCCACACTCGATGTTTCTGGCAATTGTGGTACCTAGGTTAGTGTCGTCTTTACTTGTTACCTGTGACGCCGCCAGCCCAACAATGTCAGGTGCGGGATTAGGACTGACAAGAGTTCTGTAAAAATATACATAGTAGATAGTAAAATTATGTAGATAGATAGATAGTTTTTTTTTTGTATGTTGTATGTTTTTGTATGTAAGTAGATACCTAGCTATTTCACAAATAGGTACTTACCTACCTTTCTACCTACTGAATAACTAATGAGGGAAAAATGTTCAAACGATTAGGTAGGTAGATACATATTTTATTTAGAACGATCTAAATAAAATATGTAAGTATCTACCTATGTAATCTATGTAGATAGGTACTTATTAGTTGTAAGATGATCAATAAAAAACTTACTTACCTGTTCAAGTTCATCAATTTGAGTTTCTTGAGCTTCAATCGCGAATATTTTCTTGTTTTATTACACTTTTTATTGCCCATTTTTCTGTCTCGTACAATATTAGTTGCGTAGTAGGCGGCAGCGGGGGGGCAAGGGGTCGCAAAAGTTGTACACGGGTGCTCTCGACGAGGCGCTGCGGCCGACTGATGGAAGGCGAGAGCCGCATTATGGCCGGCCCGCGCGCAATTTCAATAGTAGTTATTTTTAAATGTGTTTTTGCTACAAAATTATGTTCTTTCGCAAAAATGTAAAACCATAATCCTCTAAAGTATATATTAGGGAACACGTAGACGAAGTTTCATTGAAAAATGTTAAATAACCAGCAAATGAAACTGGTTCTTCCGTAGAAGTACCACTGTACAAATTAAGATTTAGAGGTAACTTTGCGATTTTTTTCTATCGAGTCAAGTTTAGTCAATCGTGTTTCGACTCCCATAAGTCCCTAACGCGAATCCTAAACTTTTTATTGTCATCAAAAACAAATTAAAAAATTGATGTTTTTTGGCCTTAAAATTGATTTTCCGTGGAGTCAAAACGTGGGTTTTGGGACTCACTTCACCTTAACCGCCCTTCACACTTACAGTTACGGTGACTTAGAGTAACCGCCCATTTTATTTTAAAGATTTATCCCATCAAAAACGCGAGTGATTCACCGGCGTCAATAAAAGTTTGATAGTCACCGGCAAATGAACGTAACCTCCCATTTTTGTGGCAATTGGACAATGACGTAGGCTTGGGAAGATCTCGGAGTAGCATAACTTGTTTATTTGTACCAATAGAGGGATTAATAACGCGCGTTTTAAAACCATCCCGGTCCATTATATCCGTTCTACCTTCACACCCGAACGCGCACGGATGTAGGGTCCCAATAAATGGTTTTCAAAACGCGTTATGTGTAGGTACATAGCTTTCGTAATAATTTCAGTCAAGGTACCGAATGGAAAAGCCAGAGAACAGTGATTTATGAACCCCTGCAATGCTCAGTATTCAACCATATTGAATCCCTGGACGACGTGTGTGATGTTTTCACCCGCAAGTTGTACAATGTAAGGAACTACCAGGACGAAGTTACTAAGGATTTGACCACAGAGATCCATAAATGGGCGTTTGATAGCTTGGGTGAGAAACGGCATTACCTACCTACCTACTTAGTTCAAAATCATACATCTCGTTATAGGCATCCCATGGGCACAATAGATAAATATATTATCTATTGTGGTAGGGGAGAGTTGGAACCTACTGCGCGGTTGACAATTCCACGCCCCTGCATATCCAGCCAACATGCAGCGAACTTTATAAAACAAAGGCCATGTTCGGTTATTCCGTGCCAAGGTAATGTACGGAAATGTGTTATGGCTGTTTTTAACCGAATAAACAAATAGTACCTACCTAATTGTTATTTAGAACAGTAAGTAGGTACTTATGTTAGTCCTGCCTCACGTACATGGAGATTTGATAATATATGACAGTGCAAGGAAGGGTCATAATTCCTAGTTCCTTAAAGAATGGATGTAGGTACAGAAGTTCGCCGCGATACTTTGACTATGGCCCGAATCGCGCGATTTTGCATGCAGTAGGCGCGCTTCTAGTCGGCAGGGCACCCCATCAATGATGTTTTAAATTGGGCCCCATAGCTCCGCTCCGTACAGAAATAATTCTTTATTCACAAATCAAATAATAGAAATAAATTACAACTAGTACTTAGGTAGGTATTTACGATTGAAACAATTGTAGTGCTGCAAACAATCTACAGGTAACTCAACTGATCCATATCAATACCTGTCGGAAGCGTCCCCCAAGAACGCTGGCTGCATTGCCCCGCTGTATGGCAATGTTGATGCGCTGCGCCAGATACTCACCAGCTCTATGTACCTAATATATTTTTAAGTATGTTTAGTTAAGTATCTATATCTAGTAGGTACTCATGCATGCATAACATTAAGCTCTGCTTAGCTTGGGGCTGGATCACAGAAATCTGAAGTGCCTTGTTATTAAGATTTCTGTGGGCTGGATGATGCTGTGTGAATAGCCAACACTATTTATTTATTTAATTGCTTGCAGGACTAATCTTATTCTCAAAACGCTTTACAATGCTCGAAACGGATCTCGTGTACAGTCAGTGTGATATGTCCTGGCTCTACCACAGCCTCGGGAAGGCAACCGAAGCGATTATTAAATGTGAATCAGGTCTTCACTTCTGGAAGATGTTCTCAACACCCGCTTGGAGCAGTCTTGTGAAACACTGCGATAGTTTGGATAAGTATGGTTTATTGAAATTTTTGCTTGCGGCTTCGTACGGCCTATTTTTGACCTAAGTAGGTATAATGTAGATTTTTTTATTCATGAATTTTGTTTCAGCTTGATCGGTAAACACGTTCATGAAGCTGAGCACAGCATGACATACCAAAACTCTGATGTTACCTGTGAGTTATCATCGTTCGCAATCAGATTCAGATATTAGGTTGACCGCATAATGGCTTCTATCGCTTGAGCAACTGGTCGTGTCCGCGCAATATGCTATGTACGGTGTTGTGTGTGTGGGCGCTTAGTAGTCAAGACTTCAAGAGACCGGCAAAATGGATGTCAAAACTAAACACTGCCTATAAAGTAGTTGACACGACAAAACGGTAACAACGAAAGGCAATTATCGCTCACGTGATAGTACCTAGCTAATGTGCGGTCAGCCTAAAATACACTTGGTACCTACTATAATCCAAGATAGCTGCTCAGATATGTATACACTTCCAAGTTCTCACTTTTATTTTTCTAGGAACTTTTCAAATATCATCAATCTTTTCAAATGTAAAAAAAAATTCATATTGGACAAAATTAGTGTTGGACATTAATCCTAGTTGGACATTTTTATTTTGGATAGAGCAAAGCACTGCACACAAAGCAAAAACTTCAACAACGCATAATTTCCATTGACTTGATCGTAAAAAGTTAGATAGAATTCTGAATGAAAGCTGTCGAAACTAATAATTGTTTCGAACTTCTGCTATTTGCTCCGAGATGATATCAGTGTCATAAACTATTTACCACCAAGTTTCTGGAACCATACTGACGGCCGGACTCCACCAAAGCGGAGACGAGAAGAGACGTTACAGCTAGGGTGTATCCACCGAAGCTGTGCGGAGATGCCTACTGGCTAGACTGAAGCGGAGATGTGTGCGCTGGCTAGAGCGGAACTGAGCTGCGTGTGGCGAGCGTCCGATGTTTGTTGAGAGCGGCGCCGCCGCTCACTACACGCCGCTGCTCCCAACTCTTCTCGTGTCCGCTGTGTGCCGTCGCTCGCCCCAGCTTGCGAGGACAGCTCACATCGCTTCGATCGATACAAGTACCTATGATACATCTCCGCTCGGTGGTATCTACTGAAGCTGAGCGGAGGCGAGATGTGTGAATAGCGACGTTCTATTGGTTGTTTAAAACCCTTCTCCTCTCCTCTCGTCTCCGCTTTGGCGGAGTCCGGCACTGACACCTGCTAGTAGTTATACTCAACTTTCAATTTTATTTGCAGCAAGCACGTCATTGATAAACGCAATGTTATTAGGAGATGATAAAATGTCTGCTGAAGACATATCCACAGTTATTATGGACATGCTACTAATTGGAGTAAATACCGTAAGTTAAAATTTGAAATAGCAAATACCTAGGTTTATTATTTACATAGCGGCCGATATACATTTTTTGCTGTTTTTAATTTATTCTGCGTTCTACAATAAATAAGAATAATTTTATTCATAAGATACATAAAATACTTTTTAACAATAATTATGTAGAATAATAAAAAAAAATTACACCAAATCAGCGGAAGTTAATTTGCCACAAATTCTAAACCACTTTCTGTGAAACCATGCTCAACAAACTTCGATTCTCTGGTGCTTTTAGCGCATTTAGGAATAATATTTCTAAATTATGCAAAAGTAGCATTTCATCGCAGTTAGTTTTTTTAGGGGCTGTTCATAGATAGTTAAGTGATTTCAATGTCAACAAAAAATTTACTTATATTTCTTTTAGAAGGCAGTAAAAATTCAAAACCGCGCAATATGAATCAATCCACGGTAAAGAACTTATTTCTTTTACAGGTTACTTCATCCACATCATTCTTGCTATACCATCTAGCTAAGCATACAAAAGTTCAAAAAATGCTGTATAAAGAAATTTGTGACGTTTACCCACATACCGATAAGGTTGATTTCAGGAATGTTACCAAGGAAACTCCCTTCCTCCAAGCCTGCATAAAAGAAACTTTGAGGTACCTATCTAAGATTTTAGCAAATACTAACTAGACGATCGCCTCGCGGTTTCACCCGCGTAGTTCCCGTTCCCGTGGGAATTCCGGGATAAAATATAGCCTTTGTCACTCCCTGAAAAGTAAGCTTCCTCGCCGTGAAAGAATTTTTCAAATCAGTCCAGTAGTTTCAGAGCCTATTCAATACAAACAAACAATCAAATCTATCCTCTTTATAATATTAGTATAGAAAATCTAAAATACAGAGCCATAACCCGACATAGCGCAGACATTCATTTTTCAGATCTAGGCACAGAACTATGTATATCGAGATATAGTTCTGTGGGTCTAAGACATAATTAATTACAGCCCGATCCAGTTTTGGCGTAGAGGTAACATAACAAGCATCGATCCCTATCCATCCATCCAAATTTAGGCATTTTTAATAATAGCTGTGGGTCTAAGACATAATTAATTACAGCCCGATCCAGTTTTGGCGTAGAGGTAACATAACAAGCATCGATCCCTATCCATCCATCCAAATTTAGGCATTTTTAATAATAGCCTTCTGTCCCCCCTTCGCACCTGTTTTTCCGGGATAAAGAGGCTATACATTAATCCAGATCTAGAACTACATTTATGCAAAATTTCAGCCCAATCCTATCAGTAGTTTTGGTGTGAAGAGGTCATCCGAACTTTCAAACGATTGCATAAGTGTGATAGTGTGGTAGTGATATTTTTTAATGTTTTACAATTTCAGATTAGTGCCCCCAATACCAGTTATTACGAGGATCTTGCCGAAGAATATTACAATAGACAAATATAAGTAAGTTTTTTAGCTTAAAAACAGAGAGATACCGAAAATTGTAATTTAACTTAACATGCCCTTTCACCATTCCTTTAGCATTCCTAGGGGCACACTAATTATTATATCGAATCATGATGCATCACTGAAAGAGAGCAATTATGAGGATGCAAAAAGATATCACCCGGAAAGGTGGCTTAATGCAGATTCCAAAGATTACCACACCTTTGCATCTATACCATTTGGACATGGCGCTAGAAAATGCATGGCCCAAAACATTGCTGCGACCATGATGTCTATGCTAACAATAAGAGTAAGTATTTTTAACATGACTTTTTCTCAGTCAATTCTGGACCAGTTTGAATGATTTTTTTGCTATTGTATAGTTATAAAATAATCCCAAAGTGGTCCCATAACAAAATCTATTCCTCAATACTTAAATTTTTAACTATCCCGATACTTAAATTATTAATCTTCTACTATCATTGGTGTCATACTGTGTCGAAAAAATTAATTATGTTTGTATGATCTGCAAATACAAGTCCAATTAAATAAGACTTGAACAACTAGTCTTGCTCCTACCTATCTCTCTTACCTATAGTGTTTTGCAATAATTTCGATATTTCTTACAGATTATGCAAAAGTATAAGCTTGAGTATCACTATGGAGATATTGAACCTAAGAAAGGAGCTTTCATTGCATTACCCAACAGGCCCTTGAAAATGCGATTCATAGATAGAGTTTAGATAAAAAATTGTTTTGTACACACTATTGAAACAACATATTGAAAAGTGATAACTTATTTAATTTATTATAGTATTATAATAAAATAATAGTGAAGAAACTAATTAAAAAAATTGAAATATTGAGTTAAAATTTAATATAATCACAACTACCTATTTCTCCGAGAAGAAAAAATATTCAAATACTTTCCTCGGGTCATTTCTTTAGCCTCTTCAAGTCCTAACTGGTACGCCAAATCGTGCAATTTCTTTACTTCCATTATAAGTCCGCTTGCATAAAGTGTGCCCAATTCTGGAAATGTGGAAAATCTGTTGGGGAATAGGTATGCTCTGGCTTAGACTCTAGATTTCGGTCACTACCACAGAAGTAGAGCAAGGAGTAATTGTCTGGTGCCATACATGACAGGTGGTGAGATTACATGCTGGGCAGCATATTGTAGGGCACATATCAGATTATCCAGCTAGAGGATAAAAAGCTGTAGAGCGAGCGAAAAAATACTACACCAATTTCTGACTGACTCTTAGGCTGGTATTCCCGAAAGCAGCTTTGTTGGTTAACTTTGACATTCAAGACTCCAAGTTCACCAACAGATGGTTAGAGTTTTAAAGTTTTTGACAAGTTTTCATACATTAAATGTCAATGTTAACTGATGAAGCAGCCTAATTGTCTGATTATCTATTGGTGAACACAGACCGAAGTCTGTTAAATGTTGCATACCTATGCAAACTTATGACAATAGGTCAGTTAAGATGAAACTGCCTAATTCTTTTTGGAAGAGTTATTTCTAGATTGTGGTATCTGTTACGACCGAGGGTCCACATTGGAATTTCATCATTCTGAATACAGTTCTGAAACATTTGTTTGTGATAGTAATAGCATATTCAGAATTATGAAATTCCAATATGGACCCTCACTCGTAACCATGACCTGCAAGGTGATGTTTTATATCACCATTAATGCCCAAGAACTCCCCTGATGGCTATATGTCTTCATAAGCTTGTTCCAGCCTCTTTGTCTTGTGATTTTAGCATCAAAGTATTATACTTCTTTTTATTTATATCATCAAAATAAAGGGACTTTGTCGCATAGTGGTAGGTTACCACCGGAGTTTACTCGGTCACCAAATGTATGAAGTTTACTTAAGTAATTATAGTTATGTATATATACTCGCTTGTATTTTGGTGGCATGGTCAGAGGAATGATTCTTCAAGAACTCATTAGTGATTTCGACTTAAATTTTTTAAAACTTACGTTGCATGTACATGCAGTCCTCTTTAGTCAGCCCTTTATTCCAGGATGCTGTTGTTTCAGTAGCGCTGGGCAGTGGCGTAAACTCGGAAACACCAGGAACTGAAAAATCCGCAGAGCTGGTTGACTCATCTTCCAGTTGCTCCACGTCCGACTGAGTCAGAGTGGTCACATTAACTTGAACTTCGATATCATCACCTTCGCTCATTATTTCAATTTTTGAAAATAAATCGTTTTTAACCGAAAATACAACCTCAAACCTGCTGGCGAAATCAATAGAGAAAGAAGTGGGGATGTCAACATAGAAATCGCGCGCTTTTTAAAAATCGTTACTTGCGACCTATGGAAAATTTAGAAAAGAATCCTAAGAAATGCATGGGAAAACTAACTTTGTTCAGGCCATAGTTCTGGTGAAGCACGGTCAAGTTTCTCCGAGCTAAACAAGCTTTCTTCCAAAGACGTCAAAGGAATACCAACCGATGGTGGTTGTTCTGAAAAAATTACATAGTATGAATCACTTCGCACTGTGTTTCATTCTATGGTACTGTGTTGGCTTCATAAATTAGTTATTATCATATTTGCCAATGGAATCCACACAATAAGATCCATAATCACAAAACTATTGATTATATTACCATCAAGAACATTATTATTTTGTTTCGCGGCCATTTTCCAACAAATGATTGACAAATTTTGACAGTACGAAAGTTGACATTTCAAAAACATAGACAATCCATAGACAATTTTACAAAATTGTGTAACTGTTGTCTATGGAACACCCGAAAAAAAAATTAGGTAAGTAATTCGAACGAATTCGAAAATGCCTCTATTATTCGTATTGTTACGTTGGCAGATTTGTAAATGCTTTGGTTTACCAACTCAAAAGCAACGAGCGTTCTACTGTTGTAGAAACTATTTAATAAGAGGCTTATATACGGGCAATATTCAGAACATTGCCCGTAAGCCCCTTATTAAATAGATAGAAGAGAATATTATATTCTTTGCATTATGTGGCTACTTATTAAAGGCAGTATGGCCAATGTTGTTGATAGGTTGCTGGACGATCGCTGAGCGACCGATATTATTGCAATAAATTTAATTTCACCCATGTGCATGTTGATGAAAAAGATATTAAAAAAGCCTTTAAACTTTTAAATATAAAGAAAACTGTAGATCTCTGGGGCATTTCCGTTACAACTATTAAACCATTGATTGTTACCATTGCAACAGATCTGGCTTTTATATTTAATGAATCTATTGATTGTGGCGTATTCTATCTATCATATCTAATGAAATGTAGTCATCGATCAAAAATTTCCGGCCGGCCCCCCTTAGATGCACAATGCGCGCCCTGCAAACGTCAGTATCAAAAGGTATCCCATTTGGCATTTTGGGATACCTTTTCAACTAGTGTCATTTTAGCTCTCGGACCGAAAGCATGGTCAAGTGCTCGTATAAAAAATGCAATAATCGACCGACCATGCAACAGAAAAAGGATGGAATTTCTTATTTTCAGTAAGTTTTAATGTAATTTTTACCTGTGTATTGTGATATGAGCCAATTGAGCCTTATATACCTACTTGAGAAATCAGCATTAAATATTGTTGTTCGGTTTGCCTATGTAAAAATATTTATTTTGTTCTAAGTTGATGAATGGAGCGGCTATTGTTTCTATTTTTTTTTATTTATTTGTGTTAAGTTGTATGTGATAAAAAAAAATTCATGAAAAGACATTTAAAATAACTGGTTGAGGTTTATAAAATAACTAGCTGACCCGCCCTCAATTTTATTTGCGTGGACTCTCTAATAAAAGAAAGACTACCAAAAGTATTAAATTTAATCAACTTAGTATTTAATTTTTATCCTTTTAAAATTAAACAGTGTATAAATTATTTTTAGGTACCTTCCTATCTACTTACAAAATAAAATAAAATAAATTCGACTCCACTAATCTCTTGTTCCGCATGCAAAAAACTTGACAGGCTCTGCGCAAACTGTCTGCGTCAAAACAAAACGTGGACACTTTTGATTGTCATTCTTGTAAGGTTCTAGGTATCTACGGGGGAGGCCGCATACTTGATCGATGAATGTAGTAAAATAATCCCACTTTATAAATCGGGTACATAGTAGGTCTGACCCCACTAACTTAAGACCAATATCAGTACTGCCAACATTCAGCAAAGTTTAAAAAAAACTTATTTTGCATCAATTGCTTACGCAATTCAATGGCAATGACTTGCTGCATTGTAAGCAATTTGGGTTTACTAGCGGCAGGTCAACTACTGATGCCGGTGTAGAGTTAATATCGCATATTTTCGATGCTTGGGAGAAGTCGCAAGACGCTTTGGGCGTTTTTTGCGACTTGTCACAAGCGTTCGATTGCGTGCACTATGAAACATTAATCAGGAAACTACATCAATATGGAATAACGAACACCTCTTTGGGTCTCCTTACATCTTATTTGATAGGATACAAAGAGTTGACATCAAGCCTTTCCTATTTTTAGTTTCCTATAATAACGACCTGCCTCATCTTGTCAAGAATAATCACGAGATTGCTGTTGATTGATGTTTGCTGACGATACTTCATTAATTTATAAAATGAAACGACAAAACACAAATTTCGACGATGTGAATAATGCAATCTCAAAAGTAGTCCATTGGTTTAGTGTCAATAATCTTTTGCTAAACGAAACCGAAACAAAATGTATTAGATTTATTCTATCTAATGTTAAACAAGTGAAGGCTGATATAAATGTTAAAGGAGAAACATTAGAAATAGTAGAAAGTACTGTATTGTTAGGAATCACCTTAGATAATAAACTTCAATGGGGCCCACACATAAACTCATTTATTCGTGCGTAAACAGCATACGTACATTTCATCATTTAAATCATTAAAATCACAATCAGGAAATGGAAATACATTTATAAAAATTACATAATTATGTAATTTGATGGCTTTCGGCAGCCGAACTCATCGAACGAATAGAACGCTTGATTTGCAAGCCACGTTTTAAGTTTGTACTTGAATGCCGATTGGCTCGGCGCTTCCAATATGTCCCTTGGGATTCTATTGTAGACGGTGGGGCCCATCACATTCATCAGCTTCCCCGATTTAGCCAGAGTTCTTGGGGCTGCAGCCAGCCTCTCTGCATGGCGAGTGTTGTATCTGTGGGAGGCGCCGAGCTTAGAGTATATGTCTGGGTTGGAGCGCACGTGTATTCCTACTTGGTAGATAATCAAGGAGGGCAGGGTCAGTATGCCTAATTCCTCAAAGTAAGGTCTGGCGGATTCGTCGCTGGGGATGCCCGCGATTATTCTCACTGTGCGTTTTTGTAATCGGAAAGCTCGTTCGTTAATTATATTCTTCTATCCGTTAATTATGTGTTCATTATACGAGGTCAATTTACTGATTTCAATAATGTCAAATAATAATATTCTAAAAGATTCAATGTCATTAAAATTTTTAATCCATGATTGATGTAATCCATTTGCTCCAACTCGAAAAATAACAACTAAAAGGCTAAAGGTTTCTTCGTCGCTTCTTTACGTCGTCTACATACCGAAGCGACAGAAATCAAAAAATATCAGTGACCAGACTATTGTTTATAAATCGCAACACATAGCCCAGCCATAGAATGCTCAGCCATAGCTGCAATATGATGGCCAGCCACTGTGTTGCAGCCACGCATTAAAATATTTTTCTGCAATCATTCATTGGGCAATATTTGTTGTAACATTTACAGGCATCCTAGTTTATGAGCCATTTTCAAAAAATATGTACATTTCGTGAAAATTCTTGTCCGGCATATTAAATATTAAATAAAAAAAAAGTAATGTTGCTTTTTTAATTTTATCAAGTTTTTTTACAAATTTGAACTTTTCTCTTATGTTCCCACTAAAAATATATGGATCTGTTAAATCGATTGTATATTAAAAACTCTTTTTAATTATTTCCACCCTCCATGACCCATACAAAAATAAATGTCCTTTTTGCACCTTAGAAGCTTCAAATCATATTATTGGCTCCAACATGTTCTTTATCAAACCTAATCCATTTATATAATGTTAATAAATATATTTCCTGTTATTTATTGAGAAACAATAAAAATTTAGACAATATTTCTAAGATAAAATAAATACTTTAATATTTGTCTCAGGTTTTAAACATGTGAGTCACTCAGAGGATGTCACGGAGGATTTCCATAGTTTTCGTTGTAATTCTACCGCTTAAAGTTATTTTTTCATTACTGGCAACACTATGCGGCCTACTAGTTCTCAACAATAACTCGGCCATTTGGTTTTAGTTCCATTTTTTGTGTTAACAAAAAAGACCGGCCAAAATTCCCAAAAAAAATCATGTGAATCACGGTGGATTTACAAACGAAGTAAGGTGTGTATTATTTTCAATTATTTATACAGCATAGACCTAACAAATGCTAGTTAGATTGTGTGTTCCATTCATCTGTAATGCTAATTATTTTTACAGAATATTTTTGGAGGTTAGGTTTTGCACAGAATGTTTACCAACATGTTAGTCACATTTCGTGAATTTTCGTGACTCATATGACGTGACTCACATCAACTTGCAAAGTAAAGGTTTGCTTACACTAGCAAAAAAATTATACATAATTTAATATTTAACTTTCCTGGACGGATTTTCTGTAAAACCAGATGCTTTTGTTTTATTAAATGAAACAGATTCAATTTACTTCTAAAATTATATTGTAACCTTGCATCTTACTAAACGTTTTTCTGTTAAAACATGTCATGTTAGTTAATTTTTAATTGCAATAATAGTAAGTAATAATAGTAGTAATAGTCAAATAAAACATTTTATTTTAACCCCAAACTAATTTGTAGTTTTGTTTAAAAAACTTTATGTGCACACTCCCTTACAAAAAATGTGACTCACATTTACTATAAAAGTACAGGTATATCACGAAACAGTTTAGTCACAATTTCAATCATGTTAGTCACAATGTACATATTTTTTGATAATGACCCTTATACTGTTTGCCGACGACATCGTCCCTATTGGTGAATACGCAACCGAGGTCCAGAGCAGGCTGGAAAAATGGCAGGAGAAACTGGATAGTATCGGACTGAAGATTAGCAGAACCATAATAGAACATCTGTGTGGTGCATGTCCAGGTAAAACCATGGTCTACATACTACGTCATCTCGTAGGTCGAGGTGTTGCCAATGAACTGTCACCGTTACTTGTAAGACGGACATTAGCCGAAAGGCGGGATACAGGATCCGGTTGACAGGCGAACGGATGCCGACTGGGGAGTAAGGTAGAGTTGATATAATGCCTTGGCTGTGACGAGCAGATGTATAGTATGAAATTACCGATTTGTACTGAAAATTTTAAATAAGTTTTTTTTTATTTACCTAACATATTTATTTAATAAAAATAATTACCATTAATAACTATACATTGCTGCCATCTAATAGGATGGTCATTTATGCCTTTGCGATAGAGCTCTGGTGATCTAGATTCGACAAACTGTGTGAAAGGTGAAAGCATTTTGTACTGCCTCCTCGGAAGAAAACTTTTTTACACGTAGAAAATTGTCCAAATTACGAAAAAAAATGGTAGGCCGTTAGAGCAAGGTCTGGCGAATACGAAGGGTGACGACTCGTTATATAATGTACTCTGTGGGTGACGACCTAGAGTTGTAGAGAGAGGCAGTAGAGTAGTCATGTTTTTTATTTTATTGATTTGACGCAAATGAGTCAATATTTTGGTAAGGTAACGTTGAACCATGGCGCTAATTCCTGGGTAGTTTGGCTCGGATTCGCTTCCACCATCTCTTTCAATTCATTGTTATTCACGTGTGTGGGTGGTTTTCCACGTGGTTTGTTCTTCAAATCAAAGTTTTCATCAAGAAAGCGTTTAAACCAAAATCACACGGTGCGTTCATTAGCAGTCCCCTCTCCGAACGCAACATTGATATTGCGAGCTGTTCTGCGTCGGAACTCGTATTCAAAAATCACTCGAATTTTCGAGAAGATTTCTTGTCTAAGCTGAATAAAAAAAAATGAAAGTTGATAATCGAATGTTGCACATTTTTTAAAAGAAAAACCTCGTACAGTGCATTCACAGTTATTTTACCTCTAGCTGTTATGTTGGCAATCTGAGCGTTATATTGCCATTATTATCTAGTTTCTATGACTCCCATAAACGAAATGTAAAAATCAGTATTGCTAATTATTACCTAACTATGCCGATTTAGTATTACACTTTGTGTGATGGGATAATGGTACAATAATACGATATTTCTTATATATTTAAACAAGCTAATCTTGTTTATAGGGTGTTAGTGTAAACAGTCTTATCCTTAAAACCAGAGGTTCAGAATCATGAGCAGAGTCCGAAACCGATGAAAAAACTAAACTTTATTTTACATAATTTTGAAAAAAAAAAATCTCATACATCATAAAAGCATTTCACCCTACACCCCTATACCTACGCCGCGTCCGCACCGCTAGCTCGCGGTCGGCTCGCACTCGTCGTCAGTCACAGCCCGCCTGCTTTGTCGGTTTCAAACAAAGACGCCGCTCGCGCGCCGACTTAAAAGCGCCGCCTACGCGCCGCCCGCTCGCGGCCAGCGTGCACTCGTCAGTCACAGCCCGCCTGCTAGGTAGTGAGCACGTCACGACGCGTTCGGTGCTAATTTGTGATGTGCCGATTTGTTCGCGTATTGTGTTAAGTAGAGAAGTGACGATGTCGTTCACAAATGAACAGTGGACGGAAATGGTGCGACTTTATGCCATCGCTGGTGACAACATGAACTTGGCTCGTACGATGTACGCAGAGCGGTTCCCAGAACAACGTGTGCCAAGCCGGGAAACGATCCTAGCGGCTACACAAAGGCTACGTGCCTACGGCACGTAAGTACCTACCTACTTTAGCCTAAAAGTACCTACCTACTTTAACCTACTTACTGGCAAATGTGTTAGAGTATCTATTTTTGCCTGTCCTAAGCCAGGAAAAGTATGAAGGGAAAGTTCCATTACAAGTTGTAGGTACCTACGATTCGAGTGGTTTCGATACCTACACCACCGGCCGGCTACGGGCGGCGCGGCGTGGCGTGATAAGGTCACTAGGGTGTCCATGAAATCACGTAGGATAGCAGAAAAATGAGTTATGAAAGTCCATCGAAACTAATTAACTTTTATTTTTAATAATAACTTGTATCGTCTTATTTTAGGGGTGTACATACGTGGTTTTAAGGATAAGACTGTTTGCACTAACACTCTGTATAATATGTAGCTTTATTTATTCATATATATCGGCTATATCGGAAACGGCCTTAACAATGTGAAAGAAATTTTAGAGTTTGGGTTTACTATTATAAGTTCATTTAGATTAGAACTTTTCCCAAGAAAACGCGAAATACCGAAAAAAAATTAGACCGCCAACCAAGTTTGGTCTCCCAGGTATTTTGAAAGTAATGTTTTTAATAAAATATTTATCTCCATACAAAATCAGTACAGTTGTACCAATATTCGAATAACATAATATGTAAGTACCATTAATATTATATTGATCAATAATAAACAACGGATCAATCTGCAATATAAATATTTATTTTGAATATGCATGTTCCAGGCGGATAGCCAATGATAAATCATCACAAGCAGATGAATCTTCGTAACTGCTATCGGATTCTGTATCAGACTCGTCATTTAATTCTATTAAGAACCTGTCTATTTCAGCGTCCATACACCCATCTCTTTTACAAAGCTTGTCTTCAATGTGGCGCACATAGGGATTACAAAACCCGGATAATACGAATTTAATCATTCATATTATCCGGATAATCCGGATAATGCGCATATATAGAAATTTAAAAAAATAACATATTTTAACTAGCTGTTGTTTGCGGTTTCGCACGCATTGGAGTAACCAAAGTAACACGAAGACACGAAGAGAAAAGCCCAAATTATATTTGATTTAAGATTAAAAGTCATTTATAATCATGAGCCATATAATTTTTGACTGAAAAATAATATTGAGTATTATTACCTACAGTTATCCGAATTAACCGGATATCAATCCGAATTATACGGATAAATAAAATTGGCAGATAATCCGGATAATTCGGATAACGGATAATCCGGATAACGCATAATCCGGATTGCAATCTCTACTCGGTTCGCTTGGCAGGATCCACCTGACGAAGCTCAAAACGCACGACGCGACAGGAGGAACGTATTGTCTTTTTTGGATTTCTATGGCTGTTTATACGCTGCACAGTCATGCCTAGGGTTGCCACCCGTACTATATAATATAGTATTGTACTATATTTCGGGCTAACGTACTATATACTTTATGGGCACAATAAAGTATGCAAAAATACTATATTTGGCTTTTAAACTTTTTATTTCAATGTTCACTTCAATAAACATAAGAAACTTTTGAGTGTAACGGAACGGATCGCATCTATGAGTCTCATTGCGTTTTTGAACGCAACATACAACGTCAAATGTCATTGTCTGTTATCTCCTCAGAGGAAGTATCAAATAGAGTTGTCATTATGCGTATACCGGTAAGGGATAGAGACAAAGTACTTTGATTACGCGGTGTTACCAGAGATGAGAAAATTTACCCCATTTTTTTATACTAAAATTACTCTGAACCATTTTTTTTTTATAAATTTCTTTAGAGATTTTTCATCTAAATCCATTTAGTCGAGGCGTAAAGAAGTAAAAAATACAATATACAAAAGAACGAAATTGCGTAATTATGAAAGCTATGTAAAATATTTCTAAAGGTTATAAAATAAAACAATGCTTTTTTATTTACAATCGTTGAAAATAATGTTATTTATTGTCCTTTAAACAAAATCAACTTAGTATAAAAATTTCTAATATTTTCTTCATTGTTTAAGGTCTTGGTCCAATAATGTAAACGCACATTCAAGTATTTGCTACAGATTGCTTTAATTAATAAAGTATAGTGGTGATTGTCACAAAAATGCCTACTTTCAGAAAATAAATTTAGACCTATGCATTTTTTAATGCACGCTTGCAAAAGATGTTCCAGTACATTTTTCTTGCTAACCAGTTTGTTTTTTTTTAAAAACCTCCTCTGCTATTTCGCACAATTTAACGACTGATGTGGACGGATAGTGAAGGCCGCCTTTGTCTTTTTTAAATTGCAAAGTATTTTCCATTTTCTCTAAAGAATTAATACAGGACACGCAGTATTCACATTTTATTTGTTGGCTCAAGCTTTTTACCACAAATCCTGCTATGTATATGATTATAGCCCGGGCAAATTCAGTTAGCCGTGTTGGATCGGCGAGATAGTCATGGTCTTTGGTGACTACTATTTCAGACTCCAATGATCGCTGAAGATCACAGTTGTCTTCGATTAATCTGTTACGGTCTGTCGTATTGTTGATAGCGATTTCCGGCCTTGTGCAAGTTAAAATATTAATATCGCTTAAAGGAATGCAGTTGCCTGTGGTCAAATTTTTGAGTTCGCCATGAATTAATAATCTTTTAAAGGCAGACTTGAATTGCGTCGCCGTGGGGTTATTATTAAAACCACCTTTTGACCTTACAGCGCTAAAAAAAATTTCCAGATGATCCTGACTTAATTTATAGGAGCTTAAAAAGTCCAACGGGCCATTTTTTACAATCTCTTTATATAAAAAGAGGAGACTTTTAGCGCATATGATAAATCCTAAAAAGCCGGTTTTTCTATTTGTTTTTAAGATATTTGTGTTATCTATTTTCAACATTTTTATGTAATCACAAATGTCATTTAAGGCATTTTCTACCTCTTCGTAATTTTTTAAATTTATAGGCTTCTTGAATCCATATGCATTTAAGTTCCGAGAATTCATTATGTCAAATATTGTGTTAAACTTTCGGATGAAAGTTACAGTAGCCTCGGAATTTTTAAATTGTTCGAGAGCTAGATTTTCAGAGCAAAACTCAATTGCGTTCGCTACAGATTCACTTAACAGTTGAACTGCTAGCCTCACCTTCATAATTTGTTTACGAAAATTGATGTGAGATCTTTTGGCTTTATTGGCTAAATGAAAACCTTCATCTTCCTGCAGATTTACTAAAAGTTTTATAAAATTCCAGTTCACGGTTTTGTCCTCCGAGTCAGTCAACAATAATTTATCCCCCAAAGTATTTCTCACCAATTTAAACATGTGGCAAGGATCAGGAAATATGACCAAATTTTTATCTTTATGTCTAAAGACCGGATTTATTTCATTGTCTTCTAAATTGCACCCTAACAGTTTCGCCATTGAAAAGTTTGTTGGGCATCCATCAAAGGTCACCGAAACAACATCGACACCACAGTCACTAACTAAATCAATACAGGTTTTGAGTAAAGACGCTTTCTGTTCTGCAGTAAGTCCTGCAACCAAAAAGTAACCTACAGGAAGCTTCCAGCTTCCATTTAAACATGTGAGCATGAAAACAAGAACTTCTTTTGCAATAGGCAGAACATCGTTCTCCATTTGGTTTCCGCAGTTGACAAAACCTACATAATTTTTACCGTTCCACTGGACAGATTTTCGAAGTGCCATTTCGTCAAAACATAGACCGCATATAATTTTTTTTGACGTGTTACTGGCTAAAAGTTTAACAGCTCTGAGCGACTCAGTTGAAAAACCGGGTTCAGCATCGACCGATTCATACCAGCGCGCTAATGTACGAGTGTGTGGGAGACATGTATTAAAACTTTTTCTTACGTAATTATAAGCCCGTGGACTAATAAAATGAAGGCTTAAAGCAAATTTTCGTACTTTTGGTGAGAATTTACTTTTGCTTGGGTTTAAAAAATTGTTATCATCTGTATCAGACTTTAATAGATCTGCGGTTTCCTGGTTTATCAAATGTTTGGACTGCAATGTATTGATCACAGCAGACAGCTCCGCATTTTTCTTTTGCAATCTTCTACTTTTTGATCTCAACGCAGCTATCTTTTTCTTGCGCGCCTCAGCGATATGAGTTTTACGTTGTAATTCTGTGAGAAGTCTTTTCTTCCGTGGTGTCCAAATTTCACTCGAAGATTTTGCAGGTTCATCTTTCAAGTGGCGCTGGAAAAGACGAGATAGTGAACCATAAAGGTAAAATATCATATTAGAAGATAACAAGCAAAAAAGAGTATAAAAACAATTTCAAAATAGGTACTAAATATCTGAAGATTATCCTGAATGTCGATCGGAATTAAACTAACAAAATTAAATAGTCATCAAATGTAGGTAAAAATATTATAACTGCTTAGAAACCTAGGTATACCTTGAAAAATTTATTAAATATATTGATAGATATAGATAACTTACAGCTTCCACCAATGAAGACGTTCTAGCTGCAAACATGTTTTCCTCCACTTGAGTACTATCTTTACACGACAGAGAACACTGAAAGCGAAATTTAATCATACGTTACTATTTGCATCATTAATAATCAGTATTAACCAGGAAGAGAAACTAAATCTATAGAATCGTGAAACTTACATTTATATGCAGTGTTGGTGTTGAATGCTCATTCAAATAAGTCAAGCTCTGCGTCTTACGAAAACAATGCGGCTCGAAATGCCTAGAACACATGCGTGTATACTTCGTTGGCTCCCAACTCTCTCGTCCTGTCGCTTTTATCCATATTTTTTTAATTTTGACGTCCTTTTGAAAACTGTAAAAAAAGAGCATAGTAATTACATATACCTGAAATAATTTTAGTATAAAAAACCACATAATGTTTTGTAACACGTAAAGTAAAATAGATAAATAGATAGATAATACTTTATTGTACACTACATAAAAATAAATATCAACAAGAGAATAGTTAATAATGAAATGCACTAGCGGCAGTCTTATCGTAAAATAGTGACCTACAATTAATTATGCTTACATACTATTATTATGTACCTCTATTTATAATATATGGATTACTATTTATTTTACCCTTATTTTTGGGTATTATGCACGGGTAAATATTATACGATGCCTGGTATCCCCAAAACGCGAGACACTCGAATAAATTCAGAGGACCTACGAAAATAATAAACCTGGATTCATTTTACTAACCTACATAATTTGGGTGGTTAATGCTACAAAATTCGATTATTTTCTGCACCCAATTTACGTAATAAGACGTTATTTTTATACATCGATGCAGTCATGCGAGACTAATGAGATATAATCTGCATTTATTTATAATGAACACGGTAAAACAAGCTCAAATTTGTGTACTTACGAATGAAAGGTTATGTTTTCGTCTTTACGTTCACTTCGGCTTTTGCAGCCTAAAACACAGCAATGAACCATTGTTTAAACGTTCTATAGACATAAACTACACGTTCAAGTTAACAACACAACACCGATTTCTCTCTGCAAACTCAGAATTCAATAAAATCACAAAAATCTCCTTGAACTGTTTGGCACAGTTGTCAAGTGTGCCCAGCAAAAAAATGTGAGACTATGAGCAGGACAACAAAAAGTTCTCGAGCTCTTTCACTCTTTAGGAATAGTCTGTATTCTCATTACGCTCACTTGTAGTATTATTATTACCGTGTCAACTCTATTTGATACTTCCTCTGAGGTTATCTCTCTCAGTCAGTCAACTTGAAACCGCGCGCGTTCTTTTCGTTTTTGTAGTTGGGAATTTGTGTAACTTATCTTGTTCTTTGCTCTGTTTGGTGGTGAATTATGATATAAGTTCCCTCCAAAAGAACTAATGAGACGGATGGCGAGGAAGACCCCGCCGTTGCCTCTGGTGGCCGCGCGGGCGATAGCCGCGCCGTTGTATATAAGTTTGTATAGGTAGTTGAAAATTTAAAACTGCAGAAACTAAATGTAAACATGAATGACCTATATGAAGAAATAAATTCTGTAAATGAGATACTTGCACATTTCAGAAACTGTAGGTAACGAATTTTCTATATTGTCAACGTCACAGAAATGGCAAAAAATACTTAGTACTAATGTAATGCTAATGAGTTTACCAATGTGTATAAAATTGTCTCATTTCTACTTTCCGTTCCTGCCACTTCAGCATTTACAGAGCAAGTTTTCTCTCTGATGAATGCTAAGTGGCGGGACGAAAGAAACAAAGCTTCACTAAATTTATTTAATTAAAAACGAACTTATGATATACCTTACTCTGGAAATAGATTGCTCAGATGCTTTGAAAGTATTCAGCACTGATAAATATTTGCTAAATATTGCAAAAAAATTGGTTGTCTGTAAAGTCGGTTTACTGACGATAGTTGATAGTCTTAAGAAAATACTAATGGAATGGTAGCATTTGATACTCGGTCAAAACATGTAAATGTACTATAGTATAGCAGCTGTCCACGCAGACGCATCGCTCACTCAAGTAGGAGAGAGACGGATGTCGAACGCTGCCGAACGCAAAGGCCGATTGTGCTTCTTTGTCGCTCGTTCCGCGCTCTCGCTTGCACTTCAAGCCTAACATGGAACGTCTCAGAGCGAGGTAACGCCTCAGAGCGAGGTAACGCCGCATGAGTCATGTTTTTTCGTGCGTGCAGCCGGCTCTATCGAATTATAAGACGTTGTCACGTCAAAAGCAATAAAAAATATGTATATAAAAAAGTTAATAAGTAGTACTTATTTACATGCTGTCCTTTTTTTTTACCCCTTGCAAGGTAAATGTACTCTATTTGCTCAAAAAAAAGGTGGCAACCCTAGTCATGCCCCCCATTCCCAACGAGACGACCATGATTCCACACCCACCCTAACAAGCCACTATACCATCGATCAAGTATGCGGCCTCCCCCGTAGATACCTAGAACCTTACAAGAATGACACTCAAAAGTGTCCACGTTTTGTTTTGACGCAGACAGTTTGCGCAGAGCCTGTCAAGTTTTTTGCATGCGGAACAAGATATTAGTGGAGTCGAATTTATTTTATTTTGTAAGTAGGTAGGAAGGTACCTAAAAATAATTTATACACTGTTTATTTTTATAAGGATTTATAAAATCAACAGAATTCAGGTAAACATAACGAATCATTTATTGATACAACTATATATTAGCGACGCAACAGTCAACAAACAAAAGCTAGTGAAATAAACCTAAAATACAATTTCAGGCAGGTACTTTAAATTTAAGTGAACTAGTGTCTGCCTGCGGCTTCGTAAGAGTTTTTCTATGGGCCTAAAAAAACGTTTTTTCAAGTCAACTAGGATCTTATAAAATACTATTAAACTTACGCCATATAAACACATTATTTATTATTACCTACTATTTAATTTTGAATGTCGAAAACAATAGGTAAAAAAACGCAATAAAAATAGCTGTTGTGCTAAAATGGACCTCCATTTTTCCCAACGCACAGGATCTCGAGGGTAACTAAAAATTAAATACTAAGTTGATTAAATCTAATACTTTTGGTAGTCTTTCTTTTATTAGAGAGTCCACGGAAATAAAATTGAGGGCGGGTCAGCTAATTATTTTATAAACCTCAACCAGTTATTTTAAATGTCTTTTCATGAAAAAAAAATTAGAAACAATAGCCGCTCCATTCATCAACTTAGAACAAAATAAATATTTTTACATAGGCAAACCCAACAACAATATTTAACGCTGATTTCTCAAGTATATAAGGCTCAATGGGCTCATATCACAATACACAGGTAAAAATTACATTTAAACTTACTGAAAATATGAAATTTCATCCTTTTTCTGTTGCTTGGTCGGTCGATTATTGCATTTTTTATACGAGCACTTGACCATGCTTTCGTTCCGAGAGCTAAAATGACACTAGTTGAAAAGGTATCCCAAAATGCCAAATGGGATACCTTTTGATACTGACGTTTTCAGGGCGCGCATTGTGCATCTAAGGGGGGCCGGCCGGAAATTTTTGATCGATGCACTATACCGACAAACTGCCAGACATCAGTCGAGACGAGAGCGTGTTAGTTCTGAGGCAGCTTAAAAATGGAAAAGTCCCCGGTGAGGACGGAATAACTTCAGAGCTTTTGAAAGCCGGAGGAGTTACAGAACCCCTTCAACGCCGTCCTTCACTGTAGGAGAACTCCAAAGCAAAGGCGTGTAGCGGAAGTTTGGTGCAGCTCTTTTGTATTTGGTAGAAAGTATATGGTTGAGTTGAGTTGGCAACTCTCAAAGAGTCTTTCTTTCTTCCGGTTGTCATCCGTGGCACGGTGCGATTTATTGGGAAACCACATGGTTTTTCGATGAAAAGTCGTCTATATCCAGTAAAGAGTGCAAAATTCTATAAACATCATGGGCAAGGTGGGTTGGGTTGGTCCTGTTCGCAAAAAGTTTTTCTATAAATATGAGTGCTACCAAGTGTTGTGACGAAAACTGTGTGCATTGATCAATTAACTGAAATCATCATCTTTTGAAGAGTTTTGTGATGACCGAATGGATGATATGAATTACATATATAAGCCTAAGCCATAGTTAGCGTGCTTAAATGTCTAATTCATAGATTTGTTCAGATGCCTACTAGTTGTATGGGCTCGGTATTCCTGGCACATAACCTAACTTCTCAAGCCATCTCCAAATAGTGCAAGCTGGATCAGTTTTTTTAGCAGGCCTATTGTATCTGGCGAAATTCATTCAGCTACAACGCTCCCGAATTTACTTTCATTGTTTGTGTCCACAATCTCAATGTTATCACCATATTTTTCATAATTCTCCTTAATTTCCCTTTATCACAATTTTGCTTACCATGTCTATTATGATTAAAATAGTTTTTCTTAGTAACTATAGGAACCTTTCATACAATACTTTTGCATGTTTCTGAACTCAATTTTTTTTTCAGATTCGCTCAGTTACTTTGAAAGATGTTGAGCAAGACAAGATGGTCAAGGCCGTTGCCGCTCACTTGAAGAAGTAAGTAACAACAAAAGGTTGAATTACGAAGAACAATAATTTTTTTTTTGGAGAACTCTCATTCATACTTCTGCCTGTTCGTAACAAAATAAAATCAACACTGCACCAGTTTGTATATCAACAGAAAGTTGAAATACTCATGGAGAACAATAAAAAAATTTTGAAGACCTATTATTCAAACTTCTGCTTGTTCGTAACAAAATTAAAACAACACTACAGCAGCTTATATTTACAGAACTGGCAAAGTCCGTGTTCCCGAACACATGGACCTAGTCAAGACTGCCCGCTTCAAGGAGTTGGCTCCCTATGATCCCGACTGGTTCTACGTCAGATGCGCTGCCATCCTCAGACATGTCTACATCCGCTCCCCAGTTGGAGTCAAGACTGTCACCAAGATCTTTGGTGGCCGCAAGCGTAATGGAGTCACACCCTCCCACTTCTGCAGGTAATTTAAATATTAATTTATGCACTAGCCAAACTTGATGTGGAATATTTGTACATATACAAACCACGACACAAAAACTGGAACTCACTTGCTTGGTGTTGAGTTTCAGACGACCTCTGTGGCGCAGCGGGCGAAGGTCCGCCTGCGACGCAGGAGGTTGCGGGTTCGATTCCCGCCTCGGGACAAATGTTTGTACGATTTGCAGATATTTGTTCAGGGGTTCTGGATGTTTTTCTATGTATAACTAGCACCGCGGCTTCGCCCCCGTGGAAATTTATGTTTCCAACTTTCTTAATTTTTTCTTTCATAAGAACCTTCTCCTGACAATAACAAACACAACAAAGAAAGAATTAGCGAAATCGGTCCAGGCGTTGTTGAGTTATGCGCTTACCAACACATTTTGCGATTCATTTTTATATTATAGATAGATAAAAAATATCTATCTATGTAGTCTATTGTATTATGTATATCAGTTATCTAGTACCCATAACACAAGCTCTGGTTAGCTTAGGGCTAGATAATGCTGTGTAAATTGTCCAGCATTATTTATTTATTATTTATTTATTTATTGAAGAAAGGAAGGGAAATCGACAAGTAATGCAAATTGCTTGTAAAAGATGTGGCTACAGGGTGAAATTTAGGTTGAGTATGGGTTGTTCGTTAACAAACGTTTTACATTGAATTTGGCTAGTGTATAGTTCTTTCGAGGCTTTTGCTTGTTTTCTAGGTATTTTTCTGTTTCTGGAATGTAGGACAATGTAGGCATGTTACCTATGAATAAGAATTGATGAACACAAGCACTAAATAAATCTGGTTTGCTGAAAATATGTCTTGAAGTATGACTTGAATTTATCGCAATATCTTAAATGGATCATGTTATTTTCAGATCATCAGGCAGCATCGCTCGCAAAGCTCTGCAAGCCCTGGAGGGGCTCAAGCTTGTGGAGAAGGTCCCTGATGGTGGCAGAGTTGTGACCACACAGGGAACCCGGGACCTCGACAGAATCGCCGCGCAAGTCCGCCAGAAGGCGAAGATCGCCGCCAGACAGGCTGTCATCGTACTATAAGTTTCAAAATAAAACCTAAAAAGTAGCTGTTATTTTATTTGTTTTCTATGATTAAGTTGCATCAATAGGTAATGTACATGGTACCTAGGTAATGAAAAGATTTAGTTTTGATTAATGCATACCTACACCGCCCTCTCCCTCGATTAAAAGTGGAGGCAGATATCGCGTTATTGTACACGACACTCCATTCATGTTTTGCAGTCTGGCATGGCTTGCAGTGAAAAAATAGGTGGATACGTTTGCCTACAATCATTTTAGATCTCGATGTGAGCACTGAGCATCTATTTAAACATAGCTGATACAGATACTACAGTTTCATTCCCTTGCGTGTGAGTACAACCCTATCTCTGATAGATAAGCCTTGAGACTGACTATACTAACTACAATACTAGATGGCGGCAGCGGCGCGGCGTTAACAAAAAAATTAGTTTTTCACCAACTACTGGCAATACTGAAATGTTATGTCAGTGTCAGTCAGCTGATAATTGTTGCTAACTTCAGTCTATAAAAATTTTTGTTCACAACATCGCGTCAAGCAAGTCAATCAATTTTTGCCAGTTCAGAAAAATCTCGCGTTCGATCGGTCGGATGCTTGTGGACATGCAGTGATTTCAAAATGTTGGTGGTATTTCAGCGTTTAAGTTTTATTGCATTTTTGTTAATAATTACGTGCTGTACAGCTCAGCGTCAACATGGTACGCGGGGACATACATTATACGTGGCGGTGGATGAAGAACAAACCGGGGGAAAAGTAACAGTAATCAACAGAAACAGTGCTGATGGGTCTAATCTTGGGTATGAGAGGAGAAAACGCCAAGCGGCAATTCTTGACTCACCGGTAGCAGGGAATAACAACAACAGCTGGGACACAGGACCAAGCAACATCAGTACTTGGGTAGGTGTTAGCAATTGCGTTTTATCAAATCCCTTTGTTTATCAAAATATTGATGCGGCAATGATGTATTGCTTGTCATCGTACAGTAGCATCGTTCGGTGGCATTGTTTACTTACACCTACTTTCACTATTTTTATCTGTTTCACGGTGCTACTTCAGGTTTTCCTGAAGGTCGTCTTTCTGTATATGTAAATTATTTTAGGATCTTCATTACACTGTAATTACTAATGACTATTTGAATGACTAGACAATTTTTTTTGGCAGTTGTCTATTATACCTGCAGCGCTCATATTTTATTTCTTTGTGGGTAGAAAAACCAAATGTTACTTCACTTCACAACAGCTACATCTGATTATCTCCAATTACCATTTTGATAAAATGAGTACCTATATAGGTGCAATTAAGGGGAATTTCACCTGCTCATAATGTTTAGTTATTATGTTAGAGATCTGGAAGCACATTCAAGGTCATTTACATCCAACATACCTCTTCTCTACAGATTACCCACCTCAATGACAGTCACCAGCAACTCATGGTGCACTGGGTCGGTGAAGGGTCTAACGTCATCATCTGCCTTGCCCGTGACTCCAGCCCCCGGAATAAAGGTGTCTCACCATCCACCCTCTTCATATCCTACGACTACGGAAAAAACTTCACAAATAAAACAGAGAAGTTCAAATTGGGAGATGATCCTAATAGTGAATATGCAGAGTTAGATAAATTCTTCAATCATCCAAAGTTTCCTGAATTTGTAAGTATTTGTTACATTTCTACCAACTTATACCACACACAAAATAATAATAAAGTTTTATGTAGTTATCAGACCCTTGTGATTTCACTTTGATATGGGTAGGTATTTATCCTTTTTATTTTAGAAAATATTAAATATTTGCGCTTTCATGATTGCCATTGGTGCAGATTTACCTTTTTTGAGAATCTGCTGAGACACAAGTTTATCAACCTACTTAACTCTGCCGACATTGCTCAAAGGTCAAAAACCTAACTTTATTGTTCTGGTATCATCATACTTGTTAGAAGAATACCTGATTCAATATTTTACGATGTGACATAAATGTCGAAAATAATTTAAGTGGTGTTCTAAGTCGAAAATAATTTTAAATACTTTCATTATAGTTTCGTATTTGTAATTACACTTCTTATAGGATGTTTTTTTCTTCATATTTTACATTTTTGAACAACATGTTCATGCCAGTTGGCTAGGTATAGATCCCTGACGACTTTCGAACTAGACACGACACAACTGGAATTTCTTCAATTCCCTCTCTTGGCAGATATGTTTTTAGATCAATGCAATTTTTTTATGTGTATTAAAGGCGATTCTGTATCGCGAATATAGACAACTAGCTTCTGCCCGCGACTTCGCACGCGTTTTTTGGCATAAAAAGTAGCCTTTGTGATACTTCAGTTCCAGATCTGTAAAATGTGCAAAATTGCAGCCCGTTCCATTCAGTAGTTATGGCGTTGTCTAACATCTTCACAATGGCATAACGACACAAACTTTCTTTATAATATCAGAAGTTTTGTTTAAATACACAGGCAGCTCTTAATGCTGATGTGTGTAAATCTTACTCCTTGTCATCTTTTTGACAGCATCACTGTTAGTTGCCGCATATTTATTCAGCAGTAATTCGGTGGGTGTTAACGACTTCGATGTTTTCATTCCAAATTTGTTCCACAGTGCGTATTCGTGGATTCTGTTAACCAGAGACTTTTCTACACGAGCGACAATGGCCAGACCATACATAGGTCCGATCTGAATTTCCACCCTACAGAGCTAGCCTTTGACGAGGAACTCCCGGATAAATTCGTTATTCTGGACAAAGTCGACACTAATAGGAAGGTAAGTTATGATTATAATAACATAACATGACATGGGTAACAGAATTACTAAACCAAATATATATCTACTCTTCAAAGTTTTGCGACAGCCTAAAGTTTTGCAAGATAAAACCTAGAGTTCTACAGAGTAAAGATTCTTGGATCCGAGTACCGCAAAAATATAATTCAATAAAGATCGAGTTCAAAGTTTCTTCTACTCATTCTGGAAGTTTAAAGAAATTTCCGGACGCGAACCGCACTCACCCTGATGAAGTCCCTCGTAAAGGTATGAAAGAGAATTCTTCCAACACAAACTAGGTTCGTAGTTAACCCGCTTACATTCATAATGACATTTCCGGAACTTTGTAACATGCATCTTGTAGTAATAAAAGCTTCTTTGAATCACCTAGAAATATGAAAATCTAGCTTCGGCCTGCGATTTCACGGCCGTTTTCTTAGATAAAAATCAAGAGATCGAGTACAGAGTTTAGTTAGAGCTACGAGTACGTCCATGCAATTTCAGCTCGATCTTACAGCTCGGTAGTTTTGGCGTAACAAACTGTAAAACAAACATCCAAACAAAAGAACAAAAAACTTTCGCCTTTATTATAGGTATAAGAGTGAAGTAATGATGTACCTATTATAATTTTCGCTTATTATAATTTCAAAATTATGATACTTACCTTGCTTATTGTTTTTTATACAATACCTATTCTTTTTTTGTTATCCCATTCTTTAGCTAAGTCGACGCAACGCATTATGCCAGCCTAGCTAATGTAGGTAGGTATAGTTTCTCTATAACTTCATAGGGTGAACAAATCTGGGTCATAATGATATCATTTTATGTATCAGCTTCTACTTACGCGGTGCAAAGAATAAGCACGTCGCTCTTGCTTACTCTTCTATCAGAAGAATATCAATTTCAATCCTAAATCAGACTCTGTAGAATTTGACACTGTACTACTTTATTTATTAGTTATGCTCGTGATTGGGATCGGATATACCTACATAGATCTTGATTACTAATAGGTAGAGTTTTATATACTTACATAGGTATGTACTTCAATGGAATCGATTTCGTTCGAGTTTGGACCAAGCTATCTCCAGTATTCGGAGATGCAGTTAGCTCAACTGTTTCAATTGTAATTACTAGTTTTAGGTTCTTTCTATTCTTTAATTGTAATTTACTTGTTAATAAAGTATTTGTTCTAATCTCACAGGTGCTTGAATTACCTTGGAACTGTTATCGACGTTGAATAATGCCATCTAGAAATGAGAACGGGCTAAAAGTTAACATTGGATGAAATAAATTCCAACATTTTACATCTCACTAATACTCAAACGCATCTCAAATTTAAGGTGGTTAGGGACGGTGGAAAAAATCTGGTTTTTACTATTTCCTAGGTTCTACAAAAGATTTAGATAGCAGGATAGCAGATAGCAGGTTGTAAGCCATTTGCTATGAATATTTGCTAAAAGAAACTTTGAATCTATTGTAGTTTTAAAGTCTGTCGACATAATGTTGATTTTATTAAAAATATCTTAATGTAAATAGACTCCAAAACGACAATTATTTCGTAGATTGTTTTAGCGTGGGTTTATAGCAAAACGCTTGCCATGTGCTCAAACTTCTTGTCAGCTCAATTACTTGTAGAACCTCGAAAATGGTAAAACCCCCGATGGTTTTTATGAGCACCACTAACTAGGTACCCCAAAGCACGTCTCTAAGACGAGATTTTTGAATTTGAATGAGACGTGCTTACATCCGAGTCCTAAACAGCTCTTTCTATCAAAGTTTAGTCTTCAAATTCCAAATAGTCGTTTCTACGAAACACACGTTGCATTCAACGAATTTAAATTATGTTTATTCCAGCTCTACCTAACCCAAGATGGCGGCAAGTCTTTCAAATTGATCCAGAGCTACGTAAAAACGTTCTTCTGGTCGTCCGGTCCAGGGTTCCCTAAAGTATTCTACGTGGAACGATGGAAGCCAGATAGTACAAGCACTGTGTTCTCTGCTGAAGATCCTACGGAGTTGGTCAATGCTACTATACTGTTTGAAGAGGCTAAAGACTTCCAGATTAAAGGAGATTATATGTTCGCTACGAGGCAGTCGAAGGAAGTAAGTTATAATATGAATTAAAAAAATGCAACCTGGCACTAGAAGTTCTAGGATCCTAGACACACATTTTGGTTTTGAAAGCATTCATTTTTTTCATTTGCATTTTACTGGGTTTTTGGTGATTACTTTGTTGCTACTTACCTGGTTATTAGTTTTTTGTACGATAAATTTTATAAATATGACTAAGTTAAGATAAAGGAGCACCTAAAACCATAGGGTGTCTTGACAAATGCAACAATAGGACCTTTATGTAACGAGTGTGTGGAACTTCAACTTCAACCTTCGACGCTCTTATCAATCTATGAAATTTATAGAATGTTGGTATACTTATTTGTGTAGTAGGTATTGATACAAAACTTAGGAAAGGAAATATTTGAGTGAGATATCCTGCGAGGAGGATGTCTACAATACAAAACAGCGATAACTGGACACAATTTTCGTCTTTAGACAAGCAAGACTGCTTGATCGACTTTACGTGTGTTTTCTTTGTATATAATTTCTTCTATTTCGCTACCACTGCAGGTACCAGCTTGAATGTGCTCGCTTGTTTATTATGATTAGACAATCTGCCTAATAAATCTAATATCTTATCAGAAATGTTTGTGTCAGTCAGTATTGATTTTATGTATACCAACATGTGGAAAGTTCCAGCTTTTATCCTTATTATGAAATGATGCGACATTTGAGGAAATAACGAAGTTATACCTACCTTCCTATATGCTAGCCAAACTAGATGTGGAATGTTTTTTAACAATCCGCCCATAGTTAACCTAAAATTCACTCTGTTGCCGCGTCATTTTATACGCCACACGCTTTCTGAAACTCAAATCGACAAGTAATGTAAATTACTTGTAAGATAATTTATTGAAGAACCTCACATAGGTCCTTCAATAAATTTTGCTTACAATTATCTATATCTAAAACTCGGCGCCAAGCAAGTGCATTTTAATTTTTTGTGTCGTGTTTTGTTTATGATATCACAATATCTAGTTTGGCTTGTGTATACTTAAGCTAGTCGGTTTGTTTTGCTTGTTAGGTACCGAATGAATCACAAATGATTCTAAACGATTTGGTGCGAACCACAGACGGGCATAGGTCAACCCGCAATTTTACTAACTTGTTTATACAAAGTTTATAAATAACTCTATTCACTACCAAAGTCAAAATTATTAGTATCGGACAGAATCAATAACGCTTTGTTCATTTTTATGAGATCCAAAGATATTTTGAAAAGTAAAACATTTAAAATCTAAAAAGCAGGATTTGCAATTAAAACGCCATTCACTTTAACTCAACTTTATGTCAAAATAACTTAGTTTAAAATTTGACTTGTTTAAGAGCTTTTTTTACAAGCCTAAAGTTATTGTTTTCTCATTTCCTATAAAGCATTTTAATCAAAGTCTTATCAAAAACTTAAATAATTCTTATTGGTGTATTCCAATCCGTTAGTGGTTTATTTATTTTACTATAAAAAAATGAATTGGTTTATTTTATATTCTAATAAAGATATTGTTTATACCATATCTTCAACTAACGAACTGGATTTTACTGGTTTAATAAATCTACGCTTAAACCGTACCACTCCTCGCCCCAGTCAATCTGTTAAAGCTGGCGGATGCGCCTCGTTAAGAGTGTTGAGCAAATTGCCGAGGACAGTCATGAATTGTCGGTATCTACGAATCACCTCGATGTGACCCGGGGATTACCGTCCTCGTCTTGGGATCTATTTAAAGTTTACAGAGTCGGCAACTTTACGCTTGCGTACGAGATTAGGTACGAAACTTGCACAAGCGTAAAAATCCTTATAAATAAGTTTTACACAGGTTTTACATAGGAGCTTAATTATTTTAATACTAGCTGCATTCTTACTACCCGTTGTCCTATTACCCGTTTTCCCATAGGAATGAAGCATTTTCCCGCGGTAAAAAGTAGCCTATGTTCATCAGGAATAATGTGGGTTTCTAATGGTAAATGAATTTTTCAAATCGGTCCAGTAGTAGTTTCGGAGCCTATTCAATACAAACAAACAATCAAATCTTTCCTCTTTATAATATTAGTAATAAATCTATCAAATTATGCCCATAATCCCCACGCTGGGCATGCGGGTTGGGGATCGCAGTTCGCTGGTAGAATTGTTCTGGAGGGGCGCTGCGGCCCGCCCCCGGTGGATATCCCTTAGTCGCCTCTTACGACACCCGCGGGAAGAGTTGGGGTGGTGCAAACTCTAAGCCGGCACCACACAGCGACCGCGTTGGAACTTAGGCATTGCGTTAATTAAATGAGTCAGATAGTAACGTGTAGGTAATATAAATAATAATTCCATGGAAGTTTGTTTAGCTGATCGTAGCTTGGTTCTAAGAATCATAAAGCCCAGGCATGAGGTAGGTATTATGTGGCTTCTGTTACAATGATGTCATTCTTTCCTCTGTTTGTGCTTATGAATGCTTATGAAAATAAGGCCCCATTTCGTTGTAAATGGAATGGAACTTTGATATGTGATACTTGGAATTTCAATTGTCTTTGTTTATTTATAATTGATTAATCAAGAAAAGAAATAATGTACTTATGCCATACTGATAAGGCCATGCCATACTTGATATAATAATGCTTGCCTACATACCATTTTGGCGACAGCGACAGTGTTTTGTACCAACTATATCCATAATTGTACCAACTAGGTATATCCATAAAAATCGGACCACATTCACTTCCAAAACTTAGGCTTGAAATTAGAAGCCAGAAAAAATTTAAGTGTGGGTCGATTTTTTATGACGTTACGTATCGATCAATAAACTTGAATCGATTCAAAACTATATCGTGAAGAAGAAGACATAAGTATTATGTTGAAGTGTGGGTCGATTTTTATGACGTTACGGCAAAGTTTCAAGTAAAAAGACAACGAGTTGTTTTGTCCTATCAAAAGATAAATACCTATATCGATCATTAAAGTTGAATCGATTCAAAGCTACATCCGCTGCCTAGTAAGTACTACCATACAAAGAAGTATTGTAGTTACTAATTAATCTCAATGCTACCATTATCATTTATTCGTTATCGTATGACTACTCAAACACACCCCTCAACAATCATTTTACTCTAATTAGAACAATAATGTATTCATTGAAACATTAAATAATAAGTCAATGACTTAAATCCTACTAATAAAATAAATGCGAAAGTTCGTGTGAATGTTTGTTACCACGTATCTCCGTAACAACTACTTAACCGATTTAGATGAAATTTGGTATGTAGATAGATAGTTCTATATTAGGTTCTAGAATAACAAATAGATTAAACTAATTTTAAAAATTAACCTCTCAGGGGGTTAAAAAGGGTGGTAAAGTTTGTATGAAAAATTATTATTCCTTGGTTCGATTCACTCAAAACTCGGTAGGTAGGTATGAATAAACTATACGGTAAATAATGAATCATATATATATTTTTTTTACAAAACTGCACCTAGGCGGTTTGCAATAAATTTCTGAAATTTGTATGATTTCCACGCGGGCGAAGCCGCGGGGCGCAGCTAGTTGCAGGCGCGGTCGCAGCCCAAGACTTTGGGGGGGGTCACGCTTGGTGCCGGCCGTAGCCACAAATTCACTTGCAGGCGGTTGCAGGCCCCACCCAAAACAGCTAAACTTTTTCGGCGAGCGGAGCGAGCCGCGAAAAATTTACCTTTTTGATAATTTTTCGTGGTGGCGGGCAAAGTGATTTTGTACGGGTATCAAGCACTAGACCACATATTATAGAGAAGGACAAAATACTATCGGCAAGCGGAGCGAGCCGCAAAAATCTTATTTAATTGCAGTGTTTTGCATATTGACCGAAAACATGACATCCTTTCCCTCAACTCCCAACAATAGTAAGTTTAAGTTATAGCGAGCGAGGCGACCCTCGCAATTGTCGAGATTTTTTCTGATGTTTGAAGAAAAGTAAGCAAGAGTACTTGCTACTACTCTTGCTTACTCTCGCTCGCTATCATAATGATGGCGAGCGAAGCAAGCCCCGAAAATCTTAGAGACTTTGCGGTAGTACCTAAATATTAAGCTACGAATATAAATAAGGGCGAACAGGCCAAGGGACATCAACAAAAAAGAAATCAAAAAAGATGTAACGGCGAGCGGAGCGAGCCGCCGAAATTTTTGTTACTTTCTCGGGTGGTTTCCCGCCGATAGTATTTTCTCCTTCTCTGTATTAACCAATACAGAGAAGGAGAGCGGAGCGAGCCGCAAAAATATAATAGTTCCGTTATATTTTCTGCAGTTTTTTGCATATTGACCGCAAACATGTCATCGCCTCCCCCAACTCCCAACAATAGTAAGTTTAAGTAACCTCAAAATTTTTGAAGGTTTTTTGTCTGATGTTTGTTGACAAAATAAATGATAGTGAGCGAAGCAAACACCGAAAATTTTAAAGACTGGTGGTGGATATAAAGCTTTGAATATAAATAGGGGCGAGTGGAGCAAGGGAAATAAACTAAACTTACGTAAGTAACTTACTTAAGTAAGTAGGTAAACCAAAATTAGGAATCCAAAAAGAGACCGAAAAAGAGGTAACGGCGAGCGGAGCGAGCCGCCGATATATTTGTTACTTTTTCGGATGGTCACAAACTGGTTCAGAAAATAAATAACAGCGATTGGAGCGAGCTCTGAAAATATTGAAAGTTTGCGGCGGCTAAGAAATATGTTGAAAACCTAAAAAATATATATATCAGGGAGTGCAATGAGCCGCAGCCTTTTTTAAAATTGGTAAGGTCCATGCAAGACAAGGAAGCTAACTAATGAGCTATGAACAATTTTTAAGTTTGTCGAATAACCACCAAATATAAGGAGAGGACTAGACTCCATACGGAATCAACGGCGAGCGAAGCGAGCCGCGAAATTTTTTATGATCTGGCTGTGCGTGTGAGTTGTTTGGTATTAGATATTTTGCAGTTGCACCTAAAACGGAGGAGGTGTCCCGCACTAGAGCAAGCCAGAAGCTTATCGAAACAGCAGAATGCTATCAGAGGCTAGCAGAGCTTGCTGCGACAATGTTTGGTTTTTGTTAGATATTGCGCAATTTTTTTGAAAATTTGGTAAAGTGACCTAATGCGGGACGGGGGTTGAGCTTTGGAACATAGTTAGCAGGAACAAATGTTATCAGCGAGCGGATCAAAACGCGAAAATTTTGCTGTCTACTAATTTTTTGCGCTAGTTGACAAAGTGACCTCGGAGATAGTTAATTGAGGAACAATTTTGTGCTTTTTATTGTGGTGGTTGGATTGATACAAACTGACATTAACGGACCAGCCAGACCACTAAAAATAGGTAACGTTACCTCTGCGCTGATCAAAACACAGGGCTAAAAACAACAGTAAAATATCGGCGAGCGGAGCGAGTCGCGATTTTTTTTTGCTGCAGTTGGTAACCATATTCAATGTAACGGAAGTAAATAGGAAAAAAATAATCCTCAAACTATGGGTTGCAATTTTTTAAGTACCTAAACTAAGATTTTGGGGGGGGTCATGACCCCCGTGACCCCCCCCCTGGGACCGCGCCTGGCTAGTTGTCAATAATTTTATTATAACAACCTTTGAATGTATGAGTCAGTATCAATAATAATGTTTACCGGACGATAGGTCAGAAACAGATCGCTTTGTGTAGGTACTTCCGATTGTGTGAGTCAGTGTACGCACAAGTGGGCAACTGCAAGGTAACTACCTAGGTACTTAAATGAAATAATATAAAATATCATGAAGTACTTTCATTCTTACAGTTGATTGTACTTTAATTAATTAACCAATAAAGTATTTGGAAAATTTCATAATTGGACAAACAGACGATTTGTCGAGGTACAGCTTTGACCAATATCAAATTTGACGAATACCCGATTTGACCTGACTTGATCAATGTCGTTCAACCCATTAAAAAAAACATTTGTATTGGTCTAAAAGAACCAATAAATTAATGTCAAAAACTTATAATTATAATATATGTGACCAGAATAGCGCAGGCAGGAGCGACGAGAGATGTAAAACATGAGAGGTCTATGCCCAGTAGTATACTTCCGATTGTGTGACTCATTGTACGCACAAGTGGGCAAATACAAGGCAACTACTTAATTAAAATAACATTTTTATTGACTCTTGGTCTCTAGAAACCAAAAAATATTGTCCAAGAGATGTAAAACATAGATATGTATGTATAAGCCCAGTATTGCCCAGTGGCAGACGATGATGATATTGATGTGATGATGGTTGACCTATAAACCTATTATTAGATGTTTTTACAAAAACCGAAAACCGAAATCAAATTTCTAGTTTTACGTAAGTTTTACGGGAAAGATATAAATTCCCCGGGAATAAAACTTGGCGAAGATAATTATCGAGTAACATAGGTATGTACATAAAATTATACACAACATAATAATAGAAAATTGAGAACCCTCCCCCTTTTGTTTTTCGTCGGTTGAAAATAACTTTTATTTAAAACTTTCATATCAGAACCAGGAAAAATCGATTCTTCGAGATCGAGATTCGATTTCGAGATTTAATAGGTCTGGTCATGTCATGTGTTATAGTGAAAATATCCGCCCCCTAATCCAATCCGCTTGCCTATCAGCATGTATTTAAACGACGAAGTTTATTTCAGTAAATGATTCTCTAATTAATATATTCTACTAAAGACCGATAAACAAACTTTACTAGTCTCTTATTAATTAGTTCTTCTATGGCTAATCGAAACAAAAAAGTCACGATGTTGATCATTTTTTTTACTGATTTTTTCACAAATTTGTGAAATGTTCCCAAAGCATCGAGTACCTACATAAAGTAAGCAGGACTAGTATTACAGGTAACAGCTTTGATTATTTAAATAAATATTCAAAGTAACATGACGTGACTGATATACCAATATAACAGCTCTGAAGTCGCCAACTCTTGGTTTTCTATACTACAACACTATCCTCCATTTATTTATCTTCCTTTTATACTTGTTTATTAAGACTTGTATCAGGTTCTTCCCCAGACCACAGATATTATAATACTATACTAGCCAGACTAAAGAACGCGATATATGACGCACATCGCAGCTAATCTCATTAGAACGAATCGTCTGGACGGGAAATTGTTGCATTGTCAGGCGTTATTGAATAAATTGCCTAAATAACTCGGTTATCTGGTCATTGAACTGACTGCAATCAGCAAATCTAATGCATGCGAGTATTTAAGTAGGTTGTTTATTTCATCGTATGACAATACTTTGGCAACGTTGCAAAAGGTTGTAAACCTGAAGATATGCCACCTTAGGAATACGAACGCGTCGACGCAGGCGAAGGAATGGAATTTTAGCATTCGTTGCAGTAAATAGTATAGATTATTTTATGAGGAATCTAGCACACTTGTCCATGCTGAGTTGGACGAATTTTCAAATTCATTCGGTTATCTCGGTCCATTTAGCTGAAAAATGTATGCAGCCATGTCCATGATTTGAATATTAACTTACGTTTATACCTTCGAGTGGTCTTAGTCATCTACCGAATGATTCGTTATGGCCGAATCCTATATTTGTTTTGAGAGGAACATCAAGAGAATCGAAAATCTCGTGGTTTTTAATGCGTAGAGAACAGACAACACTGAGTACAGCGGGTACAGTGAGATTTTAGTGTCAATGCTTGTTTTAGTAAGGAAGCTGATATTTTCGCGACTGTTCTCAGCTTTGTTACATGAAAAATAAGTCCCATTTCTAACTGATAGCGAAAAAATGAGGTGGTTCTTGATGATGTTCGGCTGTATGCATGTTTTTATGTATGTTCGACGATTTCAGATGATTCTAGGTCAACGGGAAGTAAGTACCCTGTAGGTTTCGGTCCATGGCGAGAATCAAATTTTTTTTTGTGAATAAACTACAAATTTATGGTTTTAGGATTTTTTCCTTTACTTGTGCTATACGACCTTGCAAGATTTGACGTTAATTTCAACTCGATACGAACGCGTGGACGTTTTTGAGAAAAGAGGGTTGACAGACGGACAGACTGACAGACAACAAAGTGACCCTATAAGGGTTCCTTTTGAGTTACGGAACCCTAAAAACAAAGTAAAATTAAGAGATTCGAAGTCGTTTTTTGTTTTTAAGAAACAATCAAATTATTATCACATATGATAGTATGCAAAGATCACCAAAATCCTCAAGGCAATTTTAGACTTTGTGATTTCATCTCAGAACTCGAATTGGATCTAAAGAGATAATCTTGTCCACAGAGAAACACCATCCACCTCTACATCTCTCACCAACGCGGCCCCTTCCACAAAGCAGAGTTCGAAACAGAACTGGACCTCCGCAAGTTCCACATCGCAGACGTGACAGACAAACGTATCTTTGTCTCTGTCATGCACACGGACACGCTAGCTAATCTCTACGTGTCGGAGATCAGCAAAAATTTCACTACGTACAACTTTGTGCAGAGCTTGTCGCAGATTCTGTGCTATTTCCCTGATGGCAATTGGAAGGACAGTTGGCTTGAGTAAGTTCACTATTCTATCTTTATACTAGCCAAACTTGATGTAGAATGTTTGTAAACATAGCACCCATACATAACCTAAAATTCGCTCTGATGCCGCGTCTTTTTATACGCAATTTAAATTACTTGTCGATTTGAGATCCTTTCTTCAATAAATACCTATTGCTTACACAATAGTAATACCAAGGTAATATTATTCTATAAGTAATCCGACTTCATACAAACGGGCGAAACGCGAGCTATACCTACGCGCCTCGATCTCGGCATGCGCTCAGCATGCAGACAGTCGCGGCTGTGCCGCAGTGACGAACGGATGGTGTGATGTTTTTTTAACAATAACCGCGCGATTTTTTCTCTAAAAATAAGTTCAGGTACATATTTAATAAAGTAGCTGCATGTATCTATAACCAAGTAAAAGATATTTCTTTTTCTCCAAAAAAATCTCCTAAAATTTAATAATAAAGCATTTTGTAGGTACGTCTCAGTCGAGGCGCAAATATTTTTCGGTCGCAAATTTATAAGACCGATTTGTTATTCAAACATAAACAGGTTTTTTAATTAAATCTATCAGTCAAAAAACAACACGGATTTTTATTGAACACTTCCCATTCAATTCACAAAGTATTTTATTTGTTTATATAAAAAAAGTACCTTCCTATATTTACAATCACAAAACTAAATGGAAACACAAAGTAGGCTAATGTAATTAAAATGGTGGAGGCGGGCAGCCCTATCGCATGTTTACCTACCGCGAGGCTGTAGGCATTTATTTCAAAGATACGGCCGAGTCCAAATACTGTTGGATAATATTACCGTGGTAATACAGTTATTATTACATACTACCAACTTACCCAATTACCATAAAAGATAGGTAGTATTTTTAAATTAAGATTCTTCCGTCTAATTCTTTCGTCGAGGTAAGTGATGTAGATGACCACTTATCCCTGAGGCTATGTTTTATCCAAGTGGTAAGTGGCCAAAGCAGCAGGCAGGACCTAGTGCCCCAACGTACCTATTTATTTCAGTGGACTAAGCATTAAGCCGGGTTTCCACCACGAATAGGAAATGAGCGAGAAGCTTTACCGATTAGATTTTTTAAGACAATCGATTTTGTTTATGAAGTTGTAATCGATTTGGTTATTGTTGCACAACATTTGTATTATTTTAAAGATAAAGTCTCAAGCGTCTTAGTGACTTTATTTTTGAAATCAGAATATTCAATAGAATAAAATAGTATTATTTTTGTAGTTTTATTTGCTGATTGCTTTTGCCCGCGGCATTACACGCATTTTTCCGAGAAAGGGTAATGAGACGTGAGTGGGCGGAGTGAATTTCAACGCTTGCTGCGCTCACTCCTTTCAACTCGACTAACTTTCTGCTCGCTTAGTCCTTTCCGCTCAACTATTTGTTGGTGGAAATACAAGAATGCAGTTTACTCTTGCGAGTTAAAATGGGTCCGGTCCGCTCGCGGTGGAAATCCGGCTTAGTTGGGGACTAAGTAATTAGTCATCGCTAATACGTTTAGGTGGAACTATCTATCGATATTAACCTACTTATGACGGTGAAATTTATATAGAGCTTACCTACAGAAGCAACTTGATAGCGAATTGCGAAAAAATAATGCGGCCTGTCCCATCTACGCGATTTTAGCTACCTACAGTGGTAACGATATAGTTTCGCGGAGTCCGCAGTTTTCCGTCGAGAATTTTAGTGACAGTACAGGAACACCGTATACCCAGTCCGGGGCCGAATTCTACTAATTATACCTATTCCATGAAATTATTTTCTTTTTGGTAGTTCGACTGACAATCAAATAGTCAAGTCCTAATGTTTTACCAATTCGATTATTTACGACAATCGATTTTGTTAACGAAGATGTAATCAATTTGCACAATATTTGTATTATTTTAAAGATAAGTTAAGTCTCAACCGTCTCAATGATTTTATTTTTGGAATCAGAATAAGCTCGCTCTCTCCTTTCCCCTCGACTATTTTTTTTCTCGCTTAGTCCTTTCGTCTCAACTATTTGTTGGTGGAAATACAAGAATGCAGTATACTCTTGCGAGTTAAAATGGGTCCGCTCCGCGCTGTACAAACCTGACTTTAGGTGGGACTAAGTAATTAGTCATCTCTAATAGGTACGTTTAGGTGGAACTGTCGACCAATATTAACCTATTTATGACGATGAAATTGATATCAAGCGTACTTAAAAAAAAAAAAAAAATGCTGGACAATTCACACAGCATTATCTAGCCGCAAGCTAAGCAGAGCTTGTGTTATGGGTATTAGATAACTGATATAAATAAATAAATAAATAATGCTGGACAATTCACACACAGCATTATCTAGCCCCAAAGTAAATAATAAATAAATAAATAAATAATGCTGGACAATCCACACAACAAGTAAGCAGAGCTTGTGTTATGGGTACTAGATAACTGATATACTATTAAGTATACAATACACTACATAGATCGATATTTTTTATTAAAAATAGAAAACATCCAGAACGCCCTGGACAAATGTCTGCAGATCTTACAAACATTTGTCCCGAGGCTGAAATCGAACCCGCAACCTCCTGCGTCGCAGGCAGACCTTCGCCCGCTGCGCCACAGAGGTCGTCAAGCAAAAGCAACTTGATAGCGGATTGCGAAAATGCGACTTAAGACCTGTCAAATCAACGAGAAACTATGTTATAAGAAGACTGATACAAATATACTGTTGGTTCTCCCAGGGACGTCACAGAAGACCCATTCACGGATCTCTACCGAGTAGAAGGTCTCAAAGGCATCTACATAGCTTCGAGGGTCGACTCTCGACCCGTCACCAGCATCGGACCGGAGCATCTGATCTCTGTCATAACCTTCGACCATGGAGTCACTTGGTCGCCTATCAATCCACCTACTGAGGATGAGAATGGTAAGTTACCTTGTATTTTTACCCCAGGGGAAAATAGGGCTTCGCGCGCCTTACATACTGGTAATCCGTGGATAAATAAAAGTGCGTCAAGCAATGTTAAATAACAATTATAATGGCTAGGTAGGCCTGGCTCTACGCTAGGCTTTTTCACACCCCGGACACTGGGCCATTTCTCCATACAAAAGTTGCGTCTCAAAACATAGACAGAAGATAGATAGATAGAATATACTTTTTTACACCAAAGTTATACATGGGCGAGCATAGGAGCATGGGATAGCATTGTCTACCTGCTAATCTTTGGGTAGTGTGGACAAAAATTTTGTAAACATACATCCGCAACTGTGTGTGTGACGTCTAGGGTAATTTCATGAATATGTTGTGCGAATGAGACGGTTTGCAAAATAACTTAAGACATTTTCATTTATTATTTTCCTTTCACTGAATGTGAAATTTAGCCTTGAAGGAATTTTAAGAAATCAAATAATATTCCAAAAATTTTCGACTTCGACGGGACTTGAACCCGCATCCTTCCCTAGATTCAAGTCCCGTCGAAGTCGAAAATATTTGGCATATTATTTGATTGCTTAGAAATTACCCAGAGTGTGAGGGCTTACGTACTATAACAACAAAAACCTTAGAAGGAATTTTGTATATGCATAATCATACAAACAGAACATCACAAACCATAAATAAACCTGAAATAAATCACCATCGGCGTCGTCTCGTCTGACAAAATCATGAACCATGCCTGCCCCTTGTGCGTGCGCCGTGCATCCCGTGCATTTGGTACGCAAACCGAACTCATTTGGGAGCCGGCTGCGGCGGGGTGAAGAGGCTCGGTCAGGTGGAGGGCGAGGAGTGTAAATACTATAAGTTAGTATCATTATATTTTCTGGCATTGGGAGAGTGCTGGGCCTCGATCACGGTGTGGTAAGGAACGGCATTACGGCTCAAACTTTAGCAGTTGAAACGTTAGGGTGCGCGTTCACAGGCCGGCATCGGACAATCCACTGACAAGTGCGTCCACTGATCGGCAATCCGAATGACGTCATTCGCACTGAACGGAAAAGTTGCCTTCAAGAATCCTCCCCGGCATTGCCGTCAATCCGCTCCGTGCGGTGCGGATCTTTTATAGCAAACAATGGTTTGCCCCATCAATGGATGGGGCCAGTGCGGATCCCTTAGTCGCCTCTTACGACACCCGAAGGAAGAATTGGGGTGGTGTAAATTCTAAGCCGGCACCACACAGCTTACTTAGTTACATTGTAGTTGTATAAATTGTCTGTTTTTTGCAGGCAAACCTCTGCACTGCCACACTGAAAACTCATGCAGTTTGCACTTGTGCCAGAAATTCAGTCAACTGTATCCAGTAACAAGGTAAGACAGTTAGAATGTACTCAACGCATGTACGCTACACTTTCTTTCTGATCTAAGCCTTAATTAACCGTGATAAGTTCTATTTTCCAACGTTTATGTTGTTATTATTATAAAAAGTCTAGATAGTCTTCTAAAATTGAGCTCTAAATAGTTATAGTTAAAGCGTTTAATGGCCAGAACTTGCTAGTTTAATGTAAGTAAGGAATTGCTCTGATACTCACTTGTAAATACTGATAGCGCATTGACCTCTTGTCATGTTAAGTAACAGACAAAACATTCATAAATGTACCGGGAAATAGTGCAATAAATCCTACGTCTATGCAAATATGATCACGCTTTCGGTTTGTGTTTTTAATGGAACACCCCCAACAAAAAAAAAAAAAAAAAAAATTAAAACAATAGAGATAACTGCAGACTGTTGCAAATAGTCTACAGATAGCTCAACTAAGCCATATCAATACCAGTCAGAAACGTCCCCAAGACGCTGGCTGCATTGCGACGCTGTATGGCAATGCTGATGCGCTGCGCCAGATACTCACCAGCCCTCGGGTCACGCATCGCTTCAACCAGAAGCTCGAAGATTTTTTGTAAAAAATCATATTAGCAAATGTTGCAAAAATACCATTGAATATAGGTTTTTAATAACATAGTTTCATAGAAAATGAAAGTTCCGCATAAAATTGCATGTCGAGAGCGGGCAACGTAAATCGCGATACGGTATTCTTTCCGGTCCCGTGGTAATTAAATTGTATAAGCGTCACAGTAACAAACAAGGTCTTCATACAAAATGTTCTTGTTATTGACCTAATGACAGGTCGATAAACTTCTAACGTATCGCTTATCATTTATTATGAATTTATTTTGTTATCGCGTTGAACTTTGTTTATCATAGATCATCATGACCATGTGAGGAAAGTCAATGTCACATTGTGTTGCATCTGCGTCAAATTTCCCCAAACCGATTATATTTCCTGGGTAAAACCGCTTAATGATTCAAAATTTTTAAATAGTACCTATCATAATTAATATATACCTTTTAAAAGTAATTTCTTCTAGTTGTTTTATGTGCAGTCATACAGTGCAATCAAAAAGAGATCCCCTTCGGTACAAGGAAGGCACCTAACATAGAGTTAGCATGAAAACTTCATATTCCATGGCCAGGTCAGTCTGGCCGTGTTTTGAACTCAAAAGTTTTCCATTCTCTACGGTTTTGTGCTGTTTTACTTCAAGTTGTGTGGGGTTTTTAAATAGTTTTAAGTTATACACGAAAATTTTATATGTAGTTCCCCATCCATAGATTATAAATAAATGCATCAGTGACTGAAATCTGTTACTGTCATCAGATGTTACACCTGCATTAATTAGTCTATGAATGGGCCCTAACTATAAAATTATATTGTATGACCTAAAACAATTTAACTTCACAGTATGGCGGCTTTACCAGTGAAAAAACACCAACCGACAGCAGATCAACCACAAAACTCGAAACAAAGCAGCATAAAACTATAGAGCAAGGAACACTTATGACTTCAAAACATGGCTAGACTGACTTGGCCATGAAAATATATGGAGTTTTCATACCACATCTACATTTGGGCCCTTCCTTGTACCGAAGGCGATCTCTTTTTCCATTGTTATAACTGTGAAAAGCAGTCAGGTCAGCAAATGCTTGTTGGTACATTTAAGATACGTTGAACATACGTATATAGGTTAAGTTTATGGTCTATTGTAGATATTCTAAACAGTGGCTTCTATGTATTAATGTTAACCCATGCTGTAGGTAGGTATTTAAAAGTATAGGATGATGTAGTGCATGCATGATTATTTCGTTACATACAGTGTTTTTCTTATTAGATCTAGCAGAATTGAGTAATAATTTCCATGGTAATAATACCTACAGCTCATAAAATATAATTATTTGCAGTCCACCTGGAAAAGTGGTTATGGACGGCATGAGGTAAAACTTGGATGTGTTTGTGTTTATTATTTTTGAACTTAATTAGCGAAAAAAAAAATTCATGCGTGAAGTGTTAATTTAGCCCCAATTCTTAAAAAATCATACCATTACCCCATAATTAATTTGCTATTTCATGTGACTATTAGCCATCCTACTTGAATATGTATTTGTATTTTGAGTAAAAGTTAAATTTAAGTATGTTTTTTAAGTATTGTAAGTATGTTGTATCACAGAAATTTGGTACACAAATGATTTGCATAATAAATAAGTAGCTAAGCAACTCTCTAATGAACATTTCAGTGTATTATCTAACTAGCAGAAGAAATTTTTAGTAGAAATAAATTTTATGCTTCGCGTAGGTACTGAGTTTAAATAATGCTTTAATAAGATGCTTCATTTCTATAAAATAACATTCAGTTCGCTTGATTGACAATGATCAATTTTCTTATCCTGTGTGAATTTGTGTTTCGAGTGTATGTGATTAACAGCAGAGACCAGTTATGTTGTTAAGTTTTCTTTATGAATATAAATAAAACTAAACATTTGTTGTTCAACAAGCCCCGAATACTCAAACAATAATTTCTAACTCTACGTTCAGTTTGAATTAAATCTGTCCAAAAATCATCACGTTAGTAGACCTGCTAAGTCAGATCTGCGTTTGAGCATTCGGTGGTTACAAAATGAATGAGTATGTCAACAGTACATAGTAAATGAATTTAAATAGAATTCAGCATCAGGAAGCTTACTTTGTAATACGAATACGCAGTTTCCGGTGAAGGATTGCACGAAACAAACAACTAAAGTTGTTTGTTTCGTGCAATCGTGGTATACCACCAAGTTGTTTCGAACGCGTCACCATTTGACATAAGTGTCAAAAAGCAAATAAGAAGATGGACCTACTATAGTCTTTTCCTTACATCAAGATATTTTTCAACAGATCTGCAAGCATAATGAGCTCAAAATCAGCGCCTGGTATAATAATGGCTACAGGCGTGATGGGCAAATCACTGAAGGGCATCCCTGGAGTCTACATGAGTCGTGATGCTGGCTTGACTTGGAAGAGGATACTAAAGGTATGTAGTAAAATAAGGCGTATTTTTCAGAGATTGCTAAGTCGCTTCGCTCACTGGACCAAGAGTCGAGGCATGTCGAGGCGCAGGCTGCGTCTACGGCTTCTATCATACTGCGAGGCTAGCCCGGGCGCGGTGGCTAGGGCTAAGGCGGGCGCGAAGTATCAAACATATGAAACCGCCGTTCGCGTTCATACTAAAGTGCTAAGGCGGGTGTCTAGCGCGACGGGCTTAAGTGAGTTAGCACGTGTTGGATGGAAATTGGGATCCCAATGTTTACAACTGCTTCAAAAGACCATGATACTTTATCTTTCAAATGAAAATGAAACTAGTATTGTTTATGTTTATAACTCGATATTTTGTTTAAGATTGAAGTATCGTTATGAAAAGAAAAAATTATGATTGATTGACTAATTTCGCAGGATTATTATTTCTTCAACTACGGCGACCATGGCGGTGTGTTGGTAGCGGTGAAGTACTTCAAGGCCAGAGGCGAAACACGAAGGATATTGTACTCTACAAACGAAGGCCTCGACTGGAACTCGTATCAGTGAGTAATCATTATCATTAATGCTAATTATTTTTTTAAAACTGAATTAAAATGAGGTAAATTTGCTTATCTTGTATCTAACTAACGTATCCGGTCATTTAAGTAAGTAAATGTACTTCTATCGATACGTTGACTAGTCCTTATTTCTATTTCTCCAACTACCGAATTACCAAATTTTTAATACCAATAACAATAAAGTTATTTTTAACATAGTTATTTGTGGGATGAGACCTGAAAAAGGCTTATAAGTAAATTTGAAATTTTTTGACAGATTCAACGCAGATGACCTTCGCATATACGGCCTTATGACAGAACCCGGAGAAAACACCACAACATTCACAATGTTCGGGTCAGCCAACGACCAGCATCAATGGATAATCATCACCATCGACTTACGAAACACTTTCACAAAGAATTGTACCGACGCTGACTTCAAATTCTGGTCACCATCGCCCCCTAATTCGTCTGCTTCTTGCGTACTTGGCTTAAAGAATACTTATCAAAGACGCTTGCCGTACACCAGTTGCTACCACGGTAAAGAATACGAGAGAATAGTTAATAAGGAGGTCTGTGAATGCAGTCGCCGAGACTTCGAATGTGACTTCGGATTCATGCTCTCAGGAAACGAATGCGTACGCAACAAATCAGTCCATCACGACCCGTACAAAATACCAACGAGCTGCCGCCCTGGTAAAACCTACCACAGGACTAAAGGATACCGCAAGATAGGTGGAGATGTTTGCACCATATCAGGTTACATGTCATTCGCTCCTGACAGAATCCCTTGCCCTATCGAAGAACCGCAAGAATTCATGCTGGTAGCGTTAAGGGACAAAATCGCTCGCATCGATCTGTTCGATAATTCTACGATATACCCTGTCAAAGATCAGAAGAACATAGTCGCTATTGAGTTCGATATAAAGAATAACTGCATTTACTGGGCTGATATCGAAATGGATAAAATCAACCGTCAGTGTTTTAACAACGGGACAGCGCAAGAGGTAGTGGTAGATACAGATCTAGCTAGCATTGAAGGCATGGCACTGGACTGGATATCAAATGTTTTGTTCTTCGTCGATGGAATGAGAAAGAAGATAGAGGCAGTCCGAACTGATCTAACCAGCGAAGGGAGGATGAGAGTGACCATTTTGAACAATAAAGTGTTATCTAAGCCGAGAGGTATCGCCGTGCATCCTCGAGCTGGTTTCTTATTCTGGACCGATTGGGACAAGGCTAACCCCTCGGTCTCTAGATCAAACTTGGATGGAACTGATGTGAAACAGTTGTTCGGTAAGCCGCTTGTCCAATGGCCGAACGGTATAACAATCGATCAAATGTCTGAGCGAATCTACTGGGTAGATGCTATGGAAGATTACATATCCAGCTCTGATTTGCACGGGCATTACTTTAAGAGGATTCTTTGGAACGACGAGAAGGTTTCCCATCCGTTCGCCGTAGCAGTATTGAAAGATAAAATGTATTGGGACGATTGGAAGGTTAAGTCCATTTTCATCGCGGACAAAGACACGGGAGACAACATTATAACGATCAACGACTCCTTCACTGGTTTGATGGATTTGAAAGTGTTCGCTCATTTCACTCAGTATGGTAGCAATGCTTGTTCGTTTAAGAATGCGAGCTGTGAGACTATGTGCCTAGGAGGGCCAGGAAATACGTTCTCTTGTTTGTGCCCAGAAGGTTTCAAGAAGGTCGGAGGAAAATGTATGTGTCCTAATGGTATGGAGCCGAAAGAGAATATGACTTGTCCTCAGAAACTTGGAGGAAGTTGCGATCCTGTGAGTATCTAAAATACGTTTGTTTGATATCTCTAGGGCGGTGGTAAGTGGTTGACAGCGCTGTAGTTACTATGTTCTTCTCCATTCGTTTCTTTGCTTCCTTTCATCAAAATTTCCAACTGTAATCATCATCAAACCAAAAGAGTCCCCTAATGAGCGCCATAGCATCTTGGGAAACTCAAGATGATCCCTAAGTACACAGTTTTGACTATAGTACTGTAACCTGTATTACCTAATCCTATTATACCTGGTCAACAGGCTACTATGTAGGTACAATTTGTTACCTTATCCGCTTTACATAAAGTTTACTTTCAGGACCAATTTACATGTAAAAACGGACTTTGCATCACCTCAACGTGGCGATGCGATGGCAACAACGATTGTGGCGACTTATCGGACGAAGTTGGCTGTCTGTGCCAAGCTCCTATGATCTCTTGTGATAACACACAGTGCTACCTGCCTAGCTGGAAGTGTGATGGCGATATGGACTGTGCGGATATGAGCGATGAACAAGGTAATGGAACTTTCTAGATCTTTCCAGATTTGTCGAGTGTTAGGCTGTCTAGTTCTAGTTCTAGTTCTAGTTCTTTATTTCGTAACAATAATTAGGTTACATGTCAAATTTTTATAAATAATTCATTGTAATTTACATACCAGTAAAATACAATTTTTAAATAATTAAATTAGGTGAAATAATATAAGAAAAATATACAACGTAAAATTCACTCAACCAAATAAAATAAATTATCAATTTTAAATTGACAATTAAAATTAAAATAATTGAATAATAAAAGTTATGTATGTCAAATAAATTATATTGTTTTACGTACTGAGAATTCATCCAACGTATAAAAACATTGTTTAATCAACCATTTCTTAAGTCTAAACTTAAAGGATTGCGTCGATACCGCGTCAGTGACATCGGACGGTAGTCGGTTGTATACTTTTGGCCCCATGACGTGCACAAGCTTAGACGTTCGCTCGAGCCGCCTGGGAAGCGCCTTCAGCCTCTTCGACTGTCTCAGTGCATAGTTATGACCATCCCCGCGCTCCTCGTACTCTTCCAGGTGGCATCTCGCGTATAAAGCGGCCTGGAAAAGAACCATGGCCGGGACAGTCATGATTCCGAGAGCTTCAAACAGTGGTCGGGCCGATGTTTCTTGTGTGTGTTCTTGTGTTCTGAAGTCTGAAGACGCGCTCCCAGTCAGCTGCACAACCCCAAAATTCCACTCCATATTGCAGGCGTGAGTGCACTGTCGCAAAGTAGAGGTGTCTCTAGCAGGCTCTATGACCTCCTGTGATTTTCTTCATTTATCAAATGAAGTAGGCTGTCTCTGTAAGCCGTCCAAAAAGGTTCACCTACAGACAATTTGGGTATTGTCCAATAGCTCTCACGAAACCTAGTTCTTATTCTGAGGAAGAAAGTTGCTGAGTTCTGAGGAAGCTTATTCTCAAAAATATTAAAAGCTTCAAAATATAAATGGAAACTGCTTTACATAAACACATGTGTATGTGTAGATAATTTTCTATCTCACACAGCCAATGACGCGTGTTCGCAATGTCAAAAAATTGTTCGACCAGACTGAATAGATGGCGCTTTTAGTTTGAAATTATATGGCATAGCATAGACCCTGCATAGGTTGATATGACACTACCATCCTTCATTATGCCGTGAAAGCTCCCTGCCATCTATTGATTTCTAAAGTAAATACCAATTTCTCTTTTTTGGAAAACGCCTCATTAGAAGAAATCGCATAATTTCTTTTTAAAATTTTTTTCGTTGCTTCTTCCGTAAGCCAAGTAGTCACCAGTTTTATCTAGTTTTTCAATGGTTTGTTCAAACATTACAGATTGCGGCTCTCACAACTGCACAGACAAGCAGTTCCAATGCGCGAACGGACACTGCATCGATAAGCGCTGGGTTTGCGACGGAGACAATGATTGCAAGGATGGATCTGATGAACGGAACTGCTCTGTAAGTATACCATTAAGCTATAACGTTATTCAATGGCTTACGGGGATTGTAATCATGGCATCAATTATTTCGATTTCCATCGGCGCGGTGGTTGGAAAACGACTAAGGTGCAATTTCACCGTTTGTTGCCAAAACTAAGATCAGTTTCCTCAACCTCAACAGCCTGTATTGGTCCACTATTGGACGCAGGCCTCCCTCTGATAAGCGCCTTATTGGCTTTTATCACATGGGGGTAGTGCCCTTAATTCCTACGCAGAGCATGCGGGTTGGAGATCGCAGTTTAGTGGTAGAATTGTTGTTCCGTGACAGAATCGGAAACGAATCGAATGAATTAAAATACCACTGCAACAGCGGTATTTTAATTCATTCGATTCGATTCCAAATCGAGAAAAAATCGATAAACTGAGTTTATCTCATATTGAACCAATATTGAACGCGGTCAATAGGGTAGTGTTCTGGGTAAAAAAATATTAGGTACTCTATTTTAGTTCTTTAGATAATCAGAAGATATTGGACACAAACTTTTTCTTTTGTCAGTCAAACAAAAAATGACTAATATAAAGCGCGTCAATGTTTAGGAGTGAGGGCTGGTGACCTTGCCAAAAAGTGTCGAAGTTTAACTGGCTATATCTTCATCATTTTTTAGGGTTCCGTGCCTCAAAAGGAAAAAAGGAACCCTTATAGGATCACTTTGTCCGTCTGTCTTTCTGGCTGTCTGTCTGTCCGTCTGGCAACCCCCTTTTCTCAGGTCCGATTGTTTTGAAATTTCCAAGGGAATCACATGCATAAAAAACCTATAGGAAATTTCCTGTAGACCTAAAATCATGAAATTTTGCAAGCAGCAAGGTCCTTAGGTCCGTAGCACAGGTAAAGGAAAACATCCGGAAACCATAAATTTATTGATTTCTTTTACAGGGTAGGTACCACTTCACGTTGACCTAGAATCATAATATTTAGCAAGACACAAGCGAGTCCAACTCGCTCTTGACGTTTAAAAAAACGAAAATATACGTGTCCAATTTCTTCTGATAAAATCGAACTGACAGACTAATCAGAATTTTTTAAGACATTAGCCTATTACAACGTGAACGCGTCCAACTGCAATGGTGAAATTGGACCTTAGACGAGTAACATAGTTTTAATTAAATCTTACTATATATCTGTGAGTGTGTATGTGACTGAACTTTTCTCAAACGACTGGACCGATTTTGATGAAATTTTTTGTGTGTGTTCAAGGGGATCTGGGAATGGTTTAGATTCACAATTTTAACGACTGGACCGATTTTGATGATATTTTTTGTGTGTGTTCAAGGGGATCTGGGAATGGTTTAGATTCACAATTTTGTTTAATTAACGCGTGCGAAGCCGCGGGCAGAATCTAGTATCGTATATAGCTATAAAACATCCATGTGGTGCTTATTCTATATTATATTATACTATATTATAACATATTATAACACAAGCTCTGCTTAGCTTGGGGCTAGATAATGCTGTGTAAATTGTCCAGCATTATTTATTTATTTATTCTTCAAAAAGTTCCTATTTAAATTTAAATTGGAGTACCGCGCTATAGTGCTCGTATTTGATTGGATTATTATCAAACTTATAAATTCGAATTGAGACCGAAAGTAGATCTTTTCAAACTTACGCGATCTGAACACATAAATAATAGTATTATTTAACGGGTATTTATCGCGTTTATTTAATTTACCTATGTTCCCGGACGTAAACCTTTTGAAACGTCGGGAAAAATAGGTAAATAAACGCGATAAATACCCGATAAATAATACTATAATAATTAGATCTTTATCGTAAAAGTAAGCACGCTAACAAACGCCTACCTCTTGTGACGCTGACCTAGGCGCTTGCAGTACGGCTGTAGTCTGTTTTTAACACATCCATGGCCCAAGACGCAGATGCCAGTCTCCATCCGTGTAGCAGCGGCGCGCCCCTGCTGGTCGCACCGCCGAGTCTGGGCAGTGAATGCGTTAAAAGCCACGATAGTTTCATAAGTCTCAAATCATCATAAGTCTCAAACTCTTCTTCTTGTGAAGCAACATTATGTTGAGATGGGACCTTTTGGTTCGCTGCATTGCTTGCTGCTATTTCTACTATTATTGACTAGGTAATTGTTATTGTAATATTCTTAAGTAAGTATAAGTAATTGTAATAGTTGCAAGCTGTACTAGTGAACCAATAAATTAATTTTCTTTCTTTCTTTTCTTTATAAGTATTATTACTCTGTCCAGGTTATATCAAAACGTCCAATAGTCTCCTGTACGCACGGTTTTGCGTGCGGCAACGAAAGCGGCCTCTGCGTTCCGAGCTCATGGGTGTGCGACGGAGAGAGAGACTGTATCGGCGGTGAGGATGAAAAGGAGGAGAGATGCAAGAATTCTACGTGCGCGCCGTACATGTTCCAGTGTCCGTCTGGGAAGTGTATATTCAAGTCTTGGGTAAGAATCACAGAATCACATATTGTAAATATTGTCAATGAGGATCAGTAAAGTTATAGTAATTTCAATAGAATTTTGAAGTAATTTCAAGAGAAATTTCTAGTATCCACGTTATTCTTTATGACATAATGAAATATCTTTTTGAATTATCCAAATCGGACCATTACTTACGAAGATATTGACGATTCTGTGATTTGACGACCTCTGTGGCGAAGGTCCGCCTGCGACGCAGGAGGTTGCGGGTTCGATTCCCGCCTCGGGACAAATTAATTTTTGTACGATCTGCAGATATTTGTTCAGGGTGTTCTGGATGTTTTTCTATGTATAATAAAAAATATCTATCTATGTAGTGTATTTTTTATGTATATCAGTTATCTAGTACCCACATATCTAGTACAGTACTAGCAAAAAAAAAATTGCCTCCACATTTTAGTTCTGTCGAATAATAACATAGTTTACTATAAGTACCAACAAATGAATCGCATTATTCTCTTCCTTTTCGCGTAGTTTTATGACTTTTCACCGTGGTGGTCGAACCGAACGAACGTATCAGTTTTAATACTGAATTGCTTCTTTATCAGATGGGTGAATTCTGAACAGATTCTGTTCAGCTGCAATTCTTTGATAAATTCTATTGACGACTGCCGTCCCCTATGCATAAAATAATCTATTTTTCAATATAATTGGCACAAATTTTTGTAGGTATGTTCTTTTTGGTGTGCGAAAATGTCCACCCATTATTAATCAGTTAATATTTATCATAAGGTATGCGACGGCGAAAACGACTGCAGCGACGTTGAATCATCCGACGAGAAAAACTGCAGCTCCATCGGCCATTCAAAATTGATCCCTTACCCCGGCACAGAGAGACCAAGTTTCACTGCCAACGGGTCCTGCTTCGATTGGATGTTCAAGTGTGACAACGGGAACTGCCTTCCTGATTGGTGGAGGTAATAGAAGATGGGAATAATTTAATTGCACCAAAATGATTTTGAGAGAAATTTTTTTATCCGACAGTCATTATTTATTTATATTAAGCCATTAGCAATAAGTGTCCCGTTGCTGGACAAAGGGTTAGCAGTGAGATACGTGGGGGAAAAGAAAGGCCCACCACATCACGCATCTTGATCACGAAAATAAATGTGTAGAAGAGCAAAGTTCTACATGATGCCTTTACAAATAGAAGAGGTGAAGTCTAAATGGGTGCCAAGTTACACAGTCTCATTAAATATTATGCACATTTATACCAATAGCATAAACGACGTTATTTAATTGATATAAAATAAAACTTGTTTATGAATTCTTCAGCTATTGGTGTCAATTTAGAGTTGCCGTCTCTTTCTTATCGACCAAAATAAAAAGGATGACATCTTTTTTCAGTGCTGTCAAATTAGTTTTTTGTAACTTCTGAATTATCACCATGTTAGACACACAAGTTTAGCAAGAAACGAGTATTTGTGTATCGGTTTCAGAAAATTTACTTAATAACATGGTGACAAGTCACTAAATAAAAACAAAAAAATTAAAATCATGTGTTGCCAGGTGTGACGGGATCGACGACTGCGGAGACCATTCGGATGAAGTTGGCTGTGGAATGTTCAAACCCGAGACGACGCCTGTGCCGGAGCAAACACCTAAGCAGAAGAAATGCGGGAAGAATCAGTTCACTTGCGCGCCCGGTGAGTCTTCTACAGCTTGAATTTGCAATAGTGTGTAGTCAAATGAAGGGTATTTCATAGTTATTCATACATTTTTTTAATAATAAGTGCGAGCCAGTTGTGTGTACGGAACATTCTGAGAATACCGTCCAAATTAGTACTTGTGAGCAAAAACTCCTGATATGACTACTAATTTGCGATTGTCGGATTTTTTCCTTTATATGAGTAATATATAATAATAATAAATCTTTATTCAAAACAATTTTACATCAAGGATCCGTACGTACTGAAACGATGACACTACCGAAGCTTTACAAACTATGTGGTAGTGTCAACCAACGCCCATCTCCTAGATTTCTGAATAATTACATGATGATTCTGAATAATCGTATGATCTTGCCAAGTCGATACCTCCACGCGTTCCTAAAAAGGGGATTGATAGACGGTTTTTTCTTCCTTTTGATGTACAGTACCTTAAAAATTGGTTAAATAGATGCCAATAATTACTAAGATTGCCAAGCAAACGATATGCATGGCACGAATTGATGGAGCATGCAACAGTGATAGATAGGTACTGGGTAATATGATGACTTATGTTGAAGAATATAAAATATAATCATTATTACCATCAAATAATAGAAATAAATTATGATTATGAAATCTTTGCTAATAGTGATGTTAAAAACTGCATCTTTAAACCTTCTTAGTAATCATAATTTTCGTACTTATGTAACTTAATGTGGTATTAACTATTAAGAGTACAAATAATAGAATATAATATCATTTATTGTAAAATGTAAAGAGCTACAACAAATAAATGGTCCATATTAAAACATATTGCGCGGCACAATACAATGGAGTCGTTAGATGACTTAAATAGCCTATTTCTTCCAAAATCAACACACAAATATTGTTTTTATTATTTAAAACCCTTAGAACGTTGCGTCAATTGCGGCTAAACTCCTGTTACAAACCGCCAGACCGACAAATATTGTGAAATTATTAATAACTATACGATCGCCTCGCGGTTTCACCCGCGTAGTTCCCGTTCCCGTGGGAATTCTGGAATAAAATATAGCCAGGGATAGAGCCTATCCCTGAAGTAAGCTTTCTAACGGTGCAAAGAATTTTTCAAATCGGTTCAGTAGTTTTGGAGCCTATTCAATACAAACAAACAATCAAATCTTTTCTCTTTATAATATTAGTATAGACAGTATGCGGAAAACGTGTAAATTAAGGAAATTGTCTTATTTAATAATAGCCACTAACAGTCTTACCATGTTACTAAATAGTCTTGTTTTATGTGAGTATTTATTAAGCTTAGTTTATTTTGCTACGCCTATTGTTTTTTCTATTGACTTTTTTTAAATAAATAAATTAATAAATAATGCTGGACAATTCATACAGCATTATCTAGCCCCAAGCTAAGCAGAGCTTGTGTTATGGGTACTAGACTGATATACTTAACACAATACACTACATAGATAGATATTTTTTGTTATAAATAGAAAACATCTAGAACGTCCGGGACAAATGTCTGCAGATCGTACAAACATTTGTCCCGAGGCGGGAATCGAACCCGCAACTGAATGAAAAATTGAATATTGCAATTTCAGTAATCGAATATTCGAACTAAACTAATTTTTTTTCGAATATTCGAATGCAAGCCCTAGTCGCTACATCTGCAGCAGTCGCGGAAGCGTGCGACAGCCACCGGTATTCAGAAGCGACCACATTACATTGCGTAGCGCGTAGCGGCGTCAATTGGCGAGTCGCGGACACTGCTGTAGCGAGTGGCCGCCACCGGCGCCGCGTGTGCGGCGAGTTCGAACAAAATGTATGAAAAAGCGTGTAAACAGCTTATCGCTCGCCACCGGTAGCTGTGGGTTTGCGCCTAGCCTTAATCCGGTTCTCACTTACGCTCAGAGTATTTATTAAACACCTTGTAATGTACTTACATCATTCTTACCCTAGGTATCTGCATCCCCCTCCCCTGGGCATGCGACGGTATGAACGACTGCGCGGACGGTTCAGACGAGAAGGGATGTCGACGTCGAGAGAACAAACCGCCGCCGCTTTGTTCCGCCGACCAGACGCCCTGTGCGGACATGGTGCATTGCGTGCCCATAGCCAAACAGTGCGATGGAGTGTCCGACTGTCCGGATGAGAGCGATGAGTGGTGTCCTGGCACGAAGCTTGTAAGTACTAGAATCTTAACTTTCAATAAATTCATAAAGAAATTGCGTTGATGGCTCACACGAGAACGACTGGACATTTAAGAATGTCAAATACTTTAAATAAATAAATAGTGTTGGACGATTCACACAACATTGTCTAGCCCCAAACTAAGCAGTGCTTGTGTTATGGGTGCTAGATAACTGATATACTTAATACAATACATTACATAGATAGATATTTTATTATACATAGAAAACATCCAGAACACCCTGAACAAATATGTGCAGATCAAACACACATTTGTCCCGAGGCGGGAATTGAACCCGCAACCTCCTGCGTCGCAGGCGGACCTTCGCCCGCCGCGCTACAGAGGTCGTCAAAATGAAAGATACTAGTGGAAGCCGTAGATTTGTGATGTAGTTTGATTGGCCTTTGTGGACCAGTGAGATCCAATCCAACGGACTCTTTAAAAATCTAGATAACCCATTGCTGGGGGAGGCCCATGCCCAGCTGTGGACGAGTGTGGGTTGATGTAATGAACCCTTTCTTATTGCGGAACAACAGAGTTGAATATTTACCTTTTGCTAGCAGTATACCGAGTAAGGGCGTTTTGTAACAATTTATGTACCTTCTTAATCGAGTCTTGTTTCTCTATTTTTTGCTAAACGCTTTAAGCATTCTATTTTCTTTATCTTTATTTTTGTTTTATACTTATGTACTTAAATAAATAAGTCTCACTATGTTGTTAAGCTTATACTATACATATAATATCATAACCCCTACCATCAGGGGGAGAGCAAGACTTCCTACCGTAACACAGTGTGTTAGTCAAGTGTTGGTCAGCAATGAGCGTACAGCGTACAGTATTAACTACACTTGCGAGCTTTAAAATGGAATCGCTTCATCGCGAGTTGATCAAAACAATTTTTTTACAATTTATGTACAATGAACTAAAGATTGTGGTATATCATTTGAAAGGTAATTTTGTTACCTTTCAAGTGATATCAAGAAGATTTAAAATTAATAAAATTGGCTACCTACATTTTGGGAATTATTGCAATAGGTCGAAGTTGCATAATTATATCGGCTTCTATCGGCGCCGGAGCTGGATGAGCTGGATTTCTCCCTCGTATTCGCTGTTTTAGCTCGTCCCACATATGCCAGATTGGGTTCAAGTCAGGAATAAGGGCTGGCCAGTCTAGTGTGGGAATGCCGACATGGAAGACGTCTGTCGGTACTGTCTAGTCACTGCTGCGGTGTGGCAGCGGACATTATCGTGCATTAAATCAAAATTTATCGTCGCCAATAAATCCTGCGTAAGGGGAAACATAACTTAACTCATAGTTCACTGCAAAGAAATTGTAAAAATTAGTCTTGAACAACCCTTGAAGCGATTCCAGTTTAAAGCTCGCAAGTGTAGTACGGAGGGAAGTCACTCGACCACGGGTATCAACACCTCGAGAGAATCATGTTTATATATGAAAACTTTCATAACTTACCACAATTGTAACCCTTAATCTTAAACATTGCCATTTCACTTGAAATAAACTTTTACTTTTCTTTACTTTTTTAGCACCCCAATCCGACAGCGACCATCAAATGTTCTAATGACCAGTTTTCATGCGACGATGCAACATTATGCATAGCTACGGCTGCGGTCTGCGACGGCGTACAGAACTGTTACGACGCATCCGATGAGGCAAACTGCTCTGCTGTCGGCAATGATCATTATCTGTATCATGTAAGTTGGAAATCCTACTGATAAACATGCAAGAGTGCGTGTAAAAAAAGACGAAAAGAATAAAAAGGTTTTAAAAAAAAAATGGTCTCAAAAACTCGTTGAACAAAAGTTGACCCCCTTAGACTCCAGAATCACCCCGTTTCGGCATAATTATAATGTTACGTGTCACCATGTATTGTTTTTATTGCCGCCAATTACATCGATTGGATATTAGACGTACAGTTTTTCTCACAATATCTTCATGCCAACAGATACTAAGCGTCGGCGTGGACCAATCTACAATAAACTCTACTAGCTTCCTCATCTCATGCTGGATGTCGCAGCAGAAGATGGTCCAGTACAGCTTCCTACCGTCTCTCGCTAAAGTGGAGGATGGCGTTTGGACCAATATGACGTGGACCAATGACAGTATCTATAGGTAAGTGTGTCGTTTTTTCTGCAATCATAACTTTTCTGATGTCTTTGAAGTAATTTTTTATGTTATGATGATAAAGCCTGGACGTCCCTTCCATTTGGAATGCTTTATACCATTACATAGAACTGATTCATACGATTTCAGTGATGGAAAAGACTGCAGTTACTATTATTCTATGCCTCTGAGGTACTGAATTAAACCTTGACAACCCTTTATCATGTACTCTACCTATAACAATAACAATTATTATATTAATATTAAAAGTTGAGAAGCGTAGAGTTGTTATTCTATACGTTAGAACTCTAAAAATGATGTAGTCCCTCCCTGTCTTATCGATCGATATAATAGTGATGGCATTTTTTAGTGCTGTCGAAATATTTAATTTTTTGGACTTTCTGAGTCGTCAATTTTTTTATCTATCTTCCCAGTTAAGTTTCCCGTATTAACGTTAACCTGAGTCAAGAATCATTCAAGGCAAACTCCAGTTTGCCTTGAACAGGGCTCTATGGCGCTCATTAGGTGAGTCCTATGTTCAGCAGTGGACTAATATAGATTGATTATGATGATCAAGAATCATTCTAAATATGAGGCTGACAAAGCCGTGCATAAGTGACTATATGAAACCACGATTTCAGATTCACAAACTTGGAACCGTTCACGAATTACAACGTGACATTCTACATTCGAGACAGCAAGACGAACAGAACTATACCGTCACATGTATACGTCAACACCACTACTGGACAAGGAAGTAAGTCGCGTTTTGTGTTGTAACCAATTAGTTCCTATAAAGTCTTGATAAGTCTGTGTTGGTAAAATCCATCCATCACTTCGAACATAAAGGAAGGAACCGCTATACAAAAATTGTCCTGATTTCCTAACGGAGGGGAGTGAGGCAAACACGTATAGCAAACAAGAGGCACTCAGAGGCGGGCTTACATTCGCAAAAAAAGTGGTCCTACGTAACAGTTCACATCACTGCGCAGAACGTTTGTAGGTATGTGTTTTGCTGACTGGAAGGTATAGTATTATAATATCTGTGCTGGAAGCGAGTTAGCTTCATTTCCTTCCCTTTATATTCGAAGACCCATCACTAAGTTGAGGGCTTATCTGACAATGCAATCTATCTTTAAACCATGTCTGAATAATATTAAAGTACACAGGACTTGAGGACCTACCTGCCTACCCTGTGTACTTTAATATTATTTAACCGTGCTTGTTAATGATGGCATTGGTATTAAGGCCATATTCGTAAAAACGAAAATCAAAGTTTCTCATTAGTTTTCGTGCAAATGCTTTCTTATGCTTACTTATGAAAGCATTTGCATAAATATGTTACTTATAACAAAAGAGTAGATTTTGCATTTTCGTTCTTCGAGTACCAGGTCTACATTTGATGAACGAAGTACGTAGTTTTGGATGTCCGATCTAGTCTTCCTACTACGAAGATGTTTCGGATCAGAAAATATTTTTAACAAAAGTTGTCGCTTCCGAAGCAATTTGGTGTTAGGTGCAAGTACGTTGCTCGTTTCGTGCGATCCGTCATTCGAAACTTCGTGTTTCGTTTCTCATAAAGGCCCCCTGAGCTCCAGTTAAAACTAAAAATCGTCGAATTTTGTGTAACATCAGGTTTTTATCTTACAGTACCTTCCGCCCCTCGCAAAGTAACAGTCCGGCAAGCTATCGGTCGCCGCGTGGAAGTTCTATGGGACGCGCCAGAGTTCCCCCGCGGGGTCATTGACCACTACACCCTATACCACGCGCCGCCTATACCGCCCATGCAGCGGTTCATCCCTGCCACCAACAAGACTAGCATGTCTGTGATCATTAACACTCTCTTTAAGCCAAATGTTAACTATTCATTCTGGGTGAGTGTTCTAGAATATTCCTAGGTCCGCGGGGTCATTGACCACTTAATTCTGTACATCTGTACCTCTGTGTGTAATTTTGAGTATTTTCTACAGTAGCAGGCGCAAGGATAGCCGACAATGAAGGATAAAGGTTAAAATAAGATAGAATCAATTTAGTAATTTAATTGCCTATATATAATAATATTCGATTGCGTCGCTGAACTCAATGTTAAGAAGAAAGTTGACCTTTTATTAATCAACGGAAATCAATCTCTGACCTTCTGGAATTTGTTATCTAGTACTCATAACACAAACTCTGCTTAGTTTGAGGCTATATGATGTTATGTGAATTGTCTAGCATTATTTATTTGTTAACCTATTTCAGGTTGAAGCAACAAACGGTCAATTCACATCAAACAACTACGAAGTAGCGTACATTACCTTTGACGAAGGCGGCGATATCGACGAGATTGTCAACGTCAGCATGTCTCGCCCTAACGCCTCTTCCATACACCTCGAGTGGCACAAGATTCGCGCCGTCGAGGGTTATGAGGTTGAGCTAGAACTGCCCGCTACGTACGCGAAACGCCCGCCTTATGTTACGAAGGAGAATCAGATTAATAGTAAGTATATCATGCTATAGTTGTTCTATCTCATGAAGTCCATTTTGCTATGTATGTCATAGTGAATGCATGTACACATTGTTTTAGTGTGCGTAAGCTCAGAAGCTATCAGTCTCACCCGAGACGCGGTCCGGTTCACTAGTGCTCATTGTATTCACGTCAGATTTTGGTAGCGAGTACCGTCAGCATGACAAGCACAAAGTTGTTCGTAGCGAGGTTAGTTAACGGACTTCGTGAGATATAACAACTTCTACCAATGTCATTCTCATCTCAGCAGCCTATATTGGTCCTTTGCTGGACACAGGCCTGCCCCTGATAAGCGTCTTATTGGCTTTTATCTCATGGGAGGTAATGCCCATAATCCCCTCGCTGGGCATGCGGGTTGGGGATCGCAGTTCGATGGTAGATTTGTTCTGTAGAGGGCGCTGCAGCCCGCCCCCGGTGGATATCCCTTCGCCTGTTACGACACCCGCGCGAAGAATTGGGGTGGTGTAAATTCTAAGCCGGCAACAGCACCAAAGTCCAAAAGTCATTGACTAAGCCCAAAGAATAAACAAGCTGAAGTGGCAGTTGGCCGGCCACATTTAATCGCTGGGTTAACATGTTCTTGAGTGGAGACAGCAACTCGGCAAACGTAGGATGCCCTCCGACCAGGTGGGGAAACGACCTGCGAAAGACTGCAGGCTGACGCTGGATGCGGCAAGCTGAAGACTGGACGCTATTATGAGAGGAGTACTATGTCCAGCTGTGAACAAACATAGGCTGACTATGACGATTAAATGCTTAACGTTATCGTGTCTTGACCTAACGCCTCTTCGATACACCTTGAAGTACACTAGATTCGTGGAAGGTTACCAGATTGAGTTAGAGTTGCGAGCTAAGTACGCGAAACGACTGTCATACGTTAAGGAGGAGAATCAAATTAATACGTAGGGTGGTCCATTCATTTCATACATGAACATTCGAAGTATGTTGTGGGTATGACCAAACTGCATCGATTTGACTTTATATTTTAATTTACAGGCGAGTATTGAGTGTTCTTTGCTATTTTGATGAAAATAGTTATATGATGGTACTAAGAAAACTAATAATACAATACCATCTAGTAACAATAACACAAGCTCTACTTAGCTTGGGGCTAGATTATGCTGTGTGGTTGGTCCAGTATTATTTACTTACTTATTTAATGTCCCAAAAAAGTAGATATTATTAGATTTCTTAGAAATTACCCTGTGTGTGAGAGCTTACGCACTATAATAACAAAAAGCTATGATGGTACTTATCTCTGTACCCGAATTTAAAAGTCAAATCATTTTGTAGCTAGAGTTTTTCTGTGCTTCTATATCAACTAAATTGAATTATAACTGACTCGCTTCCCCCCACAGTAACAAACCTCCCACCTGGCGTTGAATTCAGCGTCGAGCTACGAGCGTTCAAAGACAACCTGTACAGCGCTCCATTCACAATCAGCAAACTGAAGACAGCCGGCGAACCGGACGAGGTGCTCCGACCCTCAGTGGAGCTCCAAGCTCATGTCAACACGGTAAGCTTTCATATTTTCATTTATTTTCCTTGGCACTACTTCAATTCACACTAGGTCTGCCACCTATCTATTCAACTTTTTACGTTAAACATAGGAATTTACAGAAATCTATTAGGCAGTTTGTGATACCTATCTTAAGATTTTTTAATCTCTGAATGGTTTTACTTTGTATGGTTTAGGCAGAGATGCACAGTTGCTTTTGGTGCCACCAAATTCTGTTTTCGCATCTTTGTCTAAACTAGCAGTTCTACGAACAGTAGACCTCGTGAACACTAACTTTTTTCAACAATTAATTTACTTATTACTTAAGTGATATTTGGGTAGGTAGGTACTTACCATGTTTTTTGTAATTCCTGTTTGTAGGTACACCTTCAAATTTCTGTGGGTTTCATACTTTTTGAAATATTTTGAAAATAGTCGAAATTTTACCCATTCCCCCCATCTCCGAAGATTGCAGAGCTATCCATCTGAAATGTATGTAGCGTTTGTGGTGTGGATAGGTATGGATCTAATACTTTACAGGAAAAATAAAGAAAAGTTTGTAAAACGAAAACTTTTTGAAAATGGTCACTAAGGGGGGGGGGGGGGGGGGGGGGGGGGGGGGGGTGGGGGGGGGGATACTACCTCACCGAGTGGGGTCCCTATCAAGTGAAAGTTTGTACGTTTCAAAACAGGTTTTGAAATTAACCTAATATCCGAAGTATGCAGAGCTCGCCCCGGGGGTAAGATAACTGTAGATACCTACCTAGATAATTGTTTAGTATAGGTATAGGTACCTAGCTCAGAACGAATAAAATAAAAATTTCCTTAACACCAAAGAAGAAGAGAAAGAAGAAGAAGAAGAAGAAGAGAGAAGAGAGAAGAAGAAGAAGAAGAAGGAAGAAGAAGAAGAAGAAGAAGAAGAAGAAGAAAAGAAGAAGAAGAAGAAGAAGAAGAAGAAGAAGAAGAGAAGAAGAAGAAGAAGAAGAAGAAGAAGAAGAAGAAGAAGAAGAAGAAAGAAGAAGAAGAAGAGAAGAAGAAGAAGAAGAAGAAGAGAAGAAGAAGAAGAAGAAGAAGAAGAAGAAGAAGAAGAAGAAGAAGAAAGAAGAAGAAGAAGAAGAAGAAGAAGAAGAAGAAGAAGAAGAAGAAGAAGAAGAAGAAGAAGAAGAAGAAGAAGAAGAAGGAAGAAGAAGAAGAAGAAGAAGAAGAAGAAGAAAGAAGAAGAAGAAGAAGAAGAAGAAGAAGAGAAGAAGAAGAAGAAGAAGAAGAAGAAGAAGAAGAAGAAGAAGAAGAAGAAGAAGAAGAAGAAGAAAGAAGAAGAAGAAGAAGAAGAAGAAGAAGAAGAAGAAGAAGAAGAAGAAGAAGAAGAAGAAGAAGAAGAAGAAGAAGAAGAAGAAAGAAGAAGAAGAAGAAGAAGAAGAAGAAGAAGAAGAAGAAGAAGAAGCATATTCTGGTCGTCATGCCAAAAATCCTGATCAGATCTTTACCAAATTTTATGAGAAGAATTATAAAACAACAACCTATCAATTAAAAATATTATCATCGAAATCAAATGTGTTGAAGCCGAGATATTCTAAAGACTCTTTTTTTGCCTTTTTTTAAAGGAAGTACAGCTTTGATCAAAAAACCCCGACGACAAAAAAATTCTATAAAATCGTTGAATCTGTACACCAAGTTTCGTACCGATCGGTTGTAAAATACGACCTGTAGAGGAGTACGGACATACTGACAGAAAAGCTATTATGGCCAGACTTGAAACGAAGACTTTCGTTCACTTTCGTTCACGACGTCAACTATACAAAATAAAACTATTATCTACATAAGCTTTTAAAACAATGAAGCAACTAGGTAAGTCAAATATTTTACACGTCAGGCGATATCTTAGTGCTGTGTACTGTTACATTCATCAGAAAATGAAAAAAAAGATTTAACAAATGAAAAATGTCAATATATACAAATACTAGGGTTAAGATAAAAAACTTATTTATTTAGCACATAGAAAATTACTAGGGAAAATGAGGATTCTAATAGAAATAAATATATCAGTATCCAAGAATTCATTTGTCTGTATTCGAATGCATTTTTTCAAATTAAAATATATTTTGTTTTAAAGATTAAAATGGTCTGTCTTTGACTTTTGTAGTAAGCTTATGAAACATTTATTTTGTATTGAATAAAAAAATGTATTTTAGGTCATCGTGGCCTGGGACCCGCCTAAAAGCGAGCGGTATAACGGCAAGAAGCTGTCTTACGAAGTGCATTATTCCAACATGATACATCGGGCGAATCCGTTCGAGTATACTAATGGTAAGCTTTTCTGTTCTTCACGCGAGAAAAACTATTTTTAACACAACAATAACGCGATTTAAAACTTCATAATAGTGTTTTCTTTTTAACAGCTTTATGAAAGAGCGTTGTGATAAAATGTGTTGAATATGGATTTTTTATCGCGGTAACTCTATGCCTCATCAGTCATCATAGAGTCACGGACTTCTCTGTTAACATTTTTATTACCCATGTACGTCTTCAAAAAGCTCTACTTGCGGTGCGCCCCTTCGTATTGCACCGCAAATTTCGATCAAATATGATCTAAGCAAATCGCGTCACCCGTGGCGACCTCTATCCATCGCCACTTTAACTACAGAGCCAGCATCGATAGTACTTTTTATAAGAGGTTCAAAAGACAATTTGCTAGATGGCTCCACGAGTTACGCACGTTATATCATGGTATTTATAAAATATGAAAATATCTTTTACAGACACAACAATAATAACAACTCGGAACGAGGTAACAATAGAGGACCTACACGCGTGTGAATTCTACGTGTTTTCTGTGGGTATACTCGGCGGGCCGCTCCGCAAGACGCCGGAAGTACTCACCAGGGCGCAGGCTACGTGAGTTATTGAACTTTATTGCTTATGGGGTTTTACAATCCGTTGTACATTTTTGACGCGGAGAACCAGCCCTCTAACTTAGCCCTTGGATGTCGTAAGATGATGATGTCCTCCGAGCCGAATTTGACCACGGCGGCCAGTCTCATCGGAGACTAGCCAAATGCACCGGACATATTATAGTGCACAAGGGTGCGCAAACACAGGTACACTCTATTCCCTTACTCTCATAATCCGATGAGACGGCACGACCGGGGAGAGGTGAAGCGCCGGACCAACGGCTTAACGTGCTTTCCGAGGCACGGGGGTGTAACACCGCCAACTTCCTGACTCCGGGCTGCTACTGTAAATTTTTCTTGCTAGAATAACCCCAATAATAACTATTGGCCCAACCCGGAATTGATGAACCCAGGACCTCATAATCAGCGGTTGAACAAGCTGACCGCTAGACCAACGAGGCAGTCATGTCGTAAGAGTCGACAAAGCGAACCTAGCAGAGTGAGTAGCAGTTTTCATCTGTGTATTGTAACACCCCCACTGCGATTATCAATTCGCCTGCCAATGGTGACTATGGCACCCCGGCCGCCTTGTTTGGGGGAGGCAATGTACTTATTGTGTCCTCATGAAGTACGAGCACTACATCCCTTGAATCAACTAATTTTTTTGACGTGACAACGTCTTATAATTCGATAGAGCCGGCTGCACACACGAAAAAACATGACGTCATGCGGCGTTACCTCATGCGGCGTTACCTCGCTCTTTTCTTAAGACGTTGTCACGTTCAACTATCGTCAGTAAACCGACTTTACAGACAACCAATTTTTTAATTTTAGGGCGGCTGCTCACAGTCTGCGTGTTGAATACGACAGAGAGAAGTCCCAGATGAAAATCTCCTGGTTCGCTGGCTGTAGTATTTACCTCGGACCTGTGTCTTTTAGAGTGAGTATTCTTTGAAAACCTAGTATATAACCTTCATCTCTTAGGCATACGATGTTCTGTAATGCACGAACGAGAAGTATTACTCGGGCGAATTAGCATGGGACCTGGTTTAAACAAAAATCCGATAATAATAATAAATAACAGCAAAAGTAACAACTCGAAAATTTTACACGTGCAGTTCAAACTTTCGCGATTTGTTAACATAGTTAATGACTTTATCGGGTATTTATCGCGTACCTTTTGTTATTATTTCCCCTACGTTTCTACCGCGTTACAGCGAGCGTAGTCACGGGGCGACTAGATATACTCGGAGTTACAGTTATAATAACAAAAGGTACGCGATAAATACCCGATAAAATCATTAACCATGCAAGGGTAATTGTGATGCTACCGCTACAGCCCTCACACGGCGACGGCGGGGCGCCGCGCTGGGCAGCAGGGGAAGTATCGAGTCCCAAGACAGGTGACATGTTAATTCGCCCGGGATATACGATATTTTATCGCTGTCTGCTTCTAACTTAACTTCAGCCTATTAGATGAATAGATCAGAAAAGGTACACAGATTCATCATGTCGGTTTAACAATGTGGTATGACAAGTCCATGATTTTAATATTTCAAAGCCCTGCGTTCAGTGACTCGGTAGTATTGTCTCAACGACATTTTTGTATGGGATACGTAATACTTCCATACTTTCATGTCCGCACGGTAGAGGCGCACGGAGCGTTTGTAGATATGGATCTATATTTTACAGGAAAAATATAGAAAAGTTTGTACAACGAACACTTTTTGAAAAAATGGTCAATAAGGGGGGAATGATTTTCAAAAGGGTAGCTACCTCAACGAGTGGGGTAACAAATGACAGGTATTGGTTTGTACCCAAGTTACCCAAGATCTCCAAAACTAAAGCTTGTGAAATATGTATGTATTTTATTTTGTTACCCAAGATCTCCAAAACTAAAGTTTGGGAAATGTATACTACAATTTTATTTTGTAACCTAAGGTCTCCAAAACGAAAGTTTCGGAAATGTAAATTTTATTTTGTTGCCCTTGGTCTCCAAAACTACTGAACAAATCACGATGAAAGGATATCTATCAATATTTCTCCTTTTCCCTCGCCCAAATCCCACTCGGTGCGGTCACTAATTTTTCCTTACAATGTTTAATTAATACTTTCCAGCTGAAAATAGTAGAAAAGACGCATGACAGGATTAGCCGCTACGCCTTCAAGGCTTCCAGGAATAGCAGCTACGAACATGTCTTGGAAAATGTGCCCATCGGCGGACGTTACAACATCTGTGTGCATGTAAGTCGATACTTTAGATATTATTTAAAAATAAAATTATGCTAGATATAGTTGTTCTATCTCACGAAGTCCGTTAACTTACCTCACTACGAACAACTTTGCGTTTAGTTGTCAGGCTGACGGTACTCGCTACCAAAATCTGACGTGAATACAATGAGCACTAGTGACCCGGACCCCGTCTCGGGCGTGATTGACTGCTTCTGAGCTTACGCACACTAGAACAATGTGTACATGCATTCACTATGACATACATAGCCCAACGGACTTCGTGAGATAGAACAACTATACCAACATTTTCAGTCATGTAATTTGTTTAGATTTGGCAACATCTGAATTGATGCTAGGATCATCAGGCTCCAAACAAGTTGACCTTGATCACAGATAATATGCTATACTAGCCAACATCATCATCATCAGCCTATATTAGTCCACATAGGCCGCTGGACATAGGCCTCCCCTCCCCTATTGAGCGCCATAGCGCCCTGTCTTCAGCTTGCCGCATCCAGCATCTGCCTGCAGTCTTTCGCAGATCGTCATCCCACCTGGCCGGAGGGAATCCTACACTACGTTTACCGAGTCGTGGTCTCCACTCAAGAACACGTTTACCCCAGCGGTTGTCGGTTATTCGCGAGATATGGTGGGCCCACTGCCACTTCAGCTTGCTAATTCTTTGAGCTATATGTCGATAACTTTGGTTCTCTGTCGGATGTATTCGTTACGAATCCTATCCTTCAGAGAAACTCCGAGCATAGCTCTTTTCATAGCTCGCTGACCGACTTTGAACTGGTGGACCAGCCCTACAATGAGTGTCAACGTCTCAGCTCCGTAGGTCATGAGCATGACGTACTAGCCGAGTAATGATAAATTTTAAAAGTTGGTGCGATTCCCTTTGGTTTTTCGTATACGGCCTGCGTTTGTGACGTCAGCTTAGAAAATTATCCACGTATATGAAAATAGTCAGCACCATAAATCAGTTCCCATGGGATATAAATTACCTTTGAACGTTTCCATAGAAGGAACGCGTGCGAAGCCGCCGGCAGAAGCTAGTGTAAAATAATAATGTATAATTTTTAATACAGGTGGCAGTAGAAAACGCCGAAGTGGTATGCACATACTTCAGAAGCCAAGAACTCCAGGCGCCGAGTAACGTCCTCGCATGGCAGAGTCCCGGTGGTCACGTTATGGTTTCCTGGAAAGATGATCATATCCCGGGAAATTCTACTAACAGGTATCACAGTATATGGGTATGTTAGGATGTTTAGATATGGGTTGATGGATGTTTGTTACCTCTTCACGCCAAAACTATTGAACGGATCGGGCTGAAATTTTGCATACAGGTAGTTTTAGGCCTGGAATATAACACAACCACTGCTGGACGCAGGTACTACCTACCCCTGATATACGCCTTGTTGGCTTTTATCTCATGGGGGTAATGCCCATAATCTCCACGCTCCCGGGTTGGGGATCGCAGTTCGCTATTAGAATTGTTCAGGGGGCGCTGCTGCCCGCCCCTGATGGATATCCCTTAGTCGCCTCTTACGACACCCGCGGGAAGAGTTGGAGTGGTGCAAATTCTAAGCCAGCACCACACAGCTAATAGATATAGTACACCTTAAAATATAGTAAAGTATATTGATGACGACTGAATTACACAGCACCCTGTATAATTTTTTTATGGGACGGAATGGATCGGCACGTCTAAATTTAAAAAAAAAAATGCTAGTAAATTCTTAAAATACAAAAAATCGTGGAACAAACGTTGACCCCTCAATGTCCAAAGTCACCCCCTTTCAGCTTACTACACTCTTTCCATCGCACCTTTGCTGTACTGCTTCGCCTGTCCGCTAAATTGATTGAACCAGCATTTTACGATGCATTTTTCTTGTTACAGAAAAATCCGATACCAAGTGATATTATCAGCAGTAGAAATTCCAGAGGACATGATACACCCAACTGACGACATGGCAGCGGTAGTAGTCCAGTACTCGCCGGCGTTACTGGGCACTAAGATTAATCATAGCGGGCAGCTATACGTTGGAGTGAGGCTTATAACCCCTGACGGATACTACAGCGATCTCAGCGAAGTCACTACGTTGGCGATGGAAGGTTAGTCCCCTTTCAATGTATCGCACACCACGATTATAGGCTTATTCAGCGTACTAAAGTCATTAACAACGGGATATTTACCATGATTTGAGTTTTGAGTTTTTTTTTTGAGCTTTCTCAGTTATTCCGTGATCATGGCGCATGAAACTGTGCCGAAATATTGGAAAGCTCAAAACTCAAATCATGGTAAATATCCCGTTGTTAATGACTTTAGTGTTAATAACCATGATGGATTTAAAAATTTTATTATTCAGGGTACTTGTAACACGAAAAGCGAAGTTTCTACGTAACTAAACTTGACTAAGTGACAATGGTGGTAGATAGATAGATAGATAATACTTAATTGTACCACACAAAGAAATAACAATACAGAAATAAATGCTAAGAGTAGACGTAGTACAAAGGCGGCCTATCGCTATGAGCGATCTCTTCCAGGCAACCTAAGGATGGACTGGACATGTAAGAACAAAATAGACGGTGGCACGTGAAAAAAACAGAAAATAATACTTAAACTGCTTACTTATCATACCTACATATAACCTACAAACAGTATAATACACTTGCATAAACCTAAAAATGGTGGTAATTCAGATGTTGCCAAAACTAAACTATACTAATTTGACAGCGCTAAAAATGATGTCGTCCTTTTCATAACGATCGAAATAAAAAGGATAGGCAGGCATCTTAAGGCTGAACGAGTCGCTCATCTTTCCATACAAACATGGAAGGGTAACTACTACGCTGTTTGATGTTGACCGTCCAAAACTAAGGATAATATCAATTTATCTCGTCAATATCTATGTTTGTAATTATGTACATATTAATGAGTGATTTGTAGATATCTAATCAGGCATTATCTCTTTAAAACTGACAAAGTAGACATAGACATAGACATAGACATAGACATACCATTTATTTGCCACCACACACACATTTACATAACACATTCAAAATAAAATATGTAGTCTTAAATTAATTAAACTAATAAGAACACATACAGTAGGTACATTTAACAAACGATGTTAACAATAAAATTAATCAATGTGTGCTGCAGTAGCAAATGGGCCTAGGCTCAGCATAATGCCAACTGTTGTGAACAGAGGGCGCTGGTATTCTGCCCAGACCAAAACTAGAACAATCACAGGACCCTGCGATTACAAAATAATTTGAACAGAAAATCAAATATACTCGCTCAGTTATAATAATGGTGCCTTAGTAAGAAAATATGTGCATAATTTATAGATAAATAGATAGATAAATAAATATAAAGAGTTCATACCTATGTGGGTGCATCTGTAATCAATATTATTATACTCACATGGAAATAATATTAAGAAAAAATAATAATAATAATAACGTTTCTCTAACATGTAAAAGGGGCATCGAAACCAAGCAAACCAGACTTTTGTTGATCCAAAATAACACTTTTTAGCCGTTTTCTAAAAGTGAATTTGGATTTTAACAGCCGAATGGGTGGTGGAATGTTATTCCAACACTTGGTTGCTTGGTACCTAAAACTGCCCCGGAACCTAGTTGTTTTGTGATTTGAGTAATGCAACAAATTCCTAGTTGGCCTAGTGCTATATTTAGAACGTGATTGATCAAGTTTGGAGAACAGGTATGTAGGGGTTCCGAATGTCAGAACACCATGAACCAGTGTGGCCATATGCAAAGCCCGACGCGAAGCCATGTTTAGTGTTGATGAGTTGTTTAGGTATGGCGTGACGTGTGTTCGCGGCGGGATATGATAGCAGAATCTACAGCATGCGTTTTGGATTCTTTGTATAAGGCGGCTAGTTTTGTGAGTAAGACGCGGACCGTATACTAAATCCCCATAGTTAAGTTTAGACAGTATAAGAGTTTCACAGACTTTTACACGAACCTCTTCCTTAAGATAATGCCTGATTTTGTAAAGCAATTTAAGTCTGAAGAAACAGTTCTGTACTAAATTCAAAATGTGGCGCTCAAACCTAAGTGCACAATCGAACACTATTCCAAGGTTTCTAGCTTCGTTCACCTGCTCTATGCTTTGACCTAATATATTTAGGCCGAGGGTAATATTAGCTAGATGTTTTATCTGATTTTTTGTGCCTAGCACTAAAAACTTTGATTTATTGGGGTTAAGTACAAGAGCATTATTTTGAGACCATAAAGCTATACGACCTAAATCCTCGTTGAGTTTCTTCATTTGGACGGTGACGTCACTCGGGGTTATGGGTAGATATAACTGTGTATCATCGGCATATAGATGAAATTTACAATGCTCTATACCCCAACAAATATCAGCGCTGTATATAATAAATAGAAGGGGTCCAAGAATAGACCCCTGTGGTACTCCGCGGTCTACTTGTTTATGAGAAGACTTTAGTTTAGTACCATCTTCTCTACTAATCTGAACATACTGAGACCGGTTACTCAAGTAGCTATTAAACCATTTCAGGGTGTTAGTATCTGCCCCGTAATATGACAGTTTAGAGAGTAGTAATGGTATATTTAACGAGTCAAAAGCTCTCGAGAAGTCTAGCAGGACCAAGACTGAGGCCAGACCTTGGTCCTGGTCAACGATAATGTTATCCACTACATCCAACAGGGCAGTGGTTGTCCCCCTCCCTTTACGAAAACCGGACTGTAAATCGGGTAAAATATTGTGACGCTCGACATATTTACTAAGTTGATTATAAACAACTTTTTCAAGTACCTTTGAGAGTACGGGGAGAACACTGATGGGTCTAAGGTCATTTACAGTAGTTGGATTTGGTACCTTAGGAATGGGATTTACTGAAGCTATTTTCCACAAACTAGGAAAATCAGAGGTAACGATAGACTTATTGACGATTGCAGTTATTAGAGGCAATGTATATGGTAAGGTTAGTAGAACCATATCCATCGACAGACCATCAACTCCAACAGCGTTAGTCTTAATTGAGAGAAGAATTTTGGTGATATCTAGTTCATCAACGGGCTGCAAGGAAAAAATGCTATCATTAAATTTATTAAATTCAAAATATGTTAACCTAGAAATAGGAACAGAATTAGTACCTGGAACATTTAAGAAATGGTCATTAATTACAGTAGGGTCGCTTAAGTGGTCGGGAAGATAATTATTACCATCTGAGGTAGGGAGAATATCTTGTTTAATATTCTTCCATAATTGTTTTTCGCTGTGCTCATTGTTTATTCTAAAGTTATAGTACGCACGCGTCTCATTGTAAATGCCCTTATTGACTAATGACTAAGTATTGAGTGATTGCTCGATAGCAAACAATCGTATGCTCAAAATCTCGAATTCTATTAACATCGAGGGATTTTCTTTGATAAACAGGTTTGATATAAAACATTTTAGATTCTAGAACCAAGTAGGTATATCTATTGCTTTCTAGAACCTTACCTACCCATAACACAAGCTCGTTCTAAGTGGGTGCTTCATCCCAAAAGAAACCCCCATGCCTATGTCTTAAACGCAATCCAATTTCAGCCTCGTGACTCTAAAGTTCCAGAAATTTCATGATGCTAGTGTTTTCTGTTATAAAAGGCTTAGAAATAAATTTAATAGAATAGAAAATCTTTATTTGTGTGACATAATACAATGAAATGACATAACTAATATTAAACCTAATGAAACACAAAAAGGTCACCAGCTCACCTTAATGCTGCTATGGCATAAGGGCCATAGCAGCGCTGGTTTTCAGCGGTGCCGGGTGATTAAGTGCCGCGCTACTCGCTACACCAATCTTACAAGCTTTAAGCAAATTGACATTGAAAATTTGTTTTCATTTCGACTGTTGCCCGCCACAGGTATGTAGTAGAGCGGTGGGGGGTCACGTCACGCGCTTGCCGCTTTGAATTCGTTAAAAATTTCGTAGGACCTTAACGCGTTTTTTGCGTACGAGCTTTTTACAAGAACACCGAAAGACTCGATGTTCTTATTTGGCAAACACGTTTTAATTTAACATCCGTTTGTCGGGCATTGTTTCCTGTCTTTCGAAACTTCGTACGTACCCAATCAAATTTGCGCTTGGTAGTAGTGGTTGGTACCGGGATGTTCAATTAACTATCGGTGTAGGCGCCGAGTAAGTCTACCAATCGATGTTTTTGGTTAATCTCGTACCAACGCAAAAAGCGCATTGCGATCCTATGTACTCATATTCATATAATTTATTGTCATTTTATGCATACAGATGTTTTTCTTAGGTGTAGGTAGTCTTAGTGGGTACACAATGCATAAAAACCCCGTCAGGGCGCTACAATTAGGTCGGTATTTTGGTTATATCAATTTAATCTATGTCTAGGTAAGTAATAGAAAATTGTCACAAAAGGTAGGCATGCTTATTGTGTAGGTACTAATTGTAACGTGTGTATTGAACTAATTGTAATATGTAACGTCTTATTTCTACTGAAACAAAGTGAACGCGGCAAGCGCGTGACTTAACTCCCAATCCTCCATTTCAGACGTGCGGCAAGCAACATACGAAATTATAACGAAATTATTTCTGAGATACCCTTTATTTTAATTGTTTCAGGATCGTCCGAGCCTCAGTACTCAACAGAGACCGCCATCTGGTGGGGCGCGGCTGGCGCCCTTATCGTGGCCGTGGCGCTAGGCGGCGCCCTGCTGCACGTTGCGCTCCGCAACCGGAGACTTACGCGCTCCTTCCTCCGGTTCACGGCGCACACGCCGCGGTACGACAGCCGCCGGGGTCAGGCGACTATAGAGCACGGTATGTATACATGGAACAGTCTCTCTCTCTGGTAGGGCGCGGCTGGCGCCCGGCCTTGTTTTACTGTTCGACTAGACAGCCCTACAGGCTTAGCCTAGTGCGGAAAGGAATTGTAACCTGTATTTTTTGTAATATTATTGCCATGGGCAAACTAGCTTCGCTGACACCTGCCGAAGCCGCGGGTAGAAGCTAGTATCTGTATAAAACTTAGCCAATAGCACTCGGGGATGCTGCGCCTACCTGGGCAAAGGATTTTTTTTGATATTTTGATTAGTCAACATATCACATTCCACTCAACTTGGTTAAAAATAAAAAAACTGTATCACACAATAAAAAACTAAATTAACTGAACACATTCCTTCCAGATGATGACGACGTCCCGCCAATCCACGGCTTCTCAGACGACGAGCCGCTCGTCATAGCGTGAGCTGCAATGTGATCTAACATAAACCACAATCACGAACAAACCGTCTTTTAAATTGTCTATTCGAAACGTACAGCGAAAACTACCATTTATTTAAATACATGAACATGCTTCTAGACGATTGTAATACGACTAAGTAGTTTACCATTGGTGTCAATTCTGATGGCTTAAAAACTAAATTTAACTAATTTGAGAGCACTCCAAAATCATGCCATCTATATATTTCGATCGATAAGGGGACGGCATCATTTTTAGTAATGTCAAATTAGTTTAGTTTTTGTGCTACCTGAAATGACCCTAATGCATGGGTATAATCAGAGCTAAACCAAAACCAAATCTGAGTGGTGCGTCTATTTGACGTTAGTAACGTTTCCATACAATTTAGTACAGCGCCTCTATCGTGCGGACCGGGAACTACGCAAATCCCTTACTAAAAGAAGACGTCACGATAATGGTATAATAAGACAAGGTATGCTACTCCGAGAAACAACGGTCACGTGGGTTTTACCAAGCCTACGTCATATCCGCTACGGTGGTTCTCAAACTTTTTACTTTTGGGAGATTCGAGATCTAGATCTAAGTTTTAGGTTTTCCATGAAATTCTTCAAACTTAGTTTCCATTTTGAGCAACGCTAATGAGCTCTGCACATGGATAATTCAATTTTTCCCTTGAAATGAAATTTATTTCATCGCAGAAACATTTTTCAGCCACAGATTCTCTTTTCGGGAATTTTAAGAACCTTATTTTACCGCCCTTCACACTTACATTTACGGATAGAGTAACCACCCATTTTATTTTAAAGATTTATCCGATCAATAACACGAGTGATTCACCGGCGTCAATAAAAGTTTAATAATCACCGGCAAATAAACGTAATCTCCCATTTTTGTGGCAAGTGGACAGTGACGTAGGCTTGGGAAGATCTCGGAGTAGCATACCTTGTATAATTTTACCATGGTCACGATCACGTCTGGTTACGTCAAATAGACTCACCCCTCACCCGCCCGGTGTCTATTTTTCGCTTTACGTTTAGAACGGACTACGGCATCACTACACTTTGTTCGATATCAAGACCGATGTTAAGTTTGCCGCAGATCTCGATCGTTATTCTACTCATTTCTGCCTAAAGGGGACCGGTCTGCGCATAAATTAACATCGGTCCAGATAAATCACAAGTGAAACTATTACAGTGCATCCAAGTTTTCTGTTCACTTAGTTCGACTACCATTATTTGATTTTCTTTTTATTATACATAGAAAATATATTCTATGTAGGTAAGTACTTGTAATAAAAAAAAAAATTATTCATGTAATGTATTGTATTATGTATATCAGTCATCTAATACCCATAACACAAGCTAGATGATGTTGTGTGGATTGTCCAGCATTATTAATTAATTATTATTATTACCATACAAAACAGCGCTGTAAAAAAACTGAACTGAAAACTTGGGTGTATTCTAGTGTTCTTGCAGTCGTCATTTTTATAAGCTAACACGTGATTGGCTTACACTATTGATATTTTGTTTTTATTATCACTATCCGTTGAGTAGTTGATTCGTGGTGAAGTCTCTTGATCTTGTCATAACTAGTATTCTTTAGTTATTCTTATGAATTGTTTAGTTAAAGTGGTTGTTGGTTACAAATATTTAAATGAGTAATTTCTAAGTAATTTTTAGAAACATATTTATTTGATTTTTAAAGTGATTGCTTCATTCGGTATTAACCGTCGGAAGCGAAACTAATGATAATTTTCGTGAATGTTATTTTATTTATAACTATGTCTTATTTTAAATGTAAGGGACATCGAAAAATAACGTCTTTTTCAGTTTTATTTGATTGTAAGTTAATTGGTTTATTATTCTTTCATTATTATATTTGAGCGTTGTTAAAATTAGAAAAAAATAAATCTTATGATAATTTCGAAGGCTTTACTAAATTATTTAATATCTAAATTAATTTATTTTGCTCAATTTAGCTAGAAATGATGCACCAACAACCACAAAATTTAAAAATCTTTATTTTATCATATTTTTATCGCCCTCTGAGTATTATAAAGATTGAAGGCAAATTATGTTTAGTTGTAAAGTAGTATTCATTTCACATTTTATTGCTATTATATGAAAGCCTTAACTTTTCACAGCCCGACATAAAACTTGGCCACATAGGAGACTTTGGACTGTGATAGTGTTAAAACATCAAATAAAATAACAATTCTTGCCATCTTGAGCCTAATATGTTATTTAGAAGTATATTTTAAACTGGGTATGTAGAGGCTTACTAAAAACGGTTTATATCTCATCCAACACTATAAACCGCGTTATTTTGTTATTAAAAAAAACTTTTAAAATGTGAAATGAAAACAATGCAAACGGGCTGTAATATCTAAGACTTGTTATGAACCTATTGTTACGTAAACATTTTATAAGTTATCGCTCATTACTGAATTTATGTAGATTTAAATGTAACCTCATCTCAAGCTTTCAAGTTCGGCACCAAAGATCGCTATAAGTACAATTAATTTATTTTTAATATCTGTGTTGAACTTTGTATAAATTCATGTAACCGTAGGATCTCGACATTCCTTATACTGTGAATAGGTTTAAATAGCGATGTACCGAATATTTTTAGGCGAACATAATTAGTGAAATAATAACTGGCCATAGCTATTAAAAAATCGATTCGCTCCTCATTAAATTATCTCAAAGAGTGGATCTGTTTTTTGATGGTTATTGTACTTTAGTGACCGATTTTATGACCGATCAAATATGAATTAATAAGAAAACAACTAAAAATAACGAATAACTAGATGTTAAAATAGCTGAGACGTGTATATCGTCTATAGTAGTCGGTACATCACTAGTTTTTTTGGTTAGTTCCTAGTAGTTATCAACAAACGCGATCGTAGCGAATCATTGTTTCAAATTACATGGTTGTAGAAATTTTACTTATAAAATGTAAACAAAGAATATATAATAAAATTTATAAAAGTAAAACGTTATCGGTAATTTTACTGACTCAAATACGTACTACCCAAACGTAAATTTAGTTATTTTGGTAGTAGTAGTAGTAGTAAGAAGTATTTTAGTAGTAGTAAGATCTACCTTTGTTTGATCAGTAGGCAGATGTGAAGTTCGCTACAAATTTACCTACTTAAATAATTTTTTACCCTCACATGTTAGTCACTCAAAAACAGTTTCTACACTGGCTCACGATATATCCCTCACTAACAATAGTGAGGGATATCGATACCTACATAGGTATCGATGGAAAAAGTCAAACTTCAAGGTCGTCAAACGTTAGGTCTTTTCAAGTAAAAAAAAAAAAAAAAATGAAATTGTGAAAGTTTTAGAGTTATTAGTAAAGTTTAAAAGAATGAAGTTTAAGCAACTTTTTGTACCAAAGCCATTGGTAAATAATAATAATGTCCTCCTGTACCTCACTACGAACAACTTAGCGCTTAGTTGTCATGCTGACTACCGAAATCTGACGTGAATACAATGAGCACTAGTGACCCGGACCGCGTCTCGGGCGAGACAGATTGCTTCTGAGCTTACGCACACTAAAACAATGTGTACATGCATTCACTATGACATACATAGCCCAACGGACTTCGTGAGATAGAACAACTATACTCATCTAAGGCAGGACAAATTTAATAATAAAATTTAAGAACCTACTAAATACTACTTCCAAACGTCTATCTACTTCCCAACTTACCTAATCACCACTCAGCAACTGGCTCGCTTTCATCCCGAACTCTCGAACCGGCATCAGCACGTAACCTTTGTCCATTGACACCACTACGCCGACCACTGAGCGGTGGCCGTCGACCTCGCATATCAGTGGACCACCGAGGCTTGTCTGGAACGTATGCAAAACATTACCCTCCATTTTAGTCGAGTACCTAACAAAGGAGCGACTTTTGTAGCCAAAACAAAATTACTTGCAATAGTTGCACTACATTGAACGCTTGTTTGCAACTTTTACGTAGTCCGTTTTAGTATTTGTAACTATTCGGTAATAAGGTTTTTGTTAGTGCTTAATGGAAGGATGCGGGTTCAAGTCCCGTGGAAGTCGAATTTTTTTGTTATATTGTTTGATTTCTTAGTAGCTAGGTACCTAAACTTTTCTTACATCGCATGAAAATAAAAAAACTGCCCTCAAATTCAACCAAAAAAATCGGTGCAGTAATTAAACTAATACTCTGCGAATCTTATTTTTAATTGCCTGTTCTGTCCCACTGCTGGGCAAAGGCCTCCCTTCCATACTCCTTTGCGATTACTACCTGCTATTAACCTGTCAAGGATTCTTACTTAAAATAGCTTTCATCCCTCAAGGATTATTCGTTTTCTATGTATAATAAAAAATATCTATCTATGTAGTGTATTGTATTAAGTATATCAGTTATCTAGTACCCATAACACAAGCTTTGCTTACCTTGGGGCTAGATAATGCTGTGTGAATTGTCCAGCATTATTTATTTATTTATTTATTTATTTATTAGGGGTGCGCGCGCAGCGCACCCCCTTTTGACTGTTAACGCATAATTTTTATTTTGTAATTACTCTAATTCCATGGATTGTACACATGTTTTTATTGCATAACTGTTAAGAAAACCATTAAAACTAAGTAAAATTTTCCTACATTATAAATAAACAGTAAACTACATTATAATACCACTGGGACGAAATAGGCTAAATAAAAAAAAAAAAACAAATATGTACATAACGATCCCCCAAAATTAAACGAGCATACTCACAACATGGCCTCTCGACGCACTAGCACAAAACGTCTCGCTATGTTTGTAGGCCTTCTTGTTTCGAGCTTCGCACATTCGGATAGACGCACGTTGCCAGCGAGATCGGGTTTGGATTCCTATTCGAATAGAAGAAGTCAGAGCTTGAGTTCACCATTTCTAAAAACTTGCCAAGTTAGGTACTTAGATACCTTCAATGAAAAAGAACAATAACCATTTCTAAAAACTTGCCAAGTTATAAATTCAATATCAAAGAACGAATTTTCTTTAATACCGACCGATGTATATTCCTTTTTAAATTGTTTTAAAAGTTTTTATTCACAAAGAAAATTACAATCAACTAATAAAAATAAATTACAACTAGTACCTATTTTACAATTGAGCTAACTGCAGACAGTTGCAAACAATCTACAGGTAGCTCAACTGATCCATATCAATACCAGTCGCAAGCGTCCCCGTATATTATAGGTATATATTATATAGCGGTATGGATGACGAGAAGTCTTCTCGTCATCCATACCGCAATGCTTGAAAACGGAAGTTTTCAATCAGTGCGTCCTACCCGTCATGACCTACGGAGCTGAGACGTGGACACTCACGGTAGGGCTGGTCCACCAGTTCAAAGTCGCTCAGCGAGCTATGGAAAGAGCTATGCTCGGAGTCTCTCTGAAGGATAGAATTCGTAACGAATACATCCGACAGAGAACCAAAGTTATCGACATAGCACAAAGAATTAGCAAGCTGAAGTGGCAGTGGGCCGGCCATATCTCGCGAAGAACCGACAACAGCTGGGGTAAACGTGTTCTTGAGTGGAGACCACGACTCCGCAAACGTAGTGTAGGACGCCCTCCGGCCAGGTGGGATGACGATCTGCGAAAGACTGCAGGCAGATGCTGGATGCGGCAAACTTAAGACAGGGCGCTATGGCGCTCATTAGGGGAGGCCTATGTCCAGCAGTGGACTAATATAGGCTGATGATGATGATGATGATTATATAGCATCGTCGTCGTGTATATTCCTATCTAAGATTTAAGGAACTGCTATATATATGACTTGGCACCCCATTTAGATTTCAATTAGGTATTTGATTTAGGGAAACGTCCACTGAACATTATTACGCCATATATTATAATATATGTCGTATATAATATATACATAGGCGTCTATTATGGTCGTAGGCATAATAGACGCCTATCTCGGCTGCTGCGTCGGCCGTCCACCTGTGGGACGCCCGCGGTACCGCTCGAATAATTTCATTTTGGTCTGTCTTGTGCAAAACTGCACAAGACAAACAAAAACGTCGACTTCTGTCTGTTAGGTACCTACCGGAGGCCAAACCACACTTCTGGTCGCTGAGCCTTAGGTGTCAGTACCTACACACTTTATTGGCATGTAATTCGCTCGTATTTGCAATTACTAGGATACTGGTGGTTTTCGTTTGCGGAATCCACTTGAATTCATTCGTCGAAACAAACCAAGCGTTATTCAGGATTTCCGGGTATTTTTATACGGAGGAATATGAGCTGAATATTCTATCGTAAGTATTCGATTTGTATAGAGGAAAGTAACCAAATATGGAATAGTATCCCTAATTTGGAATACCGGCATTTTTCGCAAACAAATATTCCAAAACGCCAGGATCTGTGATCGTCTGACTCATTCAATCACTTTACGCACGTACAAGTTTTGACGTATCAGTCGAGCGAGTCCTTTGTCCGTGGTGAGAGCGTTTTGTTTTGTCACTGAGAGAAAACTTTCTCAGTTACGTAAATAATAATTATTTTTCATAAAGTTATCGCAAAAAGTATTGTGTTTATTGCTTCTATGTATTGTATACATGTTTGTTTGAAAGTGTTAGAGCAATTTTATAGGATTAGTTTATTAGGTATAAATGTATGAATATAAGTTTAAATTAGTTAGAAATGCCAAATATGGACACCTGGATCAAATGTCACATGTGCGGGCTCTGGGCACATATTGATAGCACTGGTCCAGAGTTTGACACCTGGATTTGTGATATTTGCAAATAGTTGAAGTTAATTTTATTTTTGACCAAAGTTCCTAAGAAGTTTCATGTAAGTTAAGATTGGTTTTTGATAGTATTTCTGGTGTTCCATATTTGGGGTACCTATTCCATTATTAGATACCTTTTTGTTGATTTTGTTTTTGAGAAATTATAGTACTCATAATTAATAATGATGACACAAGACTGTTACCATGTAAAAACCAAATATATGGTTGTTTATAATTACCATTAGAAGTTTTTGATTTGATTCATATATGCGTAAAAAACAAAACGGTATTCCATATTTGGTTACTTTCCTCTAATAAAAGCGAGAGAAAACGACCAAGCTTTTAGTTTCATTGAAGGAATAATGTTTGAGTCATTTGATTGTGTAGTAAAAAGCAGTAAAAAAACTTATCTTCACCTTGATCAAGACTGCCCCAGCCGTAAAATCTGCAATCATCACCAACGTGGGGCTCGCTAAGACAAGCTGGCTGTATGTTTGTTCCCAATACTAAAGGGCGCATCCAGTGCTAAAACAAAAAACAAATATGATATACAGGGTGTTTGTGTGATCGATCACTCTTATCCCTGAAACCAGATGTTGAGTAGTTACACCCTGTATTAAGTCTGGTTGAAAAATCAGAGAGGCGAGTGTTTTTGACGTGAGTACCGAGACGTGATCCTGACGTCTTCTCTTTCCATACAGCTTGTACAGATACCATAAAAAAAGGATACGTCACTATCACGTCCTTATGGGTATTCACGTCAAATAGACTCGCCCCCTGAAAGATAAAAGTCCGTGTTCTATTTTTGAATGAGATTTGACTTAGCGCTTCAGTTCTGCCCATGAAGGTCTGGTTGTGCCTATTTGGAACCTCAACCTCCTCAACAGCCTGTATTGGTCCACTGCTGGACGCAGGCCTCCCTCTGATAGGCGCCTTGTTGACTTTTATCTCATGGGGGTAATGCCCATAATCCCCACGCTGGGCATGCGGGTTGGGGATCGCAGTTCAGTGGTAGAGTTGTTCTGCAGGGGGCGCTGCTGCTCGCCACCGGTGGATATCCCTTAGTCGCCTCTTACGACACCCGCGGCAACTCGGCAAGAGTTGAGGTGGTGCAAATTCTAAGCCGGCATCACACAGCTTTAGGTAGGGTCGGCACTTGTAGGTATAATGGAGCTCAGTGAGTGAGCATAACATGTATCTCTTATCCACTGTCCGAATTATATCGTTGTATACCTACTACAATAGAAATTCTGTGACAGCAGCGTATTTTTACTCTATGGTTGTATATTTCTTTTAAACTTACCAATACTGCAAGATTATAGTCAACGTCTCCAGCCTTGTACCGAGGGTGTACTTGGATGTCTGCGACGCGAGACTTCAACCGGGACCTGTCAGTCAGGTCCCATGCTCCAGCGAACACTGTGATATCGCGAGGTGATGTCCTGAGGAAATAAACTACAAATTTACGGTTTTCCGATTTCTCTCTTTACTTGTGCTTTAAGAACTTTCTTCTCGCCAAATTTCATGGTTCTAGGTCCACGGGAAGTACCCTATAGGTTTTGTGTGCATGTGTTTTCTTGGAAATTTCAAAATATTCTGACATAAACGGCTGTAAGTTTTGATTGCGTTGACCTAGAAGTTTTTTTTATATCGAGGCTTCAAGAGGCGGACTTGATTATTTGATGTTAATTTCAACTCGATACCTCCATGCGTTCCTGAGAAAATGGGGTTGACAGACAGACGGACAGACAGACAGATAGACGGACAACAAAGTGATCCTATAAGGGTTCCTTTTTTCTATTGAGGTACGGGACCCTAAAAATACAAACATATGAAAAATATCTTACCTAAAAACCTCAAGGAGTTTTTTGCGAGTAAGTTACCTACATAATATGTAAATCAAAGAAAAAAGAAAGTTAAAGCTTTCTTGGTAGAATTCATTTGGATTCCATAACCTATAGGTACTTACCTACATTCGGACTGGATGACGCTGTGTGAACTGGATATTTCACAAAGCATCATGGGAACCAGATAAGTGAGTTATACATTGAGTTATTTTGATAACTCTTTCCATCCTTCTCGTTTACAGTAGCCCATGTGATGTGGGCCATGTCGCAAGAATAAAATAGAAGAAAAAAAAAATGTAATAGTTCGACGGTATACCTACCCATGAACACAGTCAGCAACAGTGATCGCTGCCCGAGGGTGAATGAGAGTGGCGTAGCAGAGGACGTTGTGTCGCCTCTTCGTCAGAACCACTAGAGCTAACCAGGGATGGGATCCGTTGGCTGCGTCTCCGAGGGGTTTGTCTGGTGAGTCGCATGAATGTTTTTACAGGATGTTAAGAAAACAATGTGTTAACAGCGAAGTCCTATGCTAGAATTTGGCAGATGGAGTCTGGACTAGTACCTACAATAGAAGACGGTGATTTATCAGGTGAATCACATGATCAATCACATAAATGCTGTCTTTATACAGTTTATGATCAGAATGGGGCAGATGAGCGAGACTTGGACAAGCCTTTAAGAACTTATTGAAAAGCCATTTAATGTAATAAATTAAATTACTTACCTTTGTCTTTAGCTTTGATTGCCACTGCCTTTCCGCAACCACCGAACAGCTGATCTTCTTCGAAAAACTCATCCCCAATTTCTTCACTCTCCTCGGGAACCGAACCTAAAAACTCTCTGCTATCATAAATTTTCTCAGTAGTAGTCTGTCTTGAATTCTGACTACGGACTCTACTTCTATCTCTAAATAAGTTAAGTAGTTTGAAACCTTGTAGCACTTGGAAATCAGGATTTGAGTGGAAGTTAATAGTGTGACTTTGTGCGTCCAATGTCACGTCGGAAACCGTTGTGAATTTCACTGGCCTCGTCTTTTGCTTCTGTCCTGTAACTAAAACCATCAAATTATTTGAAAGTTATCTACACATTCAAGACCTGCAACAAATAGTAGGTACCCATTTTATTACCTTTTCGAGGATCTATGGTTGAATAACCAAATGTATCGTAATCATTACCAGCATCATCGTCATCATATTCCTCCTCTGGGACCGACTCAGCTGGTATTCCGCCATACGAGAGCCCAGTATTACTTGTAAAGCTCCAGCTAGAAGGCGACATTTCATGGTCAGAGTACAGCCCTACTAACCCAGGCCTAGGCAGTTCCGAGGCGTAGTCGCCGAAATCATCAGTATCGTAGTTGTATGACGGAGTTACAATTTTCTCGTTTGTCGGTGTTCTAAATCTAGAATTCTTGATATTCAAATATGGGTCTTCTTCATCTTCAGCTGGGTTTGTGATAATTTTTGCTGTAGGATTAGGTCCTTGCTGGATTTTTTGTTGCTGAGATAGCTTTTGCAGAAGCAGGAAGTTTCTTTGGTTCAAACCTCCATCATCAGATCTTTTGTGTCGTGGTTTTCTAAGTGTTGCACCGGGAAACGAAATGACCGAAGCATCATTGATTTTAGGTATTGGTTGGATTGGCAGGATACAGCAAACTATTTCCTCATCTCTAGGCTCCGTTTGGTTCCTGTCAGTAAATTAAAGGAAAAAAACTTTTATATCTACTTTATTCTTCGGGTAACTTAAGATTATAGATGTAGGTACTTACCATTCTTTGTCGATAACTCCTTTATTTACGTAACAATCTTTCTTCTTTATGTAAGAGCAAATATTTTGAGCTTCCTTATCTTTGTGAGCACCAGCCGATATTTTATCATCATGAAACGAAATTTCAGCACTTAAACCATTACTCGTATTTGTTGAATTATTTATAACATCCACTTTGATACCATATTTCTCATTCATAGAAAAGTTAAAAACAAATTCATCTTCGACTTTGTGTTTCGGATCCTTTAGCTTCAAATTTTCTTTGATTTCTTTCGCTTTACCATTGTGCTTGTTAAATTCTCTTGGCCAAACAATTTTGCTATCAGTATGTTCATAGAGTCTTCGTTTCTTATTTCTGTGATTGGAATTAGTAAACTTATTAGTGAACAATTCACTGTCCCTAAAAACTATTTTTGCACTCTCGTCAGTATCGAAATCACTCAAGATCTCAATGTCTGGTTCTTTTGGTTGTACTTTTCTGATATTATTTAACTTTTCATTCAGCCACCAAAACTCGCCATTGAGTTGAGCGCACACTGAGTTTAATGTAAAAACAATTAACAGTGTAAGCAATTTTGCACGAGTCATTTCACTAGATGCGTTTGTAAAAGAGATTGCAGGATGTTGCACTGGTTGCGATAATTGTGATATGATTTCGCTAAAACTCGTCTATTATTCGCGGACAATGTGATGATTTGTGGCGGTTGCCGCACAAAGCCCTCCTGCACGTCCTATGTCAGTAATTTGTGGTCGAACACTGAACGCTGTTACGATGGTTATTTCTAAAGTACCATTCGTTTTTAGGTCAATCCGGTAGAGTCAGATTATTACATAATTTGAAATTTGCGCTAATATTAGGTATGTCTAGATAATGTGTTAGATTTGTTAGGTAAGTACCTACATACAACTCTGAATTATAATGTCATCTGGGTCGGATGTCATTATATTCAGATAAACCGAGCCTCAACGGGACGAGCGAAAATATTAATATGTAGCTTGTTGATTTAGGATTTGACTTATATTCGTAGTAGAGTCATTTGGTTCGAAAACATAGGTTACCTGGAAAGTTTTGCGCGAGTTTTGAAAACAGGTAGATAATTTTAGTTTTCGATGTGCTCTTTCCGAATTTCAACTTTGCCACCAATCAATTCGATCTTTGCCACTCGAGCCGCCATATTGTATAAATATCAACGAATGGTAGTTTTTTGAAAATATCTCCTTTCCGACTTATTTTACGAAAAAAACATGACTAAAAAATAAAGGGAAAAAAAAAAAAATATGCTAGGGCCATCCTCCGTACTAAAATCTTCAAACTCCTTACCCCTTAAGGTTTTTTTTTTGTTATTATAGTGCGTAACCCCACACTAAGGGTAATTTCTAAGAAATCAAATAACATCGCAAAAATTTTTCGACTTCGACGGGACTTGATTAAAGGATTGGGATTAGGATTGATTAGGATTGGATAAACTTCAATGTTTCCCCTGTAGGTGGAGCTAACGGCGCGATAAGACCGTAGGATGTCGCAGAGATTTTCGACTCCCACGTCACTTGACTTCGTGGTGTAGTTGGTTATCACATCCCCGTACTGAGGGGAGGACGCGGGTTCAAGTCCCGTCGAAGTCGAAAATTTTTGCGATGTTATTTGATTTCTTAGAAATTACCCTTAGTGTGGGGTTACGCACTATAATAACAAAAAAACCTTAGAATTAAGCTACGCGACACCTCTCGTCAAACGAACTAAATGTAACTTTAGTCTTTGAACAGGATTGGATAAACTTCAATGTTTCCCCTGTAGGTGGAGCTAACGGCGCGATAAGACCGTAGGATGTCGCAGAGATTTTCGACTCCCACGTCACTTGACTTCGTGGTGTAGTTGGTTATCACATCCCCGTACTGAGGGGAGGACGCGGGTTCAAGTCCCGTCGAAGTCGAAAATTTTTGCGATGTTATTTGATTTCCTTACCCCTTATCTTCAAACCCGCTGTATCAATTATTTTTGTAAAATCAATAGGTAGTTTTGGCGTACCAACGTACCGCAAACTATTACTCACCTACCAACACGTGTTTTTCGTATATTTCTGAAGAAAACTATAAAAGTGACATCGAAATCTATAAAATTACCCAGTTTCAAATCTCCCAAAAAACTTTCCAGGTCATAGTACCAAATGACTGGACTATTATTGAGACTTTATATGTGCGTTGTTCCTTGAATGTCTTATTATGGTCCTCGAAGTAGGAACTCATTTCTCTTACACAAATATAATTTATATTTTTTGATCACTTTATGTGCTGTTAGTACCTACCAGGTTTATCCCTAAGCACAGCTTAGTCATTTATTAACTGCTAAGATGATCGGATTGTCCTTGACCTGATTAAATTTACTATTAAAAATGATTCACAAACATGTTTCAAACACTTTTCCTATTATATTGTGCACGATGAGGTGCTATTTATGAGCAATACGTAATATCAGCAACAATAACAAAGTTACCTCACTGTTTGTAGAACCAAAGTTGAAAAATAAAGCTTTAACCACACACGGGTTTATTTCTAACTCTATTATACTCGTACCTTCACATAAAACCGATCCATCATTTTCCAATAAAAGTTAGCTACAAATTAGATTAGCTTCAAGCATCCTAAGGGAAGCGAAACTTGGAGTTGCCTCTTCTAAAAACTTTGTGCAGTTGCCAAATTGATTTCGATCGAACCTGCCGGTGCGGTAACTTTGTTTACAGCGAACTGAGAACTCGTTTTCTTGTGTAGAGAGAATGCTTAAGCCTTATTGATATGATCAGTCCTGATACTTTACGTTTGCAGCTGCTATACTTCGTAGCAGTGATACCACTCAGGTTCAAACAAAATTCTGCAATCATAGTTACCTATATCTGGTAGGTAGTGTATTGTTTGAATTATATCAGTTATCTAGTACCTAACACATAACATAACACAAGCTCTGCTTAGCTTGGGGCTAGATAATGGTGGACAATTCACACATCATCATCTAGCCCCAAGTTAAGCAAAGCTTGTGTTATGGGTTCTGCACGTCGTCGTGTGTTGAATAGACTTCGCGGACATAACTGATACTTGCCATAGCTTGAATAGTATGAAAACAGGACACGCTCTGTAGGTACATTGTCCCCCCTACATTAGAATTAGATATATTGAAATGTTCCCCTTCTAGTATTCTCCTATTTCGACGAAAATACCGATATTTCGAACGAAATAAACAGGTATTCGTTACAAGTTTGAAAGAACGAAACGAAAAGAACAGCCTCGTTTGGCCGTTCAAATTTTCATGACTACATTTCCATACTTCAACACGAATGGCGATGCAATCTTATTCTTTGGCTTTGTTCTCTGGATAAGTTTTGCTGTACAAAAGCTTAATATTTCGTACACCGACGACGTCCTTGATGCGGCAAGGCTGAGGCTGGGCAGCGAATGTGTCAACGAACATTTAGATTAATATTATACTAGCGACCCACCCCGGCTTCGCACGGGTGCAATAAAAGACTACTATTACTATTATTATACATATTAATCTTCCTCTTCAATCACTCATCTATTAAAAAAACCGCATCAAAATCCGTTGCGTAGTTTTAAAGATTTAAGCATACATAGGGACTATTAGGGACAGAGAAAGCGACTGTTATAAACTATGTGATTTAGAACCGTGTTTTAAATAAGCTACAACAAATTCCACACACGTTACGTTGGAAAATGTACCTAGCTGTATTATTATAAATTAAAAAAAATTAACTCCAAAAGTAGAGAACTAACTCGAGAATAAGAACGGCAGCAAAATGCTAGTCAAAATTATAAATGGAAATACCGCAACGGGTTTGTTTACGTTCATTCGCGAAGCAATTAGAATGCAAAGCTACGATGCTTCGATTTACTTTTTCAGGTCGGGCGAAGGAAAATTGCAATCGAAAATCGTGTTTTTTTCAATCCAACTCTTGAGGCTGTTTATTTGAACTCAGGAATCTATGATGGGAATAACTTTGTCGTTTTAAGATTGCTTTTTTTTAGTTTTCGGTATTGAGTAGTAACGTAGGTAAGCAAGTAGGTACCTGGGTTTAAAACGAAATACCTACCTAATGTAATAAAATAAGAGATGTTCGACGATTTTAACCGCAAAATAGTGCGCACCGGTTATTGATATTATTGTTCTTATTCATCCTAGTACTATCCAATAATCCTATCCATCCACGGTTGTCTGGTAGAGTCGCTCTTGAGCGATAAGACCGCCACTTAGATTTTAGGCTGTTTTGTCGTATTGTTTCTATTTATAAATTGTGCAATAAAGAATTTTCTATCTATCTATCTATCATTCTTGTCTTGAAATCTACTTCATGACAGTACAGACACATAATGACAGTACCATGTCAATATATTTATGAAAACTTATTGTTCACTCAATTTTCTTTCTAACTATCTATTATCATTCCTGTCTTCAAATCTACTTCATGATAGTACAGACACATAATGACAGTACCATGTCAATAAAACACTTATTGTACACTCATAGTAAAAATAGCGATAAACATAATTTTAATACCGGAATTCTGCCGGAAATAAACATAAACTCGCTGTGCCCACAACTAGGCTACACAAAAGTAATGTATCTTTCAAAGGGCAATCTATACGCTTCTACAGCAAAACTCCTAGTGAGTTGCAAAAATATCAGTAAATAAATTCAAACGAATTGTCGAAACCTTGCTGTGAAAAAGGGGCGGTATTTACTATAAAATATCCGATTATCTAGCTAGAGGATAAAAAGCTTGGGACGGGTTTTGATCCAACTCGAAAAATAACAAATAACAGGCTAAAGGTTTCTTCGTCGCTTTTTTACTTTAGTCTACCTACATATCGAAGCGACAGAAATCGAAAATATCACTTTATTTCCGTGTCAGTGTTTAGTTTTATAATTTGACCTTTTCTAAGTGTACATTTATTGTATTTATGGAAATAAAGAGTTTTTTGATTTTGATTTCGACTTGAAATGAAGAATTTGACTTTGACTTCCAATTTTGTGACGTGTCCAAGAGTCCTGTAAGGTCAGCATTTTGATATTTGACATTTGATAATGAGTCAGTTTTGTTCCTCGTTCGGTTTCATTTTTGAAGTGCTATGCAAGATGCTGTGTGGTGCCGGCTTAGAATTTGCACCACCGCAACTCTTCCCGCGGGTGTCGTAGGAGGCGACTAAGGGATGTCCACCGGGGGCGGGCAGCAGTGCCCGTGCAGAACAATTCCACCACCGAACTGCGATCCCAACACGCATGCCCAGCGTGGGGATTATGGGAATTACCCCTATGAGATAAACGCCAATAAGGCGCTAATCAGGGGGAGGCTTACGTCCAGCAGTGGATCAATACAGACTGTTGAGGTGAGGTGACGTGAGGTCAAGATCGAGCGGGCAGCTTTTCGAGCTATCAAACAATTTTACACTTCTACTTCTAATCTTTAATTTCGAGTTTCCTATAGTTTCTTTTATTTTGTTTAAACATACGATATTTTGCAATGGCTTTCTTCTGACCCTAAATAATGTTATCAGGTCTTTCTAAAGTTACAGTTTGAAATACGTACGCAAATGCTCGCGTGCACTGCTGGTTGCTAGTGGATTAAATCTACCCAAGGGAGACATCACGGCGTTGCTACTGTTGCAAAGGTTCATTTACCTTTTATAATGGAATTTGCAAGTTAATAGGTCATAGAATGCTTTGATTCTGAGAGACTACTTTCATATTGTAGGTACCTTTCCACCTAATACCTTATTCGTTAAACCATAGGTGTCCTGTCCATGTACAGCAAATAGGGAATCCAATACCGTATTAAAACCTCAATCCCGCAAGTCTGCGAGATCGAGGTCATCAAACAAGAACAAAATTTAAAAATCCCCCGATAGATTTTCATGAAACATGGCTAAGATCACTCGGGATAAAATTATCTATGACATAAAAAAACTAAACGAAAATCGGTTCATCCGTTAGGGAGCTACGATACACAGATACACAGACAGACACGTTGAACTTATAATATAACAGAAAGAGAGTCTCTTTTTGCTCTCCTCTCTCTTTCTTTTGTCGGGGGTTAAAAAGGATTTGCATGACTGAAAAAGTCGTTCTTTTTCCTCTTTTTCACTTCCTACGTTCAAATGCGTTGACTCGGTAGTATACTACCTCCTGTCGTAGCGTAATTTGACATTTATCACTATTGTATTGTACTAGTGTATTGTATGTATTATGTATATCAGTTATCTAGTACCCATAACACAAGCTCTGCTTAGCTTGGGGCTAGATAATGATGTGTGAATTGTCCAGCATTATTTATTTATTTTTATTTATTTTATTTATTAACGCCCATAAAAATTCAAATGTGAAAGAAAATTATTAAAAGTTTATCGAATTCCAATCTTAAATTACTGTATTCATCTGTTTAAACGCCTTTCACGCATTTATTTTCTTATTTGGCACATGCATGCCTACTGCGAATGAAGACTGAATGACAGAAAGCAATATTTCATAAAAACAGTTACTTGTTAAAAATATGTCTAACTAGACGATCACCTCGCGGTTTCACCCGCGTAGCAAAGTAGATCAAAAACAACAACAAGAAATACGATTTTCTGCGTTAAATATTCGGATTAAAAGAATAAATTCATTTTTACTTACTAACGGTAGTTGAACGAGCTAAAAGCTTTCGATATTGCTATTTAGTGTTATTTTTTTTTTTATAACTATTTGATATAACCATCACACTACACCTAACACGAACGTCCATCGAGAAACGTTCAAAATTGAATTCCGTATTCGCTCAGGGCTATTTATCGAATAAAATCCCCGAAGTAAATACTTCTCAGACTTTTCTAGCTCAAAGCTTGCTTGGAAATGTTTGAAAGAGCTCCCAATATGAATGTTATTGTTCTAACCATATATTATTCATTCCTTTAAACTTTGTTGGAAGTGAAATTCGTTTGAAACGGAAACAATGCTTTGAGAGTCTCTCGAATACGAAACAGAGCGTCGAAGTGAGAGATTTGTGCTGGGATCGTGAGTGGGCTTGGAGTCGCCAGAATCGAGGCTAAGACATAGTAAACTGGACCAGTTTCGTAAGTTTTTCTACTTCTAAAAGACCTAACTTCCGTATAGCAGCATGTTTTCTTCTTTCCTTCAGCTCTACCTCCTGTCACTCGTCTCAGATTTATGTCAAAGTTTACTCTACATAATTTCCTACATGCTCAAATCATTAACGAAAGCATCGAAATACGTCACGGATACTTCGAAGGTCCACTGCTAAATATAAAAAAGTCACAAAAAGGAAATAACAAATAATAATAAAACAAAATTTAATTAAACATCTGGACAGCGCCGTGATCCACACCAATCATTAAAATATTTGCAGACAGCTGCTGGGAGAGTCTAGCTAAAATAATTTCTAGCATTACGGTCAGACCAGACGCTGTGCTGGATAAGCCAGTCAATTGGTTAGTTACCAAGGGAATAATCAATCAATCAAAAATGATTTATTTCCGTAAATACAATCACTGTAAACTTCAATCAGCCGTGTGGTGCCGGCTCAGAAATTGCACCAACCCAACTCTTCCCGCGGGTGTCGTAAGAGGCAACTAAGGGATATCCACCGGGGGAGCGGGCAGCAGCGCCCCCTGCAGCACAATTCTACCACCGAACTGCGATCCCCAACCCGCATGCCCAGCGTGGGGATTATGGGCTTTACCCCCCGAAGATATAACAGCTAATAAGGCGCTTATCAGGGGGAGGCCTGCGTTCAGCAGTGGACCAATATAGGCTGTTGAGGTGCGGTGAGGTACACATCAATAAGGTCAAGTTCTTAAAATTAAAAATAGACATAGAAATAAAATGATATATAATACTGAATTAAAACTGCTCTGTGCAAGTTGTAGCAAGAATAATTTATAGCCGATAGCCATCGGGCAATGTTCCAGCATCAACGGCTTGAGAACTGCACGTTATGCTGTGCCTTTTTGAATAATTTGATATCTTTCCCGAAACACATTAACAAGTGGACTTGACATAAAATTTACAGTTTTCTTTAGTAGACATAATTTTTTTAGCACACAAGTTTAATAAAAATTCTACCGACTAGTTACGTCGAGTATGTAGGCTACGTATTTTGGTCGAAGTCTTTCTTGGTAACTCTAGTGGAAGGTTGAAGTTAATATTGCTTGCTACATCTTTATGAAAGACGATCTCTCATCTTGCTTACACGTGCTACGTTATTCAACGGCTCCTGTAAATAAAACTACGAATATCACTTGCATATTTCGCCAACTTGATATTTAAATTCAGTGCAGGCGCTACCCTGCCCTGGAGTATACATAAAAATATGCTTATGCATCGTTTGACTCCACAACGGGCAGCACAGAATGATCCCACGCCCCGCGATTTTAGCCTCCAGCTTACTGGAGATAAAGCTTAGAGTGGTGCGGGATGTTGGTCTTGTTTGAGGCTTTTTGGCAAATCCCTTTCTGATGTGAGGCACTAAAGGGAACGCTTTATAGCGTCCGCGGTCCGCCGCTGAGCATTCGCGGCTCTATTTAACATTCAGCGGCAGGAAGGTACACAGAAAAATCTACATTTTTAATGGCTTCCACGAGGCAACCAACTTCTTGATAAATGTGTTGGTGTAATTTCAAAACAGCTGTGGATTGGCTTAGAGGGAATAATAAAGCAAAAATCGTGTGGGTGGTGATGGTAATATTTCTGGATGTCTTGGTAAGATGTGAGGACAAGTTAATTAGAGTGAAACTTGACCACACAACGGATAATCCCTCCCTCGCCGATCTTACGCGGCGGAACACCAGGACATTTGGTTTCATCTACAGTTTCTATTTTCGGGCATACTTAGCGGAAGATCGATTAAAACCGCCATCCTTAATTTAGTTTATGTTGAGGAGACTTCCTAGAAAATGCACAAAGTCAGAAAGGTGCTAAAGGGACTACTTGGTACTATAATTAACAATTTCTCAAAGCTGGCGTCCCGTCGATAGCAAATGATGCCACAAAGAAACTGCTCGCTGCATCTGGGGCTTGTTTAAAACTAAATTATGCGCTCCGAGACTCTCTGTTATTTAACTTTTGTTCTAACTTCAGCAATTTCATATTTTAAAGTCATATTTGAACTGGCAAACAGATTTGTTTATAAGTAGAGTAAGGTTGAGTTTGCTGAATGATTAAGCACATGAAGAACTCTAAAATTATGAAGTTTCTTAGTAAATTCTACTAAAGGAGCTTAGGAAAACTGCGACCGCTTATTAAGAGGGCGCATTGCGCGCCATTTTGTGAAAAGGATAAGCATAAGATTTCGCGGTCATAGGAGCGGGACGGAGCATACGTTTTTGGCACGGCGTAAGCGCAAAAATTAAGTTTTGCTTATTTACAAGAAAACTTTACAACTTATAAAGAAACTGTATTAAGGAACCAAAGAATTAGTAATAAATAATAAAAATAAATAAATAAATAATGCTGGACAATTTACACAGCATTATCTAGCCCCAAGTTAAGCAGAGCTTGTGTTTTGGGTACTAGATAACTGATATACACATAATACAATACACTAGATAGATAGATATTTTTTATTATACATAGAAAAACATTCAGAACACCCTGAACCAATATCTGCATATTGTACAAACATTTATCCCGAGGTGGGAATCGAACCCGCAACCTCCTGCGTCGCAGGCGGACCTTCGCCCGCTGCGCCACAGAGGTCGTCACTAATAAGCAGTCAGTAATAAATAATAAGCTACGAATAATAACAAAAATCTTTTTAATAGACCGCAGGGTTTCTGAAATCTCGACCAGATTAGGTGCAAAACAGTAATTATAAGAAAGAAAAGGCAGCGGCGCTAGTATATGTCATACATGCGCCTTAAGTCGAAATCAGAAGCTCCGAGAACGTTATTGAGATTCAACTAGTTTGCTCTCTATGGAATGGAATCTAAATGTTTGCCCACTAGATTTAAATGCAGATGGGAAACGGGCTGCGATGACCATTCATCATTGTCACGGTAAAATACACTCAGCACTGCATAATATCGACGTTAACTCAATTTATGTGCGGAACCCTATAGGTACTATACATAAATACATGTTGTGTAATTTGAATGGACAAATAGGAACGGCATAGACAGGGTGATGTGATATCAATAAATTATCATAAGTAGATATACACCTAAAGTAATATGGTGGTTGTTTTTGTGCATATGCTTTCAAATTTCTGTTGTTATAAACATTTATTTTTAAACAGATTAAAAAAAAACACCTACCTACCCTAGTTCTTGCTCATTTAAGTCAGGCAGATTTATGTAGAAAGGTCAAAGATCGTAACAGCCGTAGTAACAGCCTTCGTTTTTGAGGTACGTAGATAGAATTAGGTCTATAGTATTTAGATAATATCGATTTAACTTGATTGACAGGCACTAAGTTTTCGTCCTGTTTTATTAAGTGGGTTTTACCTTACTTACCTACTATTTCCTATCAACCAAGCGTAGTGTAGTGGAGCGATGCTAAAATAAATGAAAAGAAGTGAAAACCTGAGGCTTTCTCGTAACGTGAAGCCAATAAAGAAATAAAACAAAAGCTACCGTTCATCTAAACCCCAACGTTCAACAACCACACGGTTGCTACGCGCCCGCAACCGCGGAGGTGTGCCCCAAGGTTGCACCATGGGACCCATTCCCGTGAAAAACGATCATTGGGGTTCACAGAAACTTCGACCCTAATTAAACTATACGAAGTGATATTTATTCGAATTAGCCCGTCATTACCGTGGTGGGATAATTCTTGCTCTTTGCGCTGAACTTCACTAACAGTTCTGAAAGTTGGAAGTAGGTAATCCTTTGTAAGGAAAATTTAGTTTATTGCGATAGGAAAACCGAGGGTTTCTCACGTCTTTTATGTAAACTAAAAGTTAGTTTCAAACATTTGCTCAATAAAGTGTTTGATAAATCGTCTGGCAGAGATTTGTATTTTTGGCACGTTTGTCGAAACTATTTAATCTTGGTAGGTAAGCTACCTATATCAAAGCATTCGCATAGTAATTCTATAATACCTGAGTATGAGTACCATCCGTTTCAATGACATTGAATTTTTCCATATCAGTACAACTATGAGTGTAAAAATATTTTCAAAAATAAGAAACTACCGTTCGTACGAATAACAAAGCTATTTCCTTTAACTTTAAAGTTCAAATTCTAAGAATAATCAAGTTAGCTGTGTTAGAAGTGGAACAATTAGCAAAGTAGGATGCCAGATGGGCATTATTACCCAACATCTTCAGTAACTGGAATAGTAACGAACTTAACCAGCGCCACTGTGAACGGGAAATAAAAACATCCTGTAGATACAGTTATCGGTTGCTACTGTGTCCTGGAACTTAATTTTGTTGTAAGGTTGTTGTTTTGCTATATAATTTTATAGTTCTGCACTAGGCTTTAAATAACATCGAGAGTAAATAAACGCCTTTTTGTGTTATTATAAATCGCTTTCTGCGCTTTTTGACAGATTTTGGAAATAAACCTACTGAACTCGACTGATGTATCGCTCATGTAGAAGGAACATGGATTAATAACAATTAATTTCATTTATAAAATATTGTAAATCTACTATAGGTACATATAAAAATAAGTCGGGTTTTCCTTCCTGACGCTATAACTCCAGAACGCACGAACCGATTTCCACGGTTTTGCATTTGTTGGAAAGGTCTCGGGCTCCGCGAGGTTTATAGCAAAGAAAAAATTAAGAAAGTGGGAAACATAAATTTCCACGCGAGCGAAGCCGCGGGGCGCAGCTAGTTATGTTATATTAGTTAATTAGGCGATGTGGTCGCTCAGCAACAAAGCCTTATGTGGTGGATAATAAAAAAAAAAATCTTAAGTATACTATTAATATTAAAAATGCGAAAGTTTATGAAATGTGAAATTTTTGTTACCTAGAATCTCCAAAACTACTGAACAGATCAAGATGAAATTTGGCATACACTTAGAACGTAGCCTAACTTAAGCAATAGGCTACTTTTTATACCGAAAATACACGTGCGAAGCCGCAGGCAGAAGCTAGTTTTCTATATAATTCTACCATAAGGTATTTCCATGCATTTGTTATTTTTTTCATTGCATTTGTCATCATCATCATCAACCTATTAATATAGATCTACTGCTGGACATAAGCCTCCCTTAATGAGCGCCATAGCGCCCTGTATTCAGCTCATCATTGCAATCAAATTCAATTTCAAATTCATTTATTAATTGCAGAATATGTACATAGATGGTAGCTTAGGTTCTAATTACAGCTAAAGTTAGTACATACACTGTTGGGTGGATATAGCAATTTATTATTTTGACACAGATTACGATTAATCATTATAATTGTAATTAATTAGTTTCGATTGTAAATACTAGTTCGAATTCGTTTCTATTCTCTGAGTGTAACTTTTCTTTATATACCTTTTTACATAGGTCAGCTAGTTAGAATTTCTACATAAGTTTATTTAAAAAGTTTTAGAGATAATCAGTTCAACAATGTCAGTATATAAATTCATTTATATTATAATATTTTTTTGCTATATAGCCAGAGTCTCTTTGATAAATTTTGTCAGCGGAAGACTTTTTTTAGTTTTAGGTAATGTATTATATATTTTACCACATGGCAAAACAGTTTTTATGGTATAAACGGCTCCTAGGATGCCTAATCAAAACTATCCTATCAGGATCCCGTGTATTGCACGGATACAGCTTACTCGCCTTCCTAAACAATTCACTATTTCCTTACAAACAAGGCTGCCTCAAAGATGTAGAGACAAGGTAGCGTCAGCAATTTGAGTTCACTAAATAGCGGCTTACAGGATTCCCACGGTGGTATACCAACAATTGCTCTTACACATTTTTTATGCGCTATGAAGGATTTATTTACATAGGAGCCATTTTCCTATAGTATTAGTCTATAGCACAATACCGATGCAACATAGCCATGGTATACTTGTAAAACAGTCTTTTGATCGGACGTTTTTCGTAATCTATGATCTATAGAGCATAGACAAATTTATTCAGTCTGGCACGAACCTTGTCATTACGAGCTTTCCAGTTGCAGTGTTAATCTAGAATGAAGCCTAAGAATGTGGTTTGGTTAATTCGGATATGTTAGTTCCTGCATTTGATATACTCAATTTATTTTTTATTTACCCACGTGCCAAATTGTATTAAGTTTGTTTTAGTCAAATTTACATACATATGTAAGTTCAATCAAAGTCGCCATTTATTTCGCCGTCTTGTCTCTAAATGGAATTTCTCCATTCTCTAGTAAGTGCCATAGCATTCTACCATCCAGCTTTTGCTGATAATCACATTTACTAGGACCAGCCCGGACTTAAGTACTTCGCTTGTTGCAATTTCTACTTAGGTCTGTCTATTGTTACGTAGGTACAGGTTCCAATATATTGTAGGTTACGTAGATCATCTATAAAAGAAATAAAATAGAAATAATGTCGGCAATTAATTTAAGTAATTTGCATAATAATTGTCATATTGAGTAATGAGAATTGAGAACCCCTCTGGGTATCCTCTGAAGCCTTCAATTGATCTCGTTCCTGTGCTGTTTCTAACCAGTCTCTTCCCCCCACTGCTGCAGCAACATTCTGCGTCGTAGAAGGGACCTTCGGCCGCTGCTCAACTGTAATTTCAAAAGTTTATTATGTACGACAAAGCTATTTTTACCAGTATGTACCTTATGTACAATGCACAGTATGTAAAGAATTGCTCCCACATGTGGGCAAAGTCATGCAAAAAGCGCAACAAAGTAAGGGTGTAATGTCTTAGAGACGCTCCCGACTAGTATTAATATGAATCAGTTGAGCAACCTGTAGATTGTTTGCATCAGTCTGCAGTTAGCTCAATTGTTTCAATTGTAAGTATTAGTTCTGATTTGTTCATATTATTTGATTGTAGTTTTCTTAATAAAGGTTAATACCATAGAAATCTAAATAACGTGCCTTGTTATTTAGATTTCTATGGTTAATACCATTCACCGCAAGTAATGTAGGTAGATTTGAGTAAAGGGACTTATACGAGTATGTAACCATTTTGTTTGGCTTCAGTGTACGTTGTTCCACACCTAATCCATCAGCCGACCGAGCTTTTGGTAGACTTAATACAACTTTTACAAAGGAAATGGAACATGTTACACTGAGGAAAGTCTAGCCCGGCTGTGTTACGTCGTCGCTTTTGATGCGAATATGTAACCACTACATTTACATAAGTAGGTATTATAGAGCGGTTTTGAGCACATTCTAAAATAATGTTAAGACAACATAATGCTCAAAATTTATTATTTTATCGAGTATTTATCGCGTAAGTAATCGCGAAAGTTTAAAATGATCGAAGTTAATATCCTACTTTGTTCTTCTTCTATACGCTTTATTAATTTGTTTAAATCGTAGGATCGTAGGAATAAAGCAGAAAGCTTGAGGTCGATATCTCTAGCTCTACATTCGCTGCTTTCTTTTTCAAAGCACCTCATTTCAGCAGTCCGTCTACTTATTTTTTCTTTGGCCTTCTAGCACTACTGCTTAGATTCATGATTTTTTAGCAGATTCAGCTGGTCTTCAAATACAGATTCCTATTCGGAGGACTATTCATAACATTAAATGCCGAGGAAGTATTTCATCAGTGCCTCATTACTCGCTTGTCATTTAGCTTTTGGAACCACGGTCCGCCATGAGCAACAACTTCACGCAGTCATCTACGTAACTGCCGCAAGATGAGGACTGCATAACCTGTCCTTCGTGTATGTGAAGGCCATTGATGATGATGATGTTTTTATCAATACAAAATCGAAATATTCACACAATTTCTCGCACAGAATTTATCAATACCACGTAAGACTAAAAGCCTCCGGTCTAATGGGTTTATGGGACGAGCTGATAGATTTGATGTTAGAGCAAAAAGGATTCTGGAACCATTCGGATGGAGGTATTACTATTCGGCTGGTCGGATTACTGCGGCGTGTAAGTCGATGTGAGCTCTTGTTGCGGATTGTGTGTTTGATAGTTCTTTATATTCTAATAGGGTAATGAGAAATGAGCCTTTGCTCAGCAATGGCACAGTGGGCGGCTGGCGTGGGGGCTTCTAAAAACGGGGGGCTTGTGGATAAAAGACGGAAGATGACATCACTGAGGAATGGTTGGTTTGTTCAGTCAAAACGCGGATTCGACGAGAATTAACAACCACGAGGGTTGTTAATTCTCTTCGAATATCTGTCGAATTCAGGGCTTTATCACAGCAAAGCACATTTCCTTTGAAAGGTACGTATTAGATTTAAAATTTCTTTTAGAATGCAATCCTGTAAACACTTATAACAAACAAACAATTAGATCTGACAATTGCGTACAATGATGACCGTGGATGACCGTAGGTGCTTGCCGTAAGTCTTTTGTTTCTACTTTCCCTCGGTTTTTGTGTGTGCTAAATATCTTTTTACTCTATTACCTACAGTCCTTATTATCGGTCGTCTATTGATTTTTATCTAAGTTTTTAGTATATATATGTGGAAACTTGTTATTAGCCCTCAGTAGCATATCATGCATGTATCATGCATGTTATGTTAAGCAAAGACCTTTGTAAAAACATAGCTGTAAGTTTTCCTAAAATTTGTAAAATAAAATAAAAATAGGTTGTCTTTTTGTTTATATTATGTTTTGTTTTGTTTTAGAATGCGCCATCCGGGTGGCATCATCACACGACATCAACGACTTCCCGCAACACAGCACATCGACTTCCCGCATCCAGCATTCCGATTGTGTGCCATTCATTTTATTAGGACTATGTGCTTAGATATTCTCTAGTGCGAGTATCCAACTCGTTTACCGTGATCAGCTCGCATCGGTCCGGTATATAGAGTGCATCGGAGAATCCCGGGGATTATGCAAACCAACAAGAGCCGGTTAGTGGCTCTTTACCTTACCACTGGCTATGCAACTTGCCGATTAGACAAACTATTGACCAAACTACAAGCTTTTAAAGTTTGGGAAAGCGTGAATTCTACATTTAGAAAAACAGTGGAATAGTTAAAGTTGTAGCATGAAATGATGTTCTTCGTTCATTCTTTCATGATACAGAGTAAACCAGTTTTCTGAATTATATTACATGTAATAGCAATAGCCTTAGCCTAACTAATTACTACTAAGAAGGTAGTTTTTACAATTTGTGGCGTTCAATTACAAAAGTAGAAACAAAACGCACCGTCGCTGACGGCGGATCTGTTAGTAGATCTGACAGGAGTTTTTCACGTCAAGCCACGGACACGTGCTCGATACAAAAAGAGGGATTGAATTGATTTTATGGATTTTCTACCGGTCTCCTGCATTCTCGGTTGTGTACACATTTTTAACGTACTGTATCTGGTGTTTCAAAAGTGTTCAGAGCTCAGAGGTTCAGAGAGACTTACGCACTTATCAGACAATCTTACTGTGCCTATCCTTGTATTCGTGTAACTGTGTCAATAAACATTTTCTTGGAGAGAACCGTGTTTCGGTGTGTAGACATTCCTTAGCCACCGGTTTTCCAAAAATTATATTTTTATTAGTATTTAAATTATTTATTTTTAGAGCCATCTATGAAGCTTCGTGCAAGCGTATGCCGAAACCTAATCTAACTACCGAATCAGAATTTTGTGTGTACCTTTTTTTTTTTTGAATTCTTAAAACCACGAATATTGACGGATATTCGCATAGCAGTGGCAATATAAGCAAGGCTGAAAAGCTGTTATTATTAGGTTATTTCCTTGTTTCGTACGAAAACCCATTTAAGTGGGTTAGTTACCTACTACATGATAAAGGGGGGAAGGGTATGTAGGTCAAGCCTATGGACGAAGTACGTAATAAATCCGACCTTATTTCATATTCATAATCATTATTCGTAAGCCTGACTATAAAACCGCACTAAATCAAAACGGGTATTTTACTAACTGCAATAAAATAAATCAAGGAAATCCACCATTTTCCACAGGAATAAATTATTTTTAGGTGTTGAATGTTGTTGAAGGACTAGTTTGTAAAATGGGATGTTTTAGATAAGTACCTTTTTTATTTAAAAGGTAGTACCTACTTACTACCTAAATAATATGCATAAAACAATAACAATAAAATAGGTAAGTACCTTGAAGATACAAAATAACATAACTTATGTGTGATAGTCATCTAAAAACCACTTGTATAAAATTTTCGCACAAACTTCCACAATTTGGGAAAAGAAAAGCTCAACATAGCTGAAATCGTAAATCAAACCAGCATTTTACTGTTTACTGCAATACATCAAGAAAATCCGCGGCTTCGCACCAAAGTCCTCCGGATTTCCCCACCTAACGGTATTGGCGAAAATTTATAGACTGTGAAAATTCTGTGTCTCTACGGATCTGTGCGAAATGACAAACGTGATCAGAGTACGATAGTTTTCGGCTGGGGACAAAGTTGCTGACATTTCCAGTTGCAATTTTCACCACGGACATAAAGCTGGATGCAATAAAGTGTATTGCCAAAAAAAAAAAAAATCTTGATACCGAATCTAGCAGTGAGCACGTTCTCTTCATGTTATACACGACACACAAATGTCTCATTTCAAACTGGTAGTCGTAGTGTATTATTTTAGTTCGGTAGGTACATTTTCCGAGCATTATTTTGTATAAGAAACAAATTAAATCAAATTTATAAATTTTACTCAAGACCTATCTTGTATAAGCATAGGTCTCTGATGAATTTAAATACACGTGACATTGCAGTGTCTAGACTAGGATTACCTACCATTCAACAATGTCTCGAACGCACTAAGTACGTCAGTAAGTACGTAAGTCTGCGCCAGAGTTCCTCTGTGTTCTTAGTAGGAGATCAACTAGTTAGTGGTAGCTCTTATCTTTACTTTACACATACCGCTTTAACAAGTAGGTAGGTACTCTAGACAAGTCGCAAACAACAAACACGGACAAATAACAGCGACCGCATTACCCCTTATTGTGGTCCATAAAAGGGTCTAAGGGTGTGGTGTCCTAACTTGTCCCATGAGGGACGTAATTTATGCTCGTGGCACATATTCGTCGTGTCCTGAGAAAGCTTGAATTATGGAGTTAGGAGACGCCCTTGCTCTAAACTGGAAGAGTAATGACTAGGCCCATTGCCGTTAGAACTTCATAATGGACACAGATTTCTTTATGGAGACAAAACTTTACCACTTAGGCCCAGTTTACTCGACAAGAAGGTTTCTGAGATGTTAAATTGAATATAATCTTATTTGCAGGAGTTTCGTTTCAAAATATGTAGCTACTTGTACAGGAATAGGACTGAAATTGATAATATAGAGTACAGCTCTTTCAGTGCCCACGACGCGCATGCTGCTCTGCGTCTGCATGCACCTGGCACTACCCCACAAAAACCTGCTGGGCAGTAAACGCCTTAACTAGTTTCGTTTCAGAGATTTTACCAGCAAGGCGTAGTTCAAGAAGTTTCCTTTTTCTGCCTCGATATTTTTCTCACAAAGACGTTTCACAACCCTTGTCTGAATTAACTGAACTTTATAAAAGCTTTTGAATGAGAACTTAACGGTGACCAAGTAATTTTATTTTAATGAGAGTGTTGCTCGAGTTTACCTTGCTCTGACAGTTTACCCAGAGTTGGTCTAGTTTGTCTCCTATCACCAGATTCAGTCCCGTTGTTTGAAGCAAACTTACAATCTAATTACTGGTTTTTATAATTCTGAACTCCTGTTGTATTTCGGTCGGTAATAAAAGTACTTGTTGGAAAGTTGGGAACCCTTATTAGCGGGTGGGAATCATGTAAATCTCATAATGCCTACGAAACTTTGAAATCTCTGCTTGTAATGTAAAAAAAAACTGTTAGGTGGTTATAAATTCCTTATCACATGTATCCACCTCATTTTAAATCAATTATTGCAAGAGATACTGAAGTTCTTTGGGCGCGTGGCACGGAATGAAGGCTCGATGGAGCGTCTCGAGGTCGAGGGCAGAATGGAGGGCAAGAGGTCTACTGGTCAATCTTCGACCGACCGAGATGGTTGGACCTCATCACCTCTGTGACGCAGTCCACCGTGACCGACTGTTTCCACAACGCAACCAACAGGGAACGATTGCGGCGCATTGCACGAGCAACGAGGGACCCCATCAAAACCACGACCACTCTGCTAAGAGTGACAGACTAAGAAGAAAAAGAATTGTAGGAGAAATCAATTCAACATTCATTTTTACGAAATACAACAACGTATATACATTTCACAGAGACACAAAGAGATTAATATTTTACCTCACCCTGCCTTTTGAATGCAGCTTCCGAAACATTTTTAAAAAATAATATCGTACGAAGTAAGCCGGATAAGAGTTCCACTATAAAGCTTTTTAAAAGCTGAAGTTTATTATATGTGAGAGTGCCAAGTCCGGCACATTCCACGGATTCACGTGGTTTCAGGATTTTGTCCAGGAATTCTGTACAAACATTTCGGTATGACTGTTGTTGTTTAGTTATTTATTTGATGATAGCTTGCGGTAGATAATATCGAATAAGAATTCGTACGGTGTAGTGTAGATCTTTAGATGCAGGCTATAAATATTTTAAAACGAAATGAAATTCGGACGATTCCATTTTAATTGAAGTTTTTGACAGATGTTGTTATTTGCCAAAATTAGCCGACGAAGTTGCTGATCGTCTGATTATTGATCTTACAGAGAACACCACTCTTGGACAGAGACCACTGTCAAGTTTGAAATTTTAAACAGTGGTTTTGACGTTTTCGGCACGCGTTTTCATAAATTAAACAAACTTCAAAGTTAACAGTTTTCCGATTATCTCGGACACCAGGCTCAGTTATTGTACCTTGAAGCGTATCGTCATCATTTCGTCATCATCTTATACTTGAAAGACTTTCACGGCTAGACATAAGAAGACTTTTTGCAACAAGACTAAATAAAAAATTTTAAAACCCGCCGACGTTTATTGGCTGAACAGATTTTCATGAAACATGGCTAAGAACACTCGGGACAAAATGACACAACAAAAACTAAACGAAAATTGGTTTATCGGTTTGGGAGCTACGATACCACAGACAGATACACAAATACACAGACAGAGACGTTAAACTTATATTATAACACCCCTCTCTTTTTGCGTCGGGGGTTAAAAAAGATCGGTCATAAATGCCGGTCCTGTGCAGCTTCCAGCAAATTTCGCCGTTGTCTATCGTTCCTTTGGACTGTCTGCACACACATGACGCATATTTTATCGTTTTAACAGTTTAAAAGCTTCTGCCCGCGGCTTCGCACGTGTTTTTTGGAATAAAAGCAGCCCATGTGTTATCCAAGGTCCAGATCTTTATGTCTGCAAAATTTCAGCCCGATCTATTCAGTAGTTTTAGCGATATCTTCAGCTAAACCTCTTTACAACGCGGCAACGGCACAAACTGTCGCCTTTATAATAGTAAAAGGATAAGATGTCATAGAACTAGATAAGTAATTTCTTCGATGGTTTATGTACATCGAAGACTAATCCATTATTCCGATGTTAAAACAGCGTAGTTTCCACGTGAATTATGCGATAACACATGTAAACGGAATCTCTGCGATCAAAGTGAACTGGCCTGGGGCTGGTTGTAATTATCCAACTATGATACAGGATCCAGTTTCAGAGTGGCCAGCTTCGGGCTACGGAATAACCTAATTTGGCCCTGATCAATACTACATGGTTTATGAACCCGATGCTCAGATCATTCGGTCGAAAATTCAAAATGTGATCGGACATGAAGAGCTGTCAAAAAAGTCTGAATCTCTTTTCTCTCTATTTTAACATTTGAGATTAGGAGATAGAGACAATCACACTAATCACACTAATATTATAAATGCGAAAGATTGGATGGATGGATGTTTGTTACCTCTTCACGCCAAAACTACTGAATGGATCGGGCTGAAATTTTGCATGCAGGTAATTTTAGGCCTGGAATAAAACATAGGCTACTTTTTATCCCATAAATCAGTTCCCATGGGATATAAATAAACTCAAAACGTTTTCATAGAAACAACGCGTGCGAAGCCGCGGGCAGAAGCTAGTAAATAAATAGTTTTATTTTTGATTAACTTTGTCCACCGCTCTCACAGTTCTTTTCCGGCAAATAACTACGGTAGGATAAATATCGCACTCGGGAATAATACAGCTGTCTATTATCTAAATATTGTTTTGAATCACCTTAGAGACCGATTTTACCCCTTTACAACTCAACTCACAAGCATGACAATAAACCTTGTTATAAATTAGCTTGATATTCAATGACAATTTGTTTTAAATATTTTTTATTGGGATTATTTGGGAGTCTCGCTCCCTTCGTAGCCCATGTCGACACATCCAGGAATCATCCGTTTGGTTGATGGATTAGCAGTTTGAGCAATTCGGATCGTGACGAATGCAATTGAGCCATACATTGAGCCAACTCCAAACGCAATGTTATTGATTTGTGTCCATGTGTACGACATACCCCATAAAAAGGGTATTTGCTCCGTCCACGGGACAATTCTACCCATAATGGGTAGAATTGTGATGGGCGACTTTGTTCAATTTTTTAGTCGAAAATGTGACATAATAAAAACCTTGTCTGTCACCACTTTGTCACTGAGCAACTACCTGTCAGTGCGCTGTTGTTGTGTTTTGATTAATTTTACCCACGTTATAATTTTGTAAACATATATTTTGGATATATTTTAATTATAATGAAATGTTTCAGCTGCACGGTTACATCCATGTTCGGATACACACTTCGTCAAGGTTGCTTAATAGTTGGCTTTATGACCGTGGTAAGTTAAAATTAATAAAAGTAATAAAACAGTACTAAGCTTACTATTGGGTTCTGCTGTAAAGGAATAATTGCCGTGACTGAGTTGAAATATAGCTCGTGAATGGGCGTTTTTTCATTGGTGGGCACGGCTCGGCACCGATACCGACACCGACATCGCTCGGTGGACGCATAATTCTATGAAATTGTATGGCACACTGTCTCATTGGCCCGGCCCGACACCGACATACCGGCGCCGGCGCCGACATGTCGTCGCAGCAAGTGTCTTACTTGTGTCGGGCATCGTACGTATGCGTTTCTATGTGTGCTCGCACGCACGTCCACATAGAAACTTGCGTAGAGTTTCTATGTTTGCGTGCGTGCGAGCATGGTAAAATTAGGTATACAAGGTATCTTACTCCGAGATCTTCCCAAGCCTACGTCACTATCCACTTGCCACAAAAATGGGAGATTACGTTTATATGCCGGTGACTATCAAACTTTTATTGACGCCGGTGCATCACTCGCGTTATTGATCGGATAAATTTTTGAAATAAAATGGGCGGTTACTCTATCCGGAACTGTAAGTGTGAAGGGCGGTAAAATAAGGTTCTTTAAATTCCCGAAAAGAGAATCTGTGACTGAAAAATGTTCCTGCGATTAGATAAATTTCATTTCAAGGGAAAAATTGATTTATCCATGTGCAGAGCTCATTAGCGTTGCTCAAATTATGGAAACTAAGTTAGAAGAATTTCATGGAAAACCTAAAGCCTAGATCTAGATCTCGAATCTCCCAAAACTAAAAAGTTTGCATACCTCCTTAGCGGATATGACGTAGGCTTAGGAAAACCCACGTGACCGTTGTTTCTCGGAGTAACATACCTTGTATTATTATACCATGCGTGCGAGGTCTCTATGGAATTACAAAGCCGTCATGTCGTGTCGGTCAAATGAAGAATGTAGCTGTCGGTGCAGTGTCGTTGAGTACTGTCGGTGTCGGTATCGGTGCCGGGCCGGGCCGGCCAATGAAGAAACGTGGCCCGAAAGCCAGATGTCGTAAGAGCCGACTAAGGGAACCTACCAGAGGAGAAACACCTGCTTTCTTCTGTGTCTTTTGAACACCTCTACTACGATCACTAATCTGTCTGTCAAGCGTGGTGATAATGACAAAACTTCTTTGGGGGAGACACGTTCAGTAGTGGATGAGTGGGTTCCATTAATTTTCAGTGTCCTGAAAAATTCTAATTAGTCCGTCAGTTAGGTTATCAGAAGATATTGGACACGTATTTTTTCTTTTGTCGATTATTACATAAAACATTAGTACATAAAATGATGAAGTTAGCGGCTAGTTAAAGTTTCGCGTGACATCACACACTTTAGAAAGGTGTGACGTCACTAGCCCCCACTCCCAAACTTTGACGCGCTTTTTTTGTAATTTTTTGTTTGATTGATAATAGAAAAAATATGTGTCCAATATCTTCTGATAATCTAACTGACGGACTTATATTTTTTACCCAGGACACTATCCTATTCAAGTTTTCGTAGTATTTTGTAGAACCGTAGCGTAGTAGCATCTCCGTAGACTTAGAGCTTTTTGTAGGCATTTCGTAGCAAAATAAAACGGTCTGATGTTTTTCAGGCTATATCACTGCTAATGTTCTTCTATAGCTTAGGATGTGTACTCCAATATCCTCCGGAAAATGGGTATAACAGCGACCCGGCCGTTGCGATGCAGCTGATATTTGGACTCTTTGCCGCCACTGTGTCGGTTTACCAGATTCTTATATCTTTATTGCTGGCATGGCATGCTAAAGCAGTGCAAATTCCAAGGGTTCGGTAAGATCTTTGTCTTATGCCACCTTATACACTGTATTTAAGGGGAGGGGGCCACTGATTTTCATCAGAAAAGTGAGTGCTAAGTAGCCTAGTGACTATGAATTTGTCAAACAAATAGGATTGCCGCTAAGCAAATAATGCGATTTCACTATTCGGTTTTTTGATATATAATTTCATGTTGGATGTTCACGCCTTCTGCTCTCAGAAGATATCATGCTCTCAATAAAATTAAAATATGCCGTGGATCTCTATCCACAGTGATATTTTAATTGTATTAGGATAGAGTTTTAGGGATTAATTAAATAACCCTGCACGGAAACCGGGAACTGTGTTACGATAAAATTAAACTCAACCGGCGAAACAGATTTATGTGCGTGTTGAAGGTACATGACATTCGGTGCATTTATTAGTCTTGAAGTAATGAAAGAAATAAAGAAAGAAATCTTTATTCATAGCATCAACGTAAATTACTTAGAATTAACTTACACCATAAAAACTACATAAAACAACTTTGAAATTAGAAGCTTAATGCTACGAAATGGCGTCCGACAGCCATACATCAATTAACAAACTATAATAGAATAATCTATTTGAGTTTGTGACTCTTTTTTTTATAGTGCCTTTGACCATGACGCAGCGATTTCATCACAACTTAGTCGGGTACTGCGCCTCATGCCACGTCAGGAAGAGAATATATTTTACTGCACCCTGTGGCACGTCTCACACCTCAGTATCCTTACGTTCTACTTCATCCTCTTCAGTGCTAAGGCTGCTATCTGCTACGAGAGGAAGGATTTTGTTGTTGGATCGATGATTGGGGTTATTGGAATTATTTATATATGTAAGTCACACTTTTATTAAAATTGTAAAAAGTTCGGATGTTTTTTTTGTGTGGATGTTTGTTACCTCTTCACCGGAAAACTACTGAGGCAGAATAAAATTGGCTAAGTGCGTGTGGGGTCACGAGCAATGTAGGGTTCTGTAGTTGCTCGACTCATGAGCATAAGAGCATGATTATAGGTAAATAAGTATATTTACCTGTTTTACATAACTAACAACTTCGATGCCATTTTCAATGGAATTGGTATAAAAATCCTTCTTACCTAATAAAGTACATTTTATAAGTTGATCGACTATCAAGTTCTGTCATTTGGTTCGAAAAACGTAGAAAATTCTTGGGTTTTAATAATTTATTATTTCGATGTGTTTCGAATTTCAATCTTGCTACCTCGTATCTTTGTCGCTCAAAATATTAATACAACATTAAACAGGACAAAATTTCCTACAATTTATTTATGTCATAACAATTCTTGTTGTAAAATTAATCGTTTTGGCGTACGAGCGCCGCAAACTATTATTCACCTACCTACAAAATAACTAAAATAACTAAATTGTAGGTGATGTCTCGTTTAATTTTGTAGTAATGTTTTGATGTCGGAAAAGAGATTGTCAAAAAACTGCTTCATGGTGCCATTTTTCCAACATGGCGGCGCAAGCGCCAAAGATCGAAAGAAACATCGAATCGAAATCTATAAAATTACCCATTTTCAAAACTGGACTATGAGAGTTTATATGAAAAAAACTACGAACTTTAATGGAATTGTTCCTCTTGGAAAGGTTATAAAATATATGATAAAACTGTTCTACTTCCCGTGCGAAACGGAATATTATATACCTCAACATTTGGTAATTTTTTCCTTTTCTTTCAGCTATTTTTATCTACTTTCAAATTGTCGTAAGCAGTTTCTCTCTTTCAATAGACCAAGACATTTATTACTAAGACTTACTTGATAATGAATGATGAATCATATAATTTGACATTTATTACTAAGACTTACTTGATAATGATAAATCATATAATTTGATAAAATGTTTAATTATAAGTTGTTGCAAATACTTTGCTGTCTTTCATGAGTTTCTTTGAAGGTGTTTTTGTGGTGATGAAATTGGTTTAGGAAGGAGGCTAATATAATTATTAATTAGTTGGGGAAGATTAAGCGCTATACAATTTAAAACAGAAAGTAGTCTTTCATCTGCTGGTGAAAAAAACATATTAAGGTGTATCGATTTACATTGTACATGAGATTTAATTAACAAATTATCTATAATCTATATAAATACAACAAAGTCTTGTTAGTTAGGTACACCATTTATAACTCATGAACGGCTGGACCGATTTCAAAGATCTTTGATTAGTTGAATTTGTATCTGTACGGGATAGCAGAATAATCATCAAACAATTAGGGTTCCGTGCAAAAATTTAAATTTCTGCGCCAGCGAAGCCGCTGGCGCAATATCATTATATACTACTACCCGAGAGCTGGTGAGTATCTGGCGCAGCGCATCAGCATTGCCATACAGATCGGGGCAATGCAGCCAGCCTCTTGGGGATGCTTCCGACTGGTACTGATATGGATCAGTTGAGCTACCTGTAGATTGTTTGCAACAGTCTGCAGTTAGCGCAATTGTGAATACTAGTTCTAATTTATTTCTATTATTTGATTGTAATTCATGATCTATGAACCGATTATAAAACTAACTTCTATTCAATGGATCTTTTGGATAATTTGTACAAGTGATTGAAAATTAACATATTTCCAAATGCTCCAATAGAATATTAGAATCTAAGTTGAAGAATGTAATGTTGTAGAAAATGTGGAGGAAAAGTCTTCTTATATATCAGAGATAACGAAGGGTGATTTAATTTGGCTAAAAACTGCTGAAGCACCTGGTTTCATGTTGATTACTGAACGCAGGCATCTCTTCTGTTTCTTTTGAAAACGGATGCTGCTAAAATATTTGCTTTAAAATCAAGGGGGAGTTGTGTGATATCCCTAAATAATATATAAAAATATAATTTGAATTTACAAATACGAAAATCCGACTTAGAATTCCTTATTCTTTTTACTGTTTCTTTGGGTTTGCAGGATAAATAGTAATCCCTTGAGAATAAAATTTATATGCCTACTAATACCTATATGCCGACTACCCCGGGATTATTTTCTATACTAAACAAAATAATTATCAAAATCGGCCCACTATTGACGGCTATTTCTTTGCCAATTTCTATCTTTGCCAATTTCTGGCAAAGATACATTAAAAAGTAAACATAGGTACAGTCGAACATCGAACCTCTTACTTTTTTGAAGTCGATTATAAATACCATCATCTAAGCAGGAAATAAAATCGTGGATTTAGATTTATAAAATCTGTTACTCTGTAAGTGGTGACACCCAATAGCACTTACATCAGACACTACAAACGAATCTCGCTTTATTTTACCTCAAAGACATGCTACTTAAAAGACTCATTTTAAGATGGCATCAGGTAATATTCAATTCTGCAGCAAATGGCAATTCTGCATGTACGCACAAATATAACTACCATAGTTTCATTTATCTATGCTACCATCCTACCATTCTCGTGATATTCGTTTTAGAGCGATGAATTCTGTGCTACATGACGAGGATGGACGATTAATGTCTTTTCTGTAAATCAAACACTAATATTTAAATGCGAAAGTTTGGATGGATAGATGTATAGATGGATGGATGTTTGTTACGTCTTCACGCCAAAACTACTGAACAGATTGAGCTGAAATTTTGCACCGGTGTAGCTCTATGCCTGGAATCAAACATAGGCTACTTTTTATCCCATGAATCAGTTCCCATGGGATAGAAATTACCTTTGAACGTTTCCGTAGAAATAACGCGTGCGAAGCCGCGGGCAGAAGCTAGTCTGTCATATAGAAACGAAATTATTCTACCAGTAACATTAGATGAATTGTATTTAATGTGAAATACATAACAGTTTGCCAACTAAATTAATTGTAACATATTAAAGTTGGAACCGTCCTCGTCAGACTGTCGCTGAAGTTGCTAACGTGCTAATTGCGAAAGTTTTACCTACTTCAAAGAAATACCTACGCAGCTGGATGACCACGATTTGTTGTTGGATTTGTAGATTTAAAATTTCAAAGGAACTTTAACGGTTTCAGGTAAGTTAGAAAGGTATTCGCCGCTACCCCCGATTTCAGGAAGTGAAATTGAATTTGGTTCATTGCAAACAAAACGTTAAGAATTATTGTAGCTATACATAATATGGGTGTTCTAGTCGTTTTCTATGTTTAATAAAAAAATATCTATCCATGTACTCGTATATTATTATGTATATCAGTTATCTAGTACCCATAACACAAGCTCTGCTTACCTTGGGGCTAGATAATGCTGTGTGAATTGTCCAGCATTATTTATTATTTATTTATTTAATAGGCAGCTACAGTTTTTCTCTACCCTAAGCCGAAATTTGATGAAATCTGATAAAATGCTCAATTTCATGTAAAAGTTAGGTGTTTATTCAAAAAATTCGAAAGTGTTTGCCTGTGCATTTATGCCACATAAATATGTATGGTAATTTTAATGTCCACCTAGCCACGAGAAGCTAGCAAAAAGTGCAGCTTTTTAAATAATAAGTTGACATTTTATTTATGACATCTAAAATTATAATGTTTCTAACAAAAAATGGCAACATTTTTCATGTCGGTAAACTGAGTAGCGGTACTAACAGTAAATGATTTAAAGCTTAAACCGGGCGTATTATTTGCAGCGGACCGTCCGCATGGACTCACTTTTGTTTATGCATAAGGGTAGAGCCACGACAAATGCGTTTTTAACAAACTCACCTCTGTCTCCATTGTACTTGGAAAACGTATCCTTTAACCAGAGAATTTATCAAAATACTAACGTATAAAATGGACACTCTTACCCCTTGACGGAGCTTCCTCACCCCGCCGGCCGAGTCGAGTTTTATTCCGGTCCAAAAGCAAGGGAACGTACGGCGCACGCACGGGGCGCAGATGGCATTTTGACAGACGACGCCGATGGTGTTCGATGTTTTATTTGTTTGATCATGGACTTTCGAAATTTCATTTGTTTTGAGGTTTCATTTCACCTTTTGTGAGGAGAAAAATGCCTTCGAGTTAATTTGCAACTGTCTCACTCGCACAATATGTTTATGAAGTGACCCTAAGTCACACAAACAGTTGCACGTGTAGCATGACATTGCTCATGTATGTGCCGAGACGTGACTTTTGAATGGAGAAATGGGCGAGTATCCGGGTTGTGCTTTAACTCAAGACAAGACTTATGTAGGTAGCCTATCAGTGAAACTATTTAGACTGCCTGGTTGGTCTAGCGGTCGCATGATCATCATCATCAGCCTATATTCAACCACTGCTGGACATAGGCCTCCCCTAATGAGCGCCATAGCGCCCTGTCTTCAGCTTGCCGCATCCAGCACCTGCCTGCAGTTTTTCGCAGATCGTCATCCCACCTGGCCGGAGGGCGTCCTACACTACGTTTGCCGAGTCGTGGTCTCCACTCAAGAACACGTTTACCCCGGCGATTGTCGGTTCTTCGCGAGATATGGCCGGCCCACTGCCACTTCAGCTTGCTAATTCTTTGAGCTATGTCGATAACTTTGGGTCGCGTGATCAACCGCTGATAAGTATGCCCCGGGTTTAAATTCCGGGTCGGCATAAATAGACATAGGGATTTGCTAGCAAGAAAAATTCACGGAAGCAGCCCGGAGTTGGACGTTGGCGGTTATACACCCCCGTGTCTCAGAAAGCACATTTAGTCGTTGGTCCTGCGCCTGACCTCTAATGGGCCTGCCGTCTCGTTGGATTATGAGAGTGTTTGCGCAAACGTTTGTGTACTATAATACTGACTATAATACTGACCCTCATGGCTAATCTCCGTTGAGACTGGCCGTTGAGGCCGATATTCGGCTAATAGGACACCATCATCATTTAAAATAGAATCCTAAGTCCGGAGTACGGAGATCACCTACCCATTGCAAACAAACTTAATGCTCTTTTTAACCGACTTTGAAAAAAGGAGGTCTATCTTCGGCTGTATGAATTTTTTATGTGTGTTCGTTGATTTCTCCAAGCAATCTCAATTATGGACCGGTTTTGAAAATGATCTCAAGCTGGTCCCATAAAAAAAAATCCCAAGGAATTAGTAAAACAAAACACAATCCCTTAATTCGGCCTATGGCTTTTTTAAAAACGTCAAATTATTGCCAGGTATTCTCTCCCCTCCTGGGCCAACTTATCTTAACGCACTCTCGATCATTTATCGATTATTTAAACCTTGCCCGAGCTACGTTGTTTGTGGCCACACTGGTAAACCTTTTGAATATTCCGCTACCATGAAGCGATGCGTGAAAAAATTGTCTAAAAAGGACAACTTTTCCATTTACCACAATGTTTCAAAATGTATTCAAAGCCGTTGATTATGCCCGGATGAAATGAGAGTGGTTTTGCGTCATTTAATAGTTTTATCCGGCGATGGTGATAAAGTTTTGGTGGTAGGTAGTTGGTCGTTGAATATTATTACTATGCTGACAATTTAAATTAAATCTACATACGTATGCACGTAAATTGAGCTTTGCTATCATATATAGACAGTGTTTTTATGTGTTATACATTCTACCAGTTTTGGCGGGGAAGAAAGGCCACAAGTCGTTCAGATCGCAACATGAAATTCACTTCGATCATGAAATAATTCATGTATAGGTACAGAAAACTATTACTGTCCCACTGTTGGGCATAGAACTCCCTTTTCGGCTTTCACTCCACGCAATTTAACACATTAAAGCTTTTAAAATACTTGTATTACCAAAACCTCCAAATTTCGATGCATGTGGAGTTTAACGTCCCTTTTGGGGAGATTTTCATTTAATTTTCACCATAATGACGCCATAAATCAAGGACGCAGTTATCTTTCCCCACTTTTAAATTTAAAACACTGTTTTAAAATGTAGCTACACTCATATTATGAGTTTGGCTCGAGCTGTTGTTCTCTTGGAGAAATAGAGCAAAAAGTCGTAGGTAGAAGTTAGATTTAAAAGGACTCTGTACTATAAAATTTGGTGCATTTTATATAATATGGTTTTTATTAGAACAAATGGGGCACATTTTGTTGCTTTTCATATTTGGCAAGTAATTGGATAAAGTGAAAATATTGCTATGTTTTGAGATAAATCTCAATTTAGTTGCCGTGACGGGGAGTACCCACTCAATTTATTTTTGTCTTTGTCCGCCCCTATTGGGGAGGAAATTACATGCAACCGATCACTTATCTATATGAAACTATAAAAGATAAGGTGGAATGACAAATATTTCTATATCAATTTGCAAATTTTTGCAGCATGGTGCAGTATCCCGAGTTAGGTATAATAAACAACACTAGTGCAGGTTTGTAGTAACTACCTATCTACTATGGCCAAAATTTTTTCTGCATGTAATGAGTTACATATGATAAGTCACAACAAAATTAAGGTTCCTACCTATTGAAACCGCATGAATAAGAACATATAACTTGTACTTAATGTAACGTTGTTAATAGCTGTATAAAAAGTAAATCTCGTTAAGGCGGTACCCTACCTCGTTATTGTGTGAAGAGGATAGGCATAGGATTTCGCGTTCACAGGAGCGGGACAGAGCAAAGCGGCGTAAGCCCAAAAATCAAGTTTTTAGTAGTTATTTGCTCCCCACAAACATTAGAATAGTTAATTGAAAAAACGGCAACATATAAAATGTTCATTATACTTAGTTCAATTACTATGCTTAATCTCAAGATCGTATCATCTGTATTTATTGAGAAATTAGGGTTTTAGTAAGAAATTAGAGGTAACTTTGCGATTTTTTTCTATCGAAAAAATTTTATGGAATCGTGTTTTCGAAACATATGATCGATAGAATAAGTCCTGAACTTCACCATATATAAATTTCAAAGTTAAATATTCAGTAGTTTGGAAGATATGGAGGTCCGACGGAGTAAGCAATTTGAGGGTAGGTACCCCCTTAAATAAAATTCGTTTATATCAGGCAAAAAACCCACACAGTTTAAAAACATACAGAAATAAAATTAAAATACACAAAAATTTAAATAACACGGCGCTAAAACTACCGCACGCCACTTTCTGTTTCCCTGCATATGAAGGAAAATCCAATGGATATAAATAGGTATATTGTAAATTTGGTCAGAGACAGCCTTCAAAATACTATTTTTGGAACGGACCAACCTACCCCAGATCGATACGACGCGCGAACGGACGATGGCGAAGAAGTCGGACACTCCCGCTTCGGAGAACATGCTCGACGCACTGCAGCAACTCAGTAACCTCATGAGTGTCCGGTACGCGTTATTGTACTGGACTCTGATCGTGTTTATGGCCTTCCTGGTGAAATTAGACTAGGCATGTGTACATGTCCAAACAATACGCACGGAACAAGGTGTTCTTGACGTCCGCGCTGCAGTTCGTGAAGCGGCGTGCGAGCATGTTACTCCTCACCGCGAGGGTCCTGCGTTCCCGCTCAATGTCCTCGTCGTCCCTCAGCGTCCCCGTCAGCAGGTGCCCTAGGCACTTGAACCGCTCTACCACTTTAATGGTAGAGCCGTTCATGCGAACCTCTGGCACCCTATCCAGACCTCGACCCGACCTAAATACCATCATTTCGGTTTTCTGTACATTGTATTTAAATTTTTTGCTATCATTCCAGAGTTGTGGTAACTTTCTACTTCCATGCGCTGCAGTGTTTTTCAGTTTCGGATCTTTTGTGATGCCGTGAGTCGGATAAAGAATAACTGGTGCATTATTTTTTGAATATTTTTTGTGCTATGACACTTTTATCTACAAGTTAGATTTTTTTTCTAGTCTTAGTATAACTCTCGCTCGTAATTTGTGTACCTACTCGTACACAATGAGAATACTTGTATTAACCAGGTTCTATCTGTCCAAAACTATCATCCACCTGGCTCAGTGCCAAATTGAACAAAAGCCGTAACTTGTATATTTTCATAAAAGGGTCACGTGAGACTTTCATGAAGCCAGAACTTTGAAAATAAGCCAGACAACTTAAAAAGCTCCCGTTAGGTAATTCCTTTTCCGAGCTTCTGTCCGGTTATGAGCGTAATTTAAAAATTCTCACGAATTTTAGGTTACTTTTTAGCTATCTTATTTGTCTGTGATGTGAGTCGGAACTCTTTTTACTGTGGTTGCTTTGACAAGATTAAAAAGCTAAAAGCTTGCCTCTCGCTAATGAGATCGTGAAACGTGCTGGTCAAGTAGGTGCCTAATTATTTAACCGATTCGATAAAAGGTGAGGTTCTATGTTTGGCGGTGGTGATTTAGACAAACCCCTCGTTTGGGAAAGGCATGTTCAACAGTGAACGTGTGTAGTGATGAGGTAGGTAGTCTAAATAGCTTGCTCTACAAAGTTAGATTAACAACCAAACTAGTATTTAAATAAATCTGCTGACGTACGTGTGTTTTTACATTTTTTGCTTAAAAAATACGAACATTGTTCAAACGTTAAAGAAAATATTATGCATGTTTCCCAGAGTTGCTTAAACAAAAATGTGTACAGATGGAATGATTTTATACATTTCGGGGGCGATATGCAAATAGAATATGGAACGTTCTTGATTTAATTTGAAAATTAACTACCAGAAAATGCTTTTAATTTTTCCGTGGGCGTAAATGTCACGTAAGGACAGAAGGCGTCTCGTCTGATATATTAATGTCTTCTTAATAATAATTTACTAATTTACATAGTCTTCGGTACACCCCCTGCCTTTCTTAAATTCAAATAATTCTTTCCATCCAAAGGTTGCCTGGAAGAGATCGCTTCTAAGCGATAAGGCCGCCCATTGTACTTGTCTCGTGTAATGTCTCCTTGTAATGTTATTTTTATGGTGTACAATAAAGCATTTTTGTATTGTATTGTATTGTCTTCTTACATATAAAAATACATTTCGGCGTGATTCTATTATTTTAGTTTTGTAATATATACCAACCTTACTAATATCATACAATGATACAAAATACAAAAAATACAAAAAAAAAAAAAATACGCGACGCTTCTATCTAAATATATATAACACTAGCTACATCCTTACTACCCGTTGTCCTATTACCCGTTTTTCCGTAGGAATGAAGAGAGAGAGAGAGAGAGACAGACAGAGAGAGAGAGGGAGAATATTTTATTTGTAACTTTATCAACAAAAACAAACATGATTTAAAAAAAAAAGATACAGCTTCTGTTGATTAAAGTCACAAAACGGTCTCTGTCTCAGCATATTCAGCTAGTTGTTACCACGTAACAACCAACGCTGGTCTTCCGCTGGACTTCCGTGAAGCATTTTCCCGTGGAAAAGTAGCCTATGCTCATCAGGAATAATGTGGGTTTCTAATGGTAAAAGAATTTTTCAAATCGGTCCAGTAGTTTCGGAGCCTATTCAATACAAACAAATAAATAAACAATCAAATCTTTCCTCTTTATAATATTAGTATAGATTTATTGTGCGCGGCGATATAGATAAAAAAGTCAAATGTTAGGGCCTCCATCCATACAAGAATCTTCAAACCCCTGTATCTTGTACTACTTTGCCAGTGTATCAAGATACCCTTCAGACTATCAAGCCAAATAGCTTGAAGCTGGAGTCACAGATCACAGTTACAACATTACTAAAGCTAATTAACCTAATGAAACATCTGTCTACCCTACCTCCCCTATTAAGATGAGCTCCGCTAGACAATTGTGTGCATCCGCGACGGACATTAGGGAGGAGACTGGGGTTATACTTGCTGATATCTCTGGGCGTTTGGCTGAGAGGCAGACATTCTATTTGATATCTCTTCAAAGGTTTTCGGTAACAAATGACGATTACTCGTTTAGATCAGGATACTTTGATTCTTTATTTACCTTTATATACGTACTTTACATTTTCGTAAATTCGGGGGAGGCATGACAAGAGGCGAAATAAGATGACTAAGGATCAAGACACATTAAAACGGATTCAAAGTTAATTTTCAACTTTTCTATAGCATCTTGATCACAGTGACACGAAAGCCACCTTGAGCAAATAAAAACATAGCATGTTGATAATACACATCGTAAGCCACATAATATTGATAGTATAACCCTTTTTTATCAAGAAAGAAATATTATTTCTTTCTTGATAAAAAAGGGTTATACTGAAATATTATTTCTTTCTTTATAAAAAAGGGTTATACTATCAATATTATGTGGCTTACGATGTGTATTATCAACGTGCTATGTTTTTATTTGCTCAAGGTGGCTTTCGTGTCACTGTGATCAAGATGCTATATATTTCTAATATATTTTTACTATCAATATCTTTAATCGTTCCATTCTTTCGTTTAGCTCTCAATATAACTTGACCCTAAGACTAGAGTCGGCTTGAAATATACAGTTACGTAGACATAGCATTTAGAACTGGATAATCTAACTTTACTCGTACTCGTACAGTAAACCAGTTTAAACAAAGCTTAAATTACAATACCCAGCAAAGAATGGAAACATACAACTCCTCCGCGACTTGGCGCTTCGTACAGAACTACATTTCAACTTTATTAGCTGGTTTACAAAGGTAATTCACAACACGCGCGTATAACATGTTTTCATTACCTAGATATGGTGCGCTTTAAAAGAACATTGCAAACACAAGTGACAAAAGTTTTGTTATTTTTTTAATACCTACGAAAGATTTTAACTGAGTGAGGTGTGTTGATTTGGGAACAGTTTTGGGTAGCTTTAAATGAAATACTAGCAGAAAATCAAACTATTCTTTAATTCACTACTAAAAATACGATCAATGCGATTCAAAGCTAATCTTTATTCTGACGTCACAAAGGTACGAGCCACTAGAATAACGCCTTGCAATACAAAGACTTATTTTCTAAGATCTCGGTGTGCATCAACAAAATGATGGGTAGAATAGGTTCCACTAAAGTCATTTACGATGGGATATTTACCATTATTTGAGTTTTGAGCTTTCCAATATTTCGGCACAGTTTCATGCGCCATGATCACGGAATAAATATAACTGGAATAAAAAACAAAGGTTCCATAATCTATTCGCAAAATAAATAGGTACATAACAGCCTCAATTAGTACACGTGTTTTTGAATTACTCAATTGTGTCTTCTAAATAAAAGTGACACAGGGCTTACTTGATGATAGTTCAAACCCTTGTTATAAAAAGCTTTACATGTTGCACGAAAAGCTCTAAATCTAGGGAAATGGGAAAGTTGCTCTTTTGAGCAAAAAAAATTAATAATTTCGTCGCAATTTATTATCAGCAATTGTAAAGGGTTGTATTTCTTCCGTAATTAAGATAAGCCTGCATTATAATTGCCAGGGTGCTGTAATGGCAGATATTCATTGCGCCACCCTAGGTACTTAACACGGAAAATTAGCTCAAGCCAGACTTATGGGAGATAATATAATTTTCATCGTAGATTACACGCACTGGTAGCAATTAAAAACAGTAAACGATATCACAATATAGGTAAGTGTGGCTTTGTAGGTAAGAGTATAATTAAATAAAGGAATAATGCTGGACAATCCACACAGCATCATCTAGCCCCAAGCTAAACAGAGTTTGTGTTATGGATACTAGATGGCTGACATAATATAGATATCTTACTGTATATATAGATAGGTTCACAAAAGGATAAAGTTAGATCAAGCAAACAAACAATTAGTTTTTGGTGAAAAGAACACTAGTGTTCAATGGTCTCCTATCTCCATTATCCTCACCAGCTTAACATAACATAACGGGGGACATACGTCCCCCGTTGAACATGCCCCCTCAAATGCCCCCTGATTTGAGAGGGGCATTCTAGCTCACTAGTTGACGCCATAATCAGTGGTTAAAGAAAGAAAGAAGAAAAAGAAAGAAAACATTTTATTGGTTATGGTATAATCACCACGCTTGGCAGGCACCCTTGGCAGGCTTTAACACTTCTACTGGAGATTCTAGTAGAAGTGTTAAAAAACACTAGGAAGCTGCTTTCTTATGCTCTTACGTAATCCACAGACTGAGTTTGAGAGTGGATTCTTACGCCTTGACCGCCACACAGTGGGTCGAAACTGGAACTGAATGTTAGTAATGCATTTTGTTTATATTTTTATTTCGCTGCAAGATAATAAATAAAACGTCAAGTGCGAGTCGACTGGCGCACTAAGGGTTCCGTTTAATTGTAACACCTTGTTTCTTGCCAAATATAATGATTCTAGCTCAACATGAAGTAGGTACCCTGTATATTTTGGCCGAGGGAGGGAATCAAAACTTATTATTTTTTTGTTAATAAACTACAAATTTACGGTTTTCAGATTTTTATCGCTATTTGTGCTTTATGACCTTGCTTCTTACCAAATTTTATGATTCTAAGTAAACAAGAAGTTATAGGGAACTTCTGGTTTTGGTCTATAGCAAGAATTAAAAGTATTTTTTTTGGTGAAAAAACTACAAATTTACAATATTCCTTTACTTGTGCTGTAAAACCTTGTTTCTTGCCAACTTTTATGATTCTACGTCAACGGGAAGTACCATTATAGGTTTTGGTCCATGGTGAGAATCAAAAGTAATTTTTTTAGTGTACAAATTTCAAATGTATGTTTTTCGGACTTTTCTCTTCATTTGTGCTATAAGACCTCGCTGCTCACCAAATTTCATGATTCTAGGTCTACGGGAAGTACCCCTATAGGTTTTGGTCCATGGCAAGCATTAAAAGTAATATTTTTTTGTGAATAAATTACAAATTTATGTTTTTCCGATTTTTCCCTTTACTTGTGCTATAAGACCTTGCTGCTCACCAAATTTCATGGTTCTAGGTCTACGGGAAGTACCCTATAGGTTTTGGGTGCATGTGATTCCCTTGGAAATTTCAAAATTTTCGGACATAAACGGCTGTAACTTTTGAGTGCGTTGACTTAGAAGTTTTATTTATATCGCGGATTCAAGAGGTTACGGATTTGAGTATCTGACGTTAATTTCAACTCGATTCGTCCACGCGTTTCTGAGAAAAGAGGGTTGACAGACGGACAGACAGACAGACAGACGGACAACAAAGTGATCCTATAAGGGTTCCTTTTTTCCTTTTTTCCTTTTGTACGGCACCCTAAAAAAGGACTCACCAATGAGATTTCTCGGAAAGAGGGGCAAGTGGATGCACTTGTGTATGATATGATAGCATACGATAGGTAATAACTATACGATACTATAGGTATAGGTATTCTTTAAAACATACGTGTCTTCAAAGCTATATCGGTAAGCATTTCGTAGAAATCGACCCTGATAGATGTCATTCCATACATTTTTTGTACTTAATTTTTTTTCTCGGTAAGTTTTATGACAAAATGTCATAGAATAGTTTCTGATACAATTACTCAGCTCCACCGATTGACATACAAAAAACTTTTATTTTTTGAGAAAAAATCCAATGTCCACTTTTTAGCAGTTTCAACCCACTGTGGACATGTGCGCCACGGCAAATATCTCCACTATCTTACCGCTTAAAACTATAAAACCTTGCAGTTTTATGTTTTTATATACAACATTTAAAGTCTGTAACTGCTGTAACTGTAAGATCTGTTTGTCTGCTTGGCAACTCGAGCAGCGCTTCTTCAAATTCAATTTGACCCGGGAGGGTTTAGTGAGCAACAATTACGACGGAAATTGTTTTCTCGGTGGTTAGCACGTAGCTTTTCCTCTAGTGTTGTTTTAGTTCGGAATCCATTATTTGGATTCCGAATAATGGATTCCGAACTAAATTCAATTTGAAATTAAAGATAGGTAGGTACTAGATAGGAGATAAGTATGAATTTTTTACTTTGATTTACAAAATTAAACTAGCAAAAATGTCACATATAGCTAATAAATAAATAATAATAAATAAATAATGCTAGACAGTTCACACAGCATTATCTAGCCCCAAGCGAAGCAGAGCTTGTGTTATGGGTACTAGATAACTGATATACATAATACAATACACTACATAGATAGATATATTTTATATTATACATAGAAAAACATCCAGAACCCCTGAACAAATATATGCAGATCGTACAAACATTTGTCCCGAGGCGGTAATCGAACCCGCAACATCCTGCGTCGCAGGCGGACCTTCGCCCGCTGCACCACAGAGGTCGTTCGTCAAGCTTGAACTGTTGAAAAACCAGCACCCAAATAGTTAAGAAATTATCTCTGTTGATTGCGCTTATTAATCTCTACTTATTGGTAAGCACAATATCTGTTGCAGTTTTTGATCATGATCTACATATTATCATCCTACTAATACTAAAAAGCCAAAAGTTATGAAATCTGAATTTTTGTTACATAAGATCTCCAAAATTACTGAACAGATCAAGATGACATTTGGCGTACGCTTAGAGCAAAGCTTAACTTGGATAATAGGCTACGTATTGTACAGAAAATACGCGTGCGAAGTCGCGGGCAGAAGCTAGTAGTAACATAAAAATCTATCATATCCTCTTTTTCATCACATATTTGACATAGCGTGGTCAATGTAGATCAGGAAGTTCATCTTTGGCTAGCTGTGGGACGTGCGTGTGTGAGAATAATGTTTTTACTACACCTGCTCGGAAAGTTGCCTATTCCTTTTCCATTTATAGAATAGAAAGTATGTCTTTGCAGGCCTATAGGAAACCGGGAAGAAAAACTCTATGGAATTTCATTTCTCATGTGTTTTAGCGGGAGGAAAAAGTGTATGGAAATTAGATATGAGCGCCGCGCCGGCGCGCCGTCGTCGCCGCAAGTGCAAGGCAGCGCGTCGTCGCCGAATGGAACAAACGACGCGTCGTCGTGGCTCGCCGCGATTTTTGACGTGACAACGTCTTATAATTCGATAGAGCCGGCTGCACGCACGAAAAAACATGACTTCATGCGGCGTTACCTCTTCATGCGGCGTTACCTCGCTCTGAGGCGTTCCATGTAAGGCTTGAAGTACAAGCGAGAGCGCTCGACATCCGTCTCTCTCCTACTTGAGTGAGCGATGCGTCTGGGTTGTCACGTTCAACTATCGTCAGTAAACCGACTTTACAGACAACCAATTTTTTTTTCTAGCTCACGCGCGCGATCCATGATTACGCGTTTCATTCTTTCACTCAGTCAGTCGAGCGAGCCCAGTGTTTCTTGAAGTGAACGTGTGTCTGTTGATTGTGTTTATCCACGATAATTATGTCTTTTGCAGAGAATCTGTTGAGGAGTGAACGATATTATTTTTGGAGATATATTTATTATTCTTTTATTGGGACTGATTCTATAGCTTTAGAAATATGACCTACTGACCTTGCAGTGACTGAATGAAAATTAGTTGTTAGTTTTGTTGTGTCTTTCATATTGCTATTTTTGTTAAAAAGTTTATCATATGTTTTGTTTTTTTTTTTTAATTTGTGTTTGGAACACATAATATAATATTGTTAACGTCATAAAAATAAATAAAAACGTTGATTCTTCCAATTATATAAGGCTTTTTATTGTGATTTTGGCTCTTTATTTTCTCCCTGACTAAATTCTCATTTCTCGCCGCGGCGCGCCGCCGCCGCCGTCCAAATTTTCAAGTCACGCCGCCGCCGTGGGATTGGGTATCGGCGCTCATATCTAATGGAAATCCATTTCTAACGTGTTATTTTTTTTTAATTTCCTAAAGGATCGGCTGGTAGCTACGGTTATTTTCGTTCGGTCAAACGACAAAAAGTTTTTACTCCAAGTCCATTAGGCCTCCTCCGATTTCCGAACAATATTTTGAAAAAAGAACCCAAAGGCTGGCGCGGTCAATGAGGTTTTACCAACATCATTGGGCGCGATTTCAATTAATAATTAATTCTGCTTCTTATTTTCCTCGAAGGTGTAGTATAAAGCACTATTTATCACTCGGCAGAAAGTGCGATTCCTACCTCGTGTGTTTTAAGGCACACTCGGTAGGAAAACGACACACTCGGTGTAAAATGCACTATTTTTCCACACACGTGCATTGTGTGTATTGTCGCATTTCGTCGTTAGCCACACTTTTAAAAATAAGTAGATTTTGAGATAATTTAAACCTGCTTCTCAGATGTTTTGGTCTATAAGCGATGCGCTGGCAGTGCCACTTCAGTCCACGGCCCGATTCCCGTATGAAGCAATTGGGTTAAGTGTTTCTTAAGTGAAGCTTCTTTGGAACGCTGACTTGGAAGCGTCAGCTGTGTTTCAATATTATTTATTTTGTTTTGTAAATGTTATTTGATATAAAACAACACTCATTTTGTTAAAGTTTTCATAGATACATAACTCGACTTTAGCAAAATAAAACTCAAGTTTATTTATGATACTTTTCACAGCACGATAAGTTCAACCGAAGTAAAGAAATACAATATTCAAACGACGATACATTTTAAGCTTGAAATAAAAGCGTTGTTCTTTTTATTTACCAGGTTTGGACGTTTCCTAGTTTATTTTTGTTTGCATCTGAATAATGTATCTGGACCGCCAACATCCAATTCAAGCTCAACTAGAATCGGAAATGCACACTCGTTACAAAACAATGCCTGGGTCCAGAATGCACGAATTTCGATTTATTTTCTCCGTTACGTCGAACAAAACTCGTTACGATTTGTTTGAAATAATCAAATAAGTTCGATTCAAATAGGGAGGTACCTATATCACTAATCTCGGAAGTGTTGATCGTGTAGAGTCCCTGATACAACATCTTCCTCTTCCTTTATCCTCTGTGTCTAGCAAAGAGCTTATAGGTACCGCCTAAGGCCGTACATACTCATACTCATTTATTCGCCGTAAGAGCACAATGCACACTTGTATACGTCAATCACACTAATATTATAAATGCGAAAGTTTGGATGGATGGGTGGATGGATGTTTGTTACCTCTTCACGCCAAAACTACTGAACGGGTCAGGCTGATATTTTGCATACAGGTAAGTCTAACCCTGGAATCAAACATAGGCGACTTTTTATCCCATAAATCAGTTCCCATGGGATAGGCACAACTTCAAAACGTTTCCATAGAAACAACGCGTGCGAAGCCGCGGGCAGAAACTAGTTTTATATACAGGGTTATTGATAATTCACTGACACTACGTGAACTGCAGGTTCTGCCCACCATCACCAACACGTTAGTAAAGACGCCAGGGTTAATTCTTAAATTTGGTATTGGCAGTAGGAACTTCGTTCAATAATCGTTGTTTAGAGAGGCTTTACTGGAAACTTAACTTAAAACGGGTCTGCCCTGAATTATCAGTGGCTGTGGGAGTGGGAAATCGGACTGTAGTACTTCATTGGGTGTCGACAGCAACGTTCTTTATTATTTACCCGGTGACATTTTTACCCTAAGCCTTTTGTATCAGAGGTGATTAACAAAAATAAAAGAAATAAGTCCTGGCGTTTTTAAAAACGTGTTCATGATGATGAGCAAAACCTGCAGTTCACGCATTGTCAATGAATTACCAATAACCCTGTATATGTATAGGTTACAGGTAAATGGTGATTAAATTATAATTCAAAGTCATAAAACAGACAAGATAGAATAATTATCAAGGAACTCAAATAAAGATACAAAAATATGTTTATTAATAAATAGATCAGCTGTAAATGGCCATCGTTAATCTTGTAAAAAATAATAATAATTATAAATTAACTTAGCTGACCCGGCGATTTCGAACTGTTAATAAAAGTTGTTTGAACGGGATCAGCCTTTTAAATCAATCTCCTGCAATTCGCTCTTTGTTTGAGTATCAAGCTTTCGAAGACGTCGTTTTCGAGGCTGATGGCTATACATCACTGAATGAAAAATATTTTTGAGACTTGTGAATTGCTACTCCAGGCATCATTTTCGTCGTAGGTAGGTGGATAAAACGTGGCATGTAGAACTTTCGAATAGTGCTACCTACCTGCTAATGAAAAATTGTGTGGACGAGTAAGTAGGTGATTAAATTGTTCTATTTATGAGTAGCTAACGTCACAAAAACGAACCACTGGCTAACCACGTAAATTAACTAAAATATTGACGAAAGCTAAATTGCATTCTGCACATGCATTTGTTAGATCGTGAATAATTTTAATCTATTCCCGGAAATTAATTTCGTTTAATTTTGTTTTGTGAATGCAAATAAGTCAGTTCGTTTGGAGTTTATTTATTTGGCTACCCGTCCGCCACAAATCAAGCTCATTTCATTCAATGTGGATAATTACCCAACTGTTTAATTTTTCCTATTTGGTTTACGAATTATCTAACGCGTACATGACAAAAGAACTCACACAAAAAAAATTAAACTATTATTTTATACGGAGAGCATCATCGATCAAGGTATAAAAATGAATTGACGTTTGTTAGTCTCACAAAAACTCAAGAACGGCTGGACCGTTTTGGTTTTGAAATATTTGTAGAAGCCCAAGGAAGGTTTAACTTTTATTGGCAGTACGAAATCGCCGGGTCAGCTAGTTAATTTATAATTATTATTTTTTACAAGACTAACGCTGGCCATTTACAGCTGATATATTTATTTATAAACATATTATTGTACCTATATTTGAGTTCCTTGATAATTATTCTATCTTGTCTGTTTTATGACTTTGAATTATAATTTAATCACCATTTACCTGTAACCTATATACAGGGTTATTGGTAATTCACCGACACTGCGTGAACTGCAGGTTTTGCCCATCATCACCAATTAATGTCTGTTTTTACATAAAATATTTTATCTAGAATAGTGGAAGACACAGAGAGTTACCCAGTGGGTACCCACTGTAAAAATGGTCCAGAATAGTAACCACTTGGAAAGGAACACCCGGTAAAAGAAAAAGAGGACGACCTCTCGAAAGGTGGGTGGACGAAATTTTGGAAATAGCTGGAAAGGAGTGGCAAACTTTAGCGACGGACAGAAAAAAATGGCACAGTCTGGAGGAGGTCTTTACTCGGACAGAGGTCATCGAATAATGAAAATATCTAATTCTAATAATGCTCAATATCTAATTTTATAATAATGTTTGATAATTTATATTTAATTTTGTAATTTTTCTAGCTATAATTTATTCAATGATGATAAATGGCTTAATTATTATTATTATTATATACCCACTGGGTAACTCTCTGTCTCCAAAGTCTCTGTCTCTGTTTCTGTCTGTACACAGAGTGGGTGGCTATTACTTACGCACTGATCAAGCTTTACTGGTAATTAAAACTAGAAATCTGTCGTTTAATTAAAATTCTATCAGAAATTGGAGAACACCTATTATAGAGCAGTAAATTATTTTGATCACGATTATTAAACGAGCGGTGACACAGCAGCGTCTATTAAAAATGGCTGACTGTTACACTGAAGTGTAAGGGAAATTAATGTCTCTTCAAATGGTTATCAATTCGTTAAAATATCTTCAAAGGCCTGGGCGTTTATGGACTAAGCTTTATACTTTACTTACAAATGTTAGGTACTGGTTGACACTTTCCTAGATTTTTATTGGTCGGATATACCTAGTCAGTGAGCCCACGTAGGTGGCTAGGCAAGTCAAGAACTACCTATCTACGCCGAGAACTGCAAGTTTCAGTAATTCAGTATTTCTTCGCTAATACGAGTCTTTTTATCAGTCATCTAGTAACACAAGTTCTGCTTAGTTTGGGGCTAGATGATGCTGTGTCGATTGTTTATTGTTTATTTTCAAAGACCCAAACGAAACAAATATTAAAGTTTTTGTCTATTTTTTAACAGTTTTTATTCTATTTGTGTCTGATGCCTCTTTCTGAGTTACCTGACTGAGTGAAATACATAAATAGAATAATGCTGGACAATTCACACAGCATTATCTAGCCCCAAGCTAAGCAGAGCTTGTGTTATGGGTACTAGATAACTGATAGACATAATACAATTCACTACATAGATATTTTTTATTATACATAGAAAACATCCAGAACACCCTGAACAAATATCTACAGATCGTACAAACATTTGTCCCGAGGCGGGAATCGAACCCGCAATCTCCTGCATCGCGGGCGGACCTACGCCTGCTGCGCCACAGAGGTCGTCTGTGAAGACAACAATAAAGTGATCCAGATTGTAATTTTTCTTTATTCGTCAGTTCCTCCGGTGTAAAAGCTGTAATGGGGTAAACAAGTTATTAAATAGGACATTGCGGGGCGTCGTGCCCGTCATTACGGCACGCCGTCGTCGTCGCCGCGTCGGCGCCTGTTCTGCTCTCCAGGATGACTCATTTACTCCGAACTATACTCAATTACACTCTACATTTTCTAGATGAACTCAGTATTAATTCTTGGTTTATTTTTTAAGGAAGTAGAAAGGATCTCTAGAGGAGTTGAATACACTCTGGTACTTTGGGAACCTATGTATCCGCATATATGGCGCAGCGGGCGAAGGTCCACCTGCGGCGCGGGAGGTTGCGGGTTCGATTCCCGTCTCGGGACAAATGTTTGATCGCTGATATTTGTTCAGGGTGTTCTGAATGTTTTTCTATGTATAATTAAAAAAATATCTATCTGTGTAGTGTATTGTACTTATGTATATCAGTTATCTAGTACCCATAACACAAGCTCTGCTTAGCTTGCGGCTGGATAGATAATGCTGTGTGAATTGTCTAACAAACAAGCAAAGCTCCAGGTTTTTGTTAATAATATTGTGTAGTGTAGTATCTTCATGTTTATTCTTCCTAGCTAGGCATCATCGATTTTGTAAATAGTTTCATTGAGCCCTTAGCCACAGAATGCTTTAAGAATAAAGACTGACATGGGCTGCTAAACGCTGAAGCGGGTCTTGACTAACATAACGTTTGAAATGCTGCAATATTTTCGTACAAAAATAATTTTCTTTGTGGTTTGCTGAGCACTTCACTTTTCCAATCGTTTCGGGCTCAATACGCAGGCTTTTGAGTTGGATTATTTTTAATATTTCCCCGAGGTTACAGGCACGTTTTGTCAATAGTACCTCCTTCGATTACTTTTCGTCAATATCCTACGTAAACAGGGGGAGAGTGACATTCGCCTATTTGAGAATTCCCTACGTGTTGTCAAGTTACGAAATAAAAGAAGTTGATGAGATGTTGACAGGAAGTTTATTGTCAACCACGTTTATATATACAAGTGTCAAGTTAGAGTAAATTAAATATCTATGTCTTGAGGTAGATTTAAGGCTAGAGGTCTATGACCCTTAATACAGCTAGGGCCTTAATAAATACCAAAGAACCCTAAAAAATGGGCGGTCGATGTGAAGCACCGACCTTAAATGGGACGCGTGAGAAGCGCTCCCGATTATTGAAATGCCTCTAGGCTAGAGGTCTATGACCCTTATTACAGCTAGGGCCTTAATAAATACTAAAGAATCGGGCCTTATATTCTCGGCGTGAGGCGCCCTAATAATGGCCTTAAACTAACTAATCTACAAATCAAGTCCTTCCTACCTAACAGGGGAAGAGAGAACACGGGGAATCTTGTAATTTATTGTAGAAGGAGAAACAAAGGAGGAACACAACACAACCAGCCACTGTACGGAATCCTAAACACCAGGTCAGGTTAAACAGGTCGTCGTCGCCGGGAGAGGGCCGCGGATCACGAAACGCCCGCTCGCATCAGCTCGCACCAGAAGAAGAAGGGGTCCAGGTATCCACCTCAGGTCTCGGGACGCACACGGGACGCAGATGGGGAGGTCCGCTCGTGTGACGAAGAAGATTGGAAGAACCTTCGGCCGGCCCACGGCCCACGGTCACATACTGCTGTTGTTGGCTCTTTGCCCACCAACTGATTTACAGCTGAGAAATACACGGAAGATATGGTACTGCCATTACTTCAGACTTTCACTAATTGAAGAAGATGATAAACACAGAAAATGATAAAACTTTTGGTGGAAAATAAAACTTTTCTCTCTCCGACTCATTCGGACCCTCGACATTTCAAAACTGCCATCATTTCTCTTCCTTTCATTCCATTAGCTGTCATATTTGAAAAAGACTACCAGCTTTTAAAATAATGTCATAAAAACAAGAAAATAGGTTCGATAATTAAGAATGAAACCTTTTCTCGAAGCGAACCCTACATTATCACCTCAATTAGGGCAAAAAAAATAATAATAACTAAATTATTATTATTATTTTTTTTTTTTTTTTTATTAATAATAACAAGATTGTAGTTCATTGAAAGTGAAAAACAATAATAACAAGTGTAAATCCACCGTTTAACAAGTGCCACCGACACATAGTGTAAAAGTGCATGAAACAAACGGTGAAAGATTAATAATTATAACAAAATATAAAAGACAGACATGAAGTCCTGTAAGACAACGATAACTTATAATAGTCGTTACCGACTACAACATGTCATCAATCGAAAGCACAATAGAAAGTACGGATAGTGTAGAGAATGGAGTAGTAACTAAGTGTAATCCTCATAAAGTGAGAGAAAAATATTGGGAAGGGAGAAAATGAAGAGACAACAGTAGTTCCACGAGTTAGAGAATACACAGGTCCAACTTACAAACGTCACACATACAATACAATAATAAGGATAAGAATATATATTTTTTTATAAAACTTCCATTCATCCACAGACATTCTAACCTAATGTATAAACAGAACCAAGTGTTATGAACTATAACCCAGAAAAACCAACCCAGAAATATAGTGACGAAGGAATACAACAAAGGTCTATAAGATTGAAATTACAGTTGGAGTAGTTGCTCGAGTTAGAGGATAGCAGGCGTTAAGTGAGCCCTAATGCGCACCAAAACCAAGATAGGCTACTCCATACTATTACAATTATATTATTAATTAAGATATTAAAATTACATTTAATAGCAACGGACGGATTACCGAAACCGTATGAAAATCTAAGACAGTTACTCGAGTTAGAGGATAGCAGGTATTAATTGAACCCTAATGCGCACCAAAACCAAGAGTTTTATTATTCCTTTGTCGGATTTGCTTGCGGAGTATAAAATGGAATGAAAAACTTAAATGGAATGCTATATTTATCCAACAAATTATGGAATTCGTGACTTTGTACACCATTATCCATAATAACAGACTGAAAATGTAAATGTAAATGATGTAATTGTAAATGAATGTAAATGTAAATTTAAATGTAAATGTAAATTTAAATGTAAATGTAAATGTAAATTTAAATGTAAATGTAAATTTAAATGTAAATGTAAATTTAAATGTAAATGTAAATGTAAATTTAAATGTAAACAAAAGAATAATAAATAATCTCTTGTAAAAAATATAAATATATAGCAAGGGCCAAAAAGTTGTCGAGAGGAGAAAAAAAAAAGGAGACCGACACTTACATACAAAAACGTGGTTGAGCGTTTTTTACGTTGGGCGCCAAATGTCAAGTTACGAAATAAAAGAAGTTGATGAGATGTTGACAGGAAGTTTATTGTCAACCACGTTTATATATACAAGTGTCAAGTTAGAGTAAATTAAATATCTATGTCTTGAGGTAGATTTAAGGCTAGAGGTCTATGACCCTTAATACAGCTAGGGCCTTAATAAATACCAAAGAACCCTAAAAAATGGGCGGTCGATGTGAAGCACCGACCTTAAATGGGACGCGTGAGAAGCGCTCCCGATTATTGAAATGCCTCTAGGCTAGAGGTCTATGACCCTTATTACAGCTAGGGCCTTAATAAATACTAAAGAATCGGGCCTTATATTCTCGGCGTGAGGCGCCCTAATAATGGCCTTAAACTAACTAATCTACAAATCAAGTCCTTCCTACCTAACAGGGGAAGAGAGAACACGGGGAATCTTGTAATTTATTGTAGAAGGAGAAACAAAGGAGGAACACAACACAACCAGCCACTGTACGGAATCCTAAACACCAGGTCAGGTTAAACAGGTCGTCGTCGCCGGGAGAGGGCCGCGGATCACGAAACGCCCGCTCGCATCAGCTCGCACCAGAAGAAGAAGGGGTCCAGGTATCCACCTCAGGTCTCGGGACGCACACGGGACGCAGATGGGGAGGTCCGCTCGTGTGACGAAGAAGATTGGAAGAACCTTCGGCCGGCCCACGGCCCACGGTCACATACTGCTGTTGTTGGCTCTTTGCCCACCAACTGATTTACAGCTGAGAAATACACGGAAGATATGGTACTGCCATTACTTCAGACTTTCACTAATTGAAGAAGATGATAAACACAGAAAATGATAAAACTTTTGGTGGAAAATAAAACTTTTCTCTCTCCGACTCATTCGGACCCTCGACATTTCAAAACTGCCATCATTTCTCTTCCTTTCATTCCATTAGCTGTCATATTTGAAAAAGACTACCAGCTTTTAAAATAATGTCATAAAAACAAGAAAATAGGTTCGATAATTAAGAATGAAACCTTTTCTCGAAGCGAACCCTACAGTGTCCTGAGTTTGCTTTTCTTGTTTCTTTGTTTCTTGGTTTTGCGCTGGTTGTACACACATAATGTATAGAATGCAAAGCTTCCCACGCTATTTCTGGATCAAAATTATCATAAAATGTTATCAAGTCCAGAAATTCTCGTAGGTAGGCAAAGTCTCAACGTATCTTCCAAACACATCACCTTTAAGGCGAAGTGAGATCGTGGTTGCGCAGCTATGCAACGAGCGAACGCCCCGCGAGGCAGAGCGGCGCGGGGACCGCCGCGCCCGCGCCCCTCGCCGCGCACGCTATAGCTAGCTAAACTACTAATACTAAATAGGTAGGTAGTAGGTACACCTATAAGTTTACGTACAATTATGTATATTTGATAGAAAGGGGATTTATTTATAAATAATTTCCGATAATTTATTGAAAAACCTATACCTAAGACTTATTATGAAGGTATGTATATGTATTCCTATTTTTTTATTTATTGAGGATATTTATGTAAGTTAGATGCGCGAGTAGGTAATTTTATAAACGGACTTGTAAAAAGGAAGATATTCTCTTTTCGGCTGTAGGTAGGTACTAGGTAGGTAGGTATCTAAGTATTTTTATGATTACGTAGTTTGTTTTATTTCTTACCTACCTATATAATAAACCCACTTTTGCTTATAGTGATAAGTCTACCAATACTGAATTAGATAAGTAAGGTACCTACGCTTCTTATAAGTCGGGCAAAATGTCATGTTTTGTTTTTTCATCTCTAGACGTACCTAGTATAGTAGGTAAAATGGCCCGGTGCCTAAGATGGCCCACTCTTAGAAAAACTTATTTGCATGATTTTTGTTTCATGGTAGGTATGCTTTTTTATAAAAAAAATATGAGCATGCTCATCATCATCATCATCAGGCTATATCAGTCCACTGCTGGACATAGCCCTCCCCCAATGAGCGCCATAGCGCACTGTCTTCAGCTTGCCGCATCCAGCATCTGCCTGCAGTCTTTTGCAGATCGTCATCCCACCTGGTCAGAGGGCGTCCTACACTACGTTTGCCGAGTCGCGGTCTCCACTCAAAAACACGTATATGAGTATACTATGCATAGGTATATATAGAGTTGGCCAAAATTTGGTTCAATTGAAGAAAACAGGTAGGTAGATATTTTATAATTATCTTTATTATTATCTAGAGTTGATGCCTCAATGAGAATTTTCTTAAAATCCATCCATCCATCATCTCCATTTAATACACAAGGTTGGGGTGTGACTGACACTGATTGAAGGTCTAATAGTGCAACTTCCGATATTTCATGCACTTGTGGTGATACTTGTTCAGTAAATCCGTCACTAACTCGAAGATTTTCTGAAGTACTGAAACAATCAAGGTAAGCATAAATGTAATATTGAAAGCAAATAGGCGTGTAGTGTCAAAGTGTGCGTACTAATTCGGGGTACTAAACTAACCACAACTATCCACTAACTGAAGAAATAAGGTAGATATCTAAGATGTTGTGATTCATGTGATTTGACCCTAAAATAGCCCACTATTCTGCAAATTGCTATAATTCCGTGCAATTAGATTTATTAACGGCTAAAGCCATTTGAAGAACCTAGGCTTGTATCGGTGGAAATACGTTTTTTAAAAGTGGGCCATCTAAGGCAGCGGGCCATCTTAGGGTCAATATCTTGTTCGAAACAGATAAACAGGTTATATATTATTATGTAGGTAACAGTGGTATTATCAGGATTACATCACAATCGGTAGGTATTTTTTGAATTATATTTTGGGTTATCTAAGCACAGGCGCGGTCGCAGCTCAAGACTTTGGGGGGGTCACATTGGTGCGGGCCGTAGCACCAAATGTACTTGTAGGCGGTTGCAGACCCCACTGAAAACCACTAAACTTTATCGGCGAGCGGAGCGAGCCGCGGAAAATTTATACTCAACTCCCAACAATAGTAGGTATAAGTTATAGCGAGCCTCGAAATTTTTGAGATGTTTTCTAATATAATTTAGTGTTTTCGTTTGATTTTTTGAGTGTTTGGAAAACTGACCTCAAACGAGGGATGAGCCCATGACAAGAGGTAGACAGTGTAAAGTTGCCGGCAAGTTGGGCGAGCTGCGACAATTTTTGGTTTTTGTTAGATTTTGGTAAACTTTTTAGAAAATTTGGCAAAGTGACCTAAAGCGGGCCGGGTTTTGAGCTTTGGATCATAGTCAGAAGGAACAAATGTTATCAGCGACCAGACCAAAACGCGAAAATTTTGTTGTCTACAAATTTTTTGTACTGGTTGACAAAGTGAACTCGCAGATTATTTGTTATATTTTGTGCTTTTTATTGTGGTGGTTGGATTGATACAAACTGACACTAGCGGACCAGCCAAACCAATAAAATTGGGAACGTTGCCTCTGTGCTAATCAGCACAAAGAACAGTAATATCGGCGAGCGGAGCGAGCCGCGATTTTTTTTATTGCTGCAGTTGGTAACCAAAATCAATGTAACGGAAGTAAACAGGATAAAATAATCATCAAGCTGTGGGTTGCAATTTTTTAAGTACCTAAACTAAGATTTGGGGGGGGGGGGGGTCATGGCCCCTGTGACCCCCCCCCCCCCCCCCTGGGACCGCACCTGTCTAAGGAACCTTGTCGAAGCTCATAAGATGCTCCACTACATTATAGATGCACTATGATTGTAACACATTCCCGCGAAATTTTAATTATTTTGAATCAGTGGAAATAAGTTTTTCAAAAGTGGGCCATCTTAGGCACCGGGCCCATCTTTGGGTCAGGTACCTTATTCAGAAAAGACGTTTATATTTAGGTACCTAATATGGTATTATATATTGGCAAGTAGGTACCTATATATACTATATTAGTTATAGTAACACATAATTATTACATATAAGTAAGCGAAAGTTTGAATGTCAATCATAATGTTATGTTTATTACTTATCTCTTCACGTCAAAACTACTGACGGATCGAGCTGAAATTTTTCTTTGTGGTAAAATAAATATTTTATTCCTGGAAAAACGCGTGCGAAGCCACTGGCAGAAGCTAGTAACAGATAAAAAATTAGTTGCGTCAGGTAGCTTACTCAAAAAATCTGGGTGACACCGATTGAAGTTCTACTAGGGCCACACTCGATGTTTCTGGCAATTGTGGTACCTAGGTTAGTGTCGTCTTTACTTGTTACCTGTGACGCCGCCAGCCCAACAATGTCAGGTGCGGGATTAGGACTGACAAGAGTTCTGTAAAAATATACATAGTAGATAGTAAAATTATGTAGATAGATAGATAGTTTTTTTTTTGTATGTTGTATGTTTTTGTATGTAAGTAGATACCTAGCTATTTCACAAATAGGTACTTACCTACCTTTCTACCTACTGAATAACTAATGAGGGAAAAATGTTCAAACGATTAGGTAGGTAGATACATATTTTATTTAGAACGATCTAAATAAAATATGTAAGTATCTACCTATGTAATCTATGTAGATAGGTACTTATTAGTTGTAAGATGATCAATAAAAAACTTACTTACCTGTTCAAGTTCATCAATTTGAGTTTCTTGAGCTTCAATCGCGAATATTTTCTTGTTTTATTACACTTTTTATTGCCCATTTTTCTGTCTCGTACAATATTAGTTGCGTAGTAGGCGGCAGCGGGGGGGCAAGGGGTCGCAAAAGTTGTACACGGGTGCTCTCGACGAGGCGCTGCGGCCGACTGATGGAAGGCGAGAGCCGCATTATGGCCGGCCCGCGCGCAATTTCAATAGTAGTTATTTTTAAATGTGTTTTTGCTACAAAATTATGTTCTTTCGCAAAAATGTAAAACCATAATCCTCTAAAGTATATATTAGGGAACACGTAGACGAAGTTTCATTGAAAAATGTTAAATAACCAGCTAATGAAACTGGTTCTTCCGTAGAAGTACCACTGTACAAATTAAGATTTAGAGGTAACTTTGCGATTTTTTTCTATCGAGTCAAGTTTAGTCAATCGTGTTTCGACTCCCATAAGTCCCTAACGCGAATCCTAAACTTTTTATTGTCATCAAAAACAAATTAAAAAATTGATGTTTTTTGGCCTTAAAATTGATTTTCCGTGGAGTCAAAACGTGGGTTTTGGGACTCACTTCACCTTAAGATATTAGTTCCAAAAAATGGTTGTTTTTACCTACGAGTGTGTTATAATATCGGTAGGGGAGGAGTTCCTTCGTTTTCCAAGACACAGAAAACCAGGTTCCTTTGTCAATGATAAATGGCTCCATTCCTTATATTTAGAGCCACGCTGGTGGACCACAGAGACAATGAAGTGATTTACTGTTTGACACCTCACCTGGCTTATATGGTTCCTGAATCTACTGGGTCAGATGTTCAACTTATTAAATTGTTTAGATTATTTTACTGAACTAAATTTGTTCCGATAAAATAACATTTTAATAAAAAACATTTTTTTCATAATTATCTATTGGATTTTGAGTTATTGGTATGATTATGTCAGTCCCACATTTTAACAAACAAACTACTAGTTAAAACTAAAGAGCTCTAATCAAATCACTCAAATCTACCGCACATTTCTATTTGTATTTAGCGGTTTCGAAAGTTAATTGAAAATCGAAATACTCGTTCCGAGAATTTTGTGCATAATGTTGTTTGAATTGAGTTTCCAATATCATTAGTGCGCTGCAAATAGAGCCAAACCGGCTATACCAATAAACGATGGAAATGGAATACAAAAAAACACTTTCCGCTGTTGATAGAAAAATAAAGTTAATTTTACCTGGAGGTAAGCTTTCACAGAGATGAAATAATATACCGGTAGATTAATACAAGAATTTCATAATAAAATAAATGTTTTACAAGTCAATGGTAGGTGTACATCTTACATGTTAAGGTTGTATGTATAATGAACTGATGACTCGCGGGAAACTGTTAGAGGCCAGTAGCGATCTTTGAGGAGGCCTTTACCCAGCAGAGGATTGGTTTTTAGGATGGAATGATGATAATGATTAAACTGGCTTAAACGTGTTTTTGAGTGGAGCCCGTGAAACGGCGAGCGTAGTGTAGGACGCTCTCCGACCAGTTGGTATGACAATCTGCGAAAAACTGCAGGTTGGTGGATACGTCGGTACGATAAGTTGAAGACAGGGCGCTATGGCCCTCATTAGGGGAGGCCTATGTTCTATGTGGACTAGTACCTATATGCTGATGATGATGATCATACTGGCACAGACTGTGAACTGTCGGCAAAAAGCGCAAGTATACCAAATTTTCACCTCAGTATTGACTTGGTATTGATATTTCTCTAGAGCACAGTAAACGGAAGGTTTAAAATTCTTGCTCTCCAAACAAATAGAATAATAATGGGCTCCGATCGGACCTCGACAGGAAAGTCACAAATTACCGAGCATGTGGATTCCAAACTAAAATTACCGAACATGTGAATTCCGAACTAAAAAGGGATACGTGAAGTGGACTTTAATTTATCCGAATAGACCGCGCCTTTCGGTTACTGATGTGGGGAATAGTTTCATTTTGTATACATTTTAACTTTGGTTAATTTACGTTGTGAGGCTACCGAAATAGGTAGTGATTTGGGGCTAGGTAGCTTTTAGAAGAATTTATATCTTCTGGTTTAGAATGTTGGGCTTGAATGTTGACTACCCGATATTTTATGAGTAATTCCTATTTGTGCTACGGGCCTCTGTTTTAGAACAAAATATGAAGCGATGGCTGGTGTAATAATGACTTTAATTTTGACTTAGTAATGTATATTCACTACCAATTTGATGGAGACTTGAAGCAATATAAATTGCCCGCACTTGATGCCTACTACGAGTAGTTTTCAGTAGGAATGATCTTCGTAATAAGATTATGTACATTAAGAGTTGGAAATAGGAAACTAGTTCATCACCTCTACCTAACTAAGTACAAGATAAATGGTTAATCTAACAAAAACCACGTCCTATTTCCCAAAAGGTCAAACTTTTCGTAACAGATCTTCCGAACAATTTCCAAATAACCGACGACGATAAGCGAAACTCTCCGTCTGCCGCCAAATTTGTCCATATCATAGTTTTTGTTAGAGGCAAAGTGCCATTTCCGTAACAAAGTGAGTGTTGTATAGAGTGCCAAAAAAGTCTACACAGATTCTCACTTTGGCCTTTACTTGGAGCATAGCAATATAGTAATATCAATAATATCAGTAAGCTATTCTTTGCCAAATAATAGGTTGAAGTTCAATTCATTTCGTTTCTTTCTGTCTTGTTACACAAGCTCTGTTTACTCTGAGGCTGTAATAGACGATGCAGCGTAAAATGGCTAACAATATAAATTTATGTATAAAATTTCCTTGTATTGGAATAGCAATTTGCGGTTGGTTGGTGATTTTTCTACTTTTAGACGGCAAGCAGTAATTGTATATGTTGGTGTAAAAAAATTTAATATGGCGTTGTATCGTTTTTAACTATTATATTGCTATCCTGCCCGCGGCTTCAAACACGTTTTTCTAAGAATAAAAGAAGCTTATTATAATATTCCAGATCTCGAACCATCTCCAATAATCCCCGCAAAATTTCAACCCGATCCGTTCAGTCGTTATCTTTGCCCAACCTCACAATTTCACAAACTTTCGCCTTCATGAAGAAGGATTTTAATTTAAAACTGTATTTACGTTTTAATCAGAGCAAAGAAATATAAATAAACCATGAAAAGTACAATCCAGAAAACTGAACTGAGGTAGTGTAAGCCACAAGTATTTCAGCGAGGCCTCGTTCTCGCAATTACGAACTTACAGTAGCTCGCAAATCAAGTTAACTACTCTTTCTCAAACTACTCGGTTAAATATGAAACTTCCCAGCAAATGTACTGAAAACTTGTATGTTAGCCTTTAACGGCTTATGAGCTGGTTTTCACCTAACGGGGCGAAATGTGTACAACCATTCCTTTTATCTATTATTAATCTACCACCTGTGATATACTATTAATCTACCTCTCCTGCTATCTACACTCGAGAGCAATGAATCCGGGTCACTCAAAGAATCCAAAAAATCTCGGAAAGTAAGAATGCTAGGTTAATGCAATAAATTGTATTTAATAGACAATTTAATACTCCTTAAATGAAAGTATTAAAACTTCTTAGTTATTGTAAAGTTATATCATAAAAAAATCAAATTTGAAAAGGGAACACTGTCGAAGATGGAACTACGAAATTACAGGATTTGTTTTTGCTTTTGTTTGTAATCTGTCATTTATGTTGGTACATAAACCAGGTTGATAGTGCTCAATATTCATTATCAAGCTGAAATCATGTCGCTTACACTTGAAGAATGCACCAGAATACTTACATTGGTGGAAACCGGCCGGAGTCAGCCCGATACAGCCAGGACTGTCGGTGTGTCGCTGTCAACAGTACAAAGAGTTCTCCGACGTTACGAAGAAACTGGTTCTAACCTACGCAGACCAGGAACGGGCAGAACTAGGTGTACCACAGCACGAGAAGACCGATACTTGGTGAACACCATGCTTCGAAATCGCTTTCTCACAGGAACTGAACTCACAAATCAGTTTCGACGCCTCGGAGGAAGTAACCCAAGTGCATGGACAGTAAGACGTCGGCTTGCTGAATCTAACTTAAAACCCCTTAGACCTGCAAACGGCCCTAAACTGGAGCGTGGCCATCGTATTTCAAGACTAAGATATGCCCAGAACCACGTAAATTGGAGTATTGAAGATTGGTCGAAAGTTATGTTCTCCGACGAATCAAAATTTATGCTCTACAAGCACGATGGAAGACACAGAGTGTATAGAAGACCAGGGGAAAGATTCAAGCAAGCATGCATCGAAGAAAAAGTAGCCTACGGTGGTGGGTCTGTACTTGTGTGGGCCGGAATTTCCTCTAAAAGTCGCACAGAGCTGGTGATCATAGAAAACGGCTCTTTAACTAGCGTAAGATATGTGGAAGAAATCCTCAACGAACACGTTGGTCCATTTATGGTCAATTTGGGTGAGGATGCTATATTTATGCATGACAATGCCCGACCTCATACAGGTAGGATTGTGAATGACTACCTTCAAGAGATGAACATTACTTGTATGGAGTGGCCAGCGCGCAGCCCGGATATCAACCCGATCGAGCATGCTTGGGACGAGCTAGGGAGATGCGTAAAACAACAAAACCCTCCCCCAATCACGCTTCCTGAGCTCAAAATTGCTCTCACAGAGGAATGGGAGAATATTGCCCAAAATCGTATAAGGAACTTGGTGTACAGCATGCCAAACCGCGTAAACGCAGTAATGGAAGCACGAGGAGGTAATACGAAGTATTGAAATTCAAGAAAATCGTCATAAAGTTCAAAAATTTCATGTTTCCTATTTTTGTTTTAAGGAGAGATCAGCAGTTTTTTTTCTTTATGTAATTTTGTGTAAATAAAATGTATGGTGACTCATATTTTTTTAACTTTCATTTAAGGAGTATTAAATTGTCTATTAAATACAATTTATTGCATTAACCTAGCATTCTTACTTTCCGAGATTTTTTGGATTCTTTGAGTGACCCGGATTCATTGCTCTCGAGTGTATTATTATATCTACCAATCCCGCGACTCACTAAAATCACACAGTATCATCTAGACCATTCATGGCATTAAATCAAATTAAACCCATTTAATTACCAATTTTCTTGAGTTTGCTCGGTTCGTTTTGAATCTGCTTAGGGTTTGACCTTTTTATGTAGGTATGTATTTATTATTTTTTAGTAACATTATTATCTGTATCTACCTGTTTGTTTTGGTGTCCGAGCATTATTTAACATGCTTATTTGGTTAATTTTGAACTTTAAATCTATCCAGACTTTTAAAGACAAGTTGCCATCACCTTAAATTTGACAGTGCTTTCACAGTTTCGTATGTCATCATCACCATGGTGCATGCTGAACATCAGCGTTGTGGGGTTACTCGCAACATTCAGCTGAGTATGAACCTTTTCTGATAGCGCAGGCGCACGGCACTGATCAACACACACGGCCAGACCAAAACAATATTAACTGTGCTAAGCCAGCAGAATGGACATAGTCTCTAATACAATGTGATGGCAATGAGTCGCTATTTTACCTCATTCTAGGTTATTTTAACGCATCTGTGCTCCACTCGACTATGTAAATACAAAATACAAAAGCGTTTATTTCAGAAATGTGTGTAACAATTGAGTTAGAACACTGTCTCCAGTGGTAGCTACAATGTAGCTGTGTTACAGGTGAACAGTTTCTTCCCTTATCCCTTATGTACTTGACATAACTTCGCATAATGTATCTTAATATTAACTTATATATTATTATAATGAGTAAGTAGGTTAATGCACTGTACCTGTTTATCTTTACTTTCATATTAATAATACGAGTATATCTTATTGCTAAACATTTTCTTACTTTATTATTTAAATACTATGTTTTTATTTATAATTAGCAAACAAATAAACCATTGTCTTGTAGGTACATGATTTAAGTATGAAATAGGGTGTAGTAGAGGGTCGACAAGAAAGAAAATTTCCAGTGAAAAAATATTCACCATAATCGTTTTGAGATAGAAAGGACTCAATTGAGGACAAAAATTCTGCGGTATATAAACATAATGGACCGTTACATAATGGGTATTTTCATAAACGCCTAACATTCATCGAAAATGAATTCAAATCATATCAGAGGAAGCACCCGTAAGGATAATGCATAAAACCCAATAAGTAACCATGGAAGCTGAAGGGAACAGCTCATAGTGCCCCCTCCGACATCGCATCGCATTTTCCGAGTCGTAAAACTAAGTGGATTTACCGATGTTTCAATAACTTTACTTCTTATGTCTGCGGTTGTTCTTAGTTGGTGTGGCTGTGTTGATATCGGAAGAAGTAAAACGTCAAGTGCGAGTCGGACTCACGTACTAAGGGTTCCGTAAGGGTTCCAGGAGACCTTGTGTCTTGCCAAATATCATAATCTATGTCAACGGGAAGTAGGGACCCTTTAGGTTTAGTCCATTATTGTGGGATTCAAAAAAATTTTTTTGGGTGTAAACTACTATTGCTGGTTTTGTAATATCAAAATGTTTGATTTATAAAAGTCAGGGCCGCTTTTTACCAAATACAATGTGTAAAAATAACCGATGTGTGTCTAAATCTCTTCGCTTTGGTTGAAGAGCAAGCGCAAACGAATTCATTATCCATGGAAGTATTTTTATTCTAGAGATGGCTCATGGAGCATAAAATTTTTGTTTTGAATGTGTGTCTTGAAACTTAGTTTATTTTTATAAGCCTATCAAAATAAGTTAAATAGAGTTTATTTAGTCGTCTATTAACCACTGAAATATTGTATTTTGCTTCCAGTGGAAACTTCATGACACGCCTTATGTACATGTAATGTTCATGTATTTAGAAAAATATTCCTTATTTTGTAATTTTCTAGTTTTCCTAAAGATTGAAAAACTAAATAGATCATTACTATGGGTGACTGTCGGCTACGACGTAGCAATCTACGGCGTAGCTAGCTACGACGTAGCCTGCTACGGTGTACCAATATTGCTACAAAAATACATGAATGGAGTCAGATAAATTGGGACCTTGAAAATGACACTTCACACATTAGTGTGGTGAGGGGTTTGTGACATAATTGGATACTTTGATTACATAAATATCCCATGGGATAGAAATAACCTTTGAAAGTTTCCTTCGAAACAACGCTTGCGAAGCCGCGGGCAGAAACTAGTATTTCATTATATTATTTTTATTTGCATAATTTAACTCACTGCTGAGTAAATTTAACCGAAGTTTGTTTTTTATATTATTATTAAATTTAAAAAAAACTTTTGCGAAAGACTGCAGGCAGATGCTGGATGCGGCAAGCTGAAGACAGGGCGCTATGGCGCTCATTAGGGGAGGCCTATGTCCAGCAGTGGACTAATATAGGCTGATGATGATGATGATGATGATGATTAAATTCAAAACAATGCTTGGTGCTTCAATAGATAAAACTGATGTCATACAAACAATACGTTTTAGTTTGAAAATTTAGTTAGAACGAGGAGCGAGAGTTTCATATTTTATGTGTGGAATGTTTTGTTTTATCTAAAACGCGAACTTTTAGGAAGCAAACATGATCGTATACTAACGTTTTTGTTATTATAGTGCGTAAGCCTCGCACTCTGGATAATTTCTAATTTCTAAGAAATCGAATAATATCCCAAAAATTTTCAACTTCGACGGGACTTGAACCTGCGTCCTCCCCTCAGTACGGGGATGTGATAACCAACTACACCACGAGGTCAAGTGACATGGGAGTCGAAAATCTTTGCGACTTTCTACGGACTCAAGCGCATGTAATCACAAAAAAAAATTTTCATTCTCGCCATGGACCAAAACCTACAGGATACCTACTTCCCGTTGACCAAAAATCATGATAATTTGGCAAGAAACAAGGTCTTACGGAACCCTTAGTGCGCGGGTCCGACTCGCACTTGACGTATGGTGAATAAAACATTATTCCCCATTTCTCGCCACTCGCATACGACAGAAGGTGGCTCTCTGGCGAAAAAACTGGGTGTATCAAAAATCGCGTCCTACATTGCCGATATTGGCAGTTAGCTTATACGATCTGTCTAACTGCCTCGTTGGTCTAGCGGTCAGCTTGTTCAACCGCTGATCGTAAGGTCCTGGGTTCAAATCCCGGTCGCGCCAATAGTGGTTATTGGGGTTTTTCTAGTAAGAAAAAAACACTGTAACAGCCCGGAGTCAGGAAGTTGGCGGTGTTATACCCCCGTGCCTCGGAAAGCACGTTAAGCTGTTGGTCCTGCGCTTGACCTCTCCCCGGTCATGTCTGTCTGCTGTACCATCGGATAGAGTGCACCTGTGTTTGCGCATAAACTTGTGCACATATTTTAATATTTCCTACGCATTTGGCTAGTCTCTGATGAGACTGGCCGCCGTGGTCGAAATTCGGCTAGGAGCATCATACGATCTGTCGCACATTCGGCTCTACCTATATATCTATATAGATATATAGGCCGCATGTGCGACAGCTATATAGCTTGAGCCGGGTCTATCAGCCTCGACTTAAAATCTCACTCCGCAGAGCTATTACGAATTTGGAACAAACTTTAATGTTCTAAGTAGCTAATGCAAATATTCTGTCTTTACATTAAAATATACTTACAATTACAGCTATATTCTTGAGGGTGTAAAACTGTTCCTCTTCCGAATTAACATAATATGAAAAGTCTATTTAGAGACCTTTGGTAACTATATTGAATGTAAAAATTCCAAAATAAAAAAAAAATTGTCTTACGTACCACCTACATGTTGGTTACGGGTGGGTTTTTAGAAAATCTGAATGATGACTACTAGATATAATAATATAATATACAAGAACAAAATTAAAAATTTAAAAAACCCCCGACAGATTTTTCTTTTTATCCCGTAATTATAATCCTGGAATCAAACATAGGCTACTTTTATTCCATAAATCAGTTCCCGTGGAATAGAAATAACCTTAAAACGTTTCGATAGAAACAACGCGTGCGAAGCTGAGGGCAGAAACTAGTAATCATTAAGTAAATAGACTTCCAAAGTTGTGTTCTGGTATACGTATGACACTCAGCCTAACTTGTGTATTCCACTTCTATCCTACTTCCTACTATAATATTTTACAACCGAAAGTTTGTGAAATGTGAATATTTGTTACCCAAGATCTATAAAACTACTGAACAGGTCATGGTGAAATTTGGCGTACATTTAGAAAATAGCATAACTTAGATGATAGGCTACTTATTGTACCGAAAATACGTGTGCGAAGCCGCGGTCAGAAGCTAGTCTTAAACTTATTTCATCATCGTCATTGTCCTGTTTACATCTGCGTAAGAAGAAGATCATAGTACATCAAGAATCATAATGTACCGACAACTTTATAAACAGGGGCGAGGGGGTTGTGATGACATCATAGTCTCGACATGACGTGATATTCCTTATTATTTGCATTTTTATTAAAAACGTGACAGAGTTTCGTGATATGACTGATTAATAGGATTATTTATTTACTTGACTACACGGAAAATTGACGATAAACCGTGAGATTAGAAAATAACAATGGATTTTATTATAATTTAAGCGTACGTTTACCATTTTAAAAGTCAAATGAATCAAAGTTGAAACTACTTTCCACTTAGATTGATTCTTGTACGTTCTTCAATATTATGCAAATCCGTCTGGCGTTTTCAGAGCATATTTTTTAGGGTAGAAACGCAACTAATTCTTTTTTATGTATAATAAAAAATATCTATCTATGTAATGTATTATTTATGTTTATCAGTCATCTAGTACCCATAACACAAGCTCTGCTTAGCTTGGGGCTAGATAATGCTGTGTGGATTGTCCAGCATTATTTATTTATTTATTTATTATTCTGAAAACCAAATCTTGATTGTACTTTTTCTATGACTTTTCTATAAAACAATGAAAACAACCAAATAAAAGATTCTTTAGACGTCTACTTTTTTAGAAAGGAGGTATTTTTTCCTGTGTTTTTTTCTCCTAGTGTTAAATGTTTTAACTTTTTTTCTAACAATAATCTTTAGAATGGGGCCTCGGTCTGTATTCTTGGTAAATTAAAATTGCAAGTTCAGTTCTAAACTATAACCATCGAATTTCAACCACCGCAGCTTCCGGAGTAAAATATTAAAGTAAATCGCCTTACCTTTGAAAGAATACCTGAATTTTGATTTCCTAGTTCCCGAGCTGCAGATCCGAACTCGCAAAGAAGCTTATTGCGCATACGTTGAAACTTTACGGTGGAGAAGTTACTTACTTACATTGGAACTACAATGAAATCGTAATTTTCTACTTTACTGACCTATGCTACTATCCACACGGAACTAGTTGAAGTAAAGGCTGCTTCTATTATGAGTACTAAACGTCTGTCTATTAAAAAAAGCCTTTAATTCCAGCACAAGGTGCACAAAATCGGCTAGACGACATCATCTTAACAACACAACAATCCTACATTATTCAGTAGGATTTTTTTTTTAAACTCTATTTTAACACCTTAAGCGCGACCTACGTCATTTAGTTCGTCTTTGTATTTGCGAATATCATATTTTAATTTAGCGTTTTTAAATTAATACCGAACCAAAAAAATGCCATCAATAGGTCGAAGGGTTTAATAACTCAGTACCTACCTAATGATGGGTGTTTGTGCGATCCATTAGTAAAATTGTGTAGATGCCGTGTACGTCGTTTAATTCGTCTTCAAATAAATAATAAAATAAATAATGCTGGACAATTCACACAGCATTATCTAGCCCCAAGGTAAGCAGAGCTTGTGTTATGGGTACTAAATAACTGATGTACATAATAATATACGAGTACATAGATAGATATTTTTTATTATACATAGAAAGCGACCAGAACACCCTGAACCTGATCTGCAGATCGTACAAATATTTGTCCCGAGGCGGGAATCGAACCCGCAACCTCCTGCGTCGCAGGCGGATCTTCTCCCACCGCGCCACAGAGGTCGTCTTTGTATTTGCCAATATCACATTTTAATTTAGCTTTTTTAAATGAATACCAAAAAGATTGCCATCAATAGGTGGAAGGGCTTAATAACTCAGTACCTACCTAATGATGGGTGTTTGTGCGATCCATTAGCAAAATTGTGTAGATGCCGTGTACTACAGATTTAATTTCACGACTGTAATGGATACAAATGCTTCCATGTTTCCCCCTTGGAAGTTTAGTGATTTATTTAGAGCATGTGACTGCTTGGTGTGAATTTCCACTCGTTAAAATTAATAATCGTAATAGTACATGTTTTACTCAAGTAATATTTATAACTAACTTAATTAAAAAAAAACTATGACTAAACACAACGACATTCACAAGTCTTTGCCCAAAGTTAAGGCGAATAGTAGGGGTGATAGTGGCGCCACTACATATTTAGTTGTATAATTACGTTATACAAAGGAATTATCAAAAAATCGGACCGCGCGTAGACGATATCTATCATAAGCTAGTTGATAATTGATAATTCCTTTGTATAACTTAATGATTAAATTAAATATGTAGTGGCGCCACTATCACCCCTACTATTCGCCTTAAAAGAGTTTTAAATAAGTCAGTAGTAGTCTGACATTTTAGGCTGATGACTGGCCGATTGTTTCCGCCTTTCATTAAACGATTTCCAATAGGTACCTACTTTCTGAATATAAATAAAAAAATAGTTAAACTACTAATCGGTATTTTGATTTACTATTACTCAGTGGTAGAGCTGCTAGGTAGGTAGGTCTACGTCTTTCCAAGCGAATGTTAGACCAATGTGTACACACAGGGGTCGCTCATGTTTCATTCATCGTACAAAGAGACCTCAAAGCATCTACTGGCTTATTTAGAATGCTGGAGAGATTAAACTGGTACTATGAACGCAAAGCAAGGCTAATTATATTTGATACAGGTCAGATAGGGTTATTGAGTTATAAAATAAATAAATAAAAATAAATAATGCTGGACAATTGACACAGTATTATCTAGCCACAAGCTAAGCAGAGCTTGTGTTATGGGTACTAGATAACTGATATACATAATAATCTTTGCAGTAGTTTTGGCGTTGATGGCATAAAAACCTCAACCTCAACAGCCTGTATTGGTCCACGGCTGGACGCAGGCCTCCCCCTGATAAGCGCCTTGTTGGCTTTTAGATCATGGGGGCAATGCCCGTAATCCTCACGCTGGGCATGCGGGTTGGGGATCGCAGTTCGGTGGTAGAATTGTTCTGCAGGGGGCACTGTTGCCCGCCCCCGTTGGATATACCTTAGTCGCCTCTTACGACACCCGCGGGAAGAGTTGGGGTGGTGCAAATTCTAAGCCAGCACCACACAGCTAAAACATATACTACAAATTTAGAATTATTCTTGCAACAGATTATCGACCAAGAAATTTTCTACAATTTAACTTGGTTCTAGCTATACCTGCAAATATAGAATACCGTAAGAGTAGTTTTGTATTCTGTCTCTAAGCTTGTCACCTCTATGCAGCAGAGGTGAGACAATGGCTATAGCAAACTGTGGAGGCTCCATCCCTCCGTTGTCATCTATTAGCCATTGTCACAATGATCGGCGCAGACCGGCCACAAGCGATGGTCACTGCTTAAACTAACACATTCATGGCCCAAGACGCAGATGCCGTCTTCTCCCCCGTGTCGTGCGGCGTGAGGCTGGGCAGTGAATGCGTTAAAATCCGGCTCAAACAAAAACTTAAGCCCCTTGGCTTGATCTTCGCGACTTCAAGGCAATTTTCGTTACGAAATACGTATCTATACTAATATTATAAAGAGGAAAGGTTTGATTTTTTGTTTGTTTGTATGAATTGAATAGGCTCCGAAACTACTGGACCGATTTGAAAAATTCTTTCACCGTTAGGAAGCTTACTTTTCAGGGAGTGACATAGGCTATATTTTATCCCGGAATTCCCACGGGAACGGGAACTACGCGGGTGAAACCGCGAGGCGATCGTCTAGTATTATATATTTTAAAAAGAGAAAAATCTGACGGCTAAAAAAGGTTTCAAAAAAGTTAAAAATAAAAGTTTTACGGCTTCAAATAATTTGTATAATAGTTTTTCTGCTGAACTCGCTCCCGTTAACTACATTGGCTACTAGACAGTCGAAAACGACGATTATCCACTTATTCCTGAGGTCGATAAGCAGAAAGAAGAGGTTAGATGTTGACCATCGAAAGTTTCCCGTCTGCTCTTTACGTAATAGGTACGTATTGCAACGTATTCTGGCCCAGACAACAACATGAATAACAGAGCAAGAGATGAGCTAAACTCCCCACACGTGCCGTTACAATGTGTGGTGGATAATTGGTTTACCTACTGCTCAATGGACTTTACAATGGATAATGGACCAGTGGTCGAAACCGTAAACCACAAAGCACTGAATTTGTATCGGACAGTGAGTAAAATAAATCCGGAGCTAACTAGTTTCATAAATAAAATGAATGCGATTTTTTTAAATAGTTTAACCCAGCATGCATTTTTGTCATGAAAAACACAAATTGTTGAATTTGATGTAGGAGTTGCTCTACATACATTTGCTTCAAAACATTATCAAGCATTCTATGATGCATTATAAGGAAATTTAAGGGAAATGATGGATTTTCCTTCTGAAGCCAATGTACAGTAGGAATAATATTAAAGCCAGTCACACATTAAACACGAATGTTCATCGTCATAGCCCTCAGTTCCAATAAATTCCTACTAATTCGGATCAAAAATGCGAAGTTCGGATAAATTTACACAATTCACAGTCAACTCTTTGATTGACGATAGGATAAAATAACGGTGGCCAAGGAATATTTTTTAATCATCAGTGCAGTTAAACGCTTTGACACAAACTCAATTAAATAGCTCGATCAACAACAAGACACGACAACTTGGCGTCGCAGTTCCTCATGAATATGCAAGGCGAGGAGAAGCAATACCGGACTTGCCGTAAACTTATATTGAATGCGATGCGACGGAGCTCGGCTGTAGCATGTTCAACGGGAACTGATGAAGGATTCATCAAGATGCATGCAAATCTCTGTACCGAGTTGGCATGTTACCTACACTGAGGGAATTGGGGTTTGGATATTCTAATTATCCGTAACCATTCCCTAATCTGAAGGATAGAATTCGTAACGAATACCTACATCCGACAGAGAACCAAAGTTATCGACATAGCTCAAGGAATTAGCAAGCTGAAGTGGCAGAGGGCCGGCCATATCTCGCGAAGAACCGACAACCGCTGGGGTAAACGAGTTCTTGAGTGGAGACCACGACTCGGCAAACGTAGTGTAGGACGCCCTCCGGCCAGGTGGGATGACGATCTGCGAAAGACTGCAGGCCGATGCTGGATGCGGCAAGCTGAAGACAGGGCGCTATGGCGCTCATTAGGGGAGGCCTATGTCCAGCAGTGGACTAATATAGGCTGATGATGATGATGATGATGATGATTCCCTAATCCCGATCAATTAATATTAAAGCGCATTAAAGTGTAATGTATTGTTCTTACGAATGGTGCGATACGAACAGATGTTCAGTTTCCTAAAGTATTTCCATGTAATGTAAGGTTGTTGCGAATACTCGACGCTGTATTCGAGGGTTAGGGTACATCTGGTCCGAATCTCAAACTCATCCACGGACGAGATGTCCACTTCAAGGGGTACATCTCGTCCGAATCTAAAATCTCTTGGTTTTAGATTCGAATGAGTTGTACCCTCAATTAAAAGTGAAGGGTACAACTCGTCCGCATCTCTTCGTTACTTTTCAAGGGTTCTGTATCGAAATGTTTTAAATACACATCCAGCACAAATGCCAGATTTCTTTGACGTAATGCTCACGGCAAAAGAGCATTTACTGTAACATTTTTTTGTACCTTGCGTACATTGTCCTTGGGCCCGCGCACCTCACGCTCCACTTTTCCCCGTCAACTGACTCGTGCATGCGCAATAAAATGTTACACCAAAATGCTCGTAGATTTTAAAATCAGGTTGTAACAAAACATCGAGTCTCATGTTCGAAGTATGATTCGAGTAAATTTAAAAACAGCGAATGCTCGATGTTCTGTTACAAGTAAATGTTCTAGTCTATACTCACAATGTCGTTGTTCGTCAAACATGGTCGAATAAGTTAAGTAAAGTACCATTGAACAATTGACCCTAAAAAAAAAACCCAGACACATAGATGCTGAAGCTGTTTCAAAAGCTCGGTTTGAAATGAAACTCTTAAATAAAAGGTGAAATGAGGAGAGCTTTTCAGCATTTTTAACGCATTCAGTGCCCAGTCTCTCTGCTCAGCTGGAGGTCTGCAATAACTATCTTTGCGTCGTGGATATTGGAAGTGTCAAAGTACCTACTTAGGCAGGTACTCTCCTTAAAATGTATATCCTACTTATATTGTAAAGTTTGTGAAAATGTGAAATTTTTGTTGCATAGGATCTTCAAAACTACTGAACAGATCAAGATTAAATTTGGCATAAACTTAGAACGTAGCCTAACCTAAACAATAGGTTACTTATCATACCGAAAATAAGCGTGCGAAGCCGCAGGCAGAAGCTAGTTTTAAATTCACGTTTTGAAAATGAACTTCAATTACTACAACTCCTCGCCTACCTAAAACCACTACTGCGAACTTAAAGTCACTTTATCACTCTGCTTGGTTGGTTTTTGTAACGGCTAAGAAAGTTACCGACTAGAAACTTATCCGCTCTTAACAAAGACAAATGTTTGGCCACTGTTGTAAGAAAGCTTTTTCAATCTTAATGGATTAAAATCTTGTCGATTTTTCTTCGGACGGATAATGGCTTGTGAGTAAACTAAGACTGCAGAGACTTCGGATCTTTGGTGCCAAACGCAAAATCTCTCTTCATTGTCGACCTTAGTGGCGCAGCGGGCAAAGACGCCTGCGACGCAGGAGGTTGCGGGTTCCATTCTCGCCTCGGAACAGATGTTTGTATGATGATCTAGAGAAATCTATCTATCCATGTAATGTATTAAGTCAGTTATCTATAACTTTGAGGGAACACTAGCCTTTAATAACATATTCTTCCTGTTTTTTGAAATATATGGTGTATCTGTCCGTTGGCGGTCCTAAAAATAAACCTGAAAACAAGCTCTGCACAGCTTGGGGCTAAACGATGCTGTGTAGATTTTCAAATCAAAAAGTTCAATCAAATCAAATCAAATAGCTTATTTGCAAGAATACAAAATTATACAATATGTCAGATCTTATTGTATTCAGCCTGCACGCAGGCGTGCAAATATTATTTTTTCCAGCATTATTTATTATATTTATTTATTCTAAACGACGAATGCTAGAAATACGTAAGATGTTCATAAATCGAAAATTTTACAATCAAAATAACCCTTCTTTGCTTGCTCAGAAGCAGACCGGTTCTGAGCAAGCAATAGTAACAATTTTATCGTATAGATTTAAGATTCATAACACCCAGATCGACGTTACCTATCTGTAACTTCAATCTACAAAATTACTTAAACAACTCTTCGCAAGCCTCAACATAATACCAATAAGGAACCACCCTGTATTCCGCGGTAGGTCTTTCCACTGAAACAGCTTCCACAAAGAGATAATAACAAAATCCGGATATTCCACGCTACAGTAACTATGCCTTTAATTCCATTTCTTCCGCCATTGAATATGTCATATGCCCCATGACGTATCTACGGGGTGCGCGATCTCGTCACGGGTATCGCACTTCGCCAGTGCCCATTGTCTTGATGTTTGGAGTCAAAAGGACACAAAGGAAATGTATTATGCTGAGCGACTACATTTTAAACTTAATAGAGAATACAACTACCAGTTTTAAAAAAGAAGACCTACTTTTTCCGAATAATCATTAAGGCCTACTTACATAAACTAAGCTCTTCAATTTATATATGTACTTATCCAAAAACCCTTCCAACAGTAGGTACCAATCAAAGGGACATTATTCGTTATTTTAAGAATTGACATTTCGTGGTCGACGAATATTAGAATTACATATTTACGAAGGTATTCCGAAAAGTTATTTCGATCTACTTGTGACCTTTTGTCGCAGACCATTTTTTTCAATGCTTTGTCCGATTCTTCCCCTATTTTGATTTCGTATCAACTGTTATATTATTACGAGTCTCGTTTATACGTCAAATGGGATGTCATGACAGTTGACACGTGTTTAGCATTTGACTCAACTGCTATTGTTCCAAATCGTTTAGGGGAGTAATTTTACAATTGTGATCGTCGAGATAAAAGTATTTTAATTTGTTTCTTTGTTAGCAATGATACGTTTAAATAATAAAACCGGGTCTGAGGGACAATGAAGTTTTTTGCTTTAGATCGGAATTAATGAAACAAGTCCATCTTAAATATACTTAACTCTTTGGAATCACCTTTTGATCTCGAATAACGACGATATTCTAAATCTAATATCCTAATTGGTTTGATTATGAGTTCATTTACAACAAATCAGTATTATTAAATTACGGAATCTTCCGCTTCCATTCCTAGTTTAAACTATAAATGACATTTTGAAGTTATTTTCGGATTCCAATAGAAATTATTGCACATCAATTCATTCGAGATTTTCGCATTGTCATTGCACCCCTTCGCTTTTTATTAAAAGTAATATGACAACTCCACGTGCTCGCCGTCGACGCCTGTCAGTCGGCTCGACATGAATGACAGTTGGCGATGTGGCGTTGTATTGTTATTTGTATGCATCGATGGTGCGCTGATTAAAATAGAACACACTGTATCACTGATTAACAGCTTAGCTGATTATTTATTCCATTCGTCTTTATAAGCTCAAAGTGGACGTTGCACTTATTTGATTACTAGAACTTTTCATGAAATATTTATTTATTTGATTGTTCCGATTTTTGTGAGTTTAGTTATGATAATTTTTTTAACCAATGAAAGTTTCTACCTTACCTTAATTTTAAACCTTAATTTTACCTTTTATTTTTAAACCTATGAAAGTTCCAACCTTACCTTTCGGTAGGAACCTATATGTAAGGTAGGATCCTCCATTGATTTTGATGATTTTGGTTTTATTTTATTTTGTATTTAATTTTGTTTTTCACTTATGACTCGAATATATTCCTAACTTATTTTATGTGTTATAATTTATTGCTGTCTGAATTGAATTGAATTAGCGTTTTTGCGAAAGGCGTTTGTCCAGCAGTGGAATAATATTAGTTTTAATAATACGCTTCTAACAGGCTAAAGGTTTCTTCGTCACTTCCTTACTTTAGTATAAGTATCGAAGCGACAGAAATAAAAAATATCACTTTATTTCCGTGTCAGTGTTTAGTCTTTTAATTTGACGACACTTAGAAAAGCTAAGTGTACATTTATGGTATTTATGGAAATAAAGAGTATTTTAATTTTTTTCTTTTGCTTATTTTGACCTGATTAACCCAATTAAATACTACGTAGCAAAACAACCTTACCAAGATATATTCCAAGTAGCTTTCGACTCCCTAATACTCAATATTTAACTTGGCACTGCCTAGAACTCGGAACTCAGCTCAAAGCCAACAACAATCGAACACGAGTATCTGTGCAAGTAAATTAATATTTGAGTAAGCTTCCATTTATCATGTGAGCTTCTACACTGAGTGCATTCAGGGAGAAGTATTCAATATTGCACACATGAACGCATCGGTAGAGACGTATATTGCAATTAAATCGGTCGCTATGAAAATGAATTCTAGACTGAATAGTTATTCTTTGACTGAACGGAAATGCAGTTATTTAAAAGCTTTATTCTTGTTTAGGACAGGGGAGCGGGCGGATTTTTATTTATTTTATACTGGAAAATTCACACAGAAACCTGAGCTAAGTATTTTTTTACATCGAGGCATAAGTTTCTTTTAGACATGAGTTTTCTTCTATCAGAGGCAGATTTTTGACAGCTTTGTAAAGAAATGACACGCGTAGCGTGCAAACCTTTGACCGAAAACTGAAAATCCGTTACTGCTCTCGCTGCCCACTGAAAACTGGCGTTATATTTATCTATACAATACTATTGCCGAGATAACTAAAATTTTCTTGACAATCACATCTAAATTTAAAAATGCCAATTAATGTATAGATGATATTTGTTTGTAACGTATCTACATCACCAACAAACATCATCCATACGTTATTAGGTAGGTATATCTTTGACCTACTGTTGAGTATGACCTGATTATCGACCTGGCCGTTAGTTGAGGTAGGTCATTCGCAGCCATTTCGTGTAGGGCATCGCGTGACTGCACACTATTCATAATCAGGGCAGCGATGGGTAGAGTTCCACCGACGTATACGAGGTTATTCACGAGACTGTATAAACAGAGAGCTTTATCGACAGGTAACACTCTGTAGGTAACAAAACTGTTATGCTTAAAACCAGGTCCTTAATCCAGAAATAGTTAATCACTAGAATCTTATCTTACTTACTTTGCACTCTTGGGGTCTATGAGGCAGAGTAGCCCTCGCGTCTAAACACAAGTTGTACTTAGTTATGTAATGTATTGTATTATGTATATCAGTTATCTAGTACCCATAACACAAGCTCTGCTTAGCTTGGGGCTAGATAATGCTGTGTGAATTGTCCGGCATTATTTATTTATTTACAATATATTATTATATATTAGGTACACGTCCGTCACTTGTCGCTCGTCCTTAGCGTCTGCTTAGAGTACAATCAGTGAACGTGTAATTAGGAGCTCCGGCGACTAAATTTCTTGTTCTAAATCGGACACTGAATTTAGGATCCGATATTTAGGATGGTCTAATAAGCTCTTTAGAGCGAGCTAAGGAGTCGATGCATTTTCGGGTTAGGGTATATCTGGTCCGAATCTCAAACTCATCCGCGGACGAGATGTCCACTTCGCTTTTGAGTAGGGGTACATCTCGTCCGAATCTAAAATCTCTTGTCAGCACTAAGGTTTTAGGGTACTACTATTACTTAAAGGTAAATTTTATTTTATACCATAGGAGATAATTTAATTAGTTTAAAGTACTTTGTCAACCTGTTCAAACTATTTTTGGAAAAAAAATAGTTTTTTTATTATTATTATCCCATAAAACAACTTACTAGATAAATAAAATGTTACTACAAATACGAAAACTTGATACTAGTCAGGCGTTTGACCTATCGGTGGAGCTCTATGAATCTATGTTGGGCCTTAGCTGGTCAACATAAGACGCTTTGACCCCATTTCATTATTCGAAGCAAGTGCCACAGATTATATACCCATTTAATTTTTCTTACCTTTTCGTCATTCTCCAATATCATCATTCGCTGTGAACCTACTTAGGTACGGCCAGCCAAGGCCCGTAAAAATACAAATTTACTGTAGCGAGGCATGGAAATGTTTCAATAAACAATGTTACGCCTATAGGTTTACTAACAGCAACGCGTAGTACGAATTGCGGCTTGCTGGAAGTTGAACTGTTTATTGAGTCATTGATCAACTTTGCTTTTAAAATGAACTATCGAGGTATGGATAAAGTTTTTATTTCAGCCAATGTTATGTTAAGCTTACAAAACTCTGTTATTTGCGTTTTTGTATGACAAGGCTTAAAATCAATGAGCTGATCTGTCTATACCAGTCGACTGATGGACGCAGGCCTCCTCCTGATAAGAGCCTTATCGGCTTTCATCTTATGGGGGGAATCCCAACGCTGGGGTTGGGGGTTGCACTTCAGTGTTAGAACTGTTCTGGGTGGTGCCCGCCCCCCGGTGGATATCCCTTAGTCGCCTTTTACGACACCCGCGAAGAGTTGGGCATCGTCAGCAGATCAATTCATATGGTTTCGTGTGTGTATCACACATACTATTTTCGCCGATTATTGGTTGATTTGCTTTTATTTATATTCGTAATCAAAATCCAGCCAACGAGTAGTGGTGAAAACAGTATGTGCGAAACGAATACTTCGGCCAGCTTAAAGGAAGCGTACAACTTACTGACTAGGTACGTTCTAACGTAATAACGCACTCGGTAATTATAGCATACTAGCTGCTGCCCGCGGCTTCGCACGCGTTGTTTCTATAAAAACGCTTAAAGGTGATTTCTATCCCATGGGAACTGATTTATGGGATAAAAAGCAGCCTATGTCTGATTCCAGGGTTAGACTTACCTGTATGTAAAATTTCAGCCCGATCCGTTCAGTAGTTTTGGCGTGAAGAGGTAACAAACATCCATCCATCTATACATCTATTCAAACTTTCGCATTTATAATATTACTGTGATAGGAAGCGTGCAACTGACTAGGTACCAAACCAGATTTGATTTTAGCCCTGTGGACAGGATAGGGTTCGGACAGCTTTCAGACTTGTCATGCACGAAATGAAACGTGAATAATGAACAGTGAAACGCGCCCACGGAATTGAAATCAAATGTCAACTGCAAGCACGCATTCAGTGGATTTGATAGATGTCTGTAACCTTGCTATAACCTGTCTGCAACCCTCTGCAACCCCATTGCTCTATAACAATGTCTATAAAAATTTTAAACCTTTGCGATTTGTTAATGGTAGAAATTCAGGAATATAAAAAACAAAATTTACGATCATTAATCTTTTCTTTACGTATGTAAAGTAAAGATTATCGTAAATTTTTAATAATTTAATTTTAATAATTTATTTTATTAAAAAAATTACCAAGTAATTTTTTTTTATATAAAATATTTATTAAAAAAAAAACACGTAAAAAACACAGTATCAAGAACCTAACTAGATGTCGCTGCTAAAAGTGAAAGGAGGCTGGCTTACGTTAATTTAATTGTTAATAATCGCGCTTTTAAAAATTTTCGCTAAGGACAGGTTGATACTAAAATAATACTACTCAAATATACTTGGTTATTGTTAAGATTAATTACCTACTATGAAATAAAATTTCTTTTGACGCGACGTTGAACTTTTCATGTTTTTTTTGCTCTACTGTATCACTGTATCCAGACTAACTGTAATTTGATTTTCTTATGACATGAAGTAAAATTTGATTTTCAAAATCGGTACTTACGCACTAATTTTCATTTCATGAGCAATCACACTATCACATATATTAAACTAAATATCTCGCCACGCCAGCCTTCACGACATCATCCAGCGGGCCTTTGTCACCGCTAACGTACCAGCTATTCTCGAACCTAATGATCTGTTGCGTGACGATGGTAAGAGGCCCGACGGTATGAGACTAGTTTCATGGGAGTTGGGGAGGCCCATTGTGTGGGACGCTACATCCATCGACACACTTGCTCCTTCCCATCTTCCGAGGACATCCGTGAGGGCGGGTGCGGCGGCAGATTTGGCCGAAGATCTCAAGAGGCGCAAATATGCAGGTCTCGACGGAGAAACCGATCAGTTGAGCTACCTGTAGATTGTTTGCAACAGCTATGGAGCATGCAATTGTTTGCTGCAGTTAGCTCAATTGTTTCAATTGTAAATACTAGTTGTAATTTATTTCTATTAGTTGATTGTAATTTTCTTTCTGATTATATAGATACTGTACATCTAAATATTCAAACTTTCGCATTTTTAATACCAACCACGCAAAAAACTTAATGGAACGGGCTGAAAATTTGCTGAAATGTCTGGATTAAAATAGCATAGGTATAGGCATTTTTGCAGAAGCTCCAGGCTAGGTTTCAAATGTCAAAAATAAAGTCGATGCCGATTACCAGTTCACTTAGACAATAAGGTTGCCGATCGATCACTCTCACTGTCACAAAAATACAGGTGATATGTCTTACATTTTATAGTTTAGTGAGAATAAGACAAATAATATTTCTAAATTCAGCGTATGCGATTTTAATTGAAAAAAAAGGGATGTTTCCTTTTATTAAAACTTTATATCTTCAATATTTAAAGACTACGTGTGGCATGGCCGTAGGATACACTGTAAATCTATGCTCCATACAACATCGACCTAGATTACATCTACACACTGGAGAGTACCTAGAACCAGCAACACAGCTTCAGACAACTGAGTTGATGCATCTGATGGAAGTGATGGACGGTGTCCATTAGCTTGGTTTTACCTTTGAATTCGGTTGTGGACTAAAAGCAGAGGTTCTAGTTTTAGGTTGGCTAGACAAAGGACTGAAAATGGCCGTTTATGTACTTGTATCTGTGTTTTTTATATTTTTTTTCTTAAATTAAAGTAAAAGTCCATTTATTAACTTACGGGGATTGAAGTTGTGTCTGTCTAGAAATGGTTGTCATAAAATACACTGCATTCTCTGACCATGCATATTTTTCAATTAAATTAAATTTATTTATAAAGTTATAATGAATTATTAATAAATTTCCAACAGATTCTCGATGAACTCAGAGAACATATTTAATAAACAATTTCACTGGTTAATTATGTAAGTAGGAAGGATGTATCGACAGGAGTTTTTAATAAGTTAAATTAATATTTGCAGATCATCCTGTCGGTGAATTAATTATAAAGTAAATTATGGAATTCGTGGTATTGTGAAAACCTTCGACCTTAAGTTCAGTTATCTTAGAAAGAAGTTTATTCTAGTGGTATGTTTATGGAAATTGAGTTAAAACCCAAAATATTTACTTAATATTAGTAATATTCAACGCAAAGATCGCGATAAGCTTTGTGTATATTGATTCCATGTTGGTTACAGTTATAAGTTCTATAGAAAGTTCCTATCTATTTATATAAAAATGAAACCCGTTTTCCTTGGTCACGGCATCACGCGTGAGCGGCTGGACCGATTTCGCTAATTCTTTCTTTGTTGTCTTTGTTATTATCAGGAGAAGAAAAAATTAAGCAAGTTGGAAACATAAATTTCCACGGGGCGAAGCCGCGGGGCGCAGCTAGTTATAAAATAAAGTTAACTTTCCTGGACAATCACTGCAAAACTATAATATCTATTTATAAAGTAGACACCACAATAAAAGTTACGCTCGACGGAGTCAACAAAGTATTATAGTTACTAATTGACTGGAACAGTATTTTTTGTGAACTTGTGAATGTCGTACAGGATATAATGTGAATAATATTTATATGATAACATTCTCGGGAAAAATACCTGACAACACCTCATGCGGTTACTATGACAGCATCGCGAGGGGTGCGAAATACCGCGCCAGGGTCTACTCATAAAACAAACATTATAGAAATAGAAAAACTTTATTTGCGTTTCAAAATTACAATACAGTAGGTAGGTATCAATATGGTAATAAATAAAAATACAATACACGATACAGTACAAATCTTTCAAAAATAAACAGCAAGAATATAAATAGGCCACCGGTTCAGCTTCAAAATTGTATTGAAAAATAGGTAAGTACCTATTAGGGACAATTCATACGTACCACAACCACGCGACAATAACCACACGTAGTCGGGTGCTAATTTGTCGGAAAATTATTATTTTAAATAACACGGACCACTTTTAGTGTCTAATTCTACCGTGTGGTTGTTACCGACCACACCGCAGCCATATCGCGTTTTGTAGCTACCACAACGAACTGCAGCGACACTATTCATACGTAACCACTGCTTAACCACTATTGGTTGCTGCGATGTGGAGTGGTTGTAGTACGTGTGAATTGTAGCTTAGTCTTTTTTTAATTAGGTTTGGCTATGGACTATTTTTAAAAACGTGTCAAGATGAAGGTGTTACATATTGCAACACAGTTTTATACTTTTAGCGATCATTGATGGATTTTCTTTCTTTCTTTCTTTCATGAGTTTTAGAGATTAAATTAAGGCAACGGGGCACTTTTCTGCGTGCTGAGTGAGGTCTAGGTATAAATAAATAAATAAATAATGCTGGACAATCTACACAACATCATCTAGCCCCAAGCTAAGCAGAGCTTGTGTTATGGGTACTAGATGACTGATATACATAATATAATACATTACATAGTTAGATATTTTTTATTACGAGTATACATAGAAACGACCAGAACACCTAGAACAAATGTTTGTAGATCGTACAAACATTTGTCCCAAGGCGGGAATCGAACCCGCAACCTTCTGCGCCGCAGGCGGACCTTCGCCCACCGCGCCACATCGGTCGTCGGTATGTAGATAGAAGAAGCAACTAAGGTTCTTTATGAAAAGTAGTTAATGCGAGGAGAAACTGAACTGATAAACTGTCAATTTAACTTTCAAACTTTTCGCAAGTTTTGTCATAGTTACGTTTATTTATAACTGCAGACGAATTTTTAAATGATAAATCTAACCCATAATTATTTGACTGCCTGCGTAATAAATTGACATACCTACCTACCCAGTTATTACTAATACAATTTTTTGATTCTTGTAGCTGACAATGTTTATATTCTACGACTATGTTCCTAGCAAGAAATAGATTGTGTAACTACCTGTATTATTATAACTCTTTACATCATTTTGCTGCGCCCTTACAGGGTACATGTACTTACATATAAGCTAATTACCACCTAAGCAAAAACTGTATTATCGTATATGTATGCAATAAATAAATCTGAATCTGAATCAGTTTCACAGTAGCCCTCCGTCCCCGAGGATTACTGCCGGTCCAGTGGCTTTATCTCGAACCACCAATATCGTTAAGGTTACGTGAAATATTATAGCGAATTCTAAATATAGCAATACGGGGCGGCGATCATGCGTGAAATGAAGGGATGACACGAAATCTGCCTAGCAAAGTGTAGAACTTTTAGCGTTCACGGTAAGAACCTCGTAGGAACAGGATAATTGAGGCTTGCAGGTAAATCTGCTGATATTATGGAAGTTTGCTTCATAACTGAGGTATTAGTGGGAACATCCGGCAGACATACTTTATTAGCGGATATAAAAGAGCGTAGCTGCTGAAGTTTACGATACCTATATAAATTGCATCATTTCCTACGGCCAGAGGACCTCTACCAGACACATAATAGGCCATTTTGCATTCTGCAACTTCTAATTGAGTTAGGGGTCGTTAGATCATCTGGTATTTTTTATTGTCCAAGAGTCCTGATCAGACCTTCAGGTCTGAAGGAAGAAAAGCAATATGAGCTTTTTTGAGTTGAGTTTAAAATGAAAATTAGTAAAAAAAACTTAAACTTCTAGCTGACTACCTATGTACATATTACAATAAAGTATAATATATTAAAAGTTATATATATGAAATTAAGATAGCAGAGTTAGGAATATTGTATATACATTCTCATTTTAAGTGAACTTTGTTCTTTTGAGAAATAAAATTCTTTAATCTTTGTCCCCCTTTATATAAAATCTAACATGTAAGAATTGGTGGAGAAAATAATTAAGGTACCAAATAACTCTATCGTCAGTACAGTTAATGTTAACATTCCCTCCGCAACTTAAGTACTTCAACACAGAATAACTATTATAGTACTTGGCTTCAGATATACATTTCCAGGTTCTAAACAGAAACACGATCACAAACAAGTTTTCACACGCGTTTTATAATCAAGTGCTGAAACCAAAACCGTCTTCATACCCATTATTAGAATAAACGACTTCCTAACTTAATTGAGCTTGCGGAATTCCGGAATTCCATATAAGGAATACCGCGAACATTAGGAACTTTCTATGAGTCGGAAAATGCGACACTTCTTACCCTTGGAAGGGAGGAATGGTATTTATGACGTGGTCTTGATTTATTGTGCAACCACCCTAGCGTTTTGTTATTCTTTGTCGGGGGCGACGAACTCCTCTAAAAGTCAGTGTCTGAGTCACATCTGAAAAAGCCTATTATATGTATTTGGTGGAATCAGAGAACCTTATTTTATTTATTACTAGTATCTGCCTGCGGTTTCGCGTTGTTTCTATAAATACATTAACGTGGTTATTTGGATCTTATGTGAACGATTTATGAGATAAAAAGCCTATTCATTCAACCTATACAATATTTTATAAAAACGTACATATTCACTAAAAACATAAGTTACGGAATTATATTTTCCTGCTAAAACCTAACCAGAGATTCTTATAGAAACCCGGTCCACCTCCACTCTCAGTACCTACCTATTGCCACGCCCTGCTAGGGTACCATTGTGTCTCTTATACATTAATTAGATACTAAGACCTAAAAATGTACACAGTGATTGCAATAAATAAATATGAATATGAACCACCAAAGCCTTTTATAATTCCAGGTCCAGACTATTAGTCTTGGTGGTGTGATCTTTCCTATGCTTTGAGTGGCAAATAAATAATTATATTTTTATTTCTACTAGATGACCTCGTGAACCGTATCACCTAAATACCATTATTTTTCTTTTAAAGCACCCTTTTATTCGGGCAAATAAAATAAAAAATCAAATCGCTCGAGCCTTTTTTAAGTTTTAGGGAGACTAACGAACAGCAATTGATTTTCATACTATAAACACATTTCTAGTATTCATTCCATAAGATGAAATTTATTCCTATCGTGGGCTGATGGTGGGTGAGCGGTATTTAAACAATTTCTAGTCTATTTTAGTATTAAAGTTACTTTTCACATAACGAAATTGCGTAGGTAGTGGGGGTGACTAGAGACCCAGCTTAACCACCCACAAAAGTAATTGTCAACTATTTTCTTGAACAATTTTTCTAATTTTCATTTAAAAAAAATTGATAGAAAAGCCAGCGGGGTCTGACAAGACCTTATTTCAGGTTAATGCACCTCTTTGGCACCTTGTAGAACGATTAGTGTGAGGTTATGAAATATTAATCTATCTGTCTCACAAACTTCTAACAACTGATCTATCCTACTAGCCTAGTTATATTATAAAACCGAAAGTTTGTGAAACCTGAAATTTTCTTACCTAGGAATTCCAAAAATATGAAATTTATTCCTATCGTGGGCTGACGGTGGGTGAGCGGTATTTAAACAATTTCTAGTCTATTTTAGTATTAAAGTTACTTTTCACATAACGAAATTGCGTAGGTAGTGGGGATGACTAGAGACCCAGCTTAACCACCCACAAAAGTAATTGTCACCTATTTTCTTGAATAAACAAACCAAGACGAAATTTAGCGTACGTTTAGAGCAAAGCCCAACTTAAATAATAAGCTACTTATTATACCGAAAATATGCGTGCGAAGCCGCGGGCAGAAGCTAGTATTATTATAAAGGTGAAAGTTTATATGTATAGGTTTGAAACCCCTACGCGCTCAAACTGTTCAAGGAATTTGAATAAAATGGTATCAGAGTAGCAAATAATAATGTCTTGGATTAAAACATAGACTACTGTTGTTCTCGGAAAATACAGTGTTCCTGTGGGATGATCGAATAATTCAAATATGTTTTCAAAAGCAGTTAACACCGCGGGGCGCAGCTATATGATAGCATGCAGATGATATAGTATGACTGGAATAAGTTTCCTTCTCAGATTGATATTAAATTGACGCCGCCACTCGAATGATTTTACTGTTATTGATTCCAATTGGATTGAAAAGGCGAGAATGTCTGGGAAGTGTGTAGAATTTACGCAGGGTTTTATGTGATTTGGCCTCACCTGGATTACGTGGGATATAATTTGACTGTTGTAAAACTAAAAACAGACTTAAAATAAGCGTTAAATCAAAGAGTATAACCCGTCTTCATGAGTCTGTGGTATTTTGTGTATTTTAGGATCATAGGTATTGCATTTTGTATATTGAAATAGGTATCTTAGACATAGTGTAATAATATGTAGTAGTCTATTAATTATGTAGTTATGTGACTATGGATAACGCCATCTTTTTCTCTTAGAAAATTATGCACACGTACCCACATAACGTTGTCTCTCTCTTCCAATAAGGTTTGCTGGGAAAAAACTCTTGTTAGCTCTCTTAAGCTCGCATTCGCCATTCCTTCCTTAGTCTTACGTTTTATAATTATGTAATTTTATAAGTTTTTATATGCGTTTTATTAAAGTTTATATATGTATTAAAGTTTTTATATGTGTTTTATTTAGTGCAATAGAGAACGAGAAATTCCTTAATATTTACAGTTTCTGGACATTTATTCACAAAGAAAATTATACTAGTATTTACAATTGAAACAATTGAGCTAACTGCCGACTGTTGCAAACAGTCTACAGATAGCTCAACTGATCCATATCAACACCAGTCGGAAGCGTCCCCAAGACGCTGGCTGCATTGCCACGCTGTATGGCAATGCTGATACGCTGTGCCAGATATTCACCAGCTCTCGGGTCACGCGTCGCTTCGACCAGACGCTCAGATAGTTTTTTGAAAACCCGAAGAGCCTCGGTACCCCACGGACCTAGGGTACACTTACAGTTTCTTAAGTTTTTTGGGATGATAACAAATCCCTTGAGAATCATAATTTTATGGGACCGCCATGACATTCTCTATACAACAACGAAAATAATATTAAAATCGGTCCATATTTGGATTGAAAAACATGCATACAGCCATACAAAGAACCTCATCTTTTTTGAAGTCGGTTTTAGTAACCGAATAAATAATACTCACTTCTTACAGTTCTCTCTTATATGGGCCAAACATTAATATTAAGCTGCGATTTAGTTTTTTGATCCCGTTATACTCCCAGAGACCAAATGAAAATTAAAATAATGGTGCTTACTGATTTAGCTGTATTTCAAATAAAATGGTAATTTCGGGAAGAAACCGGTACCTAATAATTTATTTAGCATATAGAAAATTACAATAACAGAAAAATTACTTATATTAAACTTTATTCACAAAGAAAATTACAATCGAATAATATAAATCAATTAGAACTATTTGATGTCATAAAGTTCTACATATTTATTGAATATACAACTTAAAAATTAGTCATTAAATATATATAACAGTATAGAACAATTACAACTAGTGTTTACACCTTATAAATTTCTAAAAAAACTAAGCCGTCACCAGAAGGCAGTGTCCAGAATGCTGGCAGCATTGCCCTGTTCGTTGACCGAAATGAAGAAGCAGTAAGCAGAGCAAGTTGGAAGCAATTACTTAAATCAACTCGAATACTTCACTACTTTTAATCCACTAATAAAGTAAACTTCAATATTTGATGTCGAGACTTTTTAATAAATTAAATGAATGAGTCATTGACTCCATAAATATTTTATGAGGGAATCGTGGCTTCATTTGTTATGTGAGTTACGTTTAAGTTTCTGAAAAGGGATAACGGAGTCTATTCACAAAAATATCAACGTATAATACTGAACCAACAAACTGGCAAACAGCCGACATTTATTTACGAAAAAAGTAGGTGGTAGGTACTATTACTATATATTTCGTTTCGATTATGAATCAGAATCAGAATCAATCGCTTATTTGCAGAATACAATAACTACAGGCCAAGATCTTAAAGCTATGTGATGACCATGTATTCGACCCGCAAGCAGGTATGCAAATATGAAATATATCATTATTATTTATAAAATATTGTATAAAATATCATTTATTAATGTTCTTAAAATTTAAGTATTCCTTTACACTATAAAAGAATTTGAAAGCAACCAAATATCTAACTTTTTCTTAAATAAGATTCCATTCAAATCCTACAATTTTCCCGGATATCTTGTTATAAATTATGCACATGTTAAAAACATTTTTCTTATAAATATCGATACAACATTGAGGTTGGTAGAGCAAATTCTGAAATTTGGCATTTTTTGTCGAATCAAAACATTACTACTTACACGTTTAGTAAAGTAAGCTGGGTAAGATTTGACAAATACACAGACTTCTCTAATGTACTAAAATTATTTTTATGTACTAATAATCAGCTGTCATGTTCGTTTTGCCATCCGTCTTATTTGTCCAAAACATAGAACGGCTGCATTTCGTGGCAGCTTTAGATTTGCTGCCACAAAATGCTGGAATGGCCTTCCACCACCAGTTAAAAATAGTAAATCCAAGTGGGCTTTTAAAAAATCTTTAAAAAATTATCTCATGGATTCCCAAAAATATCATGCTAACATTGTAGGTAGCCGTTCTAGGCCTTGACACAATCCGACACTTCATTAGTTTAGGTAGTTATTTAGTTTTTATGTTTTTTATGTTATAAAGGTAGACATGTAAGTTCCTGTTGTACACTCTTTTTGTTTGTTTTCATTTGTTTTTTATTTTAAATTTTGCTATTTTACTTGTGTATGTGTGAGTTACGCCGCGACTCACGTGTTTCATTCTGGCCTCCGCGGAAGACCAGCGCTATGGCAGGATACATCCTACCATAGCATCTGCTGAGTGTTGGCCATTTTTGTGACCTTTATGTTACTTTTGTATTAACTTTTATCTTTTGTATGTGCTATGTGTGTATTGGTTACAAAATAAACGCATTTTTACTTTACTTTACTTTACTTTTACTAATCATTTTATGAACTAATATACTTTTATATATCAACAATAGTTGAATATTATTTTCTAATTATTATACCAAGTGTTTAGTATTGCGACTGACATAATTTTAAGAACACGAATATGATGAAAAAAGTCAATTAAAAAAAACTACAGTTATGTCTGAAGTAAAATAATCGTATAACAAAAGTTGATCCTAAAGGGGTCCAGAATCTTAGCTTAGTACACATGTTTCGTGGCACCCTATATAAAAAGTATAAAAAGAGAAAGTCATATAATTTTTCCTTTCATTAAATCAATTAAAATTAAAAGCCCTCTTATGTAACCTTTACATCCAGTGATAAAGAAAGCTCTTTCATCCATGTCAATTAGGATCAGGTTAGAACGTCTCTAAGCTGGTGATCTGAAAACTAACATAGCCATCTATTGTGGTAGCTAATCTCTGTCATCTATCTACCTTGCGTCGTGACAGGCCGTGTGAACGGAGGCTGTTGGATGATAGAATGTAACAGTGCCATCAACCTCTTCGTTCATTCCTTTGGCGGTCGCTGCGCTTGCCAGAGTACCATCCACCACACTCATATTATAAATTCAAAGTAATTCTGTATGTCTGATTGTCCGTTACCTTTTCACGTCTAAACTTCTGCTTTATGTTTTCTATGTTTCTCGTCAATCGAATGCCTGATAAAGTTAGGTATATTTTTTTCCTTTGTATAAAATGTAAGTACCTACCAACCTAGGAACTTAGGAACTCAATCTTATTGCCTAGCACAATAGCTCAATCGTTAGATTTACCTATATCATTTGGACTACTACCTACCTAATATACCTATATAATGCAACGGTACATATGCAATATTATGCAGCGGTTTATTCTGTAACTCTAATTTTTCTTGCATGTTAGTATTTTTAGTATTTTATACTGACCTAAGTACACATTTTTTTTGTTAAATTAAGTTTTATGTATTATGTATTATTGAGTACTTGTCCTGTTTATAAAATAAAGATATTTTATTCTTTTTTATTATTTTTATTTTTATAAGATTTAAATATATAAGAACACCTTGTACAAAGCTGCTAAAGAGATCTTAATGATATTTGGCAGCGAGATAGATTGTATCCCAAGGAAGGAATTGAGCTACTTTATGTCCGGGAAAAACGCGTGCGAAGCCGCGGCTAGAAACTATATAGTTGTGAATATTTTGGGAATCATTTTGCTAGGAATACGGGTCTTTGCTGAATTTATTTGTTGACCTCTTTAATGATAAAGCGGTTGCTGTCATGGTTACGAACACTTAAATCACATCATCATCAAAAAACATAAATCATGGTTAATATCACAAAAAATGCTGTCTGAATTTAGTTTTCTTTTATCAGTAGATAGAAGAATGGTATAAAAATGTACAAAGACATAATTTTTTGTAGTAATGAGGCATAACGACTTCACAGAACTCAAATCAAAGAAGCTGACGTGAAAAGAAGAAAGAAGGCCTCGAGGTGAAAACGCGATTTATGGGATTTTTCCAAAATCTAGTAAATGATTTGTACGTAAAAAGATATTTTACAAGATGAAAGACACAAAGTCACGAGCGCTTGTATTATGTATACTAGACGATCGCCTCGCGGTTTCATCCGCATAGTTTCTGTTCCCGTGGGAATTCCGGGATAAAATATAGCCTATGTCACTCTCTGATAAGCTTCCTAACGGTGAAAGAATTTTTCAAATCGGTCCAGTAGTTTCGGAGCCTATTCAATACAAACAAACAATCAAATCATTTCTCTTTATAATATTAGTATAGATTTTGTAACGTAGATTATTCTTAAGGCGAATAGTAGGGTAGACAGTGGCGCCACTACATATTTAATTTTATAATTACGTTGTACAAAAGAATTATCAAAAAATCGGACCGCGCGTAGACGATATCTATCATAAGCTTTTTTTAAATGTATCTTTAATAGTTTTGTTTTGCGTTATTCAATCAAAAACCTTGTTTGGAGAGCTTAGTGGCCACCAATAGGAACTAAACTCTTGAAACAAGTATCTGCCTAAATAATACAGTACAAAACTATTAAAAATACATTTAAAAAAAGCTTAAGATAGATATCGTCTACTCGCGGTCCGATTTTTGGATAATTACTTTGTATAACGTAATTATAAAATTAAATATGTAGTGGCGCCACTATCCACCCTACTATTCGCCTTAAGCAGCCAATATAAATAGGTATTAACTTTGAATTTAAGGACAAGGTTTTTGTTACTATAAGACGTAATCCCTAACACTCGGAGTTACGGCGCTAGAGTCCGAAGGAAGTCCCAAAGTTTTTCAACTCCTACGTCACTTGACCTCGTGGTGTTGGTTAGCACTTTCCCGTACTGAGGGAAGAAGGCGTGTTCAAGTCCCGTCGACGTAGAAAAATTCTTGGGATATTATTTGATATCTTAAGGGTCTGTTTCACAATGTCCTGATAAAGTATTGATTAACTATCTAACACATAAATTATTTGGAGGATAAAAGGAATGAGTTATGGACGACTTTAAACGACAGTTAGCGCTATTACGCGGTAGTCGTCAAACGTAACAATGATGTTTATCCAACGGATAAGTAACAAATAGCTTATTTGGAACTTATGCAGAACTTATCCGGACATTGTGAAAGAGACCAGAATTTGATTAAAAAGGGAATTACTTTGAACGACGTAGGGGTTTTGCAAGTGAGGATTAATAGGTATGAACCTTAGTAGCAAAGCGTAGTAAATAATTCATGGACCGTATCAGGTGTCTATGTTCCGATGGTAAAATGGAATTCGTCCAAACTTTGTTATTCATAAGTCACTGGGTTATTGATGGATCGGTCATCCGTAACATTTTTCGGAACCAGTTTTTTGCTTTGGAAGGAAAACTATGTTGCCACATTCATAAGGTCTGGAGGAGATTTTTTAGACATGCTTATTTATTACCAATTGAAAAAATAAACTAAATTTTTTTTTTATCCGGAGTTACAACAGATGTGAAAATGTAGTGTTAGTTATTTACGAGCCCAATTAGAAATATCACACTAATATTAAAAATGCGAAAGTTTGGATGGATGGATGGATGGATAAATGGATGGATGCATGGATGGATGGACGTTTGTTACCTCTTCACGCCAAAACTACTGAACGGATCGGGCTAAAAATTTGCATACAGGTAATTCTAATCCTGGAATCAAACATACTTATACTACATACTTATACTTATACTTAAGCCTATACATACTTATACTTATACTTAAGCCGTGGGCATAAACTAGTGTTAAAATAATGGAACAAATACAAAGTAACATTTCATTATCATAGGATACACACGACTTAAGTAACACAATAACTTACATTCAAATCTTCTGGTTACAAGATTAACTCTATCGGTAAAGTCTCATAGAGTTCTATTAGCAATTCGGTTGGTAGAGCATAGTGCATGCATGAAGTCTGGCCGTTTATCTAATTTACCGAGCAGACTCCAGCTGCTTATTTAAATGGAATGTTGCACTGGCACAAAGCAAGCCCTGCATTTATAGGCTAATAACCTAATAAGCGGAGCGCAACTACCTAGTCACAATTCCTACATAAGTGCTGCTGCCTGGACAAAGTGAAGAGCATTGCTAGATGAAGGAAATCTTAAAGTATAAAGAGTTCGAAGACTGTAGGCATCTTACAAGGTAAAGGTACTCAGCCTGTTCCTGATGCTCGTACTTTTACAAAATTAACGTATTTCTGATCTGCTCTACCATAGCTATGCGCTATAATGCAAATCACCCGGCAACTCTATAACATACTGTTGATAAATCTGTGTCTTCTGCAACGCTCGGTGTAGTTCCGAGTTCTATCGACGCAACCGCGTGGCGCCCCGGACGCGCGACAGTATAACCGAGCGCTCGCAGAGGACGGACGTACGTCGCCTTTCCCCCGCTCGCCCGAACACTCCACGAAACAAGTTTCAAAACTTGAACCCTAGGGACCCTGTCCCAATCCCACCGTCGAGCTCAAACATCACAATGGACTATAGTGCTCCCTCTAAAACGAAAGTTTACAAACTTTTCAACTAGTTTTACACACTTTTCTTGTGCGATTGTGCTCTATCTTGATCGAATGATACAATACGCGGTGTGACAAAAACGCGAGTGAAATTGTTTATTGTTTTAAAATCGAGGACAAATACCGTTGAGGATTCGGTTTTGAATTTTCTGTTTTGTTTATGAGGACGCAAGCGAGCTGCGTGTTGGAAAGAGACAAGATGAAGTCCAAACGTGCGGGAGCGACAGGTGTGGTGGCTTTGGCGGTCCTTCTGGCGGCTATAACAGGTAACTTTGAACCAAAATCTTATACGTTTTTTTTCCATAACACCTGTTCCAGTAAGGAAGTAAGTCAGGATTAAGTTCGTCTAAGAACAGATTTATCAATATTTTTCATGAGAAAAAAAGATAAGGCTGCGTTTATGACGTCGGTGTCGTCGGCTGCCTATGATTCATACAGGCAGCATTTGAGGTTATATTTTGAATAAATAAGTGTTTAGCTGATTACTCAAGGCCGACGACTTCTAACGTAAAATTTTATAAATATTTTCAAACTATAACGCGATCTGAACACATTATTATTGGTATTATTTAGCGGGTATTTAACGGTACGGTAAATAAACGCGATAAATACCCGTTAAATAATATTATTAGTAAAATTTTTATTTTCTACAAGAGTTAGGTACCGTTGAATAATTTTCCACAACTCAATTTTTTTTTTGCGACAGCCCTATTAGACTATTACTTTATGGTGCAATAGATGAAAAATAATACAAAACTGACAACAAATATTAATTGATATCGTTTTTGCATCTGAAAAGATGACTTCGTCGTCGAGGTTGTGTATGACACCCTCATAATGCAGAGGTACATTTGGTGCACCTTGTATAATTAAAATATCCGTAAATACTTATATAGTCCTGAGATTAAGGTCCTAAATTTTTATAATGATTATTTAATAATATTAATTACGTAAGATATTACTAAAATAATCATTATTACTCAAAATTTAGGACCATAATGTCAGGACTATTTAAGTATTTTCGAAATCTTTCAATAAGTATCTTATAGGTATTTCTATCTGTTTTGCTTGATTTTCTGCTAGGTCCAAGTTTTCCTATCTACTTACGCGCTCTACCTTAATAGTAGGTACCCATTCATAATCTTAATGAATCATGGAAGCAAGTAGCCGAGTTACACTTCATTGATGAAACGTAGCAACCGATACCGTTAGTTCGTTCAACCATTGCTCATCAGCAATTAGAAACTGAATTTACGTGACCACGACAAGCCTAGTTGTGCAAAAACCGTTGTCGTCCGTTACACACTGAACAGGTGGGACAGAGCAGATTAATACTGAAACAATTGTGTATTCTACCACATTGGTTCCGGGTGTAACCGTGCGTAACTTCTCATACAACTTTAGTTCGATTCACGTTGATAAAACGGAAATCTGTCGCTCTGATCAATGGTTTTCTAATTGTAAGTAGATTCAGAGAGAAGATAGCTACCAACCCTACGACGGTAAGCACGCTTATAAGAATCAATGTAAAATAAAACACTCCAAGCAACAAGATATAAAATGAATTAAGGGTTAAGCTATGTACATTTCTTTGTAAATAAGTTCATGGTTTATAATTATTGTGTACAATAAAGAATTAAAGAACAGCGCGTTCATCGAAACGAGGAATAAATATCCCACATTCCAGAACTTAGAAGAAGAAGGCTTAGAATGATGATAGACACAAACGAGGTGTATCCAAAATATGCGACAAATATGTCTCATTTTCCTATTAGTATGTGCGAAAGCACTGAAGTTATATGCTTGTCAACCCACACATAGATTCGTTTTTGGCTTCAAAATCCAGAGAATTGTTGAGTGTCGCTATCCCTCTGCTATTACAGCAGCGTGTTTAACCTCTATGTTCCTCAACAAATACAATATCGGACTTAAACTTGCAGAATCATATTCCATTTCAGAAAACAGAACACGAAAACAATAATCCTTTGATAATCGCGAAAGCAAGACCAACTGCAATTTGATCAACGCAAATAGGATTCGTACGTTTGAGAACGGAATGAATAGCAAACTAATCCCAGCTCAATAGCTCAGTAGATTGCCTTGCAGCACGTGATTTGCTTTCGTTACACTTTACACGCGAAGTGAACATATTAATTGAGTCTTGACTTGAATCTCTCAACGAAATATGGGACGAAGAATTGTTAAGTCGATATCTTTGATAGGGCTCTTTGCCTACGTGATAGAATGAGGAATGGAAAGGGTAACGGGAAGTCTGATATTAAATCTCAGATGAATAGATTGAAGATGCGATGAGAAAATCCAGACTCCAGCTCTAAGAAGCATTAAGATACTCTGAGGTACTAGTAAGCCTCAAGCTGTGTATGCTCATGTAGTAAAAATGTGTAACATCTTAGTTCGATCTTGCTATTAGAAATCTGTTTTTGATTTCATTGATGGTATTCAGTGTCGAAGATCATAGGATACCAGATAATACACTTAATATGAGATAGATAATTATTGGAAATCGTGCAAGATCATCTATAAGCTACACGTATATCGCGGTCGAGATCCGATTCATAATGGGATTAACTACAAACTGTTATCTGACAGTTAATTGTTCGCAAACTGAGCTTAATGTACATTCTACTCAATATCTACTCAAACCTTTATCGTTAGTTTCCCTTACTAACGAGCAATCCTTAGATTTAGGTATGCTATATATTCTCCATTGAATTTAGATTCCCAAACTGTGTAGCCAATTCGCTCATCAAGATTATGTTCTTCGTGATTAGCTATAGCTAACCGTTTGTGGAGTGAAACCTCTCTATTATCTCATAATCTACATGTTCACATACAATTTACACAAATTCGAAGCATCTGCCGAGTCATTACCCGCGCTCATTTGAGCTAGTTAACGGCAAGACCGCTCTAATGGTATGTCAACGGCTTTCCTCGGTCATGGCCGTTTGCGATTATGACCGGTAATTAGGAGAATGACGAATCTTGATGGGATTCTCACTAAATGAGCTAAAGACTAAGTTGCTATCAAACCTAAGCCTTAATAGGTAATCAGTAGTAATAGCAATGATGAAGCTATTAAGATTGCATGTATGTGACGCATCAGTTTGTGCTATATTCCGATGGAATCTTGTGTATGAGTATGGTTCTTATTGACATTTGTTTGAGAACAATCTTGCCTGATGGTAAATGACGATGTGGGCGAAATGTATCACGTAGTTCTAGAAGCCTATTCACTCTCGTCTTAAAGACACACAATTATTATTGGTTACAATAAATCGGGTGCTTTGTTTATCTATCTCCCTGAAGTGTTTTATTCTGAAAGGCTCCTGAATCATCAATTTCGATAGATAGATATTTACTTACTCGTTGCTGCCCACGCAAATGACAAACACAATTTTGTTATGAGAAATACCAGAATATTGATAATCTGATCTGAACATTCAACATTTATCTCAGACTTTATGAGAACTTCATGGTGAGAATTCTCAGATTTTCTCTTAATTCCTAGAAAGCAATTTTATAACCATCAACAAAATCCAAGAAACTATCTCCACAGATTACGGAGTCACGTACCATATAGCCACATTACGTGCCGCGAAGTTCACGTGTGATTCATCACTGCGACCCACATCACGCCTTCCCTTACTGTTAGAGCAAAATTAGAGACACTTTATTTACCTTTAGCCGCTTTTCACTTTGATATGGGTAAGTGGTAATTAATGTTAGTACCTAACCTACATTGACATCATAATGTACCTATGCCCTGTTGGCTAGTTTCTATGTTAACGGATGCCAGGCAGTCCGTATGCTCAAACTCTGTAAAAAACGCTACGGCAGTAGCGTGAAAAACACTTGGAAAGCCTTCGCTTCGCTTTCATGCCAAGCTTTCATGCTATGGTTTTGTAGTGGTTTCCTACGGGTCCACGCCTCTGTTGATGTCAGGTCTTCTATCAGCTAAAGAGACGACGACGTCGAGTAACCCTTGTATTGAAAAAATATTCCGATTCTTAGGGATCGTTTTTCTTTTTTCGTCGTAAGAGATCCATAGATTTAAGTCTATTTCAATGATCTGACAGAAACCCTTGAGAGTGATTTCCTTCGTCCGAGCAGAAACTTCTCATCGTCATCTGATGATGACAGAAAAGTAACAAACATAAATTGCCAAATATTTAAGAATTTGAAATGTACCAAATCTAATGTCACAGCCGCCTGTATACAACTTTTATACAAAGCATAGTTTTTTTTAGCATCATTTACACTCTATTTTTCCCGTGACGCAAAGTAATTTGTGACTCTATTCAAGCTTTTATTTATCTTTTTTTGCGTAACACAATACATAGTACATTATATCCCTTCTATTTGTGTTCAGGAAGCTTGTAGCACACGAGTCCAGTTACAGCTTTCGAATCAACTGAAATATAACAAGTACAAGGAAGTACAGAACTGAATTCAATAAAACATTTTATTGACAGAGAGATTGGGGCTGGAGCGGAACGGTGATCGAAGATTGAGCTGGCAAAATGCCGGACAAGTGAGCTGTCGTGTTTTTAGTCTTTTAGAGTCTCAGTGCTTAAAAATAATGATATGAGTAGGTTTTTCATGCTGATCATCTTTGCCGTTTTTTTGTATTGTTTGTATTGTTATGGATTGATACTTGCACGTTATGAAACAGGCTATAGACAGTAATAAAAGCTATGGCTACAGAACCTGCAAATATCATGCTTCCTCTAAGAAGAGGATGCTTCCTTAGATATGCTGTTACCTATTCCTACAAAAAGATTGTAAATTCACAATTTAAATTCAGTTTTCAATAAAAACGTCGTGGATGTTTATAAATAAAACAACGAGTGTTGATATTTTGGAATTGAATTCATCAATACAATGGTACATAATTTAGTAGTTTGTAAACCTATCGGAACTGGGCTATGTCATCAGCTGATAGCACTTATCTAATCAGTTAGGTAGTCCCCTATCAAGCGGAATCACCGGCGACGTAGGGCAGAAATGTGCGTGGATGAGTCGAGGCATTAGCATGTGCAGACGGCAAGTAATACACATTATACGTATGTACATTGTACAATGTCCAAATCTTCTATCCGTAGGCTTTATTCAATACACCACTGTTTTGGTCGGTGGAAGCTCATATCTATGTATTTAAATCGGCTTTAATATCATAATAAGCATGTCAACTTTTCTAGTATTCTGGATATTCCATTTTAGAGGATCAAGAGAAGTGACGTGTTCGGTGGTTTTACTTTGCTAAAACGGATTTTTAGAGTTCTGTGATAGTTTTCGGTGTGATCAACGATTTTGTTCATGATTTTGGTCAATTTCAAAGGAAGGTTTTGTCGAAATCAACTTTTCTGGAACAAAAATTTGTCTGAGGTCAGTAAAATATTAAGATTCTCAGAAGTAGCATTGGGGATCCATTCGATGTAGATTGGATGGAACCCCCGAACAACCTACTTCGTTAAAACTCTATGTTTGCAACATCCTCTAGAAATACCAGATCCTCATTTCTTGGGAAGTCGATTTCCGTTTACCCTAGAACTGCATAGATCACTTTCATGCCTTTGAAGACGACCGGTTGGCTACCGGCCGGTCCACTGCTACAACTGGTTCTCTTAGGGCTCCGGAAATTGCATGGCTTTGCAAAACTTTTCTATTTTAAGGTCCTCTACAAATTATTTTATTTGCATATCATGTGAAGTTATTCTTTGTTTACAAAATAATATGAATTTAATGCATTTTTCATAAGAAAGCACGTTACTTTTCTTAATCTAAGTTAAAATGTAGCTGATTTTAAGTAATTTTTAACACTTTTTCTTCATAAAAATACGAGGTCTCTGATTCTTTTCAAGTTGATGAAAAATTCAAAACAGGGAACATAATTTTGCGAGTCAAGTATAAAATAAAAACGTGAACAGAATTTTGATTCTCGCCGCTCGTCATACTCTGTTGACAACGTCGTCAAAGGGAAGCTACTGTAGCATGACGCTTTACGCCAGTTAATAAAAAACTCCAACCTTACTCACCTTTACCCGACAAAATTAGAAAGCATTCCTTTTACATGGACATTTAAATTGAGTCATGAGAAACCATAACAATCCGGGTTATGTAAGTGAAAACGGAATTGAAAAGTTCGTGAGCGATCTGCAAACCTCGTAACCACAATACATAAATATACAGTAATCCGACTCCATACTAGACCGCCGGAATCGACGCACGCACATATAGGCGTCATTTACACGGCCGCTAAGGTAGTCTCGGCATGCACATCTATCCAGTGTCACGCCGCGCGCCGCGCGCCGCCGAGACTGGTCGCTGCGCTGAACGAGTTTGTTGTGCCGCGACCCCCACGCTGTCCGCTCCCGTTTCGGTACCTCAACGTTGCAAGTGCGCGAAATAATAAATTAAATAATGGCGGCATCACGACCACGAGTATACTGCAGTGTTTACGGGTGCCTAAACTCAACGTTCGTTAAACCAACACTGTCATTTTTTCGACTTCCTGCTAATGCTGAAAGGTAAAATAAATATAGTCTTTACCACGTTTTAGGGTTCCGTACCTGAAGTATAAGTAATGCCAATGTTACTAACAAATATTTATGTAGTACCTCCATATAATTTTTTCTGAAATTCACTTATTTTTTCCTACTAACTTATTTTGCGGTCTAAATGTATTCTACATTTATATATATAAAAAATGAAACCCGTTTTCCTTGGTCACGGCATCACGCGTGAATGGCTGGACCGATTTCGCTAATTCTTTTTTTGTTGTGTTTGTTATTGTCAGGAGAAGGTTCATATGAAAGAAAAAATTAATAAAGTTGGAAACATTAATTTCCACGGGGGCGAAGCCGCGGGGCGCAGCTAGTTAAATATAAAAGACCTAATTTTGGTACGGAACCCTAAATGTGCCAAGTCGACACGCAATTGGCCTTCGCTTTCTTGTTTGTCTCTTCGGAGGTGGGTGATGGTCAAAAGATAGGTAGGTAGGTACTATCATTAAAAATGTATGGGAAATTCTGCTGTGTATTTAATGTAATAATGTAGGTGGGTATATATTCGCTTTTAGGGCGCTTTTCCTGTCATGCGTTTTTGCGCCCGCGTGCGGTTCTCGACCGCGAGCATTTAGCACAGATTTCGTTTGCCGCTGCTAGAGATGGGAGTTATTCATATACATAGATAGATATTTTTTCTATGTATTCTAAATTAACATAATATGTTTCATTCCTGAACTCAAACCACACACGCATTCAATAAAAATATACACACCGCTGTATTACTTTTTGTAGGTACCAACCCTAGCGCTCCGCTCAACTGTAGGTATAAAGTTCAAAGAGACGGCTGAGTCATTGTACTGTATACATTTATCTACTGTGTCGTAACTAATTGTCGGGTTCGTAACTTTTACGTGCCAGAAGGCAATTCATTTTCGGAAGAAAAATTCGACCTGTTTCATAATATTTTTGATATACCTACCGAGATCGGAAACGGCAACAAATTTCATAATCATATCGTACATAACCATAACCAAACAAGTACGTTACGAGCGAATAACCATGAGTTGTTCATTCATAAAGTAGGTACCTAATGAAAATCGTTTTCGTTGGAACATACGCGCTCAGCAGTTCAAATTCAAACGTATAAAGAACAATACAAGTTATTGACACAGTTATGGGTTTCAATAAGTCGAATGCGCTTCATTGATATCGAGTCGTATCGTAAACATGTCATGAACGCCTTGTTACTTCGTAAATTGTCTGATATGGAAGCACGAGCTTATGAAATAAAAGTGCCTCGTCTATTATAACAATTGCTCTGAAATATTGCTCTTATGCTCTAGAACGCATACTTGTTACAATTTATAGCACGCTTCATCACTTCGAGGAACCTTGTTACCTTTGGTAGGTTATCATCTAAAATCATGCTTGTTATAAAGTTTCACACAGTCAACAAACTCAGAGTATTTTTTATTGTTCCTTTAGTTAGAGACTTCTATCTAGAAGAATTCATTCAGAATAGATCACTAAAGTCATATTATCAGAGCACTGTTTGACCGGCCACAACACAACGGAACACACTTTTGTGAGAAACTGAATGAATCAGAAGCAATAACTTTGCCTAAGAATCAAAGGGACATTTAGAAAAGTCACAGGGAATTCTTCGGGAAACTATTCGATTCTTCAAACTAGTTTAAAACAGTGGAATATGTCTCTTGGTTATCAATACAACAAGCGGAATACAAGTACCTTGTATAAAAGTAAAGGAAGCCACGCACAATGTAGGAATGATCAAGACAACGGGTTCGCGGCGAGGGCAGCGCCAAACAGAGTGTGTCCAGACCGGACCGATGACCGCGCTCGCAGACCTTGACGGGGTTGCATTATTCCAACCGGTACCTGCACTACTTCGCTTCTACCTTGTCTTTGCTACACGATGTCATTTACCATCAGGCTAGATTGTGGTCAGACAAAGGTGTATCATCACACTAATATTATAAATGCGAAAGTTTGGATGGATAGATGGATGGATGGATGTTTGTTACCTCTTCACGCCAAAACTACTAAACGCATCGGGCTGAAAATTTGCATACAGGTAATTCTAACCCTGGAATCAAAGATAGGCTACTTTTATCCCATAAATCAGTTCCCATGGGATAGAAATCACTTTTAAACGTTTCTATAGAAACGACGCGTGCGGAGCCGCGGGCATAAACTAGTAGACTATAAGAATCGTTTCGTTTTTCGAATGCCGCTGATACTTTGATAGAAATAAAAATTCAACCGGTACCTGCACTACTTCGCTGCTACCCAATATCACTTACCAACAGGTGTGATAGTGGTCAAACGAAGGATTAAAAAACAAACTGTTTCTATAAAAAAAAATCCTTCCAATGCCGCTGATACTTCTATAATAATGAGCTGAAGAGAGACGCCTGCTAGGTTTTCAGCTGACAATAGGCAGAGTAGCCCTAGTGTCTAAATTAAAGTTTTTAGGGTAGATTAATTGAACTGTTAAAGAATTTTAAACATATTGATAAATCGAATAATTTAGTAGGTAATTAATTCTCCGATAAATAAACATTTTCATAACAGGTTTTTGTTACGAATTAGGGACAGCTATGTAAGTAGAATATCTAAGACAGCAGTGGACTAATAACTGATGATGATGATGCAAGTAGAATATCTAAGAAATCTTGGACAGAGCGAGAATATAAAAAAAATGTTGAAGACGGATAAGCCTTCATATTTGTATCATATTCTCAGGATCTTTCATCACTAAATTTTGTCTGACCTCTTAATTTAAAGTATCCAAGTGACCTAAATGCAGTAAAAAAAATTGGTTGTCTGTAAAGTCGGTTTACTGACGATAGTTGAACGTGACAACGTCTTAAGAAAATACTGATACTGGTAGCATTTGATACTCGATCAAAACATGTAAATGTACTATAGTATAGCAGCTGTCCACGCAGACGCATCGCTCACTCAAGTAGGAGAGAGACGGATGTCGAGCGCTCTCGCTTGCACTTCAAGCCTTGCATGGAACGCCTCAGAGCGAGGTAACGCCGCATGACGTCATGTTTTTTCGTGCGTGCAGCCGGCTCTATCAAATTATAAGACGTTGTCACGTCAATAATGGATTGGTTAGCCCGACTGCATTGACCGTGTGCCCAGGCAATTTACGCAACGCTTGGAAAACTGATAGCGCTACTGGAACTACGCTATCCGATGATTCTAACAAACAGACAGGTTCAGTACATCATTGGATGTACTGAACAAACGCTACTCTATGGAGTAGCGTTTGTTCAGTAGTACACCATTTGCTTGGCCCCTTGTCCGGTTTAGATCAGATTCTGTTAAGGACAGTTTCGGGATAAAGCGAATTCATTTCAAAAAAGATTCGGATAGTAGGCACCTACTTGTACAGTCAAATTTTAGAATGTCGGTCTGACAATGGTTTCACACCTTCTTTTCTCGGTTAAGATCTATTCTGCTTCCACCACTGAGTTCCACATTGACAGGGGAACCAAAGTTTCACATAAAGTTACGCTACGTATAGAAGAGACTTTAATAATGCTAACTGAACCGCGTAGTTTCTTAAAAGCATCAATAAATTTTATTGCGAACTTCGTAACATTATTAAACTCAGTTGATTTACCAGAGGGTCGGGGGAAGTTGTAACAGTTTGAAATGAACGCAAGTTTTTCTCTTGACAGGACACGGTCGACTGGTTAGCATTTCACTACGGCTAAGGAAAACTTTCAAGTCTAACTTATTTTCAATTAGTATTCCTTTATTCTTTTTTAGAGTAACGAACTATTATTATAAGTCACTTTTGATATGAAATGCAGAAAACTTTGCGCGTTGTTCTGGTTTTTCACAACCTACTTAAAAGTTTTTGTTCGATACATTTTCAACAAATCTTATGTTTTTCAGGTTGAGTTACAGTTTTGAAAATGAGTAAAGAGTTGTAACAACCATCTAAGCATAATATAATCTTTACTGTTAAGAGTATCTGTAAAAGGTACTAATAGGTCCTTACATAATAAATTCGAGCCTGGGTGGTTCATATTATGTCTAAAACGGCTGCTAGGAATCCCCTTCCACAAAATAAACTCAGAGATTTATTGCCATACTTGGATACTTAAGATTACTAAGCTTTAAAATGGAAACAAACGTTACAAAGATGCTGACTTTAACGTTGTTCTAAAAATTTTAAGTGCTGTCATGGGGAATTTAAAATGTAGGGAACAATGTGCCTAACTTTAGCATTTTTGTAGCTTCATGTGGTTTCTAACAACCTTGGTTTCAATTTCTATTGTCTCGTGTGTGGCAACCGCTTGCTACGGTTATTACTAAAAACCTTCACGCCTACTCGAAATAACTCTGATTTTATTAAAAATTTGCTTCAGACCGTGTGGGTTCATTCACGTGAGATATGAATACCTGTGGTAGGTATTCATAGCACTTAAGGGTATGTAGCTCAGCTGTTGAATTTAGAGATCAATGGAGGAGTTTTGAGAATTGGATCAATAATTCCGGAGTTGACCATTACACAAATATACTTGCAGATGCTACCCCTATAAAGAATTCGTATGTCACTTTCGATCAGTGGTAAAGGTGTGGTAAAGTCTTTTAATCGTCTTCCATTTCAGTTCAAAGTGATAATATCACTCGTCATGCTCGTATGTGAATTAAACGAGTGAAATTGTGCATCATTGTTTCAAAAAAGATGCTTGCAGAAAAAGTCGATTCCAACTGCTCAGAAATGCAATAATTTGCGTTGTTTTTCCCACGCGAATGTACTTTTCATTCCATGAGTTGATTCTCAGTATTGTTTTAGGACAATAATCGTAGAATGTTAATGAATAAGTGCGATCACTATCTAAAGATTAATGTCGTTTTTACTGTTGTTCTGTCGGATTTTTTTATCTATCGATATGATAGGAGAAACAATGTTATTCAAATCTTTTGGCAGTGTTTTATTAACAAAGAAAATTGTTTTCTATTTGCGATTGTCCTCCCCAATCTTTCTTCTGAATTTGTTTTCCTCATAGCTAAAACGGGCACGTAAATGTACTAAAATATACGACAATTTATCTACATTTTACCATCCACTACACAATAATTTATCAAGGAATAAACTTTCACACCATAATTCACTGTAAATGCGGGTTTTTAAGCGACTGCTGTAAAACGGTGTTGATAGTGTGAATTGGAAAGTTTTGGATAGAAGCCGCTAAAAGGTGTTAAAAGCTCTAGTTTCGGCTATCAGACATTTTTGTGTTCACACGAGTATTGTCTCGTTTTAACATATCGTTTACAACTAATTGTAATTTCATGAGAAACTGCTTAGCGGTTTGAGTCATCTACCTACGCCCGGTTTAGGGATTGTATAAAACAATTTCAAATGGATGTCGAGATGGTCGTGTTATTAACCGACTTTTCAAATAGGAGGATAATCTATGTTCGGTTTTATGTATGTTCGTCAATTTCTTCGTCAATTATTGACCGATTTTGATTTCACTATTGTATAGAAAATGATCCCGAGGTCGTGTCATAATTTTTGTATTCTTGACTCGTTAAAAACTGTGTAAAATTAAGTGATTTGAAATCAGTTTTCAGTTTCTCAAAACAATCAGATTATTTGACACTTTATCTACTGTTAATTATTTATTAATTTGCTGGAAAACCGTTCTTTAAATTCTTCCTTACAGACTACATCAAATAAAAAAATACCTGGCATGAATTTTGCTTACCTACTTTGTTTTTAAGCTAACGGTTTTAAAACAATCACGAAGGATTGTGGTAGCATAAACCAAAAAACTTAATTATACAACAATTTCATTCAAGGCCGACTCTTTGCATCAGAAAGTCTCAAAATACCAAATTCATCAAGCAGAAAATTTAAACCGTATTTGCATGCTCATTTACAATCAGACATTAATCAACACACTACTCCGTTGTAAGCTTAGTGTAATGACTTTCATATCTTAATCGTGGCTATTCCTGGACTCAAGTGGTCAGATAATGGAGCCATAAGCATCACTCTTATAAAGTACCTACCAACTAGACGCTTGTGTTTGTTTTAGAGAGATTTTGAGGAAGTTTACGGCAGCAGTTACGAATCTAAAATTAGAGAATCTAAAATAGTTTTGTGTAGAAAATTTTACGAATCAAAATATTTTTATCATACTAACAATTAATTACCATGATTCGTTTTGCATATTTATTGCTGTTTATATATAAGTACCTCCCTATTACATACAGGTGTATTTTTTAAACGGGGCATTAAGGGGATGTAAGGTCTTCACGTCGGTTCAGTTACCTTAAGCGACGTTGCTTCAGGAAAATGGTTTTAGGAGACCATATTATCATATTATCCATATTTTTAGAGCGATTTTCATCTCTATTCAAAGATTTTAAAAAATACAGTTAGCAAGAAAATGGGCATTACACACTTAAACTTTATTTAGTGCCAAGCGATCCTGTTTCTTATACTGATCAAAAACTTCTATTGGACCAACTGAGGTAAGAGTACCAAAAAAGTCAGAAATCGCAAAAACTTTCCCTATCTGACAAAAAATTTACCTATAGCTTTACTGTCGTGAATAACTTTGTTATTTTCAAAACGTTTATCATCACCCTTTTTTAAGCCCGAATATTTATGTACCTTCAAACCTGACGTTTCCCCGCAAATAATACCAATCTTAAATTTAAGGGTCTGTTGAACTCCCAACCATACAAAACAGCGTTACGAAAGAATCTGAGCTACGTCTGCTCATCCAAAAGAAACACGGTAACCTTAATAGGCTATTCAAAGTTCGTCGAGATGGAAAAAGGTTCAAGGCCAGAATTTTTCATACTCGCATGTTCTTTTGCGTCATTAAATAAAGAGCCCTTACGCGTAACCGGTTTTCACTTACTCTGATTTATAGGTAGGTACTCCTTTTATTTTTATGTTCAAATGGGCTCCAAATTACTGGATAGTCCATTAGGTTTCCCATCTTACGTAGATAATGACATTATTTTATGGATATAATAATGGAGTAGGGTTAGATAGAGTATAGGCTAACATGATATTATAATGTTGAATGATAGGATACGCTGAGCCACTCGTGTTTTCTATCGATTTGGTTTGTGTCTAAATCGTTTTTTTTTCTCATTTGATACAAAACATTGATTTGAATACTGTTTATAAAAGCCATAGTCCAAGCCCAAGTTTTTCCATCGATTTGGTTTGTGTCTAAAGCGATTATTTTCTCATTTGAATAATAAAAATGATTTAGATACTGTTTGCAAAAGCCATAGTTCAAGCCACTAGAAGGATCTTAATCAATACGTACTTTACCATCAAATTCTAATCGAAAGTAAAAGGAACTCTGTGCTAGAATCCAATGCCCTACAAAGTTCTTACTCGTAAACTTGTAGGTAAGTCCCCAATTATCTCTCAGACTCACTCTCGCTTAGTTATAGTCCACAGTCTTTATGACCATCAATAGGGCGCAGTGATCGAGAAAAAGAAAGTAGTGGGTTCAATTCCTGCCACAGAACAAAACGCATTTATCTATACCACAGATAATATAATACTATTCTAGTCTATACAATATTATAAAGAGGAAAGATTTGATTGTTTGTTTGTATTGAATAGGCTCCGAAACTACTAGACCGATTTGAAAAATTCCTTCACCGTCAGGAAGCTTACTTATCAGGGAGTGACATAAGCTATATTTTATCCCGGAATTCCCACGGGAACGGGAACTATGCGGGTGAAACCGCAAGGCGATCGTCTAGTCTCTCTATATTTGTTTTAGCTCTAACATGTTTGTAATTACAAAAAAAATATATATGTTGTAGTAGTCATCCGGTTCATATAGCATAAATCAAGCTTTATGTTTATGTGAAAAAATTTCAACCCCATTCATTATATCACTACCTTCTGCACGCAGCTTCACACGCGTTTGTTGTTATGTTATTCGTAGCTGTGTGTTGCCGGCTTAGAATTTGCACCACGCCAACTCTTCCCGTGGGTGTCGTAAGAGGCGACTAAGGGATATCCACTGGGGCCGAACTGCGATCCAAAACCCGCATGCTCAGCGTGGGGATTATAAGCCCCCCCCCCCCCCATGGGATAAAAGCCAATTAAGCGCTTATCAGGGAGAGGCCTGCGTCCAGCAGTGGACAAATATAGGCTGTTGAGGTGTGGTGAGGAGGTTATGTTATTCGTGAGTCTAATAATTATAAAAAAAAAAAGTAAAAAAAAAAAGTAAAATATATTTTTTAATAAAGTGTCTGATTAAAAGATTATTCTGATAGGATAAATTAAGTAAACGCCGTATGTACTATGGATCCTGCTGGGCACACAAGTCAAGCTAGAACACGTGTAGATAAGTGCAAAGCGCCCGATCTATTCAGTAGTTACATTCCTACGTACAATACAAGTTTGATTTAAGCACTCTGGTTTGATAACTCTGATCTCTACCTCGCAGAGAGCAGCTTTATAACTGTGACGTCATCGAATAAAGGCTGCTTTGGCGGAAAGCCAACTGATAACCGCTCGACCCAGCTAAACCACAGTTTAATGCCAGGGTTAATGACCTACTAACTTTCCAGATTGTAAACTTCGTCTGTTAAATATTTTAGAACGAAGTTATGATGATCTTTGAATGTGGTGGGTCGTTTGTTTTGCGAGTTAGTGTTACTATTTAAATTGATTGCAACATAATTCACAACGAGTGATTGCTAGGCAAAAGCTGACAGGTTTTGTTTGTTAGCCTTGCATTTCTTTCGCTAGTTGCCAGAAAAATAACGGTTCTAGGGCTTCTTATAACCTAGTTAGTAGAGGCGGTGTGTATCTGGCGCAGCGCATCAGCATTGCCTTACAGCGAGGCAATGCAGCCAGTCTTGGGAACGCTTCCGACTGGTATTGATATGGATCAGTTGAGATACCTGTAGATTGTTTGCAACGGTCTGCAGTTAGCTCAATCGTTTCAATTGTAAATCCTAGTTCTAATTTATTTCTATTATTTGATTGTAATTTTCTTGGTGAATAAAAAAGTTAGTAGAACCTTCTTATTTGATAATAAATTAATGCTTGAAAATTTACACAGCATCCATCAGCCCCAAGCTAAGCAGAGCTTATGTTATGGGTACTTGATAACTGACATACTCAATACAATACACTACATAGATAGATATTTTTTATTATACATAGAAAACATCCAGAACACCCTCAACAAATATCTGCAGATCGTACAAACATTTGTCCCGAAGCGGGAATCGAATCCGCAACCTCCTGCATCGCAGGCGGACCTTCGCCCGCTGCGCCACTGAGATCGTCAATTTTTATATTTACAGAGTTAGTGGTCAAAGATAAAATGGGTCCCCTGCCTCAGCATGTTGCAGTATTAAAGCATTTGCCCAATACTGCGCTGGTTTTTAGGCAGGGCTGTTGAGAAGTGACGTGTGAAAGGATAATCATGTAAGAAAGAGTATTAAATCGAAGGTCGTTTCATACTACGAATTCTAAAATTCCTTTTCATAGGTTCTATGGACTTACAATACGATCATCATCTCAAATTTGGTCTTCTATGCATGGTTGACCATGTTGGAATGGTCAACCATAACATGTATGGTTGACTATTCCAACATCGGTGTGGAAATGGATAGTTTGACCCAATAAAACTGCGGTTACTCGGTACTACCATATTCAATCTACCCCAATTCCAATGATGCCACGATAAGATGACTTGCTGTTAAACCAGCATAAATATTAATGGTGCACTCGTCTTTGTTATTAAAATTAATGTGTTCAATTGCGTGGAATGACTCTGTATACCCTTTACAATAAAATTACAGTAAAAATACCCTTTCAATTGGATACAGTGAAGGTAAACGTGGCGTGACTGATAGGGTGTGAATAAAAAATAGGAGGAGTCTTGAAAACTTTTTAGAACGAGAACACGATAACTCTATTTAACCGACTTTCAAAAAGAAGGAGTAATGAATTAGTTTGTATGTTTTATTATTTTTTCATTTTCATGTAGGTATGTATGTTAGGTACTTGATATCTCCGCTAATGGTTTACCGATAGTGCTGATTTGCACTTTTGTATATCCTAATCCGAAGGATTAGTAATTAAAATAAAATATAATAAAATTCTCGTTTCACAGTTTTCGTTGCCATACTCCTCCGAAACGGCTTGACCGATTCTCATGAAATTATGTGAGCATATTGAGTAGGTCTGAGAATCGGCCAACATCTATTTTTCATAGCCCTAAGTGATAATTTTAAATTTCCACGCGGGCGTAGCCGCGGGGCGCAGCTAGTAAAATATAAAGATACATTTATTTGGCCAAAAACACATACATAGTCACAAAACAAGCACGCAAGGATTAGGCAGGCAGCTATAGGTGATTTGATTAAGTAAGGTAAGAAGTAGATAAGTTGGTAAGTACTATGAATATCAGGTAGGTACCTGCCCTGAGGCGTGGTGGGTGGGTACCCACCACGCCTCTTTTGGCCAAAAATGGTCTCAGAGTCAAGTCAACAGTTTCATCCTGTGTCATCAAACTAAATTAAACTTGAATTTTAACTAGATGTCGCCAGTCGTACAAACAACGTGTAAACTCAACAAGTGTAAACTCAATTCTTTGCACGTGAACATAGATCTTCGATCACGGAAAGTAAGGTATGGGGGTTGCTTTTCGTTAGCCCAAAACATATATTACTATTTACCGGAATTTGAAGTAAGTTTCCCATGGAATTTATGTTTTTTTGTTGAATTCAAAAAGGAGAATGATTCATATTAGACTTCTTTTTCCAGTAAGTAGTTCTTAAATTTTACAGTCTAAATAGGACTGGCTATTTTTCCAAAGTTCTTTTACAGTCTATAAAAACTTGATGAAGAAATCAGCAGGCACTTAATTGGATTTCTACCAAAAAATCTACCCGTTTCAATCAAATTTGTTTCAAATCACAAAAACAGGTAGGTACCTATTAACGTTATAGGGTATTTGTTGCTCCAGCAAACTTGCGGTATCCCATCACATCCTACCATTTTTTGCCCGGAATCTGTGAGTCACTACCTGTTTGGAAAGGAGATCACACCACACATAGCCAGCCCACCTGCTCAGTGACCGCATATGTTGCTAATGTATTGTCAACAGATCGAGACTTTTCACACCTATAGAGTGCAATATCAATATACGGAAATATCATAGCTATGATGATATCAGGGGTTGTAAAAGTATCATAAAATCATGGGTAAATATGATGCTCTCGGTCAGTATTAGGGAACTCTTAGAGTGCATTTTTAGTGGATAACGGAAGTGAGAGCATCTTTAGCGGTTCTCAGTGTGGAACGTTTGCCCGCTGTTGTCCAAATGTTCTCCGAAAAAACACCTTAGCACAGTAAGTGCCAGTGAGGCACGAGGTATTCTTGGAGAGCGTGTACCGCAGTGAGGACACGCGCCTCACCGGGCTGTATCGTTATCGCCTGGCAGTGAACGCTTTAAGTGCGTGTCTTGACTTCCTGAGCGAATTCCACGCATTCAGCTTAAATCCGCGACGTACAAAACAAATGGCGAGTATGTCTTACGTGCGTGCCGTATTCCTTATCGGCGATGCCGTGTCACTAAGGACGTTTTGGTTGGAACGGAATAAATAATCAATGTATCTGGTCCATTACCGAGATGAACTTTCACACTCCCTTCCAGGATGTGTCTAATTGCGACCGTTTGATGAAGTCCATCGTAAACACTTGGTGACACATTAACAACCTCTGTTTTACTTTAATTCGTATTAACTTTCATTGGCAGTAATGGGGAAAGTTTTATCGGTCGCTGGGCGGGAAATTATAAAAGTTGTATTGTTTGAGAAACGACAATAATTAGATGTACATCTATAAAATATCAACCATCATTTCTTTTGTTTCCAGTACTAAGTACTTTAACAAGTAACTTTTTACTTGTAAACCCATGCACGAACATGCCATGAGCCAAGCCGTTTTTAATCATTTGGCGTGTTTCAAGATGCCTGTCAATATAGTTTCAATGGATTTATAATAAAGCGCCGTGGAAATTTATAAAAAAGTTTGAAAACAGTGATAGGTATTTCATTGCTTTGAATCATAGAAATATATCGAGATATATTCTGTGCTTTGAAAACTCATGTTCAGGTACCAGATTCCTTTCAAGTTTAAAAGTTACATGTTTCATAACGTATTTCTGTGCTTTGAATACTCATGTTCAGTTACCAGATTCCTTTCAAGTTTAAAAGTTACATGTTTCATACATAACGTATTCAGATCAACTTCAAATCTCCCTCTTTCCCCACGGTGTGGATTTCTGTGACTCAGCTGTTAATAAGTGTCGCTTGGTTTTGGGCAACACTTTATTGACTAACGAGTAACGCATCCGGGGCGCAGTGTCACGTTGCACTGTACAAACAAAGGGGACCAATTAGAGTACATTTGGGAAAGGAAATGATTAAAATACTCGGTTCAGAGTGGTGTTGAAATTCGTATTGAGTTACTTTTGCCTTTTGTTGTGGTTTCTGGTATGTTTAGATTGAATTTTATCCAATACAATATGGTTTACCCCGTTCAACAGGATTCACCGTTGTGGTTAGAATACTTCAGTATTTAATTGAGCTGAATTTGGATCGGAATATTCTTCGGTATAATAAAATCATCTATAGATGATTTTGAGCTTTAGACCTAGTTCGTACCTAGTAGGACACAAAGTAGTGTCGGGTGACTGGTTAAGACGCTGAGCAGAACATTGGTGACCACGGCAGCGGCGGCGGCAAGAGCGAATTTTTAACAGTTTCTCAAAAAAATAAGCGATCGACGGACAAACGTTCCATTGGATACTAAAAACTTACCTCATAAGAAAATTGAAATTAAAGCATAAAGTTTAAATAATAAAATTCGTATATTTTTTTTAAATTCAACCGCTTTTGCCATTTTGTTTATGTTGACCCAGCTACAAAATCTATTCCATGTGTTTCATAAACTAAAAAGTAAAATGGCAGCCAGATAGAACCCCATCAAAATTTACTATGGTTAGAGGATGAAGGCACCATCTGTTCCAACGACCAGCTGACCATGCGAGGTGGTGATACAGTTAGATGTTTTATACAACTTGCTGCCCACGTTAAGAGTTATGGGTAGTTTTTGCCACAGCCCTTTTAATGTTGGCTGTTTTTGTCGATATAAGTTTAGTTTTATTGAAATAAAACATCAAGTGCGAGTCGGATTCGCGCTCTAAGGGTTCCGTATAGTTGTAACACCTTGTCTCTTGGCAAATATCAACGGGAAGTTGGTGCCCTGTATATTTTGGTCCAGGGAGAGAATCAAAATTTTTTTTGTCAATAAACTACAAATTTACTTTTTTCGGATTTTTCCCTCTACTTAGCACAAGTCGAGGAAAAATTCCGAAAACCGTATAAGACCTTCCTTCTTGCCAAATTTCATGATTATAGGACAACGGCTGTAACTTTTGATTGCGTTGACCTACAAGTTTTATTTATATTGAGGCTTCAAGAGGTTACGGACTTGAGTATTTGATGTAAATTTCAACTCTATATCTCCAGGCGTTCCTGAGAAAAGGGGGTTGACAGACGGACATACAGACAGACGGACAACAAAGTGACCCTATATACCCTATATATATATCCTTTTTTCCTTTTGAGGTACAGAACCCTAAAAATGAGTTATTCCGTATTCGTCCCACTTTGGTCGGACCAAAGTAGTCTCGCTTGTGTCCGCTCTTCGCACTCGTGGTATCTGAACAAAACGCACTCTTTATCACTCAGTGATTCTCATACAATCTGTTTTTTAGTCCGACTACGCGAGAAGTGGGATAATATTTTTTTACTTGAGGTTTCAGTTGTGGTGGTTATAGAAAATCTCCATTACAAACAAATATTATAAACTACTTTACTTACCTACCTCATTTTATTTCTAGTAGTATTACTTACCTATTACTTGCCAACACCAAATTATCAGTTCTAGCTAGGGAAACCTATAAATATGCTATTCTCTCAAGCATAAATAAAATTAAGAAAAGCCTTATTAGATTACTGTTAACATTTTATTGTTAACATTTAACATTTTATTTTATATTTTCTAGTGTTGTTCTAATATAAAAAAATAGAAGTGAAATTCCTTCTCCATACTTATTAGCTTACTTTTGTACGATTTATCGACATTGCGATAAAAAGTTAGTGCGATAAAATACTGCACTTAATGTTTATCTAATATCTTCCCTAATATTAGCTAGACGACCTCTGTGGCGTGGCGGGCGAAGGTCCGACTGCGGCGCAGAAGGTTGCGGGTTCTATTTCCGCCCCAGGACGAATGCTTGTACGATCTGCAGATATTTTTTCGGTGTGTTCTAGATGTTTTCTTTGTATAATAATAAAAAAAAACTATTTATGTACCTAGTCTATTGTATCAAGTATATTATCAGTTATCAATACACCAATAACACAAGCTCTGCTTAGCGCCAGATAATGCTGTGTGAATTGTCCAGCATTATTGATTATTTATTAGCCGTGACAACTCTACATACCTTTTCAACCGACGAAAAACGGCTCCTCCGTTTTTCGTCGGTTGAAAAGGTCGACGCGTATATAGGTACTTATATATTTTTTACGCATAACTTTAACTTTTTACAGAGTAGGTAGTCCGATTTCGATTTTTTTTTAATTGGAAAGGGCTCGATGTGTCATCAAACTAAATTAGACTCGAATTCTAACTAGATGTCGCCACTAGGAAAGTCACTTGAGAATTTCAGGCCTTGTACTTTTACAATACTTACCTATCCTAAATATAAATGACTTAACGAGTAGAAGAATTAGGTAAGTTTGTATTATAAAAATGTATGTATTAGGTAAGTATATATAAGTTCTGTTATTTCCTGTCTGTGCACTATGAACCCTTTTTATTTTCTTATATCTTTTTCTCCATCCCAAGGTTGCCTGGGAGAAATCACTCTCAGCGATAAGGCCGCCTTTTGTACTATGTGAATTTGTCATTTAGATATAAGACTTTTATTAATTTTATTTACTTGTAAGTACAATAAAGTGTTAATTCATACATTCATTCAAGAATTTGAAGTCGATTTATCGTTTTTTAAAACACGGCAAATTATTGCTATCGTAGTTGGCAAGTTTGTATGTAGACACAGAAAATGCACGGAATATAATGACTTGTACTGTACACCAAAGTACTACGAGTACCTGCTAGTAGTTCAGTAGCCGTTTCGTATTTACCCTTGAACCGGGAGGTTCGTGCTAACCACGATGCATGTGAACTTTACTGTACGAGTGTTGAATTAATGCTAGTGTTTGAAGAAGAGCTGCCTGTTTTGCTAGTTTTGTTGCTGGTTTACGAGAAGTTCAGTTATTTCGAACTACGCTGCAAGTTTGGAAACAACCAGCGTATTATGCTCCACGACTGAACATCCGGATTAACCGACTGATTAAGGCTGGGTGTTCCAGCAGAGGCCGCGCTTTTGTGATTTTTAAAATCATCTATCACAGAAACTAGGGTTAAATATTCTGAAAAAAAGATACATATATTACTTAAAGATCTAGTCGCAATCAGTTACAACATCTATTGAACTTCAGTAGATAGAAAAAAATCCCAAAGTTACCTACCCTTTTTGTGATGTTTTTTCAATATTATTATGACTGAACTACTGATATTTAACAATTTTGTACTTAACTAAATACTTTATAAAATGATTTACTTAAGGCTTGGCAGGCGCGATCGCGACTTATTGCTGCAGGAATACCTGGCCTTAAGTTACATGGTTAATTTTACGCTGCTTTTGTTTGAAAGATACAACTTTCTTCGGTTGTGTTGTGACTTATGTTCTTAAAGTCTTAGGAACCTACTCAGAGTACCTACGCTATGTGTATGTCCCGTCTCCTTCAATATTTTGTTTTCTGTATATTTTTGCCAAAAAAAAATATTTACCCGATGCGTAAGGAAAAACTCGCAGGGCATGACCTATATTCGAGTAGATATTCTTACCACACATAAGAAATAAATCAAAAAATTCTTTGAAGAAGCAGCAAAAATAAACCGAAGCCAAAAAAGGGTTCCTTACCTTCATTACTCTTCGCACGTTCGCTCGCTCCCATCAATCTTTTCATTCACACAACTGTGTAAAGGCTATCTGAACGCGTGAGAAACTCATTTACAAAATACTTTAGCCAGAAAGGCAAACCTACTCTAGATTTTACTTAGAGATTACTTCTGGTGCCGCCTACCCGACATTTTCTGCGGGTATTACGAACCAAGTGTTCTTGAATTGTTCTTTGTAGAGTTCTTTTCGAACTGTGTCTTCAACACAACTGACGTTCTCCAAATCGAATACTTACCCCAGATTTATAAAGAAAGCTGGTCGTGGCTTTTTACTTCACCAAAGGAGTGTGACTTGGGATACTTAATACTTTAGTAGGTACCTACCTAACTTAAAAGAGTATTTTTAAACCTATGTGCTTTCAATATCTTACAATTCACTTATTTCCAGCGAGAAGTCCGAAAGTATATACAACTACTCACTCTTTTTTTTTATCTAGTACCCATAACACAAGGTCTGCTTAGCTTGGGGCTAGATGATGTTGTGTGGATTGTCCAGCATTATTTATTTATTTATTTCTAGCGAGAGGCCAAAAAGTATATACACATTTACTGGGCCCTAATTACACTAAATAAATCGCTTCGCCACAATGGTATCGTATCAGATGACACATTTTGTCATTTTACCTTTGATGAAACAAACTACAGATGATGAGGAACGCGTGTCAAAAGTGTCAAGGTTGAAACCAAACTATCTATCTCTCGTGCAAATGGCACCGCACGTGATATTTAGAGTTTCTTTCATCTGTGGAATTCTGCGTCGATACGATTTTCGTAGTAAAGTGTTTGATTTCCAGAATTCGATCCCTGGTTATTCGTTAAACTTATCACAATAAAAGCTAATAAGAAATGATTAGCAGCAAAGAGTCGTAGACGAAAGAAGGCCAATTTATGCAGACGTGAGCGCATATTCCGTTGAAATTTATAGCAGCTTATAAATTAGAGAAGACGTTTCGTTAATTGGCACAATTATGGACGCGACACGACCGCGTCTCGAGCTTAGCTTTGTTATCTGAGCGTCACAGACCACGAATGACTAATTGGTTCACTTCTTACGAATGTTACACCGACTGAAGCACGTGTGAGTCGATAATCTATAGGTACTTCACACTAACATTATAAATGCGAAAGTTTGGATGGATGGATGGATGGATGTTTGTTACCTCTTCACGCCAAAACTACTGAACGGATCGGGCTGAAATTTTGAATAGACGTATTTCTAAGTCTGGAATAAAACATAGGCTACTTTTCATCCCATAAATCAGTCCCCATGGGATAGAAATAACCTCAAAACGTTTCCATAGAAACAACGCGTGCGAAGCCGCGGGCAGAAGCTAGTATATTATAAAGAGGACAGATTTGATTGTTTGTTTGTTTGTATTGAATAGGCTCCGAAACTACAGGACCGATTTTAAAAATTCTTTTATCGTTAGGAAGCTTACTTTTTAGGGAGTGACATAGGCTATATTTTATCCCGGAATTCCCACGAGAACGGGAACTACGCGGGTAAAACCGCGAGGCGATCGTCTAGTAGGTACAATAAAATTATGAACATCGGCCAAGCTGAAAACGTACTGAGTACATATCTACATATTTTATGATATTGAGTCGATCGTACTTTTAAACTTGAATCCATAAAATAAATTCACTACGAAACATGAACCATTCAATTAAAAGCAGTATAAATGAATGACCGATGAAATCATCGGATCAGCCGACTTTCGCGTTCGCACATAGAAATACAGAAATACAATTTATTCATAAAATCAATTTAAATGTCAAATCGTTTCAACACAATGGTTTTTCGAGTGCAGGCTCTAGCTGGACTCTATTTATGGACAGATAGATTTGTTTTGAGCATGTAGTCGACAGTGGGATTTTGGAATTATGAATCAGCATCCGGTCAGGAAGTATACCAGCTATCTCGCTGTCAGCTATAGCGTGATTTTATATTCAAACTACGCAGACAGGATTGTCATCTGCTTTACAAAGCATAAATTCATTTTTATTACATTTTGCTCCTTTACCTAGTTAGCGGTTAATCCAACGGTGCCGTTGGAAAATGAAACAATGTTGTTTTGTGGCATTGTTTAACGAGATTTTATTTTTATGTTTTTAGAATTGTTTTTGTTTGGTATATTTTTGTGTTAAATCAGATTCCTTTTTTATTTCTCAGGTGTACCAAGTCACATTATATAATACACGGTATCAATGTAGCTACCTTCTGTATTAATAATGTCTCAAGATTTAATTTAAATACGAAAGTTTGGATCGATTTTTAGATGTTTCTATAAAACGTTTTCGTATATTTCTGGCCAATTATAAGGAAGAGCGAAACCTACTAGTACACGTATTCTTTACTTAAGTAAATATTATAATAGGAAGCTTCAAAATATTGTTTATTTGTGAACGAAATAAAAACATTAGTAATAATTTGTTATCATTTCACGCTAAAACTACTCAACCGATCAATTTTGCATAGATATACTAGTTCTGGATTGGATGTAGAATAACAAGGCTATTTTTTATCACGCAAAAACGCGTCCAAAGACGCGGGCAGAAGCAGGTCGCAATATAAATTCTAAATTTACAAGTGTATCGGTAGGTAAAACTAACGAAGTTTATCCCCGTAATGCGGGCAACTAAGTGTGTTAGTCAACATTGTCAGCCACCGGAATACGAAACATATTCCAGTTTTCAAGCCAGGCGACCAGCTAACAATGTTTACATTCGCAATACATATGGTTGGGAATGCTACCTGGAAGGCTTTACCTCGGGATTGGAAGCCGGAAATATGTTAAGTTGACTTCTACCGAAGGCAGTCGCCAAGCTAATACAAGCTTGGCGACTGCACTGTAGAAGAAGGGCCTCTTTATTACTTACTTAGGACCGTACCAATTCTAGAGAAGGTACCTATTAGGTAATATCTCAATGTATGCCATGGACACATCAAGAAGTTTTTCATTATGAATGTAAGCGGGTTAACTAGGAACCTGTAAACTCACACACGCTAACATTCGTAATGAATTCGTCAAACTACGGTAGTTATTGTAGTATTATTTCATTTCGTAGTCTTTTATTTATCTTGAACAACATAATATATTGAAGATCATTTTAGAAAAGCAACTGATTAAGCAATATTTATTTTTGTAATTCTATAGGGACCACAAGCCATTCTTTTTTAGATAATCTTAAATCATTTACTTTGATTCACAGCTCGCACCAGCCTGTATTGTGTTCGCACCCAGTGGTTCACAGCCACTCAAGAAAATGTCTAAACCTGAAACAGGCACTGAAACATCCTCAACGCCTGTAACGTCTGCAACAAAAAACTTAATTTTTATCACGAGTCATTCGTTAAATACGATTTGTGAAATAAATAATAGTCTCGTTGCTATAACGCTCTAAGCGCACGTTGTATTGTGGTGACATCCTCCTGCGGTTGCAAGCGCCTGCTCTGTGTTGTGAGGTTGATCGGGCTTTGTATTTTAGTACTTACCTGAGATATTGGTTTGTTTTATCGTTTTAGAAAGTCTCAAAATGTAAGCATGTTATTGTTGCGTCTTATAGAAATCAACAATAAAGCAAAGGTTTCTATGAATCATCACACCAATATACCGTTAATCAAATTTCTCCGTAATTTTCCACTCTATTTGGCTTAAAAGTTGCTAAATTGCATCAATTTTACGCCTAATCAGACAGCCTCCCCGCTAAATTGCAGCACAGTAGAAAAAAAAACAAAAGACTCTCAAACAAAAGCGCGCGTGATGTTGGGGCATGTTGGGGCTACCTCAGATACGATCGTCCATTGTTCCAGACCCTATCACTCCGGGAAGGCGAAGCCGTTGCCCTTTCAACCGAAAACATTTAGTCTGCCTCCCAGGATGCATCATGAATTATGTGCATCGATTCTGACAGGCCTTTGTCTTCCCGTAATGTTAATTCAACTGACCGAATAAGCTCTAAATATTCATCGGACCTTCTCGATACTCGAGAGCTCTAAAGTCTAAATATATCAAAGTGATCGAATTTCAAGTGCATCTTGAGACGGGTAATCGAGATATCGCTGCAACGTATCAACTCACAGAGCACCGTTACAAAACGGCTTGATTGTTCATCTTCTTGCGCATTTAATACTTATCTACTTAATTAGCTTAACACGGTCAACTTACTCTTGTTCGGGCGTAATATTTCAACGTGAGAATTTAAACCTTGCAAAACAATGAATGAAACAAACTGGACTATGAAATGTTGAGCTTTTTATCCCGCGGCGGTTGCCTATTTTAAGCGGAGGTATCTCGCAGAACCAGCCCATCTAGACCCCTGCACCTCAGGCTCCAAATAAAATTAAAAGCTTCATGAAATTCGTTGCGTAAATCTAGCAACCTTTATGAATAAATGCGAGGGACTAAGTAGAAATGACGGTTGGAAAACGGATCGGTTTTAATCATAAAAATTTGTCCGCAATTTTCGGATTGTTTGGTTGAATGATAACGGATAAATCAGAAGGCGAGATGAAAAGAATACCAATGATCGGGCATCCGGCCGCGGAATACAAAAAGGCGCAATTTTTCAAATAAAGGAATGTCACGATAGATTCGCTTGGAAGTGAAGGAATCCGTGTTGTGGGTCGGGCGGCTCCGTTCACCTAAACTACCCAATAAACGCAATGCGAATCGCACAAATGAAGAATTCAAGAGATTGTTTATTGCTTACCACAGAATAAGCGATAAGATCACGAGCCTCGGCCGCCTGCTCCCAAGTGTTCCAACAATGTTCGACAAGTTTAAGAAGTCTTCCAACTCGTATTTATTGTTTTCCCTTTTACCCTTATTTTGTGACGGCAAAATAGCGACGACAAAGTTTCTGCTTAAAGCAACGCTACGATGTATGGAGGCTGAAGAAGAACAACAAAGAAAACTCGCGAGCGTAACGAGGACCAAAACCAAAACAAATATTTCTCTCCAATGAAATTAATTTTGTGATTTCCTGACTGGCAAATTAAAATTGAAAGGTTCAGCTCGGCTAAGCTTAAATTTTAAAAGAATTTAAATGGTTTCATGAAATGAGTTAAAGTGCTCACTTTAGCTTCAAATGTTAGTTTTCAATGAGCTTGAATCAGGGGTGGGTCTGGCTTCAGTCCAAAGTGCTTTGTTTTTTATGGCAAGGGGCGCCCTATGCATTTAGCCAAGCCATGGTCAAGTGCCTTTTGGTTTTTGTATGTCTGCTCTACCAGAAATTTTCAAGAATGTTTGTAGTATTTCTACTTTGTGCGATTGCCTTTCAAGACTGACTCTACGGGCAGCTTCGGTCTCTAAATTATTTATTAGCTTGCAATTTTCAATAAGTTCAAGTAATGCACTTAGCTCGATACCTTATCCTTTAAGTTCAGATACTTACCTGTCGTAAACTACATTTGGAGTAAGAGCCCATAACTTTTAAGTACGAACGGTTTATAGCTGCTTGAGTAGCTGGATGCGATCCTAATTCTATTACAGAATACTTATAGATTCTCAATGGTTCTGCATTTAAGCGGTTATGTAAGTATTAAAGACCTTAGCGCAGTTAAGTAGGTTCATTGCCACACGTACGTCTTCTTCTAAACATGCTTTCCCAAATAAAGGAGGGTTTTTTAGTATAAAAACTATCGTAATTTGATGGATTCTTATCGTATGTAAGTAGATTAATTACGAACCTTATTTGTGTTGGAAGAACATCAACGTTTCATCTCTTAACGAGGGACATCTTCAGGGTGAGTGCGGTTCTAGAGCGCGCGTTCTGCATTTCTCCGAGCGCGCGTTGAGCCCGCGACGTGAGCGCCGAGGGTGGGGTGGGGGGGTTGTGCTGCTTGTTGATGCTGCAGAGCGTAAGAGTCATCTTCTCTTAAAGATCCTACTGTGTCGGGTCAACACCCGACACAGTATACCAACGTATCCTCTGGGTACATACGGAACTAACAGTACCTATCTACACCCGGCTCCATACCGCTACTCGACTTCTCATGGAGACACGGCTTCCAGGCGGGTGGTAGGTTCCAACCTCTGTCTCTGTTGAAGTTGGGCCATCGTTCTATCTCTATCGCCTCGCGTATCTTGCGGGAAAAGGTGGGTTATGCCGTAATTACCACGTTTGGCAGGTGGATTAGAGATTGCAGTGGAAACGTTAGGAGACACAGAAGGAAGCCGCTTCCTTAACTCTGCTAGGTTTCCCTTTTTGACTCCTACACGTCTCTTAAAGGTACACAATGAAAATTTCATCATCGACCATAATGCTTTAATGATATTGAAGGTGAACAAACTTTTGCCGTGGTAAGTAATAAAATCCGACTACCACGAGAAACAAAAGTAAACTAAGCTCCTAAACTGTTTGTAAATAAGAGTTCCCTTAAATCCCCACCAACCAACCCTCACGGTATTACATGAATGATGGTGATGCCAGGCTTTATAGAATCAGTATTTACGGGTTCCGTTTATTTCGGCATATTTAGGGCTTAAGAAGACTTGCCAAAAGTTTTTTTAAGTATCTGAAGGCTTGCTGATATGCGCGATAGCGTTTTACATATTGTGTCGTAAACTTTCCTCGTAAATTCAGGTGTTTTATACAAATACCTCGGTGCAAAGCTATTACACATCGGAGTTAATATTTTACCGTCATGTATAAAAGTGCGATAGAGTACCATCTACAGTTTGATTCGAAGTATTCTGCCGAAACTGATTTCTTCGCTTATCGCTCCATAAAATTTATATCAGCTTCGAAAATTATAAAGTACATCTTTGGCTTCTTTTGCCGGAAGAAAGCCTTCACAATAAATAAGGAGAGAGCATCACAAGCAAGTTTTTATTGATAGAATCGTATACGTGCATCTAAATGAGTACATCTATTTAAAGGAATGGTTAACAGCCAATTGTCTACCACCCGCCACAACCATAAATTAATACAGTTACCATCTCACTGAGAGTAACCATTATGTACTGGTGTAAAGTTTGAGCATAGCTGTTGAGAATGGCTAGATCACATTAGAAGGACTAGTGATGGATTCCATACACCCGTCGTCAAATTATATGCAGCCAATGAGGTATTATAGTTACTAAAGCATAATAATATGTCGTGCACAATGCAGGGCAATGGTTTCTTCTGGTTTTGCTCTTGGGCTGCGGAAAAAAAACCTACCAGTTTTAATCTTCGCTGGGAAAAGTCGAAAACGGAGTTACTATAAGGGATTTTTCTCCCCCCAAAAACCGGTAAATCAACGTGTTTTAACAAAAATTGGTCAGGTGTTTAGCAATAGCTAAGTAGTCTTTCCAGAGATGTTCTAGTATGAGTGTATGAAAAATTCTCAGTAACAGTCCGGAGTCAAAAAGTTAGCTGTGTTACTACACACCTTTGTCTCTGAAAGCACGTTAAGCCGTTGTTTTTCCAGCGCCTGACCTCTCACCGAACGTGTCGTCCTATCGGATTACGTAAGTAATAGAGAGTGCACCTATGTTTGAGCACACACTTGTGCACTATAATAATGTCCTGCGCATATGATTAATATCCATTGTGACTGGCGGCCGTGGTCGGAATTTCGGCTAAGAAACATCAATGTAAAAGTAAACGAGCTGTTGTTATTGCTCTACCAGAAATAAGTAACCTATCTCGAATGTAACGCAGCGACATAAAATTTAGCTTCATTGTTATTCTTCATTCGTTCTGTAGTTTTAATTAATAGTAAGTGCTGGTATTATGACAGCATTCAAATTTAATGGGCGGAGTACTTTCTTCAATTGGTTTATTTGTTTTTTATGTGAAGTTTAAAAGCGGATTTAGAAGTGCCTATGTTTTAATATCAATCATATCAATTTAAATGAAATCCCAAAATTTTATCTCTTCCTCGTAAGTACCAAAAACACGCGAATTTTCCCTATGTTTTAAGTAAATATTGTAAGTATATAAAACAAAAAAACCTTAAAATATGATTAGCTTTGTACTTATTTGTGAATTTTGTGCAGAAAGTGTAGGTAGGTACTTTTCTCATCTTTCTGAAATTATAACTTTTGTTTATAAGTATTTTAATTTCATACGTTGCGAAGCTACTACGCACATTCTGCGAAATTTAATAAGAGGTGACAGAGGGTTGGTATTTTAATAATAAAGGAATAAACTTAGTTGGAGGCTCATTCCTTAGTGCTCTCTGGAAAGGAAATTCGCCTAAGTTATTCTAAAACGATAAAATTCAGAATAGAATATCTCTATTGTCAAAGGTGAGACACATGAAAAATTATAAGTTTACAACATTTCGGTGTACAGGTTAAGACAGTTTTATGTGTAAATAAACGTAGTTAGTTTTTAGCTCCGTATATACTTTTTTCTTTTATGTTTTTTACGGTATATACACAAGTCAGAAGAGCGCAAGTAGATGCTGGATGCGGCAAGCTGAAGGCAGGGTGCGATATGGCACTCGTTAGGGGAGGCAGTGGACTAATATAGGCTGATGATGACGACACGAGTAAGCGTTTTTTTTTTGCTGGACAACTCACACAGCGTTTTTGTTTTTAAAGTGCGTAAGCCCTCACACTCTGGGTAATTTCTAACGGGTGCTAACGGCGCTAGAGTCTGTAGAAAGTCGCAAGGATTTTCGACTTCTACGTCACTTGACCTCGTGGTTTAGTTGGTTAGTACATTCCCGTACTGAGGGAAGGATGCGGGTTCAAGTCCCGTCGAAGTCGAAAATTTTTGCGGTATTATTTGTTTTCACACAGCGTTGTCTAGCCCCAAGCTAAGCAGAGCTTGTGTTATAGATACTAGATAACTGATACACGTAATACAATACACAACATAAAAAAGTATTTTTTATAATACATGGAAACTTCCAGAACACCTGGAACTGTTTATTGTAAATTGTATAATGTTTTACGACCTGCAGTTTGTAAAAACATTTGTCCCAAGGCGGGAATCGAACCCGCAACCTCCTGTGTCGCAGGCAGACCTTCGCCCGCCGCGCCAAAGAGGTCGTCGTTTTGGAGCTGCTATAGGAAAACGAATTCGACAATTTAACTTTTTTATAAGTATTATATTATATAATTTTTAGGGAGCAGTACAGAACAGGTCCTTTGAACAGCCGTGGTAATTATGTTTGTTCTTTGTTACAGGTAACCCAAGTTCAGATGGTCGCTAATCATACCAATTTGTATTCCGGGCGGGCGCTTTGTTTGAATACCTTTTATAATTTTCGCCCTTGCTTCTTTGACGGAAAATCATGGAATCCTTAGGCAAGTAAAAGTTTTGTTATATTTTATAAACGTCAGACAGAAAGGCAAGAATTTATCTTACAGTTTCATTTCGATGAAATCGGTAGATTGCGAAATGACTCACAAAGTTAATAGTTGGTCGTTTTTAGAGAATCGTGCCACGCTTTCAGATAAAACTTGTGATAAATTGTCTGGTTCTCAAAGTGTCAAGTAACTGGGTGTAAAAGCTAAAAGTAACGCCTTAGATACCTCGCTCAAACATCGTGAACATTTTAACACAAAAGGCTTTCTGGCTTTTTCGATAAAATCTGTAATTGTTATAATCGTAACATTGTTTTGCCATTAGAACTTTCTCTTTTCAATTTCATCTAACTACTTTATAATCGAACGATTTTAATCAATGCTGAGTCCAAAGAAATAGAAAACAAATGAAAATCAATTTAAGAAGTAGGTACGAAGCAGCAATTGTTCAATTGTTTTTTTATGAATAGTGGAGGTACAATTTACTGTACATTAACACATCTCCACTTAGCTCTGCGACTCTGACCCAATCTCTGACCAATTTCTCTTTCACAGTATTTTATACTTACCTTATTTATTTATTTATTTATCTATTGAGGAACCTCGAACCTTACATTAGAATAGTACTTTGTTCAGATGAATGCGTGTCGAAAGCTTAAATTTAATGAGCCATATCGGATTTATGGATGCTCTACCGTGTGGGTGGGATCCTGCAGAAGGGCCTGGCCTCTCCTGGGTGGCTTTGGTCAAGAGTCCGTCACGGGAACTTGAGCATTTGAACTTTTCTTAGATGATTGTAAGTTACTAAAGTATCTTTGAGGAAGAAAATTGTTATTTTAGCGTCTTTCTGATCGAAATTTCATTCAATTTCACTTTGTGAATCTTAATTTTAGTATGAATAAAATCAGCTCTAGCCATGAAACGTGAATCAAGAAATCTAAGTATCCATACAAATCACTTTGTTAATTTCAATTAACTTTATAAAAAGTAACAATAAGTCTTTTGTTCATTATCCTTGCCGAAACAAAGCAAAACTATTAGCCTAACTAAACGATGATTGGGGGGAATGGGAGCAGTATATATAAGCCCCAAGGTGTGAGGGTATCTTCCAAAATGAAACAATGCCCTACGCGCGAGTGCCTTCCTTAATTGGATTCTTACAAGAGCTGGTAAGATAGAATCGGAAATTGAAATCTGATTATAAGAGGTGTATTCAATAGGGTGGTTATGATTATGAGAGCATCGTGATCAAAGTACGAAGTGGGAAGAGATTGAAAGAAGCTTTTGTTACTGGATTGAGGGCAGGTTTTGATGTAAGCTTAGTGCGCAGAATAGTAGATTATATCATAAGGGAGCAAAATAATATTTTTACAGCGAGAGCGCTTTTTTGAATTCAGAGCGAAGTGAGGAATTCTACCGTAGAATCCCGAGCGTAGTGAGGGCCGTCGTACCAGCCAGTATTTATTCAAACAATATTTGCGTTCGATTTCTTTGGCGCTGAACAGTAAGATGTTCCAAATTCAAAAAGTGCACGGCAAAGATAATTGCCGCGCACTTATAAAGAGGATTAAGAACTCATTACTGCCCGCTAAAAGTTTCTTATAGAAAACACCACCTTTGGATGCACTCAAAGGCGAACCAAGTCGTCCTTTTCGAATAGATGGGATGAAAAATCAATTACCTAGTATATACCTAGGATCGCTTAAGTAAGGACCTACTAGGAAATGGTTTACCTAATTGGTAATTGTTTCCACCCATCAAGGCTCAGGTCATGATTGAAGAAAATGCAGCCGAATTTTATTCATTTTAGGCATCCCGAAATTTACAAAATTTTGGTAAGTCTGTATAATATTAGTAGCATTGGTTTATTTGATGATGATGTATGTACATATCAATTGATTTGTCATATAGCTACTGCATTAATAACAGAGCCATACGCTATAGTTTATGGCTCATCGATTCAAAACTTAGTTGCACTAAAACTGCTCTGTATGTAATTTGAAATCATATTAATGAAATAAAACCATTTCTTTCAAGATATCTTTATTGACAAAAAAAAATACAATCAAATAATAAAAATAAATTAGAACTAGTATTTACAATTGAGCTAACTGCAGACTGGTTGCAATCTACAGGCAGCTCAACTGATCCATTTCAATAGGTTAGGTACTAATCGGAAGCGTCCCCAAGACACTGGCTGCATTGCCTCGCTGTACGGCAATGCTGATACTCTGCGCCAGATACTCACCCACTCTCGGGTCACGCGTCGCTTCGACCAGACGCTCAGATAATTAAAAAAACCCGAAGAGTCTCGGTACCCCACGGACCCGAGGAGCCTCGGTGGGTACCGAGGCTCTTCGGGTCAGTCGGTCCCACGTCCGTGGGGTCACGGACGCGACCGATTTCTTAACATATTAGCATGACTTCGAAAAAAGTATGCATAGTTAGCTTACTTTCGGATGACACTCTCACGCAACTGTTACAAATCGAGATCACACCGTTACACTTTCAAAATGTTACTGATTCTGGCAAAATCGTTAAAACGATATTTACGATCATCATACGCTTTCCAAACGCCGATAAATAAAAATGTTCAGACTAGAAGTTTCTTATTCTGAGTGAGACTAGAAGATTGGCTTTTGTGGGTGCTCTTCTCTACCTCCCCGAACACTAGCGCCGCCACATATTTTATCTTATTATTACGTCGAAGAAAGGAAATTCCAAAAATTACGTTGGGCAGTTGGTGATACCTATTACAAGCATTTTTTTAACGCCTCTGTAATAGTTTTATTTTGTATAGTTTAGGCAGAGATACGATGTTGCCCTTAGTGGCCACCAAACTCTGTTTTCGCATCTCTGTTTTAACTATACAAAATAAAACTATTACAGAGGCGTTAAAAAAATGCTTATGATAAGTATCACAAATTGCCCAACGTAATTTTTGGAATTTGTTTTCTTCGACGTAATAATTAGATAAAATATGTGGCGGCGCTAGTGTTCGGGGAGACAGAGCCTTAACCCCTTCAGGTCCTTTTAGCCTTTTTAGCACTTTTAACTCCCTCTATTCGACGCGCACGACGCGACGAAAAATGAGTGGTTACTATAGTAAATGCACCGTTGTAGCGTCAGTTCCAAAGCTACTCGTACACAGGAATAAAGGCAAGTTTCTTGGACCTTTTGCTATAGGTTGACTTCACACACCTCTAGCTTTTTACATTAAGACTTTTACACAGTCTACGGAAAAATCGACTAAAACAATTCGTCTAATACAATTCGACTAAGCAGTTAGACTAAAACACAATTTGACTAAAAACATTTCGACTAATAACAATTCGACTAAAGCACGAAGACCTTGATTTGACCCCACTTGTAGGCCTCCCACCCCCGCGAAGCGGGGGGGGGGGTCAACATTAACTTACTCCTAACGAAGCCCGTCCAGGGGGGGGGGCTTGTTCGTGGCGACTCTGTGACTGAAAGGGTGTGTATAATATGTATAATTGAACCCAGAGCCATATGATGACTTGATGACACCAAAATTTTTCGTTGTTAAAACGAATTGTCGTTAGTCGAAAATGTTTTTAGTCGAATTGTGTTTTAGACGAATTGTTTTAGACGAACTTTCCGCAAAGTCTTTTACACATCTCTCGCTTTAGTGGACACCGACCCTAATAAGCCAGTAAGACGTGGTCAACATCATTATTTAACCTTTAGGTACGCTTACGCGCTTTATCTCTACTAAGATACAAAGCTAAACAACGGACTATATCCTTATCTTATCAGTAATTTTGCTTAACACAATCCCTCTGGAATTCATGGGACAGTATAACGGCCAAAGACAATGGTTATGGCGCATACTTCAAGTGATGTGGGCCGCCATAACTCGCAAAGGGGTTATTATGGAGCTTTACCTACATGACTTTGTTTATTTTTAGGACCTTTTAGTAGACATACGTAAGAATTATTGCCGAGAGTCTCATTGACACGTTATTGCGAGGTTGCTAATGTTGTAGTACTAACAATTAATATTTTACTTAGCATGTAGCGTTGGCATACCTCACAGTAAAGTCAAATCAGGCACTATAATACCAGGACTGAGCATTTAGTTTCTCAGTTTATATTATAACTAGCTTCTGCCCGCGGATATATATATATATTTATATATAGGTATATATAACTAGCTTATACCGAAAATATCGCGCGAAGCACGCGTATTTTCGGTATAATAAGTAGCCTATATTATCTTAGTTAGGCTTTCCTCTAAACGTACTGTCAAATTTCATGTTGATCTGTTCATTAGTTTTGGAGATCCTAGGTAACAAAAATTCAGATTTCACAAACTCTTGGGTTTATAATAATAGTAGGATAGTAGGATATCATTGAATACTTTGATGTTTTTTTACAATAACAAAAACTGACCTGGAACTCCTTTATATATATTTTTTACAATTTTTAAGTTTTGCGCGACAAATTGTAATCGGGAATATTTTTTTTTATGGGACGACCACTGAATCACTCTACCAACATACATATATCTATTACAAAACCAAAAGAATCATCAGAATCTGTCCATGGTTGACGAAGAAATAGGCGATCGTACAAAAAAAAACATAGGTAGGTACAGCTGAACATAGAAATGCCAATGAACTTACCACACCGCTGAGAACTTCCTGACTCGTTTTAAAAATATCAGAACAAAAATTCGCATCCATCACACGCAGGTATCTAGTTTAACGACGAAGGCCACGGATTGTTCGATATCTAGAAAGGTTACCGGCACTTGTCGAATGCCAAGGCGGCTATCGCACGATCTCGTAATAACCCCCTTTAGTTCCTCTCCAGGCTAGTGGGCTGTGAAAATGTAAGGAATTTTTATATGAGCGTCTGTGGACATGAATAATGCACCGCCTATGTTATATCTCATACATATATAATGTTCATAAGTTATGAGATGAGAGGTCACTGAACTTTTTAATTTAAAACAACAGGATACCTAACACGAAGAGAACATTTTACCATATGAAAGAAACACTATCTACCTATCTTGACGACCTCTGTGGCGCAGCGGGCGAAGGTCTGCCTGCGACGCAGGAGGTTGCGGGTTCGATTCCCGCCTCGGGACAAATGTTTGTACGATCTGCAGACATTTGTCCAGGGCGTTCTGGATGTTTTCTATGTATAATAAAAAATATCTATCTTTGTAGTGTATTGTACCTATTAAGTATATCAGTTATCTAGTACCCATAACACAAGCTCTGCTTAGCTTGGGGCTAGATAATGCTGTGTGAATTGTCCAGCATTATTTATTTATTTATTTATTTTATCTCGGTTTATAAATTACTTTTGCACGTGCTTCAAGATGACTCTGTTTATTCCAAGGTCTGATTGATCTATACTTATAGAATCAGGGCACTGAGGGCTTAAAAAGTCAAAGACTTCTTCCCAATATACCTACATACATATATTAGACACACTCGTACCAAGAATTTACTCAAACGCATAAGCCGATTTCCACGCTTTCTCATCACTTGAAATCTCAGAGTAGTTCACTTAAAGACTTTGAATTAACATAATGCATTCAAAAACCGAAATGTGACCAAAGTAGGTTAAAAGGAGTCCGTTATCGAGAGCATTCTGCCAGCGGACTTAATACACCGATATTTCTAAGACCCTCTGTGACAAATCGCTCTCGTATCGGTTCTCGTTCGACACTTTTTATTCGCTGAGTATTTCTTGAGGATATCAGACGTCGGAATGATAAATGTCAAGGTTTAAAAAACTTGAGGTTCAATGTTTCGGCTTAAGGACTTACTAGGAATTATTTATATGGGTAATTCACTGCAGTAACTTCTGAATGTATTAATTTTGTATTGAATTTACGTTATTTCAAGTCGGTATGTAGTTTATCTATCCCAGGAGCCAAATAACGACAGAATTTACATAAACTTCGGTGTCGACTGCATCGAGGAGAGTTCTACTAACCGTAACTCTGTAAGGTCGTTTCGAATTTGGACAATATTTACGACGTTGTGGAAACGTTCTGTGCCTAAACGCGATTGCAGCAGTAAAAATTTTATAGTTATCCATTACTACAATGTACAGTTTTACGATTTAACCAGATAATTTGAGATTCACGGAAATTGATAACATATTGGAATAGATTTTCGGGAATGAAGACCGAAGCAAGTTAGATCGATAGATAAAATACTTTATTCAGAAAACTTATATCTAAAACAGATTGGTAAAAGGTAACAAAGCTTAAAAGAGAAGATCAAAGGATGGTGGCGCAGGCAATACGAAAATTAAACTTATGCAAACTTTAACAAACTTAAATAATTCTAATACACATTATACCAAATCGAAATACACACTATTACGTAATAGCAATTAGCTAGTGGTGACTTTGAGTGACATACTAATTATAATTACCGAGTCTAACCTTAATAATATTCGTAATTTCTCCTATTAAAAGTGTGATGAGATTTGGCTATTTTCAATAACAATAGGTAGGTAGATCGTTCCATAATCTGACGGCGGCGTGGGCTGCAAAAGAGTCGGTATAAAGACACAACAAACATTCCTTATGTTTTCTGAACTGGAGTCACCAAAAACAAAGTTTCTTGAGATCTGAGATAGAGGCCGTGAGAAGATTGAAGAAACTGGAATATTTCTTTTACATACGAAGGGGTAACGAGATTGAACAGTTGACCTCATTGAACCTTAAAAAGTCAGATTATATTTATTACCTACATCTGAAATCTAAACAAAATACTTATCTAAAAAATTAATCTATCAGATGTTTGAGTAAAATTTGCTATGACCTCTACCTTTGCCAAACCCATTTCGAGTCCACCTTTTCTGCTTAACGTACCTTTGAAAACATTACTTTTGTCCTACATTACCCACTTGAAAGTCTTTCGCAAGGTTGTGTAAACATAACCTTTTGAACAGCTCGCTAACCGTATTCATGACACAAAAATTCAATTACGAAATGCATAAATGCCCGAGGCATTCACCACCCTTCCGCGACCCTCCTGATCTCTTCTCCATTCGTTTAAGTGTTTCATGTTCCACAAAGCCATACAAACACGCCCAAGGCTTTTAGCGCTTTGCAACCGCACCTATAATCCAATCAAAGTACTGACCAGATCATTAATTTTATACAATATCGCACCCTCAGCAGCCTCAGAGTCGATATTTCAACAACTATTTATATTTCTCGAACGGAACAAAAGCTCTAGTCATAAATAAAGGGAGCTCCCTTGGGGAAGCCTTACTGCCTTTGATACGATCCCTTTTCTTATTTTGATGCGGTCTAATGTTACTGACTCTGCTCTGTATCATTTGCCTTGTGCGCACTTCATAAATCATTACCTGTTCCGAGACAGGATAAGTGTCAGGTTGTCTTTTGTGTTTTGATATGGGGTCGTGCATTACTACTATCACTCTGTTATTTTGCGGTGTAATACTTGTAACAGTCAGAATTTAAAACACCTTACGTATTATTTTAGCTCTTTTATATATTTAATGGCGTTTACACTCTAACTCGGAAAACTTGTTCGATATTTATACCAAGGTCCTTTGCTCTTATTCTCCACGATCTTAGATACCGCCATTTACATTGTCTGCAAACACATATTTTATGTTTCCTCCGCTCCTCACAGCAAATTCTTCTATTCATATGTTAATAGCAACACCGGTAGCACTCTAGGGTGGATCTGCATAACAAACTTTGTTAAGGCGCAAGAGTACCTTCCTACTTGTAATTCTTAAGATATCGAACTTTATGGGTTTTATTGGGATTCAAACTTCAAACTTTATTTTGGTATTATAATTTTGTGTGGAATTTACGTAAATTAGATATTATGCTACGATTTCGCGTTTCTTTGTTCAAGCGATACATTGATATCGTTTTCAGCAACATATTTATGCTACCTACACAACGTATACAATATTTAAATAATTTTATAATTCGTCATCCTTGCAATTAATTACTTTTACTCATCTTTAAAATAAAAAGCTTGGATTGACCAGTTTAGTTTCATTCTCATCAATAATGTTTTCTGAAAGGTTAATGACCTCCAATATCATTATAAACTGTAGCTATATACTGTAGCTTCACAAAAACGCCTACAATGTTTAACTGCAGATTGATTTTCAAGTAGCCATTCATTGTTTGTGTACGATGGTATAACACCGGCCATATTTTGAAATGCTTGCGTGCTTACCAAGTTCCAAATTCGTTCAAGTGTATAATTGCTGGCAGACGCTTCGTTTGATCCTGCAATATTTGGTTCACTTAACTCAAAGGCATTTAGATAAAACAGTTTATAAATAGATGTTCCAAGTGAATTGATAATGTATACGTTGCTACCATCACCATCATTATCATTCTGAAAAGTCAAAGTGAAAAGTTTTGACTTATTAATACATAAAGGACACATCTTCAGCAATGATGAATACGTAAAGATGAAAAAAGAAGATGGATAATAAAATATAGCACATATGGTGTATTTTGATAGAAAGTGAAGGTTGTATGTATGTTTATTTATGGTTTTCTTACCTGTCACTATCATCAATTTCGACTTCAGTTAGTACGGAAATATTTTCTTCCAAGAACACCTACATGATTTAAATCGTAAATGTTAACAATATAACATGCTGTTAGGGGTAAGCTTCTGGGCAAAAGCTGGTATTGACAGAAAACCTCAAAAGCCAGCCACAAGCTCGCCCGGAGTCTCAATAGAAATACTGGGTGTAAAATGTTAAGGAGTCTACTCACCATAGTCGCCAACGCCGCCGCAGAAAGAGCGCTGTGTTTTGGATGTTTGCGGCTTGATCACTTTGATCAGCGACTAGGCATGGAAGTTATAGCTACTTTTATTTCACTATCACGTCGCGAAGTTATTTTTTTCTGTCACGGTTATATCACGCGTGATAAATCACGGTCGATGTATTTCATTAGTGATGATTATTATCACAGTGGGTGCATTTTTTCCGCCTGTTACATGTTGCAGTGATAGTGATATGATTCAGAACTTATCGCTTAGCTAATCGGCGATGTTTTTTTGACAATAAAACGTGTTTTCTTCAATGAACTTTCCCTCATACTTCGACAGGTTTGGGACTGTCAATGTTTAAGTAATTATAAAACACTAGGACGACAACTTTATTTCTGTATTAACAGACAATCTCAGGTGATCTTAGTTTAAAATAACACGCGACTCAAAACGCGGCATGCACGTGCAGCAGCAACAAGTAAAGATTACAAGTGAGTGAAATGAAGTGAAACTCTCACAACGTGATTTCACTGGTATTATAAATTTCAAGTACCTACATGTACCTACATTAAATGAGCACCTTAACGTCTTTAAAATAAGACTCATTTTCATATGAAGTTTTTGTAACGGAGCGTTATTTATCTAAGCAGTAAGCAAGTTTTAAAAATACGCCAGATAAATTAAAGACTAATGGTGTTGAGAATAAGATGCAATTTCACATAAACGAATTCTCTCTTCTCGCTAGTGGCACGGTGTAGCTACAGTCGCATGCTGTTGCTTTGTCTCTTTCGCACGATAGAATTCTGTGAATTGTAATGTAGCTTAGCCCGCGTGAAAAATCACGCTCGCGTTATAAGTAACTCACGGTTTCGATGCATGTAACTGGCGTGGCACGTGATTTATGTTTTCACTAGTGATATAACCAGTGATGCGTGAAATCTTCCATGCCTATCAGCGACTATACAATAATGTTGCCAACATCAACCCGCCGGGATAGTTAGGCGACGTTGTTGTTGACTATCATAATGGAGTCTACTCACCAAAGTGGATTTGGTGAGTAGACTCCATTATGATAGTGATAGAAAGTTTTGTACTCAAACTCCTTTCTCTACAGCAGCGCTGGGATCCGTTGAAATAAAATGACTAAGCACTGAAAGTTTCAGCGAGATAATACATTACGGCTTGTCTGCATAAATAGGATCTCAACTGTAGCGAACATAACTAATGAACTTTATTCATTATCTGAAACTACAATAGATATTTCATTTACAACAGAACAATGAGCGCTACTGGGTAATTGAATTTGAATTTCGGATAAATTTTCAAATCTAAAAACTAAACCGGTTTTCATTTTTTATCATCGAGAGCGGGATTGGGAACGTACCTAAGATAACTTAAAAAAATCTCCGTAACGTACCATATTTCTATTAATAATTGAAAGAAATCGATGCTGCTTGCTTCTACTTTTGCTCATCGATATATATGTACTCAGTGCTTTTGCTAGTCACTAAACAATGCAGCGTTTTGTGTTAAGTACGCTTCAGAAATAAGTCCAGCAGTGGACTATCATATAGTAATAATTATGTTGTTGTTGTAGTTTTTGTTGCTATTGTTTATTTTTGCTAAAAACATACACTCATTCTGACGCTTAAAAGTTGCTGTTTTAGCTCTAAATATTATTCTCTAGGCACTGCGAACAGTGCGAACTCAGTGAAATTTGCGGTTCTGCACATAAAGTATAAATCATGCGGTTTTGTAAAATTAAGTTATAATTAACAAAGCTAAGTAAAGCTTGGTTAATTGTGTGTTTGGAACTTGGTTACTTTGTGGGAATTTAAGGGGTGAATGAAAAATAACTGTCGGGTAGTGAGCTAAATCATGATGTGCAAACTTGAGAACATAATTAGGCCTGAAATAATATGAAGTAAATTTAAACCACAGTAAGAAAGCAGATGCTGGTTGAAGACAGGGCACTAATGGTGCTCATTAGGCGGTGATGACGACCTCTGTGGCGCGGTGGGCGAAGGTCTGGCTGCGACGCAGGAGGTTGCGGGTTCGATTCCCGCCTCGGGACAAATATTTGTACGATCTGCAGATATTTGTTCAGGGTGTTCTGGTCGTTTTCTATGTATAATAAAAAATATCTATCTATATACTCGTATATTATTATGTATATCAGTTATCTAGTACCCATAACACAAGCTCTGCTTACCTTGGGGCTAGATAATGCTGTGTGAATTGTCCAGCATTATTTATTTATTTATTTATTAGGAGGGGAGGCCTATGTCCAACAATTGACTAATATAGGCTGATGATGATAACGATAGAGTAGGTAGGTTCCTCATGATGAGGGATTTTTAAATTTGTATATATTTTTAAAGGTTGAATTAAAAGTTAAATTTCCAGGTTTAGCCTCCTACGTTGGAAATGAAAACGAAATGAATGTTTGAGTAGCAGGCACCGGGATCATATTTGTCACAAATGAAATTCATACGCTACTGGAATTTATTTCAGCTGCTTTACTCAAATGAGTTTCTGGTGGGAATATTTTAAGTAGAAAACATTTTTCAGATTCAAAAGAACGACTAACTAGAACTAACGACCAAACTTTTTTAAACGGTTCGCCAGGATGATTAATCAATTTCATAGAATTGCGAGCCCGCGCGGGCCATATGCGAATGAAGTTACCTACATGGTCAAGGGTCATGGGTCAATCTTTCCAGTGTTTATTATTATAAATAATTTATTTCAAATATGAATGAGAAACAATATTTAAATCATATACCTACACTTATAACTACACACAGCAGAATTAATCAAAAGAAATCAAATTTAATATCAGCAAATAAAATGAAATATGAACTCACAGAAAATTTAAAAATTAATAACATACTAATACTCAAATATTTACGACGACATTAAAATTAGTTAGGACGGGGTCTGAGGTACATAACATAATACATAATTATATTGGTTAGTAATCCGCATCCAGCTAGTTTGAATGGGCCAGTTTATACGTATACTACGTATACAGGTGTACACGAGGAATTTAGGTACCTAAGCAATTTTAAAGGAGATTTTATTTTCGTCGACGAAACATTTGTCTTGTCCAAAATATTTCAATGCACGTTAATTAAGTTATTCAAATTCTCAGTGTGCATTGATTAAGTTGCTATTTCTTTTCGGGCTCCATCAAAGCTTTCTTCTAATTTATTCAGTGAACTGAATTCGCAAGAGGGAATACTAAAACGCCATGTCACGGTAATATTATCCAACAGTATTTGGACTCGGCCGCATCTTTGAAATAAATGCCTACAGCCGCGCGGTAGGTAAACATGCGATAGGGCTGCCCGCCTCCACCATTTTAATTACATTTGCCTACTTTGTGTTTCCATTTAGTTTTGTGATTGTAAATATAGGAAGGTACTTTTTTTATATAAACAAATAAAATACTTTGTGAATTGAATGGGAAGTGTTCAATAAAAATGCGTGTTGTTTTTTGATTGGTAGATTTAATTAAAAAACCTCTTTATGTTTGAATAACAAATCGGTCTTATAAATTTGCGACCGAAAAATATTTGCGCCTCGATAGATAGATAGATAGAGATAGAGAAACATTTATTGACAAACACAATTATACAGCACAAAACAGAAATAGTAGGTACCTACATAACTTACAAAACAAACAATAAATGAAACCTGCAATACAGTAGGTACTTACATAATACATAAATGAAATACTTAATATTAGAACGAGTAGGTACGTACCTACCCACCCACTCACATAACGGGCTAAACGAACGGAACTAGAGAAAGAAAGACAGCAGGACAGGCCTCGACTGAGACGTACCTACAAAATGCTTTATTATTAAATTTTAGGAGATTTTTTTGGAGAAAAAGGAATATCTTTTACTTGGTTATAGATACCTGCAGCTACTTTATTAAATATGTACCTGAACTTATTTTTAGAGAAAAAATCGCGCGGTTATTGTTTAAAAAACATCACACCATCCGTTCGTCACTGCGGCACAGCCGCGACTGTCTGCATGCTGAGCGCATGCCGAGATCGAGGCGCGTAGGTATAGCTCGCGTTTCGCCCGTTTGTATGAAGTCGGATTACTTATAGGATAATATTACCTTGGCCATGTCGTCAATCGTCCGTTCAAAAGTTTGAATTATGTTTAGAACGCTTCGAGCGCGGACTCACCAAATGTAGAATTTAGTTTAGAATTGAGTTTTACTATGAATTTTTCTTTCTTGTTACTAGAATAGAAAATAATAAGTGGCTATTTGAACACTCCATGACAGGACAGTCAGGAATATTTAATGCATTTCACTAGAGCTGTAGCAAACCGTATGTATTCGGTACTGAGTAACGGGTGCGCCATCGAGTACCGAGTAACGAAACGTTACACACGAATGCATTTCGTTACTCGCATCTTTCGTACTTTGGGTACCTACGCTGTTTCAGTTCGCGCAAGTACCGTTGATGCGTGTATTGAAATGTTTGCTGATCGTATATTTTACGTATGCGCGCGCTTATTCGGTGAATTTAAAAACGTACGTTATAAAAAACGATGCTTGATCGAAGAAAATAATTTTCCGAGTAGACCAGATGTATGATATTGAACGAATCATGTGATATAATCGAAAAAAAAAACACGGGGCATAGACGTTTGTGTTTAGAACACGTTGGGGGCCATTCATTTATTAGGTACGTAAGACGATGTTCGCTCATTTTACCCCTCCCCCCCTATTATAAGAAAAAATATGAATAGGCCGACCTCCTCCCCCTGTTTAGTATTTATTACGTAAGAATCCAAAGGAAAAGATGAATACCTTACGATAATACACGTTTGGTTTGTTCTAATGTTTATTTTTAAAGTACCTAACAATTTTTAGAAATTTTTATTTGTAGGTACCTTGGTACTTACAAAAGTACTGATAATTTTTAAATAGCAGTAATGAGTGTTGTTTACGCAAACAAGTGACTAGTAGTCCACAAGCGGGGAGTTCCCGTGAGGCGCAGTGCGACTAGTGCGAGTGGCGCGGGCCCGTTTCCATGGAAATGGAAATCATTTACCTATACGCATCCGAGCGAACGTCGGCACTCGCGCGGTTGCCCGCGCTTTTTCAAAGTATACCTAGTAATAATTTTAATTGTGCGCATTTTTGTGATCTTACGTAAGAACTATCGAGACTCCCTCCCATCCCCTTGTAAGAAAAAATAAGACATGGTCGACCCCCTTCCCCCTAAATCGTCTTACGTAATAAATGAATGGCCCCTTGTGACGTCATGAGAATGGTGGCCCTGTACGCGTACGTAATACGACTAGATTCGATGCTCTAACATAGCATGTTATGATGAGGTATCAGAAGTAACGAGTAACGATACGATAGTAACGAGTACTAATACATAAAGTAACGAATACATACGGGTACGCATTTTTTCGTTACTTTTACACCTCTACATTTCACACCGTCAACTAGGCGTCTCGACCAGTGCCTACAGTTGAATTAATGATACACGACCTGTCCAGGTATTTATTGTATGGGTATTTCCATGTCCATTTTGAATATTTTATTCTTGTTTAAGAATCAGGTAAGGAAGAAATTGACGCCATATTAATCTTATATATAAAATTCTCGTGTCACAATGTTCGTTCCCGTACTCCTCCAAAACGGCTTGATCGATTCTCATGAAATTTTGTGAGCATATTGAGTAGGTCTGAGAATCGGCCAACATCTATTTTTCATACCCTTAAGGGTCCGGCGGAGGATGAATTTTCCATACAAACGTAGTACCAAAATGATTTGTAATTTAAGAATATTTTCACCATAGTCTGCTATTATTTGTATTAAAATAGTATTTATCTAGGTTCCTGACACAATTTCTTTTCAAAATACCTTTCTGAAATGAAATTAATCCGAATCGCATTTTTACATCAAAAAATGAATGTTTTCTTAGTATTTTTCTAGATAAGTATTTTGAAAAAAGCTTGTGGCAGGAACCTAAATAAACACTATTCTAATACAAATACTAGCAAACCTTGGTGAAAATATTCATAAATTACAAATAATTTTGGTACTACTTTTGTATGTAATTCATGCTCCGCCGGACCCTTAAGTGATAATTTTAAATTTCCACGCGGGCGTAGCCGCGGGGCGCAGCTAGTTTATATACAATTCTAATTCATAGAAATAATTGATGTACTTGTACCTACTTTATTTTCTCAAACAAAAATAAGAAGGTTAAACATATTAAAAATTAAATGGACGGTCAATTTTTAATATTTTTAACCTACAGTCTACTAAAAAAGTTATGTCCTAAATAATTAATAAGAGTCAAAACCATATAATCATATCCACATGAAATAAAACTGTGAATATCTTGGTCGGTACTTGTTCCATAGTCGTATGAATATTACATACATCGCGGGAATCAGACCACCCCGCAAGTCGTCAAAAGGCTGTAATGCCTCTTTCTGTCGCGACATGGCTCATTTTCAATTTACGATCTAACACCAGCTTTGAAAGTGTCCACTTTGTCGTCTTTATGATTCTCCATTGCTCTGTAATTATACTGCAATTTGCTTTGACTTTCCATATTATTTATTGAAGGAACTAGTCCTTTAGTGGTTGCTTTCTTGAGTCTCGGAAATTACTTCATTATACCGTCGGTACCAGTAATTGCTTTGGCAAAGGTAAGGTAAAGTTATGAACTTGTTTAAGTTGTAGGTACTACCTATACTAGGATGGTTTACCTTTTACGTGTCTTACTTAATGACACCTCATAAACGAAATAGGTAGCTTCTAAATGTTGAAACCGTAAATGATGACCGATTTTTTTATCGATTAGGACATGTTATATTTTATGAAACTTACGATTTCTATGAAACTTAATGTTCGAATAACTGCTCTAACATAAATCATAAGTTCATAACTGCAGTGTAGTAGAACAGTTATCTGTGCAGCAATAAATTCGTGAAATGCATATTCGGGTATTTTGTCGTAAAAAAGATACAAAAATAGTGTGTACCTTTGTTTTAAATTCCATGCCCTCGAGTACCCCACTTGAGTCGCAGGTAAAGTTTTTTTGCGAATTTTTAAAAGACTCGCGACATGTGGGAGCGATTTCGCGGTCGAGTTGTCCTGTGGGTTTTTAACATGTGCAAAGACCCGTTTCAAGAGTGGCTGAGAACATAAAACGAGTCTATAAATTAAAATGCTGACAGATAAGCCCTGTGCGGGGTTTTGTTTGGAGGAATTCGAGTTTTAGAGGATTTTTGCTTACAAATTGGTAACTATCTCAGAAAGGGTCATGTTGAATAGGTATTGAAATGGCGATGATGTTGCAAACATAATTTAGTGATTACTCCAGGACGTGAAAGAAATAAATAATTAATCTTAAATTGTTATAATATATTGAGATTGGGCTATGTTAGAGTATGCGTTGTACTCGTGGGGTCGTTGTCAATAATAATTATTTAGGTGCGTACTTTTCCAGACACAATACCAATTAGTTAGGAACACTCCCTTTTGTGTAGAACTAGCCATTTGTACCAGCAGTGTTTGCACAATTAGCGTCCCCCAGCCATCAGATGAGCTTCGAAATATTGCTTTGTCAGCGAAATGTCATCCGGAATCAAAACGTTTCGTTCCGTAGCTATTTTGTACCCTTGTTTGTTTAGTTTTGTCGGGAAATTGCTGCAAATAAGTCGGCGACGTGTAAGGGGAATGCCGTTCTAATTGGATGTTTTCATAAAACATTGTTTTGCTAAAGTTCTGCTAAAACGATTTCAAACGTGTAATTTTTTATATGAAAGCTAAAACATTTCATGTGTGTCAACATTTTAATGTATAAATATGTAGTTATAAAAGAAACCTTTAGCTTTTCGCTTGGTATTCATGAAATAGCATAATGTAAAACTATGTTTGTTCAAAATATGGAATATCTGTAAGCTTATATTTACATTAGATTCAGCGACGCAACTCATGCACGACTGAGACTATGCATTCGCAATGCATTCGCTTTATTCTTGAGAATTCTGCTTTCGTACCTCAAACAAGCTTAGTCTGCACTGCACTCGTGAAATTGCACTCAATCACTTGTAGGTTTCACGGTGCACGCAAGTGGAGCACCTCGGTTCCTTCAACAAATTGTTGTAAATCAAGCGTATACATACGTACGTAATATTGCAAGCACAACAGGTAAATTCCGAGAAATTCTGCCACAATAAGCTCTTAAGCCCTTTCCGCAAGAACCTGACACGTTGGAACGATCAGCGAGGTTTTATTTCCAATTCGCTTCGATTAGGCACGTTTTTGCCCATTATGTGGGGCGTGCACTGTTCCCGAATGTTTGTTATTGTAACAAATGCCTAAACTGCTCGTTTGTTTTGGCTGCATGAGAACAAAGACCTTACTTTTTCCTGAACAAACTTTCGTTTCGCTTGAAGTTTTTACTGCGCACTTGATCGTTTATTAGTGTTGCACAACTGTGTTTTGTGCTGGCATAATATTTCCATACAAGAAATCTTTTCTCTAGAGCTTCAAATCCCAGGTTGAACATTTCAAGACTTCAATCCTTCCATTGCGATTCGACCGTCTTTTCTTATCTGAGTTGAGACAGGTTAATCCTTTACTTAAGCCCACCTGCAAATAAGATTTTGCAGGAAATCAGTTCTGAATTGAAAAGGGTCACTGCTTCCGAAGACAATCAAGCAAATCTTTTCTCTACGAAATATACAAATTCAAAGAAATTGCTTTGCAATTGGGTCCATTAAACACTCGATTTACTGAGATAAATGAATCTCACAAGTTTAGTTATTCTACGTTTCCGAAACTCTGTTGAATTGAGAATTCAGGACGGGAAACTAGAGATAGCGCAAACTCCATGTGATAAAATTTTATGGACCGAGATGGCTTAATACTTGGCCGATTATCAAAAACTCTGGTTATGCAGTATGTGATGTGATTACTTATTATTCACCTGCACTGCACGGGACTGGTGAGTTTTAATAAAGTTCCCGTTTTCGGCGTACCTGGCCAAATTTGTTTGTAATTTTAAACGCTGTCAACAAAAACAAACCAGTTGGAACACCAATTTTGAGCAGCCTCAGTTACATCGAAAATGAATTGGTGACAGACATACTTCCCCATGCATTGGCATCTTGAGATTCATCGTATGATCGAACGGAATTATTTGCTTCCAGCGTTCCACAAAATATAGTAAAAACAAGCAGGACTTCAAAACTTGATGTTTTTCGGAATGGCAAGGGAGATAAAAGCGACATTTTCTTAACAGACAGACTGTCTTGTCGAAACTTTTGATTTATGCGCATTTTGATGGATCTACCAAGTTCCCAGAGGTAAACCTACGATTTGTTAAAAAACTTTTAATGTACTTAAGGGTGCTGTTAATGTTTGGACTTGGTAGTACCCTCCCCAACTCGATTAGTCGAGCGAGTTTATTTGTGTACACAAACTTTTAATATTACAATGTAATCATCGAAGTTTTTTTTTCAGTCTGCATAACATTGTTTATATCTGTAGTTTTATTTTTAGAAGTCATGTAATTAAACAGTCAAACACCTGTTAAATTGTAAAATAGGTAGCAAGAAACTACAGAGAACATCGACAGAGAACCTAGACAGAAATGAAATTGAAAAATGTTATAAAATAAAGCAGTTTTAAACACTGTTCCTTGTAACCGGCGCCGAGGGGGTAGAGGAAACGAAGCGACCGGGCACGAAGCCCTAGAAATGGGATTCGTCTAGGGCTTCCCATTGTGAATCTCTGTGTTCGGGTCCTTTCTTAATTAATTATTTTACCACTAGGCTTTCTTTTTGGCGACCTTTGTAGTACTTTGGGGAGCTTAAGAACGTTTGGGGCTTACACACAATCTGTTACTACCATAATTTCGTTCAAAAATGTTCTATGCTTAAATTAATAATGAAATACAAAAAGAACTTCATTAATTTACAAAAATTACATATAGGTATACATTAACGCATTCACTGCCCAGCTGCAACACGGGGATCGAGAGGCACGTCTGCGTGACTGTATAGATGAATCACCCAATATTTTTTTTCCCCAATCATTATATTCCTGTTCGCCTTTTCCCCCATATTGTTTAATTTCCAGACGTCATTATCACCAGCTTATAATTTCTCACGCTTTTTTATTTCCTATCATATTTTTCGCTGTAGGCAATGTTTTACCAATCCGTATCGTTCACATACATTCAAATTACCTGTACAATATATTCCCCATAGTCTTTTTTCGCCACGGGTTTCAATTTCTGTACATTATTTTCCCTAGACGCAACTTTACCGAGATTTAATATTAGGGCATGCAATACCGGACGATTCCCAAAACCAGTATTAAGATCCGGTATTAGGCTTCAAATTATTTATTTACTTGTATTTGTAGTAGTGTTCTGAATTGTTTAAGCGTGGAAAAGAAAAGATACGTAGTTAGCAGGCTTCGTATAATATATATTTTTTTAATCAAGTATTTTTACTGACACATGACAATATAAAAGAGAAAAAAAAACAAAAACTGTATTTTGAATTAGACATATGAACATAAATATGCAAATAAATATAAAGAAATAGTATCTGTTGTGATAATTCACTCCGATTGGCACAATAATGTTACATAAAGATTACGTAGAGCTTGTCGTATTTCTAATTAATATTTTTAATGAGTTTTATTTAATATTTGAGTACAGAGAGTAACCATATACATTTATCCAAGGTGGTGACTCCTTGGAGGTAATTATTTACTGTACTCTCTATCTTCTTATTCATCAAGATATACTTTTTGTTTCTTTTCCGAAGAACATCAGATATTTATTATATATTTAAGTTCATATGTATTTCTAAGTCAAAATACAGTGTTTTTTTCTCATTTTATATAGTAATGTGTCAGTAAAAATACTTGATTAAAAAATATATATAAATAATATACGAAGCTAACTACGTATCTTTTCTTTTCCACGCTTAAACAATTCAGAACACTACTACAAATACAAGTAAATAAATAATTTGAAGCCTACTTACAGCGAAAAATATGATAGGAAATAAAAAAGCGTGAGAAATTATAATCTGGTGATAATGACGTCTGGAAATTAAACAATATGGGGGAAAAGGCGAATAGGAATATAATGATTGGGGAAAAAAATATTGGGTGATTCATCTATACAGTCGTCTGCGTTTTGGGCCACTAAAGTGTTAGTTTAAAATAGAAAACTTATAAGCTTTAACCTTTAAAGATGGGTAGTAGGATGGGTAGCTCATAGTTTGGCTCCGGCCCCACATAGGCTCATGGCTCATTTCGTGACATATAATATATAATATTACCTAAATTTATTTCCAATAGTACCTATTTAACAGGTTAAAGATCTTATTAAACTTCTAAACTAACACATATGATATAAATACCAATATAGTTAGTAGGTACACGTTATTTATAATGTCGGCGACGTAGATGACGCAATCAGGGTGTCAGCTGACGACAATTGCATTGTACATTGTTAATATCTACTTTGTACTTTAAGGCATTGTTGAGACTGCTATCAATAATAGGCTGGTACTGAAATTCATAATAGTTTTAGCCAAAAAATGCACAGAAGCAGCCCGGAGTCAGAAAGTGGACGGTGTAACAACCCCGTGCCTCGCAAAGCACGAAGCTGTTGGTCTTGCGCCATACCTCTCCCCGGTGTTGTCGCCTGCCGTCCCATAGAATTATGAGGGTGGGGGGATAGAGAGTGCACCTGTGTTTACGCGCACTATAGTGTTAATTGTACACAATAATACATAGCAAGAACTTATCTAATAGGATATGTACACAGGCGAGCTTAACCCTGAAAAAGAGTTTTCTTCCAGCAAACCTTAGAGTTACAGAAGAGGCGATGGAACAGATAGAGGAAGTGTGCAAAGAATGAACCGAACAACAGATAAACTGACAATTAAACTAATAGAAGGCAGCTATATACAAAACATGGTCCTATAATAAACATGCATACAATATAATGATAATGACGAAATAAAGCTAATAAATACCTTTAATATAATATATTGATATAATTGTATATATCATCAGTTTTGGCCAAATAAATTTAAGCAGGATAGAATAATAAATAAATAAATAACAAATTTTGTTCAGGGTGTTCTGGATGTTTTCTATGTATAATTAAAAATATCTATCTATGTGGTGTATTGTATTATGTCTATCAGTTATCTAGTACCCATAACACAAGCTCTGCTTAGCTTGGGGCTAGATATGCTGTGTGAATTGTCCAGCATTATTTTCGATTCCTCGGGACAAATGTTTATACGATCTGCAGATATTTAATATCTGCAGATCGTATAAACATTTGTCCTGAGGAATCGAACCCGCAACCTCCTGCGTCGCAGGCGGACCTTCGCCCGCTGCGCCACAGAGGTCGTCGAAGAAGAAAAGAAGTTCTATTGGTACTTTCACTTTACTCCAGAGCAAAAATAATTCAAGTAGATTGCAGTGAATGGGCTATTTATTACTTACTGGCGTTGGAGTAATACCTCAATATTACCTCGGTGTTCTGTGATATTACCAATAATGTCTTATTACTTACACCTCGGTTCAGTTAGATACCCATTATACCTTTCACTATCGATTTAAGTCCCCTTTCTCTTTGAAAAAATCGTAGTAATCTTCTCTAAAAGTCTACGATAGAAATACACTCACATTTTTTCTTGATAATTGAATACATTTCTGTAGTTTTAAGGACCACTTTTACGGCTGAGTGTTTCGCAGGGAGTTTATATTATACCTACCGTTTAACGATATTTATTCTCAAAAAAGACAGTGACTTACATGCGAATAGTAACTTAGCTAAGTGTAAACAATTTATTATAGTATATATAATATATAATATTATATATAAGCGACGCGTGACCCGAGAGCTGGTGAATATCTGGCACAGCGTATCAGCATTGCCATACAGCGTGGCAATGCAGCCAGCGTCTTGGGGACGCTTCCGACTGGTGTTGATATGGATCAGTTGAGCTATCTGTAGACTGTTTGCAACAGTCGGCAGTTAGCTCAATTGTTTCAATTGTAAATACTAGTATAATTTTCTTTGTGAATAAACAATTTATAAAAGTAAAGTTGTTGTTCGGTCTGTAGGTAGTAATTACAGTTTTGCATAATGAAAAGATAGGTGAGTACAAAAAAGTAAAATGAATATTACACATTACAAATAATTTATATTTCTCAATCTTATAAAATTGGCCAATTTTCCTTCCAAACAAGCAAGTTCAGTTTTAATGGTATGAAACGAGGATTCTTCAAAGTTTTGGGTAGGTAGTTTAATTATTTATATATTAAAGAAGATAGAAGTTTACAGTGCACGAACCAAATCACTCGCTATTCTATGCTAATGACTATAAATCCGTGTTATAACTTAAATATATTAAAATACTTTTTACAATCACTCGTAGTTTGCCGTGGAATATGTCGACATGCTGGCACTCATGCACAAACTCGTGCAGAAGTTGGATTATAAAGCTTAGTTTATTATATTTTAGACTAGAAGATCGCCTCACGGTTTCACCCCGTAGTTCCCGTTCCCGTCGTAATTCCGGCATAAAATATAGCCTATGTCACTCCCTGAAAAGTAAGCTTCCTTACGATGAAAGAATTTTTCAAATCGGTCCAGTAGTTTCGGAGCCTTTTCAATACAAACAAACAATCAAATCTTTCCTCTTTATAATATTAGTATAGATCAGCGCGATGATTATGGCCGGGTCGCGACACGCTTATAGTATTGATAACCCTTGACAAAAGGGGTGTGTTAATATTTTTGGCTTAAAATGTGACTTGATCGACAGTGTTTTTAGTTATTTCTGATAATAACCTTGTTTAATACGTAGAATTAATGGCCGTCTCGGTCGCGGGGTAGGAATGAGAATGCAGACTTATAGAGCTAAAAAATCCTTAACACACAGTGCAAAATCTTTTGTTATACGACAAAAATTTACGAAGATAGGACCAAATTACTAGCGAAGTTCACCGAGTGACCGCCGCGGTCGCAGTGACGTCACTCCCTCGGTCGTCGCCAGTTAGCCTTAGCCGTTTGTTTGGTTATTTGTGACTTTGAAACAAATAAGGTGTCCAATTTGTGACTTATTCACCTTTTTAACCGTCGAATCATGAAGCAAGAGTGCCGGCTGCGCTCCGCTCGGTTCGCTCGGCCGAGTCAGTGACGTCACACGCACCCGCGTAATTTGATTTTACCAGCAGTAACTGTGTAACGTTTATAACTTAGTATCTTCGTAAGTAATGGTACGATTTGGACGATATATCATTCTTATGTCTTATAGAATAACGTGGATACTAGTTCTATTGAAATTGCTATAACTTTACTGATCCTCATTGACCTCTCCAACTCATCCCGTGGATGTCGTAAAAGCTGACTAAGGGAATCTGCCACAAGAAGGGCAGAAACTTCCTTCTGTTTTATTCAACATCTACACTGTGGTCACCTATCCACCTGGCAAGCGTGTGATTATGGCGAAAGCTTGGCGATTATGGCGAGGCCCCCCGGGGGGGGGGGGGGGGATACCTACATGATTATGATCAGCATTAGAGGTTGTGGAGACGTGTGATGTAGAATTAAGCGGCACGAAGGTAAATTATTTTCCCATGAATGTGGTTCCTGAGAGTAGGATGAACAATAAAAGAGTGTTCTTTTTCGCATTGCGTGCTATCTTCTCGTGGCGGCGACTTCATCGTGATAATGGAATTTATTGAACTTTGAAAGTAAGGCTTTTGTTTTGAGAGAGAGATTGATAAAACGATAACATTCAACTTGTATCTGTTTTAATATTGTTAATTACGATTCTGTGATAGGCTTTTAATTGGGTTAGTCTATTTGATGTCTAGATACATTTGTGTTATTCGATGCTAGATTGAGGACTAGAATTACTGAGATATTGTCTAAATTTCTATTTGTTTAATTTTGTGTCATGTTGTGTCAACCTACCAAAAATAGCTCTTTCTGGGAGGTCTGGGTAATTGTGAGACTGAAACAGCCAGTATTTCATTCGGATTGAAGTATGGATCTCTTCCCGCGGGTGTCGTAAGAGGCGACTAAGGGATATCCACCGGGAGCGGGCAGCAGCGCCCCCTGCAGAACAATTCTACCACCGAACTGCGATCCCCAACCCGCATGCCCAGCGTGGGGATTATGAGCATTACCCCCATGAGATAAAAGCCAACAAGACGCTTATCAGAGGGAGGCCTGCGTCCAGCAGTGGACCAATACGGCTGTTGAGGTTAAGGTGAGGTTGAGGAAGTATGGATTTAGCAATAATCTCTACATCATCATCATCAGCCTATATTAGTCCACTGCTGGACATAGGCCTCCCCTAATGAGCGCCCTGTCTTCAGCTTGCCGCATCCAGCATCTGCCTGCAGTCTTTCGCAGATCGTCATCCCACCTGGCTGGAGGGCGTCCTACACTACGTTTGCCGAGTCGTGGTCTTCACTCAAGAACACGTTTACCCCAGCGGTTGTCGGTTTTTCGCGAGATATGGCCGGCCCACTGCCACTTCTGCTTGCTAATTCTTTGTGCTATGTCGATAACTTTGGTTCTCTGTCGGATGTATTCGTTACGAATTCTATCCTTCAGAGAGACTCCGAGCATAGCTCTAATAATCTCTATTGACTACTTTATTTTATTTTATTTTCAAAATTTTAGGAAAACTTACAGCTAGGTCCTAAGAATAGTTATTTACATAATACATGCCGGTACTGCAATCTGTTTCCACCAGAGTCATCATCATCATCAGCCCGTATACGTCTGAGGCCTTCCTCAAACGACGACGCCACAAATAGGACGACGAAGACAAAGACGAACCAGGGTATTCAAAATCAATTACGAGAAATTCCGTTTCAAATACAAATGCATCTGGTTTAATTTTGGAACTGCCAGCCAATTGTGCATTGTTAAAGAGACAGTCGTCAAAATAGTGCTGAACACGTGATTCGAGTAACAAGCTGACAACAAGAGCCGGCTTTTGTTGGATTCAGGAAATTGCATCCCTCAAACCCTGTTCAGAGCTGAGCTTTATTTGGTTCATACTATACCAATGTAGCTGGGATATAATTTTGGAGTGGGTGTCTTAGAAAGATTTCTTGTTAAATTCAAGATTCTTTATGATTAACCAGTAACCTTTTTACTTACGTCAGATTAGAAAGTCAACGGAGAAACAGACTGTCTTTCGATTATAAAAAATCTCTTTCAAAACCTCATACATATCTGAAACAGTGGTATTTTGTAATGCATATATCTATAGTATTACCGAATGAAATTGAATACCTAATTCAGATTTTTGCAACATCTAGGTCGGTTAGGTACCTACTCCATAAAAGTGTTGTAATTCTTTACGGTCTGGTGTGCGCTTTGATAGTGTTTTACAAATTGTTAATCTTCATCAATTTGGGCCAGATAAGGCTCTGTGGAAATGTCCGGTATTGTTTATTTAAATTTAAGTGTAACATATGCGCCACGTAGAATTCCAAAACGTGTCTATGGTGGCGATTCGGCGACAAGGACATAGTCATATTGAATCTATTGGCTTAGTAGAATAAGGCTTCAGGTTAGTTTTGGAACGAAGTTCCTTATCGCGCGTTGTGAAAGGGGGCTAGACGGAAAAAATTCATACGAAAAGTTGTAACGACACTTTTTGCTATAGTAAGCTATTGTAAGCCGTGCGGCGTGCGCATGTTTCTCTGTCTGTCTCTCTCTCTCTTATGAACTTCGTTCCATCCGGGTGTCCCTTGACACCTCTCAAGTTTTTTTATTTTATTTTTAATATCAAAAATGCGAAGAAACTGGGGACCGCAAGATGTGGAAAGAAATGGGGTACCTTTTCCCAGCAGTGGGATACTTTGTAGGTTATAAAAAATATCAAACGTTTTCTACATGTATTGGTATATGTTTTAGTAGTGTTGTACGTAATAAAAAGACATTGCGGAATACGATATAACATGGCAGAAAATGTTTTACTTTTGATTTACAAAATGCTTTTCAGTTTAATGCCAGCTGCAGAAATTATTCAGCAAACTTGTCCATTTCTGTGACAGTACGACAAAACAAACAAGGAAACTTCATTCATCTTGGGTGGCGCTACCGGCACGAATGCTGATCTGTTTTCCATAACAGGACGTCTTCCTGTCCCCTATCTTACCCCTCACCCCTCCGTACCCCTGGCTTAGACTCGCCCAGAATTCTGATGAACTAGACCAGACAGACAAAAGAAAAGAGAACTAAGCTATTTTACCCACCTTTAATTAAAACCTAGGTACCTAAAGTTACATAAACTAACGCGATCTGAACACATAATAATACAATTTCCTAGTTTTACTGACGTAATTTGAAAATTCTGACATGTCCAAGTAAATTGTACTGTAAGGTCTAAAATATAACTATAAGGAAATAAAGCACTTTAAGTTTTCACTTGGGTAGATCTATTCACGGGTATTGATCGCCTTCATCTAGCTGGTTAATTCCATTAAGTCTACAAAATTAACCAAAGAGAATTAAATTAGTTTTTGTGTAGATAACTATTCTATGTATTATATGTATCATTAAATATCTTTAAATAAATCGATACTCTTCTGTCGGTGCTTAGTTCAGCCTAAATCATTTTTAGTAACGGTGGTATGAAAAGAAGGAACCTGAAGGCAGGTAACTAACAACAATTATTAATAAAAACAATTTATTTATTTATGGACTCCCAACAGAAAAATCACATCACAAACAGAATAATATAAATAAAGTAGTTTTAAGTCTAGTGTTTTTCTAAATAAAGGGTGCCACAGCGTGAGCAGATTATGTAGTAACTAAGTAGCTTCCATACCAAGAGAATGGTTTTATACATACAAAAATGTGTCGACAAATCATCTCTCGTTTAGGTGGGTAATATTTTTATTCATACTTCCACCATCACGCACAAAATTGTGTGACATGAAATAAATAGACAGGAATTTTCAGCAGAAGTGCTAAAAGCGGGATAAACTGGGATCACTCGGTTAATCCAAGGATTATTGTGACGAATATCAGGGATGTGTTGCGAAATTTTACGGAAAAATATATTTCATGGCTAATATTCCATTAATTTTATATTTCAACGCGATGTTCCTAAAAGTACCTGGGACTTTGTTTTCAGCAATGTGAAGGTTATTGTTCTTGGTGGCGACGGAGAAAAACAGTTAGTTTTTTATAAATCAAGCAGGCATTATGTGTTGAGTGAATTTACGTTTTACATCATTTGCTTACGAACACAAGAAAATTTCATGTAGCCACTGTGCAAAAATTTCATGTAGCCGTTGCGCAAACAATACCTTCCAAGGAATTCAGTATATTTACATTTTATGATACTCATCCATGAATTATGAAAAACAAACAACACCACAAACAAAACCCATTTAGAACAACAAGAGCTTTAATTATACCTTGGTAAATATGCAAAACGCAAATCCGGCAAATATCGCATGTGCGCATCCCTTTTATTTACGAGCTCTCCATAAGAACTGTAAATAACAATATAGACACCGCAAGGGTCCCGCTAGGAACCCGGACAAGGTGATCTATATGCAAATGTTATAACACGCTTATTATATTTTCCGGGGAAAACAGTAAGCCGTGAAAATGTGGCTGCGATACTCCATCAAATTTTATTGGAGACCGTGCGTTGCTAGTAAAGCTGTTTTTCGTGGTGCCTTTATGAAAAACATGTTTTCGAATTTTGACTGCTGCATCAATTTCGGCAAATTGATTAATGATGATATATTTTGCTTTTATCTCTCATTTGAAAGACTGAAAGCTCTTCTTGGGTGCATGTCCGATAGGGTAATTAAAACACATTAAACGACAGTGAAGTTCGCATTAATGTGAAATATAATAAATGTTTACTTGCATTGCAATGGAAAGCTTTTACTACTTCTCAATAATTTAATCATCACACTAATATCAAATATATAAATTATAATATTTGATATTAGTGTAATAAATTATAATATTTGATATAAGTGTGATGATTAAATTATTGAGAAGTAGTAAAAGCTTTCCATTGCAATGCAAGTAAACATTTATTATATTTCACATTAATGCGAACTTCACTGTCGTTTAATGTGTTTTAATTACCCTGTCGGACACTAATATCAAATATTATAAATTATAATATTTGATATTAGTGTGATGATTAAATTATTGAGAAGTAGTAAAAGCGAAAGTTTGGATGGATGGATGTTTGTTACCTCTTCACGCCAATACTACTGAATGGATAGGGCTGAAATTTTTTATGCAGCTAATTTTAGGCCTGGAATAAAACATAGGCTACTTTTTATCCCATAAATCAGTTCCCATGGGATATAAATAACCTTAAAACGTTTCCATAGAAATAAGGCGTGCGAAGCCGCGGGCAGAAGCTAGTAATATAATACTTCTATACTAATATTATAAAGAGGAAAGGTTTGATTTTTTGTTTGTTTGTTTGTTTGTATGAATTGAATAGGCTCCGAAACTACTGGACCGATTTGAAAAATTCTTTCACCGTTAGGAAGCTTACTTTTCAGGGAGTGACATAGGCTATATTTTATCCCGGAATTCCCACGGGAACGGGAACTACGCGGGTGAAACCGCGAGGCGATCGTCTAGTTTTTTTAATAAAGAGGAAAGATTTGATTGTTTGTTTGTTTGTTTGTATTGAATAGGCTCCGAAACTACTGGACCGATTTGAAAAATTCTTTCACCGTTAGAAAGCTTACTTTTCAGAAAGTGACATAGGCTATATTTTATCCCGGAATTCCCACGGGAACGGGAACTACGCGGGTGAAACCGCGAGGCGATCGTCTAGTATAATAATAATTTTATACATCCACACAGCATCATCTAGCCCCAAGCTAATCTTGTGTTATGGGTACTAGATGACTAATATGCATAATATATATGATTAGTAATAGGCATTAATTTACAGAATAGTTACATAGGTACTTCTCCAAGGTAGGTAGTAGGTGTATAATAAGAACTCTATGACATTAGGACGGTTAATAGTATTTTACAATATAAAAAAACTACAAATAATTAGTTTTGATTCATAACTTAAGCTGCCTCAAGTCAAACCAGGGAAAGGGTATTTTTTTAAATTCTCTATGTATACAACGTATTTTGTGGATAGCGCTGTGGCCTACATTGTGAATGTCGCATATCTTCACATAGTAAAGTACTAACACAAATGTATAACAAGTTAAATGCAGTCGTTTGTTGATTCGTTTGTTGATCCTCCATAAAAAAAATTGGTTGTCTGTAAAGTCGGTTTACTGACGATAGTTGAACGTGACAACGCAGACGCATCGTTCACTCAAGTAGGAGAGAGACGGATGTCGAGCGCTCTCGCTTGCACTTCAAGCCTTACATGGAACGCTTCAGAGCGAGGTAACGCCGCATGACGTCATGTTTTTTCGTGCGTGCAGCCGGCTCTATCGAACTATTAAGGGCGTATACAACCTCAAATTGCTTATTTTCAACTCCGTCGGACCTCCATATCTTCCAAACTACTGAATATTTAACTTTGAAATTTATATATGGTAAAGTTCAGGACTTATTCTATCGATCATGTGTTTCGAAAACACGATTCCATAAAATTTTCTCGATAGAAAAAAATCGCAAAGTTACCTCTAATTTTTTACTAAAACCCTAATTTCTCAATAAACACAAATGATACGATCTTGAGATTAAGCATAGTAATTGAACTAAGTATAAAGAACATTTTATATGTTGCCTTTTTTTCAATTAACTATTCTAATGTTTGTGGGGAGCAAATAACTACTAAAAACTTGATTTTTGGGCTTACGCCGCTTTGCTCTGTCCCGCTCCTGTGAACGCGAAATCCTATGCCTATCCTCTTCACACAATAACGAGGTAGGGTACCACCTTAAGACGTTGTCACGTCAATAAATAAATATTAAGCTTCGCACAATGTTTTGATACGTCATATATAACCAGTCAGAATCGTATGAAAGCTCCGCGAGTATGGAAGTGACTTGTCTCTACGAATTAATTCAACCGCGTCCGGCACGACGTGCCCTCTTCCTGTGTTGCCACCCTACCGAGGAAAACCCCTAAGGAATTTCTTATTCATTTGTGGCATTATATTAGTCGTATTGTCCCAAAATGAGCTGAAAGAAAATACAAATGGTGCGTTTATAAAGCTCTCGGATCCTTTGTTGGGTATATTTTGGTATATTTCCGCTAATAAAATTTTGCGAAATGGCTGTTGTAAAAACATCAATGCCACTACCTGTTTTAAGTCGTTCTGAATGTTGCAATATGTAATCAAAATGGTGGTTATGTAAAATTAGTTACTGTAGTTTAGATATCAAGTGATTCAGGACTTCTTTTAAATCTCAAAGTAAATTATTAACTTTTATAAAGCAAGCAATTTCTTTTGAGGTATTATCTTGACGTTTTCCCGCGTAGACTTTCATTTTATAATACCTGGACCATTTTTATTAAAGTTCTCTAATTTATTGTTCAGGAGAAAGTTCTATTTTTTCCGTCAAAAAATTGGTTGTCTGTAAAGTCGGTTTACTGACGAAAGTTGAACGTGACAACGTCTTAAGAAAATACTGATGGAATGGTAGCATTTGATACTCGATCAAAACATGTAAATGTACTATAGTATAGCAGCTGTCCACGCAGCCGCATCGCTCACTCAAGTAGGAGAGAGACGGATGTCGAGCGCTCTCGCTTGCACTTCAAGCCTTACATGGAACGCCTCAGAGCGAGGTAACGCCGCATGACGTCATAGCGAGGTAACGCCGCATGACGTCATGTTTTTTCGTGCGTGCAGCCGGCTCTATCGAATTATAAGACGTTGTCACGTCCAAATCACGTTAGATCTTGCCAAGGCCGTTACAGTTGACCTACAATTTTTAAAAAAAATAAGGCAGGTATGTTGGTTTTGGTGTGTAAGAAAATACTAGGAATTGCTTATAATCTGCGGCAGTGCGGGTTCAAAAAAATATTTTAATATTTTGTGATGGCTTCCTAATGCATTAATCTTCCGTTATATCAAATACTAGACGATCGCCTCGCGGTTTTATCCGCGTTCCCGTGGGAATTTCGGGATAAAATATAGCCTATGTCACTCCCTGAAAAGTAAGCTTCCTAACGATGAAAGAATTTTTCAAATCGGTCCTGTAGTTTCGGAGCCTATTTAATACAAACAAACAAACAATCAAATCTTTCCTCTTTATAATATTAGTATAGACGAACTTACGACTTTTTTCATAAAGCATAGTTGTTTGCAAGTATCCCTTTCCACCTTTCATCGATTCGTAGCTTTATTAATTTTCTCGCTAACTTCGACTTATCTCATTATTTCACATTAAGATTTTTTTAACAACTTTATTACCAAAACATAATTATTATTAAACATGAAAAACAAATTATAACAAATATGTATTTACAATTGAAACAGTTGAGCTAACTGCAGACTGTAGCAAACAATCTTTAAGTGGCTAGCTCAACTGAACCGTAAGAAATTGAATTTATATGTACCCCGTTCGTCCTCGTCCTCCCTCGTCCCTCCAGTGTTTTCAATATTATAATGAAGCATATACCTAACTGTCTAGATTTTCATAAACAAATTCAAATAATAGGTAGGTTCCTGCGGATAACTGAATTGAAGCTCATTTCGTTTCGGCAGGCTTCAATCCCACCATTTGCATGGGCACCCAAAATTTTGGAACAGTTCCTTAAATTTACTAAAATATACTAATAGTTCTAAATTAAATGTTTGACAGTCTGAATATTCGCATATTTGATCGTACAAGAGCAACATATGGGGGACAAGTTCTTCAGATTAATCGAACTCGAATAAATCAAGTGGAAAATTGAAATTCAACGATCGACTCGCTCCGACTCGTTCAACACGATACGAAAACGAACTTTGATTAACCGCGTTCGCTTATCTAATTCGAATTTCGAGTGGATGTTTACTTTTAATATAAATTCTTGCTTTTTATACGAATTAGAGGAGGTTCTATTGCCAATTATGGCGAGAGAAAGCATTGGGGGCCCCCGAAACTGCTTCTTTGTTGGCTTGGGTGTTTGTGATTTTTAAGAATTTGAAGATTAACAATTCGTACCTTCATTTAATGACATTAAACTGCAGAAAAATTTGGGCCATTTTTATAAGATCTTAGAAGAATATCTTACAAATATTATAAAGATGAAAGTTCGTGAAGATATATCCGGCTGAAGACGAAAAAAAAAACAAAAGTACTAGTTGGTTAAAGGTACCTGAAATTTTGCATCAATGTTGACCTACAAATAACAAATAACCTGCTTATATCTCTAAAAATAACGTGTTTAAAGCCGCAAGAGGTAGTATATTTTAGTTTATAATAACTATTTCAATATCTCCTATTCATCATACTGAAAAGAATCACAACAACGCTGAAACTCAACAAAAGGCCATGTCCATTCATGCATCGCACATGGATTGTAGAAACATTTATATATCGTGGATATAATGTATATTGTGTTCTATTGAAAGTCAGCACAATAGCAAGATAGCATCCATTATCGGTTATCTTGTTTATAAGTGTCGATATAAAATGGAATTGAGCATGTATCTTGGGGCAGAACTTCTTTAGATGCAGTTTAGATAAGGGACTAGGGTTGAACTGAATGCTGGGTCCGCTTTTAAATCCTTAGTATGTCATTCAGCACTTCAGCAAGAACTTAAAAATGGGGAACTTACCCAACGAACAAAGTAGTCCAATAATCTGAGCTTATATCACTAAAAAGACGTGTAAACGAGTTATTAAGGTTTTAGTCGTGTCATCGTGTTGTATAAAAGCGTTCATCAAGACACTTTTGTTCTTGCTGATAGAGTAAAAATGAACTATAAATAAAATTAAATGATGTAAACGTTACACCATTTTATACAACCGTTATAGTTACGTGCTAAGATCTACAATTGTAGATCTTAGCTTTGTGTGCTGTAGGTACTCGGTAGATAATTTTAAGAAATTCTTTTGTCAGAAGATAACCATAGGTCGGCCATGTACGGAAAGAAATATATCTGATTCTTATAGGAACTGAGAAATTCAAATTGAGAAACGTCTTTCGACTATATGCGAGCGAAGCAGCAATCACGTTAGTCTACTAATCGATACAAAACATCACACTCCTTGGCTATCTGGTCGTTCATAATGTTTTCGTGAGTGTATCATTCATTATTTACGCTGCTCATTGGCTGTATTTTCATTACAAATGAAAACAAAAAAGAAAAGAAAATAGTATTAGTACGAAGTTTACGAATACATCTGAGTTGACCTGCAGACATGACTCAGAGAAACATGCTTGCGCGGACGTTTAAAAAATCAACCGGGACGAAAATGAAAACATGGCATAACCCTAGAAGTCGAACTATAGCTAGGATTCCTTGAGATGAAGATTGCTGGAGATAGGACGTGCACACGCATCGAAGATGTAAGTAATTGGATAGTGGGGGCAGGGGGATCTCTATCGCCAATCGAAATAAAACTGCGCTTAACGGAGATGCCATCTTTGGAAAGTTTGATGAAGAAGCCTCCTCGGTATTATAAACGTCGTATAGAAGTAATTTCAGGATAAGTAACTTGATTGGGGAGTGTTTTTAACCCCCGATGCAAAAAGAGGGGTGTTATAAGACTGACGTGTCTGTCTGTGTATCTGTGTATCTGTCTGTGGTATCGTAGCTCCAAAACGGATGAACCGATTTTCGTTTAGTTTTTTGTACTGGACTCGGTTCTTGAATCCAAGATATATTATGTCAACAAAGGTATTGAAATCAATGAAAACTTCACAAAAACTGATAACACGTTCAACAGTGAATGTGTAAATATACTAGGATATGCCCGCGGCTTCGCACGCGTTGTTTCCATGGAAACGTTTAAAGGTGATTTCTATCCCATGGGAACTGATTTATGGGATAAAAAGTAGCCTATGTTTGATTCCAGGATTAGAATTACCTGTACTTATGCAAAATTTCAGTGAAATCCGTTCAGTAGTTTTGGCGTGAAGAGGTAACAAACATCCATCCATCCATCTAAACTTTCGCATTTATAATATTAGTGTGATGTCTTGATGAGAAGGATAAGCTTCTAAAACTAGGGGACGGATAAAAAAAAACACAGGTATTTAATGACATAATCATTAACTTGTTTAATTACAGACTCTGAAAATTTTCGATTTATTATTTGATTCAAGAGAAATTTCTTTAATAATGTGGTTCTTTGTGTAAACTTTAATTAAAGTTTTTAATTAATGTTATTATTTGAATTGGTAGTTAATTAAGATTTCTAAAGAAAGTCTTTCTATTGAATTCAATATCTAATCTAATTTAATTTCCCTTTGTTACAGGTATGAATCCCGCTGAGTAAGTACAATGTCGATATAAATATCGAATTCGATAAATCAGGTCAGTAATAAAATGTAGAATAATAAATAAATAATGCTGGACAATTCACACAGCATTATCTAGCCCCAAGGTAAGCAGAGCTTGTGTTATGGGTACTAGATAACTGATATACATAATAATATACGAGTACATAGATATATATTTTTTATTATACATAGAAAACGACCAGAACACCCTGAATATATATCTGCAGATCGTACAAATATTTGTCCCGAGGCGGGAATCGAAGCCACAACCTCCTGCGTCGCCGGCGGACCTTCGCCTAAGGTCGTCGTTTAGAGAAGTGTTTATTTTGGTTTCCTTTACATCGGTGTCAGAAGAGATTCCGAGCATTATACGAAATCTGATTTATTGTTGCAGGTAGTAGAAACTTACAATAAAAAGAACCATTAGGGAAGATTTATATTAGACCGGACCGTGCCCGGACGGGGCACGGATTTGAAACGTTATACACATTTTGTATGAAGCAGTTTCTATTAAACAGTGCATGATCCGTGTCCCGTCCGGGCCGACTAACGTTCTCTTCGGCTCCGCTCCGGCCTCGGCCCGGCCCGGCCCGGATTTTAATAAAATTTGCTAGGGAGGTAAACAATATTCCGAGCAGCACGGAAATATATCGAAGTAGCAGAAGTATTATAATCATTTCTTGATAAAAATATTACACGTCTCAAATTATAATATTTAAGTACTTACCTACAATGTAAATTTTCTTAAATAATATAAATAATAATAACATAATTATAAAATTGCAATCAATTTAATTAATTCATTAAATGAATTTAAATTATCCTCTCTATTACCCCACTCACTACCTACCTAAACCAAATCGGGCCCCAAGCAAAATACCGAGGCCAGACAGACTTGTTCAGTTTGGCTCTATATGTTTGGTTTTATATGGATCAGTTAAGCTATCTGTAGACTGTTTGCAACAGTCAGCAGTTAGCTCAATTGTTTCAGTTGTAAATACTAGTATAATTTTCTTTGTGAATAAAGTTCTTTTTGTTTGGCTCTGGCCCATAAAAACTTCAGACTTTGGTCCCAGAAACACTCTGAGAACATCTCACTTCCTAATCTTCGAACCATTAATATGAATGTCTGGTTAGCAATAAACATAATCGCTAGCAATTCACCAGTTCCTGAACAGGAAATTATTGGTGAGTTGATGGGACCCGACCAGAGTTTCACACACTCTAATTTAAGATGTTCAAATTGTGTCTAATTAATATTTCCGAGGGATATCGGCAAATGCTTCTTGAACGTACTAAGAAGTTGTTTCCCGCGGCTTTGCACGCGATATTTCTGGCATAAAACGTAGTTATAGAAAACGTTACATAGAATACGTTAATTTATTTATTTACACTTATATATGTACTTACTTATTGAGTAGCTTACTTTGGGGCTAGATGGTGCTGTGTGGATTGTCCAGCATTATTATTATTATTATTATTGGCCATCCTTATATTTGTACTTAAATTTTTGTTCGTGTTTAGCCGTAAGTTTTCCTAAAATAAATAAATAAATAAAATAAATTATTATTACTTATGTTTTGTATAGTATAGTAGTCTGTGAGTAATACGCCACCGTCTATACCTGTACAATATTTACGGTTCCATCCAAAGGTTGCCTGGAAGAAATCGCTTTTAGCGATAAGGCCGCCCATTGTGCAACTGTTTTTTGTGTTTGTTTTTTTCTTTTCTGTTTTTTTCTATCTTGGTGTGCAATAAAGAATATTTGTATGTATTGTATTGTTATTCCAAGTAGATTTAAACATTATTCTAAGGATCCCAAGGGAATTGAAGGGTCAAATAGACTCGCACCTCTGGTTTATGGGATTACGAGAGTGAGGGAATAGAGAGTGCACCTGTGTTTGTGCACACACTTGTGCACTACAATATGTCCTGCGCATCTGGCTAGTCTCCGATGAGACTGGACCCAAAAAATAATGATTATTAAGATGAGACCTATCTGATACCTGTATTACGACATACATAAATAAATAAATAATGCTGGACAATTCACACAGCATTATCTAGCCCCAAGCTAAGCAGAGCTTGTGTTATGGGAACTAGATAACTGACATATATAATATAATACACTACATAGATAGATATTTTTTATTATATCTGCAGATCGTACAAACATTTGTCCCGAGGCGGGAATCGAACCCGCAACCTACTGCGTCGCAGGCGGACCCTTGCTCGCTGCGCCACAGATGTCGTCACATGATAAAGTGTTTTTCCGATATTTGATAATAGTTCATAATAACTTTTGTTTCAGTCAAAATTCGGTTAGGAAGATATCTTATGGGTAAAATTTAGACCGATCCGTTATGTACTGGTGTGAAGATGTAACAAACATACATACATCCATCCATCTATCCAAACTTTTGCATTTTTATTAGTTTGACTTGCGGATGCAAGTAGTTATTTTGATAGGCGTAAAAGAAACGGATGCTGGGTCGATCTTGCGTTTTAGATATCGTAAAATTAGTGATCATAGACGTAAAATAGGCATTAAATTAGAAGTAACAAATTTTATTGCCTCTATCTGCCGGCAAATTGGTTTTATTTAAATATCTCAATTAATTATATGATATTATGAACTTCTGAGCTAATATAAAATCTTTATTAACTCAGAAAAAACAATCAAATTGCAAATCAAATCAGTAAAAACACCAGTTACGAGTATTATAATAACTTTGACCCTTCAAGGGATTTCTAAGCTGTTTTATTTTTACCCGACTGCGGAAGAAGGTAGTAAGCATTAATGACCACCGTTCAGTACTATATAGTTTAGAGAATTAAAAATAAAAAACTTCCTGATAGAACCTCTACGCTGGGTACCACAAGTACGTGTAGGACGTTAGCCGTCCACTCAGGAGGCATATGTTTTATTGATGCCAAAATGGTCGCGAAATTTTTTGCTCGTTTTCGCATGTCATCGCGATTGGTATTTTGTATCGACTACCCTCTCGGCTTTCGCTCCCACTCTGGGTAGCGAATAAAGCCGTTACTTTGCTTATCGTTCGTTTATTTAAAATATGTAGGTACGAATTTTTATAATTTTGCAAACCAATCAACTTCTTAATTCAAATGAATTTAGGCAATATAATGAACAAAAGGAACAAAGAGCTTTTGTTTTCCGCTGTCAATAAAATAAATCCCTTATAATAAATTTAGCAAAATTCACATTCATCAATCATCATCCACGCTTCATTATTGTTAGAAGGAATTTGAAATACGAAGTCCTTTAACGTTCTTTTTTCAAACCCATGAATGAACAAAGATTCTATTTTCGAATTTCGGTTGCGTAATGGGGACAAAGCTTTTTGTTGTGTCGGCATAGAATAAGTAATAGAATGTACACTTAATGTGTAGGTACAAATGTGCGTATTGAATGAAATACGTGCACATGTTGTGGTTACAAATCATTGTAGTCGTAGGAATGAGAAATGCATTCGTTGACAGATTGATTACAGCTATTAATTCTGGGATATTGGAAGTGTTTATTACTTGGGATATTAATCTGCTAATTCATTTTAATGAGAATTGTTTATTATTTTATTATAATTATTAATTGATAAGTAAGTACCTAGGCATACACAACTTTACGTTCTTCATGATCTGAAAAATAAATACTATTTATGTACCAACTCTAGATACATAAAACAATTATTTTGTCAAAAAAATATTATGTATTTAAAAAACCTTTTGGCATTTTATCCAGACAAAATGTTGCCATAAGCAAAGTCAACTCTACTTACATAAATAAAAGACACTTTTGAAAGCTTATTAAGGGTTAATAAAAAAAGTTGATCGATTGATTAATCAACAACAAAATAAACTTCTGGAACGTTGAAAAACCGTTGAAAGCAGGCACTCAAAAAATTACATCATGACGTCACAACTCATAAACTTTAGTATGGACTTTTATTGCATCTCATGTTATGAGCTTCATGGAATAAGTCACATAATTCGGAATGAACACGAATACGGTCGCCATTTAAATTATTTTATTGTTTTTTGTTATTAACATGTGTAGTAAAGAGGCTATAGGCATTCCTTTGTGTTGAGTCACAGTCAGTTTACAGTTTTACAGACAGTCAGTAGAGAAAGTGCAAAATAGGAAAATGGACAGAGTAAAAAAGACATTCAATACCTTTTATGTAAGTACATCGTTTTAAGTAGGTACACAATTAGTTGTAAAATAAAGATTGAAAAGTTGCTTACTTTGCAAAAAAAAAAAACTTTTATCATTTTCACGTTGATGTTGTAAAGTTTTAGGTTCTCGATTGTTTGTCTTATTATTTATTATTATTATTAGCCGAGTTTATCCCACTGCTAGTTGATTGTTTGTCTTACAAACATATTTTTATTTATGAAAACAATGTGTGCATAATAATTTATATAATACCTAAATCTTACATTTGAATATTTCTTATTAAGCTTGATTATTATTTGACATAAGTAGGTACGTAACTATTTATATTATTATGTACCTACTTAATCTAAGTACACATATATTTAATTTTAAAACCTACTGTAATTAGTATAATTGGCCTAAAGCCGTTCTAATTACATCAATAAATAAATAAATAACTAAGTTTATGCCCAAGATAGCTTCAGTAATTTTACTTTCGACTTATGGATAGGTAGGTTAGATACCCTAGCAGTGTGATGAGTAATTCTGCCATCTATGGTTTTTTATTAGTTTTAATTAAGTTGTTGTTTTAAGTAGGTATCTACCATTTTTTTTGCCTAAATTGAAAACTTTTGACTTGCTCTACTGCTAACTTACAGTTATCCTGTAACAAGTAGTAATTTTACTTATTACTTGTAACACGGTTGCGTAATCCTGTAGCAGATGTAAGATTTCATAATATCGGATTAAGTGTGTTGTTTAGTAGGGATTGTTCGCGCTTGTCTGAACACGTGTAGGATTGTTATTGTACAGGATTAAAAGAAACAAAAGGTTACTGACATTTTCGGGCGACGTTGTTACTTAGCGGGTTTTAATTTTCGGCAATGGCATCAACGGTGCCATTTTTGATGCATTGTCTAAAAGTTGTATTTTTTTCTGAATAATTTTAATTGTTCAATTGTCGGACGCTATCTTTCTTTATTTACAATGAAAATTAGAATCAAATACTTAATTGAAACAAATTACAATTAGTTTAAGTAAGTAATTAAAACAATTGAACTTACTGAAATTCTTGTAATATTTATTCTATCTCATTATAACTCCTTTTGTTACCTATTTATTTCATATTCGATAGGTAACTTTTATAACTTTTTTTTTCTAACATTGGTACTTAGATTTAATAAATTACTTACCTATTTTATTAATTTATAGTACATAAGTAACAACCTACCTAGTAAATTGACTTAAGATAAGATGGATACAGTTAAAATCTATAAGAATTAAAGATTTATATCGAAAATCATTCCGATGTGCGTGAAACTTAGCAATTCAGTGAATAATATCGCTTCAATTTTTCATATTAGACCCGAGAACGGAGCAAAAAAGGCGTGATGTAATAACCGTAATATTAAAGCTTTTCCACGATACTGCAATCTATTCTGTGCTTTCATTGAATTGAAAGAAAGATTACTTTTCCTTGTAGCAGATGTAAGAACCTATATTAGTCTGTCATCAAAGGTAATGTACCCGTTCCGGTTTGAACCTCTTTTTTGTGGCATGAACATATTTATGGTGAGATTTTGATGTTCAATCTTTTTTTGATTAGGCATAGAGACGTCTCAATTTGCCTTTTAAATGTAAAAAAAAGTTGAAACTCTCAAGCGAGATGTGTAAAGCGCGGCAAACGTATTTTTATTTGAGTTAAATGAGTCCTAGTTTGTCACGGTAATGTAATTAATGATTTGAATGGAAACTTATTTAAGAAGATATTTAGATATTTGGTTGCTTTCAAAATGTTTTTATAGTGGAAACGAATTCGTAAATTTTAAATTTGAAGATCATTAATTAATGATCTTTTATACTTACTATTGACATATTTAAAATTTGCAAACCTGCTTGCGGGTCAAAAAAAAAACTCTTTATTTCCATAAATACAATAAACGTACACTCAGAAAAGATCAAAATATAAAAGTAAACACTGACACGGAAATAAAGTGATATTTTTTATTTTTGTCGCTTCGATATGTAGTTCGAAGACATTATCATCATCACATAGCTTTAAGATCTTTGTATGCAATTATTGTATTCTGAAAATAAACAATTGATTGATTGATAATTGTTATCTAGCTTTATGGAGTAGCCAGTAAAATTACCAAGCTGTAGTACTTACATTTACAAAAATAGTTTGCGTGTAATAAAACAAAATGATTATTGCTTCACCCAGAAAGCCACTAGTCTTCCACTAAACCAGCAGGAGATAGCTTTATCATCGCGGGGGGCCATGTTTGGCACACGAGTTGCAAAGGAGGTTTTACACAATAACGTACCGGTGATTTTATTCAGTTAGGTTCGGCCAAAATAGGTAGGTATCATAAACTTTATTTACAAATAAAATAACAATCAAATAATAGAAATAAATTAGAACTAGTATTAACAATTGAGACTGTTGCAAACAATCTACACGTAGCTCAACTTCAACCTCTTTTTTTAATGGCGCCGCTTGCTTTTCGCTACGACTCTGCCAGTGTCTGTGTAGGAGTGTCATAAACTTCGAGAACAGAATATGATCGGTATAGCGAACCTAGATAACTGATTCCTATCAGTACCAGTCGGAAGCGTCCCCAAGAAGCTGGCTGCATGGCCCCGCTGTATGGCAATACTGATGGTTACCAAATAGGCAACCCTGGTTTTCAGGGATTTCTTTTCGTCTTCCAAATTCAAAACACAGCTCCTGCTCCGCCAAGTATCGTCTTCCAAATTCAAAACTCAGTAACCGTTTAAAACCGCCAAGCCAAATTGGGATTCTTCCTCATAATCAACAATGGACCAAGCCAACTTGTGGAGTGTGAACGTGGATCCCAAAATCTGATCCTCCTCAAAATGCTTATTTACCATACGCTTATTGTAGAGTTCTTTGACTTGCAAATAGCCCGGCCCTTGGGCGGTTTCCATTGAAATGTCAATTTGTTTTCTATTGGGGTTCGTTGTTTGAAAAACTTGAGGCTTTGCCTACACATTCGGCAAAACTACACAAAATAAATTGGAATAAGTACCTACTTTTTTTTTGTCCATTGACTTATGTTCCTACTAGACTGACCGTAGCATTACGGGACAGAAAACCTGGAAGAAAAGGAGTCCTTCGCCTTGCATGACGCTGGTGAAATTAAATAAATGAAAACATAATGACATTAGTGCTTGTAGAGAAAGTCTTTAGGCTGCAATATCTCAGGTAGCTATAAAATTCAAAAGAATAATTAAATATCCATAGGCTATCAAAGTTTTATCCCGAATTACTTCCGTTACAAAAGGGGTCCTATGATCATAGCAGAGACGTACGGTAGTAAAAAACTAAACTTAGTTTTTCACCTTCTCTGATTGCATGACGTGCCGATTTGTGGGAGGGAAGCGGTGCACGCATGCATTTAGTTGGATCTCATCAGAGTAGCTACATAAGGTTTTGCGCGGATTTGTTTTTTTAATCATATTTATTGTTATGGATTTTTACTTTACAAAGTATTTCAGTTCTATCATAACCTAAACTTATTAATAACAAATAAAAGAAAATAAACAACAAATTTAAATTAATCAGTCGAGTTGAAGGCATATTCAAGGGGAGTCACTGATGCATTAAAATTTTAAACAGTGAAATTTCCGCTAGTGAATTTAGTTCCTCTAAACTGTTAATAAATGTTCGTAAATTTAATCTAAGTAAAGTAAATTAAAGTTTTATTTATTGCGTGACATACATGTGTACTAAGGTGGTTTAGGTATAAGCATGATTCAATCAAATCTGTTTAAATTAAGTTCAGTGATCAATGCCTCCCTTCGATCTTTGAACTTGGTGGAGTCCATCAAGATGTGGTGCACATCATGCGCGGAATTGTTACTAATCTTAATATTTTAGAGACGTCTAGGTTTATAAAAGACTAGACTATCGCCTCGCGGTTTCACCCGCGTAGTTCCCGTTCCCGTGAGAATTCCGGGATAAAATATAGCCTATGTCGCACCCTGAAAAGTAAGCTTCCTAACGGTGAAATAATTTTTCAAATCGGTCCAGTAGTTTCGGAGCCTATTCAATACAAACAAACAATCCAATCTTTCCTCTTTATAATATTAGTATAGATGCTAAGTGAAACCTTGTCCCGGCAAAATAGCTCTCAGGTTTTTGTTATAATAGTGCGTAAGCTCTGCTCTCGCACTCTGGGTAATTTCTACGAAATCAAATACCTAATATCGGAAAAATTAGATGCGGGTTCAAGTCCCGTCGAAGTCGAAATTTTTTGCGATAATATTTGATTTCTTAGAATAACTCGCCGAGAGTGTAAAGCGGGCCTTAGATATATCGGTTCAGTGGTCGCCTCGCCGCACCGTCCCTTTTCGGGGACTCAGTCAATGTTTGTCGGTCGTGGTTACAATATTGATTTGAATTTGTACTAAAGCCATACGAAGGTACGCCATATAAAGGTTAGGTTATTTGTTGTACTTGCGAAAATTCTAGGAATTGATTTGAATTGAAATTAAATTAATATTATTTTAATTTAAATCAGTTGAGTAGTTCAACTGATTTAGACTGTTTACAACAGTCTGTAGTTAGCACAATTGTTTCAATTGAAAACACTAGTATAATTTTCTTTGTAATAAAGGCTATTATTTAAATTTAATTTCCATTTATTCATTTAATTCGAACGGTCATTGTCAACCACTTACAATAACTAATTAAAATTAAATAGTATAACGATACAAATGTCACTTAAAAAATTGTAATACAATCTGGATTTAATAAATCAATAAAAATACAACAAATTTCTAATAAAAAATTCATAATAAAATAATACCTACAATTAAACATTCACACTATAAATAAAAATTCAAATTGAAAAAACTAAATTCAGGTATCATAGGTACTCGTGCCTATATAAATAATGTATAATTTTACATTGATTTAATTTTTGTTTTTAATGGCAGAAGCCTTTATTCACAAAGAAAATTACACTAGTATTTACAATTGGAACAACTGAGCTTACTGCAGACTGTTGCAAACAATCTACAGGTAGCTCAACTGATCATTTAACTATATTATTAATTTATTACATACATGTCATGATTAGTTGTTTAGTACCTTGTTTTTTGCGCATGTTGGCTACCTGTAATTTAGAGTGCACTAGTTTTTCAGTTTTGTCGTATTAATTTTGTGATCTCTTGTGTTACTTCTAGTTGGTTGCCCTTATATCACATCACATCACACTATCACAGTAATATTATAAATGCGAAAGTTTGGATGGATGTAAAGATAGATGAATGTTTGTTACCTCTTCACGCCAAAGCTACCTACTGAACAGATCGGGCTGAAAATTTGTATACAGATAATTCTAGGCCTGTAATAAAACATGGGCTACTTTTTATCCCATAAATCAGTTCCCATGGGATAGAAATCACCTTTAAGCGTTTCCATAGAAACAACGCTTGCGAAGCCGCGGGCATAAACTAGTTGATAAATAAATAAATAAATGCCGCTAGAGCCGTAGAACGTCTCAGAGATTTTCGACGTATTAATTCCGTAATTGGCAACACTTTCCCGTGCAAAGTACCTAGAAGGTTACGTTTTCAAGTCCCGCCTGAGACCATTTATTTTGGGATATGTGTGATACCTTTGCCCAGCAGTGGCATTTGCCCAGCAATCAGGCTGGTTAAGAAAATAAAAAGGTGTGATTCTAGGTACGGTCGGTCAGTGTGGCTCAGTGGTCTTCAAACTCTCAAAACTAGATGTCACTAGTGTTAAGTCTATATTCCAGCCAAATTGGATGTACAATGTTTCTAAACAAACCACCCATACTTACATTCACTCTGTTGCCTCATCTTTTTATACACAATTTACATAACTTGTCGATTTGAGATCCTTCCTTAAAAAATATTGCTTTTAATTTTAAACGCAATTTACATTATTTGTTGATTTGAGAGCCTTCCTTCAAAAAACATTGCTTGCAATTATATCTCAAACTCTACGCGAGTGAGTTTTAGATTTTGGTGCCGTGGTTTGTTAACAAACATTTTACATCGAGTCTGGCTTGTGTATAATAGGTACGTAATATTAAAATCGGTTTTCTAATTTACCGCTCATTGGCAATTCAGTTCGCTAACCTTTCAAAATTGCTTATTTTTAATTTTCCGGTCTACGGTCGAACACCTTTGATTTCTCCATGATTTATCAGCTTTAAGCAATAACTGCTTTGTTACCTACTAACTATAATCAGTAAAGTACCGTTTTATTGTGAATGTAAAGGACTGAAGCTTATCATAATGAGTATTATGGGTATCAACATGTAAACCTCCTGCACTATAGAATAAATAAAAATGTTAATACGCTATACACTAGCCAAACTCGATGTGAAATATTTGTAAACAAACCACGACACAAGAGCTAAGACTCACTTGCTTGGCGTCGAGTTTCAGATATAATTGTATTGTAAGCAATATGTATTGAAGAAAGTATCTCAAATCGATAAGTAACGTAACTTGCGTTTATAAAAATTCCTGGTAACAGATTGGATTTCAGGTGAAGTATGGGCAGTTTGTTTACAAACCTTCCACGTCAAGTTGGACTAGTGTATAGTTTAGTCTACTGCCCACAATACTGACGTAACTAATTCTTCCAATTTCGAAAATGCTGCCGTTCTATCGACGTGATTTTACTGACGATAGTTTTGGTGAACGATGATCCTTATTTAAAAATCGTGTTCAACCTCTGATTATTCAAGGCGCGTGTCACTAAAAAACGTTCTGATTCAAATTCTCTGAAGGGCCCTCAAAATTTTGGGGGTTTCTTTATTAAAAAGAAGCTTTTGCGGTGATCACATCCGGGTAAGTAGTTCCTACATCCGGCGGATATCGAGAGGCTTCCGAGTGGCATTGTGCGGTATTGTGCCATTCGAATATCGAACGCTATTGTGAGTGGTTGTAAGCGGTGTCGCCTGCGTTACGAATTTACGATTAACAGATTTTGGACTGTTTTTGTGCGTTCTCACTCGAGATTAACATAAAAACTCAAGGGGATTATTCGGGTGGATTGTATAATGAAAAAACCTGGTGACATTATTAAAGGCAAGGGCACGGAGATAAGCCCCTTTTGTCGTACACAAAAGGCTTAAAATAGATGAGTAGATACCTACTTTTCTAGGATCTTAGCAAGTTTTTCTAAGCCAAAAAGGATTTAAAAGAAAAGCTACACATAACTCTCTGTCAGAGTATGAACGTTGATTGTTCTACTTTATAAGTAAGATGGAACGTTGCAGAAAATTTCTAGACATAAATAAAGTACACTTTTTAAGAAAAATTACCTCGAGCGCAAACTAAAGCTCAAGGCATGAAAATTCTGCGAAAAGCTTAACCTAATTTACTTATCTTCTTAGCCCTATTTAAAGTAAGAAATCCGGACCTAAATAAACTCATCAGTGTTTCAAAGTTGAATATACAAATAAACATTATAAAGCGAAAGAGTTAGTTAAACGTTTACCGACCAGATTACTTGAATCTATTGAAATTCAGATAAAGCATTAAGATTCTACCAGAGCGGGCAGGAGCAAAATGTTTTTGTTTTGATGCTGTCTTTACGTAAAGTTAGTGGAACTTACCTTAATTTAATGGAGTCACACACCAAAGTCGGCCACACAGACGGGCTGCGAGTTAGTGCGACTTTTCAGGGTAGGTAGCCGACGACTGTGTTTTGTCAACTTGTCGGCGGCCTGACGAATTTGGTGTAGGTAATGTAATGAGTAATGATGACTCCATTAAAGAGTCTACAATATTCATACACTGAAAAGTCGCACCAACCAGCTGGGCGACTTTGTCGTGTACACTGCATTTAGTATACCTATGTTGCTGCCTGCATTCGTAGATCAAGCATAAGACACTTCGAGCCTAATTATAACTATTTTTATGACTGTTGATAATGCCTATGGCTATATACCAGCCAGTTTATATATGTTTAGTCACAGCACCAAGAGCAAATTTTAGATGCAATATAATGAGCGTAATTATCAAATTAGCAGTACCTACAAATATTGGAAAACACAAAGCACCACAAATAATAGTACAGCATTAACTTATAGATTGTCTCACTGCTGGACAAAAATTTACTTTATTTATAAACCCATTTTTGTTTGACTTGACTAAAACACTGTCACAATACAAACCATCCACAAGATTCCTACAACAGTGGCGGGTAGCTAAAATGTTTTTGTTGTAAGCCGGCTAGAATTAATGACTCTCTTTTGTGAAGCCTTGATTACGGCGATTACGATCGCTTTTAGAACACGACTGGAATCGCAATAGGTAATGGAGAAGGACATAAATTGATTTTTTGAACGCTGATTGCGAGGGTTTTGTTATTACGCGATTGTTACTGGAATTGTTCTCGTTTGTCCAATATTATTGATACCAAAAGACACAAATTTATTCTTTTAGCTTTCTGTTCTGAGAAAAAAAAAGAAATGGACACCAAACCATTTAACTCAATGATATATCTCCTACTGATACAAAACCCTCATTCAGTGTAGAATTGTATGGTATTGTATACAAAACAATTTACGATTCTAAAAAATCAAATTACGATTCTAAAGAGGCACAGCGTAATCTAAGAGTACCTACTAGGTACCAACGTTTTGTAAAATCATGAGACAAATTCCATAGAATTACAAAATTGAAAGTTCAAACAAAAGCAATCTTCCTACGTGGTTACATTAGCAAGCTTTTTTTTATTACAAAACGACCAAAACCAAAAGGAATTTGCCTCAATTATCCCCCGTCGCTATTCCCGCGATTACTATCATAAACTTCTTTTACCTATACCTTATTTTTACTATAATTTTCGCGAGTAATTTCAATATATCGTAGAGTCAATGGACTCAGATCGAAATAAGATTGTTTACATTGCCGATGGTACTTGATGGAAATAGCTGGTAATTTTAGAGTGCGCTATTTACGATGGTTTACTAATAAGTTAACATTTAGTTTTTTTTATACTTTAGAAATTTTTAACGGGCACTACGCGAATTAATATCTCGAACGCGAAGAAATATGGAAATAACATTCGTAATCAAGGTAAATGTTTATAGATCATTTGCGGTAATCCAATTTTAAGAAAATGCAATGTCAGTATTATTTCATAAGTTCAATAGTATTAACGAGGTTACCATCGATAAATTTAACATAGTAAGATTTTTGTGTGGTAAATGCCAAATAAAAAAGATGCGGGCAGCAAGAAATGTCACAAATAAATGTAAAATACATATGAACGATTTATTTATCGGGTATTTTTCACGATTATCACACAAAAACTGGACGCAAACTATTATTTCAAATCTTTGAGTTGTGTCAGGAAGATAAAAGCAGCTCAACTTGTAAAGACCTACCCGCAAAGGAGAACAATATGATTCCCTTAATGAAATCTCTTCTAATACCGATCAGTTTCAGGCGGCACAAAGCGTTTGTTGCAGCAAAGCGACGATGAGATTATTGTTCCAGCATTTGAGGATATCTCTGCAACTGCAAACTCTGGAATGGAGTTTAGTTTACGAACTCTGACCATTTTGGGTCAATCAAATAGTTGTAACAAGACAAAATTATCACAGACAAATCATGATTACAATATTTAATTTAAAAAAAAATATTTTTATCCTAATAAAATATAAATACTTATTAGTTAAGAATAATAATTTATAACCTACTCAGTAAAATCAATACAATTAACAAAGAAAATTACAATCAAATAATAGAAACAATTAAGAACTAGTATTAATTTATAATTGAAACAATTGAGCTAACTGCAGACTGATGCAAACAATCTACAGGTACCATCTCAGTAGCCTTTATTTCCATAAGCTTATTGGAGTTTAGACTAACTCATATACTTTTAATTAGTGCGTGTGAATAGGATGGTCCATTATGCTTTAGTAACAAAGAAAATTACATTCAAAGAATAAAAAAAAATAGAGTTTATTAGCTTAATTTTTTATTTAATTTTTACAAAGGTAAGGCATATGAAAAATTAAAGTGAAAAGAATAACTTCTTTTTTATTTCTAATTAAAATTTGACTTGTCTAGGTGCTTATTTTGTAAGCCTAAAGGAGTAAAAGTTACTGATTTATGATTCAAGATATGAATGATATTCAATGGATCGTCTGCTAGTCCTGTAGTGGAAGGGAGATGGGATCTCGTCATGAAGTTCCTGTGAGCATTCTCCGAAATGTATCCTATAAAGGATCTGAAGACGGCATCGTTGGTCTAGCGGTCAGCTTGTTCAACCGCTGATTATGAGGTCCTGGGTTCAAATCCCGGGTTGGGCCAATACTGTTATTGGGGTTTTTCTAACAAGAAAATTTCCCAGTAGCATCCCGAAGTCTGGAAATTTTCGGTGTTACATCCCCGTGCTTCGGACGGAAAGCACGCTAAGCCGTTGGTCCTGCACTTGACCTCTCCACGGTCGTCCCATCGGATTATGAGAGTGCACTTGTGTTTGCGTACATACTTGTGCACTATAATATATCCTTAGCATCTGGCTACTCTCCGATGGCACTGGCCACCGTGGTAGAAATTCGGCTAGGAGGACATTATCATTGTAAAAGATCAAGAGACAAGCAACCTTGCTAATATCCCGAAATGTAGCAGCATGTTCCCTGAACAACTGTACAGTTTGAGAGTCTGGCGTTGTTTACATTCACACGTAGCACTGCGTGTTATGCGTATTTAGGGGTATTGCTATTCAAGGCGCGGTATTATATATACATACCATGTGAAAATGCGCGAGGGAGTGTTACAATGTTTTCTACGATACATTATGTTGTGTTAGTAATAATTTTTGACGACATTTTATACTTACTAATTTATAAATAAGTAGCTGCATTCTTACTACCCGTTGTCCTATTACCCGTTTTCCCGTAGGAATGAAGCATTTTCTCGCGGTAAAAAGTAGCCTATGTTTATTAGGAATAATGTGAGCTTCTAATGGTAAAAGAATTTTTCAAATCGGTCCAGTAGTTTCGGAGCTTATTCAATACAAACAAACAAACAAATCTTTCCTCTTTACAATATTAGTATAGACTAAGAAGAGGCAGAAGGCCTCTTCTATATTTTCAATATAGTAAGTACTAGCCTATTATCTAAGTTAGGCTTTGCTCTTTAATTTTCATCTGTTTAATAGTTTTGGAGATAGGATCTCTAAAACTACTAAACAGATTACGGTATAAAAAATTCAGATTTCACAAACTTTCGGCTTTTTAGTACTATAGTAGGATTAGCAGGAGAGTGTGGTCGTGTTGGAAATAAATAATGTCTGAGCCTTTATTTTGACTTTAAGAAACGACTAAACTGATCTTCGCGAATTTTTTTCACGGTTTTAGATTATCCCGAAGAATAGGTAAGCCTGTTTTTACAAAAAAAAATGCTAGGAATAAACCTAGTATTACGTAAGTTATTTCCATAAACAAATCTTAATGCCTCCGCAGAAAAAGAACACTTTATAGCAAAGTCGTTTCTCTAGGAAGACAAATTAAAACATATTATATCTTCTTTGATTGACAAGACATTCTATTACGGTATTATCGTCCATTCTAATATTTTCTCATGCCCATCACTTTCTAGGAACTAAATTAATTACAATCAAGGTACCTGCGTTTAATTAGCTTTTGATTGTCTATCATCAGTCAAGTCGTTAATTGACGGAACTGCGGTTTAGCGGTGTCAGATGCAAACCTTCTAATCGTAAGCATGTAAAGATAAATTAAAATTTTCTTACGTTAATTTGAGTCTTGATTTGCAAGTGAGTTATACAGGGTGGTTTTTTGAGAAGGGCGGTGATCATCAAGTGCGAAACCACGGGAGTTAAAGAAAAGTCGTGAAGGGAGTCATGTCCTCGATTTATAAAAAACAATAACTTCATTTTTAGGGTTCCCTACTTCAAAAGGAAAAAAGGAACCCTTATAGAATCACTTTGTTGTCCATCTGTCTGTCTGTCTGTCTGTCAACCCTCTTTTCTCAGGAACGCGTAGAGGTATCGAGTTGAAATTAACATGAAATACTTAAGTCCGTATCCTCTTGAAGCCGTGATATAAATTAAACTTCTAAGTCAACGCACTCAAAATTTACATTACAGTCGTTTATGTCCGAAAATTTTGAAATTTTCAAGGGAATCACATGCACCCAAAACCTACAGGGTACTTCCCGTAGAGCTAGAATCATGAAATTCGGTGAGTAGCAAGGTCTTAGCATAAGTAAAGGAAAAAATACGAAAAACATAAATTTGTAGTTTATTCACATAAAAAAATACTTTTGATTCTCACCATGGACCAAAACCTTTAGGGTACTTCCCGTTGACATAGAATTATATAATTTGGCAAAAAGCAAGGTCTTAAAGCACAAGTAAAGGAAAAAATCTTAAAACCGCAAATTTGTAGATAATTCACAAAAAAAAATACTTTTAATTCTTGCTTTAGACCAAAACCTACTATGGATATTAAGGGCACTTCTCGTTTACTTAAAATCATAAAATTTGGTAAGGTCATAACGATACCGATCTGAACACCGTAAATTTGTAGTTTATTAACTAAATAAAATTAGTTTTGATTCTCTCCCTCGACCAAAATATACAGGGTACCTACTTCATGTTGACCTAGAATCATAATATTTGGCAAAAAACAAGGTCTTACAATTAAACGGAACCCTTAGTGCGCGAGTCCGACTCGCACTTGACGTTTTATTTTTTAATGAAAATCGACCCCAACCACCAAACCAAACCAAACTCAGGGCACTCCAACCCAGCGCGGAGTGATCGATGTTTTATACAATTTCCTACAACACATTCCTAATTAATCATAATTAGGAATGTGCTGTAGGAAATGGATAAGGTACTGGTCAATGTCACGTCAATATTGTTTTTGTGGAAAAAGTACCACCTTTTCGAGCCAAAGGAATCTCATCTCCATGAGAGAAATCAAACTCAGGGCACTTCGACTCAGTGTGGAGTATTCGAGGTTTTATACACTTTGATACACACATGCTGAATTCCTTTGACTGTGAAAAGTTGCATTGCTTCCACAAAAACAATATTGACGAGACATCCTTAATTGACATTCACGCATTATACCGATTAAACATCGTCCAGGCTTGAATCAGGGGGTCGCCAAATTGCTGGACGTCGAACTGCTTTAGATTAGGATTGATGAGCTCTCTGTGTCCGTTGCTCATTTCCGACGGTTGGTCTTGCTAATTAGGGAATGGAGATTGATGGTATTGCTTTGTTTTGGATAAAATATGCGAGAAAAAAACATTTAATATTGAATTTTCTCTATAAATAAGGTAAACTTTTTTGCATTCTCATAGGTCCCTTATGACATTATGATTATGTGTTGATTCAATTCAACTTTTTGATGCTTGACGTGCGTCAATGTATTTAAACTACTTCTTTACGTAGGTTCAGGTAATATTTTGTGGTATCCTACCTATTTTAATGTACCTAGATTCCAGGGTAGCGCAATAAAACAGTTGGATCGTTGACTCGGTGTTTCAATTATTGAGCTCCCGCTATTTGTATCTATAAATATCACTCATTTCTTGCAGAAAGCCTTTGCGTCATGGATTTTTTTTGCTTTTGGTGAAAAATAAATATACCTACACGTTTAGAAGAAGAAGGCTTAGAATGCACAGAATGATAGAGACACAAACGAGGAGCCAAAAAATGCAACAAACACATCTCATTTTCCTATTCATATACGATTTACCTTTATGCCTACACTTATTATATTCCCTGAAAACAATGGGAACTTATTATAATTTATAACAAAGTATATTTATAACGGTCAAATCTGACAAAGCATTCAGTGCATGCGTCATATCCAGGCTCATGAGCGTCATAGTCGGTAGAGGACAGATGAATCATTGTACGTTTAGAAACATTTGCAGGTTAAGTATTGTAAAATTTGTAAAGATGTTGAGATGTACTACCGGTAGCTTAGATAATTTAGTACCTACTGCAGCTTTCCTTCCTCAGTCGAAAGTCTAAAAAGAGATGCAGGACTAGGTGGAAAAACTGTAACAGAATTTATTGAGGTGTTATGCTACCGAAGACGACATCTAAGACAGAGCGGATTAGAGTAAAACGCTCTATAATATTGGAATCACTAGTAGTAGGTAAAGAGAGAGATTATTATGAGTAGGTAACATCCTGAGCATCTGAGCACAGATTATATTAATACTATGTATACAAGCAAGTCTAAGTTAAAATAGGAAAAGTCCAGCAATACTTTTTCCTTTGCAAAATAGCTCCAACAACTTTGGAAGGTAGAGTTTTCCCCCTTAGGAAATAATTTCAACGAGGAAAACTGGATTAAGCAGGCGGCTTCCATCTAAGCTGTGATCGCCCGAACAAACGCCGGCATATGTCCAAAATATGTGGCACAATGTAGGCTAATAATATTAATGATGCGAGTGAATATGTTATGGGAATATGGAGCGGCGAGAATAATGAAGTGACGTCACACAGAACTCTTGATGGTGTCGTAAGAGATGATTAGTTTACTACAATGTTTACTGAGTTGATTGGTTTCTTCTTATTGGTTGGACTAATCAGCTACGTTGGACGTGGTAGTCGATGAATCGATCCGTCAACTCAGGCCGTGGATGTCTTAAGAGTCGATTGAGAACCTATCAGAGAAGCAGAGGAGAATAGCTTCCTTCTGTGTATTTTAACACCACTACTCCAATCCGCCTGCCAAACACGGAGATTATAGGAAAAATCCTCTTATTTGGGTTCAGCAGGATCAGCTGTGGAAGTGTGTATGGGTGCTTATTTAGTAATCAGCAACGTGCTTTTGTGGTAGGTTACTTACCTATCTTTGTCTTTAAACATTTGCGATATTAAAAATGCTTTTGAGTGATCATGATCACCAACTGCAACAGCCCGGACTTTTAGCATGTAAATGTCGTTGATTGATGCAATTCATGCATGCCGGAAGTTTCAATTACTTTATTAAATGCTCTCTGCATTGCTCGAATTGTTTTTATTTATTGCTTTTGTTTTACGTCGTGATCCCATCCGTTGGTGGTGTGATATATGAGTGGCTGTTTATTTTTTCGATTCAATATTTATAAACCATCCATGAAAAAATTACAACTTTGCTGAGAGATTTTATATATCAACTTATTAGCGAGCCTGGTTGAAATTAACTGGCGCATAAGCTTAGGCATTAGGTACCATTAGCTTTTTACCAATATTTTAAGATACCTATTTACTTTCGTTTCATTTCGTTTTTACATGACCTTCTTAACCACTGGAGCATACTTGTGATTGGTCCAGTGGTTGGCCTATTTTTGCCCTTTCAGCTTTATCAGCCCCATATTTTATTGTGTCACTTTGTCTACTATGAGTGTGTTTTATCATTTTGTAAGCAGCAGAAAGGTTGACATTTGTGATCTCGACCAATTTTTCATAAGACCCGGTCGCCCACATCCACTCTTCATTCAAATGAGTTGTTAACAGTTACAATGACGTCCCCTGAGTCATTCCGCTAATGGTCCGATACATTGGCTGAGTGCTTTTTGCGAAATGCTTTTGTTCCCTTCTTTTTTGGATAAATTTTGAAGGGGAAATCAATTCCGGAATAACGTTGCATTTTGCTACAGAGAATATGAACTTGATTTTGCTTTACCTAATTTAATGAATTTTTCTAATCTTTGTTTATCCTATCAATTAAACTCAAAACTAACAATATAATATAATGAATTACTATAAATCAAAGATAGATTCATACATAAATTCTGCTGCTGCAGTTAGAGCCCGTACTGTGACACGCTAGTGAGCAAATTCACTGGTTCACAAACACCTGATTCGAGGTAAAATCAGAGGAAGCCCGTACGACGAAAGTGCCATTTTTGTTGACAGTCACTGATCTCATCGAAATTCGCTCGTGTGTTACGGCCCTAAAAGGAAATGGATTACATTTTTGATCGCATCCATTCCACTGCGCTCATTGTCTAGGGCCGGAATGTGAATGATGGCATCTTTCGCGCAATATATTCTGAGATTAAATTCGCAATTTCTCCGGCAATTTGCAAATAAAGTAAGTCTGGAATGTATGATTCATCGGAAGCAGGGAATTTCTGATTCATTCTAAGTAGGTAATATAAATGAGAGCTAATAAAAAGAAGACAATCCAAACCCTGGTAACTTTCTATTTTCTTTGGCGCTATTGGATTTGGGCTTCTTACTAACTCAATAAGACTCCATGCTGTGATCGAAAGCTGCTGCCAATTTCTCTGAAACATTCGACCAATAAAGCAATTTTTACAAGAATCATCTGTAGTAAAAATGGGCAATAACCTTTCCAGAACTTATATCATTAAAAGATTGGAAGATTACTCGTGCAATTGCCGGGGGGTAGAAATCACCCCAAGGAGGAAGATTTATCTCATTAGTTAAATGGCGCGTCTGACAGCAAGTCAGGCTAGGCTTCGAAGAATAAGCTAACTCGAGAATTTCAGCAAATTGGATTCTTTTCTTAAAATTCTGAAAGATAATTTAAAAGAAAATGTGTTATCATTATCACCTTTTTGCTTGAAAATATATATCGTATTTTGATCTAGACGATTTAAGAACAAAATAATACCTCTCAATATTACATTTATGTAAAATACTACTTACTGCTAGTTGGTTGAAGAGCCCTCCAGGCCAAAAGGTAATGGGTAGTCAGTCTCATAGTAGTCAAATACAAATTCAAAAACTCCACCATGCCTTGTGTATCTTTGCAGTCTCTTTGATGATAATTATCACCTTTACATTTTGTTAATCTTGTCAGTAAATAAAAGTACCGCTTGAATGCCCTGCGAAAGCTCGACAAGATCTTATAAAAACAAATATGTCCCCCAAGATGGTTTCGCTTCGGCTTTCGGCAGATTAGAACGTTTTACGAGATCGCATGCAGGGATGCACAGGGGGATCATTGGAAAAGTTTTAACTAGATTACATTTGATTAGGGCTGACATTTTCGTGATTATTTAGGCTGTCGTCTACTGAACCATCATAGGGGCTCTCCGCTACGCGAAACTGATCTCCGCTACGCGATGAACGCGAAACTAGCGGCATAACATGGCAATGCGGTTGCACTGGCATGTTATGCCGCTTCACGTTCATCAGAAAAATGTTTTAGAGGAATAGTTCATAGTTCTCAGTGCTTGTTTTCATTGATATTTATTGACAAAGTTGTAATAAATAAAATAGGTTCAACTACAAACTACACCTCGTTGCACAAGTTAAAAAACTATTGGCACACCAACTTGCACTGATCAAGGTGTAGGTTTATCCCGGTTGCCAAATTAGGATCTAACTACATAAATGCTAAATTTAGCGTAAGTGTTATGTTATCCATGGCTCAGTGTTGGGTATTTGGAGCGCTATAGTCGACACTGTACTGGGTTACACTGCCGAGATGAGACGAGTGAGTGGTTTATGGATCGAGAGTAACTTGTTACACTGTAATTTGAGAGTTTGATGACATTTTTGTGAGGCACGTCGTATTAATAAAAGTTTTATTAGTCTCGCAATAACTCAGTTTTCCATTTGTTGGTCGGAGTTCCTAACCGTTTTTAATCTAAGGGAGGAGTTATAGAAGTTTCAGTACGGGACGTGCGTACGGGAAGTAAGGTACATACTTATAAGTTACTCTGCAAACAAAACATGAACGGGACTACGGTAACTAAGCTACCTTAATACAATTCGGTCACCAAACTTTTTCTTCTCAGTTATTAATTCTAGAGCAAACTGTGCAGAAAGAATTTACAAATGGATTTGTTATTCAATTATCAAATTTATTACCTCTAGGGAAAGTTGAAGTTTCAATCTATTCGAAAGACAATGGGATGCCATTGACATAACATTGTTTAGATAATAGCTCGTAATAGTTTGATCGCTCGTCAATCGATTCATAAAATGATTTTGTTAGGAAGGCATCAATTATCTACTATAGAACACAATGGACTTTCAATGCTTCTATCAAGGAATCTAGGCAGCCTAATGATAGGTTATGGGGTCGTAAGAAATGACAGAGCATCGCAATATTTATCGTCTTTTGTTTTCTTAGATTGATTGGTAATCTGTTACGTGAAGTTGATACGTAGGTAGTAAGCATCTTCCACTCCTGATTTTAGATGCTACCTGAAAGGCTAAAGCTCAGTAAAACTTCAAAGAAATTCTAATATTGAAGTTAAGATTAAAATGGCTCTACCTAACTATTTAGGTAGAGCCATTTTAATCTTAACTTCAATGTTAGAATTTCTTTGAACGACTTTTCTTGTACGACATATTATACCCACGAGTACCTATGTACTCGTGGGTATAATATGTCGTACAAGTCGTGTAGATAAATAATGGGATTGAAAATTAAGGCGGGACAGCATGCTGTCAAGCTGTCATCTGCCATCTCATTCTTTATCTACACGACCTACGCCTACAAGGTACCTGCAAGTTACTGTATAGTTACGGTTTACTATCTGTAATTATTATTGGGCAGTGGCCATACCTTTTAGATTAATTAATAGAAGGGTGTAAATACTTAGAAAGTACCAAACTAAGAGGTGAAGATAAATCACGGACGTTAAATTGAACCGTACTAAGAGAAAGCAAAACTGTTAAAAAGTTAATTAACATTATTTAACTTTTTGTTTTCACATTTTCATTTTCTGTTTTTCTTCTTCTCCAGAAAGAACGCCATTGACTTCGGCAAAAGTTGACAAGAGCTCGCTTTTTCCGGAGGGTTTTTGAGAATATTCTATTTAACCTGCCTGATAAAGTAAAAAAAAAACAGTTTATCATAATTATTTTATTAAGGCGCTATCCCGACTCAAATCAGCGCCACCACCTATTTTATTTAATTATTCTGTTAATCGAAGGAATTTAAAAAAATCGATTGGCCAGTTTGTGCTTCCTATCATAGGCTTTTTTCTAATGTCCCTGTTAAAGTTTTATTTTGAATACTTTAAGCAGCGATGCGAAGTTGCTCTTTTTGGCCACCATGGTGGGAAAAAAGAGCAACTTCGCATCTCTTCCTACACTATACAAACTAAAACATTTATAGAGGCATTAAAAAAAAGCTTATGATAGGAAGCACAAACTGGCCAATTGATTTTTTAAATTTCCTTCGTTTAACAGAATAATTAAATAAAATAGGTGGTGGCGCCGATTTGGGTCGGGGTAGCGCCTTAAGTATTAAAACCTTAAAGTTAAAAAATATATGTAAAAGAATTTTTCCATTGACAATAATCGCAAACAAAGGTCATAGGGATTTTGTTTCTGTCTGAATCGTAAGACGAGACAAGTATTGCGGTTTGTACATTGATACTCATCATTAGGTCATGATTATTAATTCAAAGAAGCCTGGCTATTTTATTACAATGTTACCGTCTTGAATTCTTCATGGTTACAATGGCATACCAAGCGTCTGGTCGAAGCGACGCCTGACCCGAGAGCTGGTGAGGAGGTACCAAACTGGAGCATCGTATCAGCATTGCCATACAGCTGGCAATGCAGCCAGTGTCTTGGGGAAGCTTCCGATTGCTTCTGATTTGGATCAGTTGAGCTCCCCCTAAATTGTTTGAAACAGTCTGTAGTTAACTCAACTGTTTAATACTACTAATATTAAAGACTAGTTCTAATTTGTTTCTTCACACTAATAATATAAATGCAAAAGTTTGGATGGATGGATGTTCGTTACCTCTTCACGCCAAAACTACTGAACGGATCAGGCAGAAATTTTGCATACAGGTAAGTCTAACCCTGGAATCAAACATAGGCTACTGTTTATCCTATAAATCATTTCCCATGGGATAGAAAAAACCTCGAAATGTGTCCATAGAAACAACGCGTGCGAAGCCGCGGGCAGAAGCTAGTTTATCCATATAGCTGTAATTTTCTTTGCTATTAAATCTTATAACGAGCTTATGGCTCATTCAGCTACATAAGATTAAAGGAGAAATGAGTAAGTTTTCAAAAGTACATACGTTTTAATTTATGATTAAAATCTCGCTGCAGTACGTGATATTGCAACCTGACTGTAAATGGAAAGAGAAAACCAGAAAAGCAGACGTGGGGTCATCAGATGGGAAATGATAATAATAATGGCTCAGAAAAGAAGTTGGATAACTTAAGTCATATCTTTTAATTGAAGTTTTAAATACACTCGAGAGCAATGAATCCGGGTCACTCAAAGAATCCAAAAAATCTCGGAAAGTAAGAATGCTAGGTTAATGCAATAAATTGTATTTAATAGACAATTTAATACTCCTTAAATGAAAGTTAAAAAAATATGAGTCACCATACATTTTATTTACACAAAATTACATAAAGAAAAAAAACTGCTGATCTCTCCTTAAAACAAAAATAGGAAACATGAAATTTTTGAACTTTATGACGATTTTCTTGAATTTCAATACTTCGTATTACCTCCTCGTGCTTCCATTACTGCGTTTACGCGGTTTGGCATGCTGTACACCAAGTTCCTTATACGATTTTGGGCAATATTCTCCCATTCCTCTGTGAGAGCAATTTTGAGCTCAGGAAGCGTGATTGGGGGAGGGTTTCGTAGTTTTACGCATCTCCCTAGCTCGTCCCAAGCATGCTCGATCGGGTTGATATCCGGGCTGCGCGCTGGCCACTCCATACAAGTAATGTTCATCTCTTGAAGGTAGTCATTCACAATCCTACCTGTATGAGGTCGGGCATTGTCATGCATAAATATAGCATCCTCACCCAAATTGACCATAAATGGATCAACGTGTTCGTTGAGGATTTCTTCCACATATCTTACGCTAGTTAAAGAGCCGTTTTCTATGATCACCAGCTCTGTGCGACTTTCAGAGGAAATTCCGGCCCACACAAGTACAGACCCACCACCGTAGGCTACTTTTTCTTCGATGCATGCTTGCTTGAATCTTTCCCCTGGTCTTCTATACACTCTGTGTCTTCCATCGTGCTTGTAGAGCATAAATTTTGATTCGTCGGAGAACATAACTTTCGACCAATCTTCAATACTCCAATTTACGTGGTTCTGGGCATATCTTAGTCTTGAAATACGATGGCCACGCTCCAGTTTAGGGCCGTTTGCAGGTCTAAGGGGTTTTAAGTTAGATTCAGCAAGCCGACGTCTTACTGTCCATGCACTTGGGTTACTTCCTCCGAGGCGTCGAAACTGATTTGTGAGTTCAGTTCCTGTGAGAAAGCGATTTCGAAGCATGGTGTTCACCAAGTATCGGTCTTCTCGTGCTGTGGTACACCTAGTTCTGCCCGTTCCTGGTCTGCGTAGGTTAGAACCAGTTTCTTCGTAACGTCGGAGAACTCTTTGTACTGTTGACAGCGACACACCGACAGTCCTGGCTGTATCGCGCTGACTCCGGCCGGTTTCCACCAATGTAAGTATTCTGGTGCATTCTTCAAGTGTAAGCGACATGATTTCAGCTTGAATAATGAATATTGAGCACTATCAACCTGGTTTATGTACCAACATAAATGACAGATTACAAACAAAAGCAAAAACAAATCCTGTAATTTCGTAGTTCCATCTTCGACAGTGTTCCCTTTTCAAATTTGATTTTTTTATGATATAACTTTACAATAACTAAGAAGTTTTAATACTTTCATTTAAGGAGTATTAAATTGTCTATTAAATACAATTTATTGCATTAACCTAGCATTCTTACTTTCCGAGATTTTTTGGATTCTTTGAGTGACCCGGATTCATTGCTCTCGAGTGTATTTGCAAGAAATGTCTTTAATGTAGGCTCAGAAGGAAATAAAACGAGTTTGGATTTGACTTACTACACTAATTTTACTGCTATTTTTCAAAAGACCTTCCCTCTTTCCCGGTACAGACATTGCATTGACAGGTCCATTCTGTTAAGATTGAAGTCAATTGCTATCAAGTACTACATAAATATTTTTAAACTAGAATATAGCTAGCTGCTCGATTTAAAAAGAACTACATATTTAATTTACTATTAAAATACAAAATCTGATTTAACTGCAAGGTTTAGAACCTGTCAGGGGGTTACCTATTGATGCGTCTCACAGTACCTACGAGTGCTTACATTACTCGGAATAATTCAGGACCTGGGCCTGGCGTCGAAAGTCCCACATTAGTCAGTGCTCGCACCGCGGTCCTGCCCGTTTGTTACAGCCGACAGACCTATTATTTGACCAGCATTTTGCATTCAACACACGCTGGCTTTCTTCGAGATGGTACGTACGGGATTATGCTAAGAGATTTTTCTTGGCTGTCCGAGATTTTGTTTTGCTGTTGGCGTGGTGCTTGAAAGACATGCTGGAGTAGTTGCTCTTTTGTTTTGTGTTGGCACTGGCAGAGTTTGGTCATCTTTTAGTAAATTCGTTGCTTGTTCTTTTTGTTTGTTTTATGGTTGGATTTTGTTTGATTGCCAACTCTCTAGCCTCAAAATAAATTAAAAAAGTAGGAGCATGTTTCACTCTGTGTAATTCATTAACTTGAAAACATTCACTAACGTTTTCACCGAATTTCATTACAAACCTTATAAGATAACTCGAGCATGGTCCGCAAAATAAATTTAAATAAAGTTAATGAAGTTGTTCAACGTCAGGTACTATCTGTGTCAATTTCTGCCTCCCCAAATTAAAACACAAAATGTCAGCTGGGTGTTCCGGAAAGAAGTGAGATAAAGGCGATTTCTACGTGACCGAACAGTGTTTTCCTAGTCACGAATGAGCAGCTAAGCTAGCAAATTCTTTGGAATTTTCCAGTCTGTTTTCGTGAAGAAAATGTTTTATAAATTGCACTTGAAAGTAATTTACTGAATTTCTGCATACAAGTCTCCTCTTTGAATGGAGCTTTAAAAAGAGTCTTTAAAAAACATTTTGAATTTTATAGGGACGTGAATCATCCTTGTTCTAAACATAATTCGTTTTCGTTCGTATAAACATAATTTGTTTCTCTCTCTGTCATAATTTATGTGTATAAATAATATTTTAATACATTTTAACCATCAGTCACGATGACTCATCAGTTGATGCAATTGCAATTCAAAATACAGTGAAACTTGGTTAAGTGGGACCTGGATAAGTGAGAAACCTCCATAACTGGAACTCATGCTGAGGTCCCAACACTTTGGCACTGAATTACCTCTGTTAGTGGGACGAGGTAAGCCTCTATATCTGGGATTTGTTCTTTCGATTTATCACCATAGTTACCTCTATAACTGAGACAGCGAGTAAATTTTATATGCATAAACCTCTGTAACTGAGATAACATTGTTTGTTTACTCATTCTTATTCTACCCACAAATTCCACATGTAATTCCAAGTACGTACCTAAGTAATTTTGAGCTTCAATTACCTTCAGTTTTAGTTTCGCTTTACTATCATACAGATGTTTATTTGAAAAATGCCAAAGCTTATTTGATAAAATTTATAACATCGAAAAACATCTGATGGCTGATACTTCCAAACGACAAACTAAAATGACAGATTTTTATAATTGATACATTGTTTCCATATTCGTACATATTACGTGTAAAAACGTGCTTGAATATTTTTGTTGATTACATTTGTATGATTACCTTTAGGTACTAATTTTTTTTTAAACTCATTTACATACATGACACGTTATTTTATTTAATGATCGCACCTGTATAACTGAAATAACCTGTATTCTCACCTCTATTAATGGAACCCTCTGTAAATGAGACAGATATTTATTTATACCTGTATATCTGAGACACTGGGTAAGTGGAATACCTCTATAAGTGAAACAACATTGCAGGTCCCTTGATGTCTCATTTAACCAGGTTTCACTGTATAAAAACGTGCCCGCGCGGGCCTCAAACGAATGAAGTCAACAGCCCGAATGTTTAAAACGGCTCCCATTATTTCAACATCAAATAATTAATTGAATATTTTTGTATAGCAGGCTTATTGATCTAATCAAAGAACCATGAAGCTAATTGATCTCATCCCTTTAACCGCAATCGACATAGGGTAGACTGGTAACCCAATATTGTGCTTACAAGGTTTCTCATTAAAAATAAAAATAAACCTTTAACATTCACGAATACTAAAGCATCTGGCAGAAAAAGAAAACATGCTAAAGTGCCAAGAGGAAGAAAGGGACGCAAAATTAAGGGGGACTTAATCTGGTCGTAATGATAACCTCTACACCTGTTTGATATTTCGCCAAAATTATGGCTTTGGGTAATGAAATGAGATGGGCAACATTTGCAACTGGAAAATTAATATCGCTAGGAAGATAGGCTTTTATTTTGATCATTTCCTTTTACATTTATGGGAAGACAAAGTTGAATTGCTTATTTCATAAAATGATCTTTGGTCTGTTTTACTTCACTAATAATTTGTATTTTCTTTTTTCAGGTACTGTAATCTCTAAAATTGAAGGTTTTGATTGGTCTTCTCTACGGTATGTAATAAATAATTTACGTGGATGTGTGTAGTTTTTAAAACTGCTGCAAATACTAAATGAATACTTTAAAATAAATAGATAGACTATTAATTATACAAAAAGTAATTCTAACTTGGATAAAATACTTAACTGCTATAAGTCTGTGCCGTATAGAACATCGTAGACTACAATCAAAACCGTCTTCGTCCATAACGTCTATAACTTCGTTTAAGATTTCTATTTCATTGTTATTGTTGCTGGATTAATATCATTCCTATTCCCCTAGCAATATTAAAGCCGATGCAAAAATATCGTGACCTTAAGAAAGCGCCACTTCTCACTAAATCCTGCCTGCCCTAGGGAAGGATTTAGTTGAAGATTATACAAACACCCCTTTGTTGTTTAAGCAAGCTTGCTTAGCGCGTCACTTTCGTTCCGGTCTCGGAGCATGTAAATAAATTAGGGATCCGACGATCGACACTAGAGTTTTGTTTTAGAAGGGGTAGCAGTTGCCCCCATGACCCCCCCCCTGGATCCGCGCTTGCAACTAAGGCACACAAACAAACAGATTCCTTGTATAATGGGCTTCCAGGGCAGCTACAAAGCCAGTATCATTTATTCCTGATCTTCAATGATAAGTCAAGAATAATAAGTATTTTCAAAAATGGTTCAACACTTTTTCCGTTGATAGTACTTTTTTGCAAGATTGACTTTTAATCGATAGAGTCAAGGTACTTTATTAGAAATCGGGTACCTCCGGGAACGGGGCCCTCGGGGACTAACCCGGTATATCTTAATACTCAATACTCAATCATTTATTATATTCTATAGGTGTACTGTGGTGTTTGATGTAGAGCTATGAAGAATTTCTCTAAAATATATAGTTGTATTTTTCAATTAAGTATTTAACAAAAGGATCATCATGTTTCTATGTGGTTTAATATCGCGCTCAAATTCTAAATTTCACGATTTTCTCTTAATCTTTATGCCGGTTTTGAATACAATGAATACTCCAAAATCGAATAAATGATTACTTTAAGGAATATTATAATGGAAAGTTCGTTTAATTACTTTTATGAAACCCAATTTCTAATTCAATTAACGTTCACAGAAATCACCGACGCTGTTCAAACAAATCGAATTAAATTTTCATCGTATTTAATGAGAGAGATAATTATTCTTGTTGAAAATTTGAAAACTACTCAATTCACTCTGAAAATAAACAAAATAGATAAATCATGGAACGCTTTTGAACAAATTTGCATAGGACTTGAATAAAAATTAGAAAATTAACAAAAAATAAAGATGTGACGTCAAAGCAGAACAAAAAATACGACAAAACAGAACAGAACAGTTACAGAGCATAGAGAAATAGGGGCATTAAAGATTCAACTTTGAAACGTACAAAAGCTAAGCAATAGCAAACTCGTGACCATCGTAGTAATAAATAGAAGCGACTCCGTGGTTGGCAGACCTATGAATACAGACCATTCGACCGCGCTGCAATATTTTCACAAGAACTCGCTTGCACAATGTTATCCAACGCCTATAAAACAGCGATAAATTCCATTGCTCGCACGATTTTAATTTAACTAATATATTGCAAACTATTCCCCGTTGTAAATGAATTATTGTGTGAAAATGGCAAACATATTTTTTATTTATTGATAAATTTATAAACGGACAAACTGGCGAAATTTTACAACCGGTTATGCCATATTCGTTTGGTTTATTTGATTATAAATTCGGTAACCTCAAAAATTCACTGCAGGCAAACCTCTCTTTTATCAACGATACGTACAAAAATGTATAATAATAAGTACGTAGTTACTTTAAGCTTCTTTTATATTGGTGTTGTAAGACACAGGTCATCGAAAAATTGTAAAGCAGTTTTCAAAAACCTAGTTTAGTCCAGGCGACAAAAAATATAGCAATCTTATTGAAATGATAACAGTAATCCAATATGGCTCAAATCTGTTTAATTAATATAATTTGGAATGGAATCCTTCCGTCCAGGAAAGCTCCCTGACAACTGTATAACACCTGTCAACTGTCTCTTGTTTTGTAACGGAAACAGTGGCAAAAAGTTGACAGACCGTGAAACATTGCAGACTTGCTACCAATCGTGGGTTTAGTTTTTGCCGTTGTTCTTTAACGGATATACGATTTGGCCCATTGCTACTTGTCATTTGAAATGATAAGGTAGGCATTGAAAATGATGGTATCATAAAATCAAAAAACTGACACGGCCGAAGCAAGTAGGCTAAACTTATAAAACCCCCAGTTTTTTAGCAGTTCAAAAAATAGTGACTGTTTTGCTCATTTTAGACAAAGTTCCTGACCATGATCGTTACAAACGCTAGAAACAATAATGTACTATGTGTATTTCTCATTTAGATATAAGACTTTTATTTATGTTATTTACTAGTACAATAAAGCGTTCATTCATTCTCTCATGTCTTATTTCAACATGAAGATAACAAGCTAATATGCTCAGTCCATAGTGGCGGGCAAGTGACATGACATATTAGTCCCAGCACCTGAGCTCGGTGCAACCTGTCGCCGGGACATATGGGGTACTCAGGGCTCTGGGACTCTTGTGTCAAGCGTTGGGACGCTCGCTTTAATTCGTTATGGGATTACTGTCTGGGTAGGGTTGTGGCGAATTAGTCGGTGTTAGTTGTTTATATAATTATCTGCAGCCTCTTGGTGTGGTGGTCAGAGCGCTTTCATTATAGAAAAAAGAAAGAAAGAAAGTACGTTTATTTGGACTATACATAACACAACACATTACAATTATATGTACACACAATGAACATACAGGATTATAGAGAAAGGAAACACAACAAAATAGAAGAAAACAGATACAAATTAGTGATTGTGTTACATAGGCCAAAAAGGTCCCTGTCTCAGCATTATGCCGCTACAAGCCGAAGTAGCGGCGCTGGTTTTCAGACAGGTCCTGTCACATCGACTGTCACACTGACATTAACGTTTGGATGCATCTAATGCGTTGTGGTACTTGAGCCAAAACTAATAAATTTTCTTGAAATTATTGAAAATAGTATAAATACTGGCGAATAGATCTCTAGTCGTGAGTATATTATACAATTTTCTTTGGATTTTTGGTCGTAATGAAAATGCATCCAATGTGCGGCGTAAATATATGTGCGATTCACTCACATATATTTTTCAATTGATCAGCAGGTCTTCTGAAATATTCGTAATTAATTTAGGGAAACCCTATGTAAACAAAATAGAAACTGACAGTTTCGTTATTTGTAGCTTCCTGTCAAAAACAAAACTGCCATCCCGTAATCTATTAGATTTTGTTTAATCCACACCTATTCGCTCGGTTTTATTCCAAACAGCAAAACGCTTTATCTCAGCCAACTTTTTATCAGCTCGAATATTTAATTTTAGTATCCATTTCCAAAGGTAAATAAATATTGGTAATGATTTAATTTACCGGTATTCAAGCACCTGATGATTTAGCTTTAGTTTCCCAGATCACAGTAAATGTCGGCTACCATAATAATAGTTCGTGACTTTTATCTGTTTATTTTTTGGATAAAAATATCATGCTTTATGCATGCCACTCGTAAATCTACGGACTCATGCTTGTCTGAAATAAAGCATTTTTAATATATATTTTTTATTTAGTCGGGGATAACCAGTACCTATAGAAAAATTTCAAGCTAACAACGCATTTGGCATTCTAATTTCCGATTTTAACATAGACATACCTTACCATAACTTAAAAAAATAATACTGCTAAGTAGGTGAAGGTGCTATTCAAACCGCATGATCATCAATCACATCAAATCGAAATTGCACATGACCGAATTGGGCCAAATTGGAAATAACTAATTGACTTACCTTGGAGCTTCGTTGACACATAAAATATTCGCGATCCGCAAATGATTTGGCATTGTGTACCTACAATACACAATGTGTAACAATTAGGTTTCCAGCGTCTGGCGCACGTGCGGGGGCGCTGCCGTCGCGCCGGTTCGTTACAGGGCTGTACGTGACGCGCCTGTTGAGGAGCAGTGGGCGCGCACCTTTATTTATTTACTAGGATATGCAGTGCAATGCAAATTAATATGCTTTACAAAGAAATTGCGACAAAGTAAACGTTGTTTTATTTTAGCTCTGTAAAATGTCTGAAGTCGGGCAGAACGAAGAACGTGAACGTGTTTTTCTTTTTCTTTGTAGAGATTTAAATTGAACCTGTAAGTAAAAACAAAAGACGGTAAGTAAAAAAATATATTACTTATCAAAAATTTATATTAATAATTATTTTTCTCATTCGTATCGTTCTTGGCAGAATGGTTGTGGTCGTCATGACGAGTCTTTGGTTGTATGATATCGCTTGCCTCACGATATATCGCCATCTCTCCCTGTTGGTGGCCATTCTGGAACATTATTAACGCATTCACTGCCCAGCCTCGGCGGTGCGACCCGCAGGGGCACGCCGCCGCCACACGAGGGTCGAGAGGCTCGTCTGCGTCTTGGGCCATCAAAGTGTTAGTTTAGTGTATCGCATTGACTGCCCGGCCTTGGCAGTGTGACCCGCAGGGGCACGCCGCCGCCACACGAGGGTCGAGAGGCTCGTCTGCGTCTTGGGCCATCAAAGTGTTAGTTTAGTGTATCGCATTCACTGCCCAGCCTCAGCGGTGCGAGCCGCAGGGGCGCGCCGCCGCCACACGAGGGTCGAGAGGCTCGTCTGCGTCTTGGGCCATCAAAGTGTTAGTTTAGTGTATCGCATTCACTGCCCAGCCTCAGCGGTGCGAGCCGCAGGGGCGCGCCGCCGCCACACGAGGGTCGAGAGGCTCGTCTGCGTCTTGGGCCATCAAAGTGTTAGTTTAGTGTATCGCATTCACTGCCCAGCCTCAGCGGTGCGAGCCGCAGGGAAACGCCGCCGCCACACGAGGGTCGAGAGGCTCATCTGCGTCTTGGGCCATGAATGTGTTAATAATTACCAAAAAGTAAATCCTAAGCCTAATAAATATAGGTCTATGTAGATAAGCCTGATAATACAAACGGCTACGCTAAATAAAGAGCGACCTACTTCCAGCCAATAAAGGGAAATTTACTTTTTATTCGGATTTTCTCAAATTAAAAGAGGGTTGCCTCCTTTGCGATTAACTTTATTAGAATTTATTGGACGCGACGGCTGGGAAATACTAATGAGAGAATGAATATCTCGTTTTATCGTATTCTAATCGAGAACCGGGAGTTGGTAGGTACCCAAGTAGACCCACGTTTTATTGAGCTCTTTAGATGTGCTTTGTAGGTACGCAGAATTAATCTTAGAGTTATACGACAAGGATCTTAGGGTGATTCGACTATTATTTTCGGTAGCATAACTTCAAAACTTGTTAAATAAAACGTCAAGCGTGAGTTAGACTCGCGCCCCGATTGTTTCGTATACTCCGAAGCAAAGTCTTATAGCACAAGTGCTATACGACCTTGCTTCTTGACAAGTTTTATGGTTCTTGGTCAACGGGAAGTACCCTGTAGGTTTTATGTGCATGTGATTACTTTGGAAATTTCAAAATATTCGGACATAAACGACTGTAACTTTGATTGCGTTGACTTAAATGTTTTTTATTTAAATCGATGCTCCAAAGTATTTTATGTTAATTTCAACTCGATACCTCCACGCGTTCATGAGAAAAGGGGGTTAGCAGATGGACAGACAGACAGACAGATAGATAGACATAAAGTGATCCTATAAGGGTTCTTTTTTCCCTTTGAGGTATGGAACCCTAAAAATGAGAAGTTTCTTAAACTCGTTAACAACTAAAACACTTTTAGACGGCTATCCCTGTTCAGCAATTATTTTCGTTGAGTTTTACTACTTAAAACTTAACATAACTTTAGTAACGGAATAAAAGTAATAACTAATAACCTAATAACCTACTTGTAGAGAACCAATTTGTGAATTATTGATACCGCATCCGGCATTTTTACCAAATAACTTCCGTCGCACAAGATAAATAATTTCTAATAGATGTGCCGAACCCAAACGATTATTACTCGAACAATGTCTATTTGCAGAGTCCGTCCTAAATAGTTAGACCGATAGCATGTGACAATTTATTTAAAGAGTTATAATGATGTACGTTTACAATAAATCTCTTACATATAAACAGCTCTCACAAGTCTTTCAAAATATGGTAATTACGTACTTAATTATGTTCCCACCGAATACATTACTCAAAGAAATATAAAAACTTAGTGCAACAAAAATCCTCTACATAATATATTACTACAAATTGAGAAAACAGCTTATTAATTAATGCAATGTTCTCTTTTTTTACCTAAATTATTTGGTTTGAAAATCATTGCTTAGCAAGTGGCGAAATAAAGAGATAAAGTTATAAATTTAAACTCGACTTGTAAATGTTTAACAAATGAGCGGCTTACTAGTTACTGGATAAAATTAAGTCATTAATACCCTTTCTAAATTTTAGCTTGCTTGCTCTACACTGGAAAAACGTTTACTGTAATTTGAACAAATTCAGTTCATATGTTTCTGAAATCTCTTTCTAAAAGGTAATACGGTTTTTATTTATTTTCTCTCATTTGTGTAATGTGAATTGTGTTTTTATCTAAAACTACCCAAAAATTCATGGCCACGCTATAAAAGGGATTCTCACTATTTCAAAAAGCATAGAATCGTGTTTTGTTTTTACTGTTTTGTATTGATATCCGTTTATACTAGGTTTATACTTCATTTTTAACCGACAAGAAGCGGAGGACGTTCTCAAGTCGATGCGTTTATTTTTTTTATGTATGACCACGCATAACTTTTTACAGATTATTCCGATTTTGATAATTCTTTTATTGGAAAGGGTTCCCGAAGTTGGTCCCAAATAAATTTGAATTCGGTTCATAGTTTTTTAAAACACTCCAAATTATAGAAAGCAACTCTCAAGTTTTATAATACGGCTACACCAATTTTCACAGCTCAAACTTTTGTCACTGTAGGGCACAAGTACTATACTGTAATAGTTATTACAAAAGTTGTTAAGTTACTTTTGGCGAACGTACTATCTATCAATGGACATAGGTAATTTCCTCTGTCCATAAAAGCATATTTGTTCGGGCACAATGATAGTTATTAAGCCCCATTAGAGGCCACTACGTCTATTTCGAGGCCAGTCTGGAAAGCTTTCTAGGGGAATCGATTTAATGAGAGATTTGGTTGTGTAGAAAATTGATGGAAGCGCTATTGTAAGGTACAGTAGCGTTGGAAATAATTAACTTTGAGATGAGATTGGCAGGAAATTGGATAGCTTTGTACATTTGTACAGCCTGATGCGAAGATATTTACTTTTAGTACCTTAATTCTAGGATTAGCTCTTTATATCTATACTAATTTTATAAAGCGGAAAGATTTGATTGTTTGCTTGTTTGTATTAAATGGGCTCCAAAACTACTGGACCGATTTGAAAAATTCTTTTACCGTAGAAGCTTACATTATTCTTTTTACGGTACCAAAGCACTATACGTAGGAACTTAAATGTAGTACCTACATTTAAGTTCAGACTACTACTGTGCTACTACATAGTTTACTTTTTATTCAAGGATAGTCCATCGTTTGAGCACAACCTCATCTGATGGTAAGTGACGAAGTGGTCGACGATGTATCACGGAAATCTAAAGACACCTAGACATATTCACAAAAAACACTTAGTCAAGTCAAATACTTAGAATAATTTCATTTGAAAAACACATAGCATTTAACCATAAAATAATTACAATAATTTAGGGAGGTAGCTGCAAAAGCATTGTCAAAAATGTAAAGAGTAATATTTAATTAAAATCAATCATAATTAGGGAATGTCAGATTAAATGTCAATCAGCCAATAAGAAAATATTTTTGTCAGCAAAAGCTTCATCTAGGCTATAATAACTCTTATTAATTAATCGATTTTTAACAAATGATTTGAATTTTAGATCTGACATTGATTTAACATTATTTGGTAACATATTGTACAGCTTTATCGAATTACAAACAAAACTTTGGATATTTTAGTTTGTCTTGTTTTCGGGACAACTCAGTTATTTTTTTGTCTTGTATTGTAATCATGCCCCTCCTTAACTTATTTGAAGTAGTGTAAATTGTTTTTGGCATAAATCAAATTTTGGGAGATATACTACGTACCTTTTTAACACACATTCTTCTATTGCTGGGTAGGTATAGGCCTCCTGTTCATCACTCAAAGTTTTGCCATTTAAGGCATATTAATTCCAAGCCACTAATCCTCGCAGAAGACGGGTACCAAAATCCTAAGTGTTTATTTCAGTAAAGTTTACAACACAAATTGAGAATGTTGGGGTGGGTGCCCATCACCGCAGTCGCTTATGAATTTAGGGGTGCGTATAATACACTAGTTACACACAAAATTGTTCTAGAAATTTGTAAGGGAGAAAGCTTTGGGCGCCTTATTGTAAGGTAAATTATGTCATAGGGTTATTTCGGGTGGAAGTGCCCATAGGATTATATTCATGAACAAAAGACAGTATAGACATATTATGCCAAACAGTGTATTGAAAGAGAAATATTTTTGGGAGATAGGTACCTATGCAATATCGGTCTAACGGTCAGCTTGTTCGACCGCTGATTATGAGGTCCTGGGTTCGAATCCGGGTGGGGCCAATAGTTGATATTGGGGTTTTTCTAGTAAAGAAAATTCACAGTAGCAGCCCCGAGTCAGGAAGTTGGCGGTGTTACAACCCCGTGCCTCGGAAACCACGTTAAGCAGCGCCTGAACTCTCCCCAGTCGTGTCGATCTGTCGTCCCATCGGATTATGACAGTGAGGGAATAGAGAGTGCAACTGTATATGTGCACACACTTGTGCACTATAATATGTCCTGCGCATCTGGCTAGTCTCCGATAAGACTGGCCGCCTTGATCTAAATTCGGCTAGGAGGAGATTATTATATTACCTATTAGTTCAGGAAAATCATTGAAGAAAACATCAGCCAATGTCGATTGACACAAGATGTGGGAGGGGGTAAGGACCGGAAAACAAACACTTAGCCAGCCGTCTTCGGCAGCTAAAATACGCAATTGAATTCGTATGGATCGGTCTTAAATTATTTATCAAACCGACAACCCAATAACAAATTCTCTTTCCATTTCACTTCCTAAAAGGAAAACACAAACTCACCGCCAAGAATCAGGTTCACTTGGCCCAACATCATACAAACCATGTTTTAATAATACATTACAGTATCCCATATGAAATACGGGATCGTATGTTTAGAAATGACACGATAAATTGGTAAAATTGTTGCCTTTTCGCCCCTACGCTGCCAATTTACGCGGAGCGTAGACGCGTACTGTCAACAGCTTGTCAATAATGTGCAAAGTGTGATATGCCAGCGTGCCATGTTATTTTAATAATGTTACTCGGTGAAGGGGCTTAATGAACCAATATAAAGTAAGAGCTGTTTTTTGTTCGTTCGTCTTATGTTTGTATTGTGATCGGCACGTATAGCTAGGAAAAGGAGAATTGCAATACAATTTGTTATTTATAACGCAAAGTTACAAGTCAAAAATATATAAGGTAAGCAATAAAGCATTGCGTATCGACTTCAAATAATAATAGGTAGGTATGTAATAAAAAATATTTTTAAATTAATTGTATAGTAAATTCATTTATAATTAAATTGAATAATAGGCAAAGCGTACGACTCGTCTACAGAGAAAAAATAGGTCCATACGAGCCATTTCTTCAATCTATTTTAAACTTAATGGTCGTTTGCTGTGAAGTTAAAGATAATGAGTTAAAGATTTAAGTGGAATATTGCTGTTATTTTCATAGTTAAGTGTTTATGACTAAATCAATTGAAATATCAAATTTCAAAGTGCTTTATTTCCTTTAGACCTTACAGAACTCGTGGACACGTCACAAAAAAATACAAAAGTAAAGCAGTCTAAACAATTATAGTGAATATAATTATTGTGTATACTATAGGTACTAATAATATTATAAAGAGGAAAGATTTAATTGTTAGTTAGTGTTTGTTTGTTTGTATTGAATAGGCTCCTAAACTACTGGATCGATTTGAAAAATACTTTTACCATTAGAAGCCCACATTATTCCTGATGAACATAGGCTACTTTTTACCACGGGGAAATGCTTCATTCCTACGGCAAAATGGGTAATAGGACAACGAGTAGTTAGAATACAGCTAGTAGGTACCTAATCAATAAATCAAGTGTAGATACCTAAATGAATTTCATCTCGCATCTCGCCGCTATTCTTTATTAGAATTTCCGCTAAATAACATTGAATAACGTTTCGGTGAAAACTCATTCGACCGTCAGGTAGGCCTGTTGCTCAGAACGAAACTATTGAAAACCATCGAAAACCGATAATTGAAGCTCACTAGATTTTTCATAGATTTTTTGGGATGCATTCACATACCAGACCGAATTTACTTTTTGTTCTAACAACGCAACGTTTTTCAACACTTTAAGTAAACTTTTTAGATGTAAAAATCTAAGAACATCTTAAAAATCCTGTCAAAGTAACTTAATGCTAAAATTTCGATGATGATGTTGCTTAAAACTAACGAATCACACAAACGTTTTACAACCATAACCTATAGATATGGCACTATTTACACGACACACGACATCTATTTGTCAGTCCAAGTTTCCGTGATCCCGTTGGAAGTTTTATCCCGGATGATAAAGAGAGGTATCAAGTTATAATTAACGAGTTAGTTCGCGACGTGTTAACGTTATTTAGTGAAATAGATAGTTACGTGATAATTTAGCGTGAATAAGCTGTGAACAGGATATTTATGGCCGAGTATTAGACGCGGGATTTGTGGGAAGGATGATTCAGGAGATAATAACGCTCTATAAGGTATATTCAGTAACGACAATCGAACAGAAATTTATTTTTGAATGCTATGCTATTTTATAGAATAGTTTAGTATAGTATAGTATATAGTAGTATAGTATAGAATAGTTAGCTATTGTAACTTATAAATTTAAGTACGTAGTAGTTTTTGTACCTTAATATTATTTATTAAACATTGGGTACCTACATAAATAGGTACTACACCGTACACCAACAAAAATAATTTAATAATTAGTAAGGTACTTTTGGATAGAGATACGGTTCAGGTAATATAAAAAAAAATCGTGCTCAGCGATTCTACCAAAGTTATTAAAATAGGTAGGTAAGTAAGAACGCTTCTAAAATAAATATGAAAATAAAACCGGTTAAGGCCGGTATTTTTTTGGCATCAATTTCACGAACCAAAATTGGATAATATTTCTAATCAAAAAGTTAGAGAGGGCAACACAATTCGGGGCTTCCGGGCTTTTCAGCCGCAGTTGCACTAACAGGGAGCCCTTATAATTTCCCAATTATATTTCCCGTCCAATTTTCCGAGGTGTCGCTCTGGGCCCTCGTCAAATGCACACTCGGATAGGCTTGGGGTGGGCTGTACTATCAATGTTCCGTCTATTAATATTACTCGAACTCTCTTATTAAGTTCATTCAGTGTTTCTACCCTTTAACGATTGTTTTAAAAAAAACATTACTAAGTGAAAAGTCTGTTTTCCGCTATCAGCTTTATCGTGGGATTATCACGAATTGGTAGATAATGATATTACTCGAATTTGCATAATAAGTTTATTCAAATTTGATACCTACAATTTATAAAACCTTCAAGAGCACACAGAACCCCTAATACAATGATCCTATCCATCCACGGTTGTCTGGTAGAGATCGCTCTTGAGCGATAAGACCGCCACTTGTCACTTAGTTTTTAAGCTGTTTTGCTGTATTGTTTCTATCTATAAGTGTGCAATAAAGAATTTTCTATCTATCTATTATCTAGATTGTAATAATAACAATCGGTCAATAGATTTATAAAAGTCTGTCATAATCCGCTCTTCGTTTCAAAGAGAGTGTCTATCCATTTATTAACGACAACGTGCATTAAGAAGATATCGCATCCACTATCACGTTATTGGTCGTGATAGCTACTTGTTCTCTATTCTGCTTTACCTTCTTGATGTCTCTTTTCTAAATCACGTGCTTGCGTTTTAGTTCAACAAATATCCATCCGCAAGGAGGTTCTTCACTTTGAAAAGGCTTACGCGCTTTTGAAGACTTGACTTAGTGAGCTATATCCGACCCGGATACCGCTTACCACCCTGTCCAATTTGATTATGATGCGTACACCCGCTTTAGTGTAAAAAACTAACAGACAGACAGAATTACTTTGGCAAAATTACTGGACTTTTCACAGTGCAGTCATGATGAACAGATTCTTATTCTATTTTGCATTTCACTAAGTTTATTCTGCAAGAAGAATTTTTTATTCTTGCGCACGGAACCTATTTTAATCCAATTTAGTTTTACTGACCTTTTTACCTTCATAATAGGAGCGCCTTATATAAACATGGAAGCTCGGTATTTTTCACAAAGCGTTTTTGCTGTTTTTTCCGAATTTGAAACTATTACGTATTTTCAGCTTGGTATGTTAATTCAATAGAATTTTGCTTTACCAATAAAGCTTAGGGACGGTTTCTTTTTTTCCACTGAAATTGGTTTTGGTAACCTTACAACAGTATTCTAAGAAGAACGTTTACGAAACTCTGCGACTATTATTCTCAGTACATGACTCGTCACAATTTTCAATTTCCTACAAGGACTGTCGCTGTCACACGAACTGGGGAGTAAGTCCTTGCTCACACAGAAAGTGTGAAACCTACAAGTCAGTTTTCCGGTAGTCGGTAAACCGGTTTAATTTTTATTTCGACCCAAATTTTCATCCCAAAAACGAAAAGTAATAATATTACCTGCTTGACTTTTCCTCATCTCCTTTGAGTAGAGTACTAGAGATAGAAAGATATCGTTAATTGTCAAAAATATTACATGGTTTTTGCTAATAGTACCTTAAATCCTAAATTGGTTGACACTAGGGTTTGCTGAAAATAGCAATAGAAATATTTTTTTAATCTCGGTAGGCAGTTACGCGTACAAAAATAGTTAGTTTCAGGGGTTTCCAATTATTGGTCCTTAATATCCAAGACTTATGAGCAAAATGAATTCAGTTTATACACTTTATCGTTATTTTTTAAATTTTCTTTTATGAGTTAACATAAACGCGTAATTCTTACACTACAACACATATGCACTTATTCACTATGTAACATTTTCTGATTCCCATCGCACCTTACTTTTTTTGACTTTTTTATGCTTTTTGGCGTCGTCGTTTGCTTTTTGAACGCATGTTTCCTGTGTAAATGTATCCTTTCATAATACACTTGCGAATAAATGGTTCGGAGGTTGACTGCAATTGACTTGAGAATTTTCACTTCACTTCGTCTCTCCTTCATTTCGGTTTGTGTTGTATTTTTATGTTATTTTTCGTACTTTATTGTCAAATGCACTTCGCTGCTGAAAACCTGAATTGAATACCTTTAGAAGTCAGGGGTCACCTCGCCTCATATTTTTATGACTTGAATTCACCAGTGCATTTATAAAATTGATTTTCTATGAATATGTTTGGTTTGTTGTTGCATGTTGATCGAATAATAGGTAAATAAATATAAAATTGTGTAGAACCCGGAATTATTGTATACCATTTTATTTTAAAAACTATCGTGGTTTGACGAATTTAGAACGAATGTAAGCGGGTTAACTACAAACCTACGTGCGTAAGTTGGTGTTCTTCCAACACATCAAGTGTTACATCAAGTGTACCTACGATGGATTAAATAAATACAAATACTTACATCAAAAAATTAATTAATAAATACAAATACACAAATAAGGTTCGTACTGTTCGTAGTTAACCCGCTTACATCCGTTATGAATTGTATCCCAGTTTGATATGAATATGATTCAGTATCCTTACGTCTACGCGTACGAACTCCTTAATTAAATTCCGTCAAAGGCCTCGTAACCTTCGAGTTGTGTCACCACAACAAAATCCAACTTCATGGCTCGTTGGTGGCTTCTAAATATAGATGTGGGGGCTTTCTAAGGTCAGGGAAATGCTAAATAAGCGTCGTTTATAGTTTCTTGAAAGTTTTTTCTTTATTCTAAGAAGAATTTTGTAAGGTTTTTGCATCAGTAGCTTAATTTACAGACAAAGGTTACTTTTTGTCGTAAGTTTTGCTAGAAATAATAAGTACCTTTATTAAGCTAATCCTACTAATATTACAAAACCGAAAGTTTGTGAAATTTGAATTTTTGTTAGGTATATAAGATCTCCAAAACTACTGAAGAGATCAAGATGAAATTTGGCGTATGTCGAGAACAAAGCCTAACTTAGATAATTATCTACTTATTATACCGAAAATACGCGTGCGAAGCCGCGGGCAGACGCTAGTACGTAAAATGGTTTGAAATCCATAATAAATTATAAAAAAATTATATAAAATGTTCCTTGTGTATGACCATAGGGTAATGTAGATTGTTACTTTTTTGTCGTAAGTTTTGCTAGAAATAATAAATGACAAATTATTCGGCTAATTAGTAAGATGGTTTAAAATCCATACTAAATTATAAAAATAAAAGTACTTACGTCGGTCTGTATGTAACCTTTTCACGCCGAAACGACTGAATGGAAATGAAAAAAAAAAATGAATTCCGGGGGAATCCACCACCAGAATCTAGAAAGCAATAAAAAACTTAATGAACAAGTTGAGCGCCCGTTCTATTCTCAGCCAACACAAGCCTCAGATTAAGTTACGATTCTGCTGAGCTGTTGATACAGCACAAAGCTTAGAGCCGCTATTCTGTTGTAACATCTTAGTTGTCTGTGAATTATTGCACGCTTGTCAGCCCCCGCAGTGAAGGCGTTAGTTTGTCTTAATCAGACGATGATTCTACATACTTGTGTAGGTATATTCTTTGTATGGTAGAGCATGGATAAATAGATAGAAAATACTTTATTGGAGACTTAAAACTAAGAAACAATTTAAAATGAAATAATTAGAATTTGACAAGTGGCGGTCTTATCGCTCAAGAGCATCTCTACCAGACAACCTGGTATGGATAGGATCGTCGGATATGTACATTATGTACATGGGGTAAGATCTGTGTGCATCTGTTTTGGTAAAAAAAAGATTACTAGGTACTTACTCAAAAATACATAATAATAAAATTACAAAAATACATATACGCATTTAACTCGTAGAAGCAGCATAGGAGCAGTTTTTTCTCTACCGAGACCATCAAAAACCATTTAATAAGCAGCATAGGAGCAGTTTTTTCTCTACAGAGATCATTAAAAACCATCTAATTAAGCATTTAAACAGCTTTAGTTTATTTCAGCTAAGTGCCTTTTCTGATTATTCGGTAAAGTTTCGGTTACAAAAGGCACCGCGCTGTTTAAATTGTTGGTAGAAATTAAAACTTTTTTGTGGTGTAATTTTTTTTCTGTGTTCCACAAGGAATAAATCTAGCGGAAAAGTAATTCGCCGCAAATCGTAAACCATTTTCCATTAACTTATGAAAAAACTAAATAAAAACTACAATAAAAAATATTTCGCGCCAACACAAAACTATCAACCTTAAGATGAGATTTACTTCTAATAGCTTACTGCAAAAGCCATCTATGTAGGTACATAGCAATCATGGTAGAAGCTGTAGTTTCGTTTCTTATTAATTTTTAATCTGTAAATAATTATGGTAGATTTTTTCTAGAATGCTATTTTACATGAAACTTGAGTTTCTTTTCTTTTTTATAGCAAGAATCTAAAGAACCTCTTTATATTCTTGAAGTGGAAATGTACAAGGTGTTTACTTTTTACGGGAGAAGAGAGCTGGCCATTTACTATACATTACACGCCTGTTCAAGCCATTACAGCGTTTTACTGCTTAGAATTTTAAAATACCTCTACCTAAATATCTAAGGGATGAGGCATTTTAGATTTTCTCTTGACTCTGTACCGGAGAGGTGGAGATACGGTAGTAGTATACTGCGATATGTATACACACTAGTAATAGCAAAACTTTATTATTAGTAAAACTACAAATTACGATTAATTTCAGCCCAATGGACCGACAAACATCCATCCATCTAAGATGCCAAAACTATTAAACGGATCGGTCTGAAGTTTTTCGTAATTATGTAATAAAACATAGACTAATTTTTATCTCATAAATCAGTCCCATTGGATAAAAATAATCTGCCTTTCCATAGAAAGAATTAAGCCGCGAGCAGCACTTGTAGGTATTCTATATTTTACGTCAAAAATCAACAGAATCCGTCTTACTTCGCAGAATATCGTTATTATATGCGTCTACAGATATGAGATAATACTTTATTGGCACAAGGGGCAGGCAGGAGACAAACAAACAGTTCGTGATGAAGAGCAATGCAGCTAGATTTGGAGGCTTCGGCTTTACGTGGATTGCTCTTAGAACTTTGTGTGTTTGTTTGAGGATTTACTTTCACGTGGAGATCACTCGACAGTTTGCGAGTGTGGAAACTCTGATACAAGCATTAAGGCACTTTGCTGAGTAAGCAACGTGTAATTTTAATAAGACACGAGGTATGAATGATTTCAAGGCTTATCAAAAGTTTGGATGCCAAAGTTTGCATTCTAAAGTTCAATTTTAACGCGGCAAGAATATGTAACTGAAAGGGGATATCTAAAATAACTTAAATAGCTCTACAAAGCTTTCAAAACAAATTATGATTTCGCTGAACGTTTTCAGAGTTACACCAAAGTTTAAATTGCCGTTATAAAAGTTTGCGTTGCTGTATGATCTTGGAAACGCGTTATATCGTATCACGGGTACAAATTGATGTCAGAGATTTATACTGAAAAGTTGGGGCTGCATTGGCAAACATGGAGGGTTGGTTGATAATTAATCTGGCCAGACGGATGGTGAAGCACAGGGTTGGAATACAAATCGTGACGCGCCTCCTCTGTCGACTGTACGTGGCATGGTTGTTTTTTACCAGACCAAATTACGAAATACACAATCACGTGGTGCCAAAAAATGGTATGTTTTCCGTTTTAAATTGGAATCACACACCTAGCTGAATGAATAAGCACCAAATATCATTCTCGGTTCACAAACACACTACGGAATTTTATTCGTCTGATTGAAGAGCTTTTAAAACTTTTCATTTAGACAAGAAAATATAGAATTCTACAAGAACTATTTCAATAAGCATTCCGAAAATAAATTAAGTGTTCCACAGAGGTAATGCGAACCGAAGCGAACGCGATTTAATTTTGTTCCTGGTGCGTTTGCAAACAAAATTGGCATTCCTTCAGAGAAGTTTGCTTTGAAAGGTTTGCGGAAAGGATTGAAGTTCACATCGTCTGTGAACGAATACCCCTTAGGTATCCCCAGGTCCCTACCACAAGAAAATTTGATTACGCTAAAAACCACAGCTTATCCTCAGGAATGGCAATCTCCTTACAAATCTATCTTAAACGAACCTTTTTCATTACTCTCACGATCATCTCAGCGAAACAGGGTTTCCTCTCTACTAAGCCTCTATGTTTGAGGTAAAAGAAATTTTCAAGCAATCTCCGAGACAGCGCGCGGACAACAAGGTGCCAGTTTAAAATGGGAAGGAGCTCATCTTCCGCAAGTCTTTATTATACTCGATGTCAACTTTGTGAAATAACTTCGCCTTTAGAAACTTCGAGGTGCCCCATTTCGAGTAACAACCAGATTTTCTGGAGTATTTTGTAAAGTCTTCACATTGCTATCGGAATGGTCGACGAATTTAGTATAGTTTGACCTTGCCCTTTTGTAGTCGTAATCGTATTGATTGGTTGGTTAGGTAACAATGCGAGTTCAATGGCAAGAGACCACGGAACTAGTTTCGACACCGTCCTAAACCGTCTTCAATTGAATCTAATAAGTGCGTAGGTGACACTGTGTCACGTTGGTTGCTTATCTCATCTGACATCATACCGGTCAAGTATTTTTTATAATACAATCCCACTTCTCCCAACAGGAACCAGTTCGTCAAGATGTTTCACAATGTTCCGGTTGATAAGCCAAAAATTCACGAACAATTAATTTCCTCGATTGGCATCTTAGATCCCTACTGGTAAATCAAAAAGTTGAGTCATTACACGCAGTATTTAAAACATTGGAGTCGATTTGAGATGAAAAGTCTAAGGGCGGCAATAAACAAATGTAGGGTTGAAATGATCGGTTTGTTTGCGGGCTGTAAACTGAAGAAAAGGGAGAATAGGGCGGAAGGTAGTAATTAATGGTCGGTCTGGGGAAGGGGTGCAATAGGATCAATTTGCAAGCTATTCTTAGCTTTGCGGGGATAAGTAAACACGTTGATTAAACAAAACCATTTCTGTAAAGGTTGAATTGTTGTTTTCATCAGGCATGTTACAAACGTACTTGAAGGTTTAACGATGGAACACCAGCGCCTTCCGTTATAAAATTTATCACTAATCTATAAATCTTGCAGTCAAACTGTCATCAGATGAAGGTAATCTCATTAATGATAACGGATGTTATTGGTGGTGTAGCGCGGTCGCTTATTTACGTATGTGAATATCAAAAACGCTGTGTCGTCTATCTTCTTTTCAATTATACTCTCCACACTGTTGTGGGTTTCCGACATTTTAAATTTAAACCAAAATTTATAGGTCCCTACGGACGCCGTAAATATTCCGAGCAATAACGGGCTTAAATGCGCCCCATAAAAATTGTACGAATTCAGCACATATTGAGTGGTCTTTGAGTTAAGTATAGGATGTTCAGTGGAGGCCGAACATCCGACCCCTGCATTTAGCTATTGTTTTAAGTGGGCTACACTTCGTTACACCCCAGCCCTTAGCCGAATTTTTCGAGCAGTCTTTTGATACTTTTTAGCGCAAGTGCCCTCTTTCTAAACTGATAATGACAGGACTGACTCTGGGGTTTAACGCAGGGAGTGAGCTAAGGAAATTTATTGTAATGGCTATAATGCCTTTCTTAACTGGTAATAGAACCGTTAACGGTAAGCCTGAGTTCGCGAACACCTGACGCGGAACGTTTAAGTAAGTGCCCACTTGAATTTTAGGAGACTTGTTAGTGTTCTTTGGATCGATGGCGCTGTCTGCTTCCGAATAGTTGGCAGCGACTCGACGTGAGTCATAGCAAACTTGGGAAGACACCCACAGACGCCTCCATCTCCCCTATGCCATTGTTTATCGGGGATAGCTAGTTTAATCCTTACAAACGACTGTGCTCTAGTTGCACGCACCTGTGTTTGCTGTCTGCGAAGCTATGGGTCAATTTACTGTCTACAGTTTCCAGCAGCTACTGTTTAATATGTGATGGTTTTGGCCGTACTACACCAAATAATTGCCAAAGCCATTGCGTGAAATGATAAGTATTTACTACCTCACCTCACCTCAACAGCCTGTGTTGGTCCACTGCTGGACGCCGGCCTCCCCTGATAAGCGCCTTATTGGCTATTTAGTATTTACTACACTGGTCTATATTTACCATACAGTTTTTTTGCTGCTATGGGTAGACTATATGTGGTTTGCCCTCAAAACAAAATTATATCAAAAATATATGAAGCAGCAGACAAGCGAATTACACAGTATGAACATCCATAAACTCAATTATTTTCACCGCTGCACGCGTAATTCACGTACAATCTGAGCCTACCCCATTTGACATGTGACTCCCAAAGACTGTAATTGTGGGAAATTAGATAAATTACTGTGTCGGAGTGTGGGGATTGTCTCGTTATCCTTTGGGTATGCGCTTAGTGTTCACAGTCTAGGGTCCTAAGCATTAGTCAACGTGTTTGCAGGACATTTAGGCATTGTTGGTATATTTGAGGATGCTGGATTTATCATTTGAGTTCGTTATCTACATGCAATAGTAAATGATAATGACAATACTGTGGCAGCTACTGTTGTTCGCGTATATGCCGTCAAACGAACACTAGGCACACGAAGGCTTTGTAATTTTTATTTAAAAGAAAGCTCAACAGATTCATATGGATCAGTTTAGCTACCTGTAGATTGATACCAACAGTCTGCAGTTAGCTCAATTGTTTCAATTGTAAATAGTTCTAGTTTATTTCTATTATTTGATTGTGATTATCTTTGTGATTATAGGTATGTTAAAAGATGATTATGATTTTAGTTTATACCCATTTTAGATTATTATGCGAATAAATTCAGGATTGTTCCTGTTAACATATCCTGTTTGTAAGATGTTGACTCTTCCTGATCCTTTTGCTGTCAGTCCTATTAATAAATAAATAAATAACCAACAACAACTTATGCTGAGAGAGAGTGAGACCGTTTTGTGACTCAAACTACATAATGTATTATTTTCAAATGTATGAGCCTGAGTTACAAAAAAGCATTTCTATTTCTATATGCTTTTTCTATTTGATCTTAATAAAGAAACAAGGAAGGTACTCCGTTTTGGTAAAGACTTAGATATTAATTCCTTTGATTTCGCACGTAATAACTGCTCAATGGCCGTTCCCTAATCCTTAACTAGTCTCGGAGTAATTCCCTGGGCCCAACCACACATCCCTCTCATACGCTTCACACAAAATTACCTTTCCTAATTTGTGTTCGCTAATTCAACAGATTTCCCGATTTTCTCCGTTCCGTCTGGCGGGCGGCAGTCATTCGTATTTGTTTCTGTTCCCCCAAGCAACGCATCCGAAAGGGGAAGGTGGGCTTAATTAGGAAATAATGCTTAAGCGATTAATCACAAGCCTCCCTATCAGGGCCCTTCTTCGCTATGCCTAAGGCTAGGTTCGCAGTCTTTTGTTTTAACAAGTGCTTTGGATTCTGTGCCACTTCTTAGAGTACCGTACCCGAAGGGGGAAAACGGGACCCTATTACTGATGATGATGTCCTCTTTGCCGAATTTCGTTTCGACCACTGCGGCTAATGCCATTGGAGACTAGCCAGGATGCGCAGGACATATTATAGTGCACAAGTGTGTGAGCAAATACAGGTGCAGTCTCTATTTCCTCACTCTTATAATCCGATGGGACGGCAGACCGACAAGACCGGGGAGAGGTCAAGCGCAGGAACAACAGCTATTACTAAGCCTCCGGTGTCTGTCTGTCTGTCAGCAGGCTGTATCTCTTGAACCGTAAAAGGTAGACGTTAAAATTTTTCCAGAGTGTGCATTACTATTGTCACAATAACACCAAACAACAAAAAATAACAAAACAAAAGATAAAATAATAAGTAGGGGGGCAAGGACAACGTCCATACCAGGTTGAACAACGATCACTGAAGTTAAGCAACGTTCGACGCGGTCAGTACTTGGATGGGTGACCGCGTCATGCAGGCTTTTTGTCTTTTTTGCAATCCACTAAAAAATATGTGTAATTTATGGATGTTCATACTGTGTAATTCGCTTGTTTTCATGGTTTCTCTTGTTTCTTCACGAAAATATATCAAGTATGGTACGGAACCCATCGTGTGCGAGTCGACTCACACTTGGCCGGTTTATTACATTTCCTCGTAGGATTGCGCCTTGCGGCATGACAGTTGTTGTCTCTCAGCAATAAATCCGTTGCAAATAAAATCTCGCTAAAGCAAAGTGCTACAAAAGGTAAATAAAATGCAGAATGAAAACTCTAACTGCTGTAATTCACGTTTTATTTGCTTTTGTTTTCTGTGAGAATAGTTTAGGGGTTTTTATATGCATGCAGGCATGATTTTACATTATTATTTTGTCGTTGAGATACGTATTTGAATAATCATCATGTTGGCTTTATTCATAGTTCCTTCTTAAATTAAAAATATCTACCGCATCAATCCTTTCCTTACGGTAAATGTAAGAAATATTAGCAGAAAAATGGCATTAGATTATATTATTAAACGAAACCACCAGTCTCAAAGTTGATTTCCAACGGGACCGGTCCGTGTCCGGCAGACCTGAAACGGTCCTGGTTCGTTTCACAGCGCCCATTGCTTTGCGTATTGTAAGTCAAAGGTTAAGTGGACCGATTTTTAGGGGCTGGGAATTGAATGGCATTTTTACAAAAGGGAACTTGAAGCACCTTTTCAATTTAAAATTTACTGATAGGATACCGTTGAGGTAAGGCTGCTTTTTGGTGAACAGCGGGAGCGCAAACTGGAGCGGATATTTGAGCAAGATTTGATTGTTTGAAAAAGCTGAAAACCAACTTTGAATTCCTATATTATATTTACATTGCTTTTTTAAGTTTGGCAGGGCAAATACGGGATTAGTAGGTTTATGGGAATAAAATGTTTATGGGACCACCTCAAGATCATTTTCAATACAAAAACTTTCTGGATTTTTTTCATTAATTGTGCTATAAGACCTTGCTTCTTGCCAAATTTCATGATTCTAGGTCTACGGGAAGTACCCTGTAGGTTTTGTGTATGTGATTCCCTTGGTAATATCAAAATATACGGACATAAACGGGTGTAACTTTTGACTGCGTTGACTTTATATCGAAGCTTCAAGAGGTTACGGATTTAAGTATTTGATGTTAATTTCAACTCGATACCTGCACGCGTTCCTGAGAAAAGGGGGTCGACAGACGAACAGACAGACATACGGACAACAAAGTGATCCTATAAGGGTTCCTTTTTTCCTTTTGAGGTACGGAACCCTAAAAATACATACTACATTCAGCCGAACATAAAGCATCCTTCTTTGGCGAAGACGGGTAATAACGAAATCGCGCGCGTCTTGGCTCAGATTTACTGAAATCTATCGAAATCGTTTCAGATGCCCGACAGAAAAGCACCCTCAGTCAAACGAAATAGGAGACAAGAATCGGTCTCAGCAATTAAGTATTATAGTTACTAAAGCGTCTCATCATAAATTTGATGCAAAAATATCTGGAAATCACTAAAACGATGATAAACAAAAACAAAACAAACTCTGTATAACTGAGATGAGACATGTTGATCCTTATTAATGTGCTTACAAATCCATCCGAGCAGCTTGTAACGTATTAACTGTACATAATTGGTAATACAAAACCGCTTGGGGACGTCGCCTGTTATGAAATACACAAAATTTCCACAAACCCTTTATTACCATTCCATTCAATAACGAATTCAACATAGAAGCGAAATCACTTTAAGGCGAATAGTAGGGGTGATAGTGGCGCCACTACATATTTAATTTTATAATTACGTTATACAAAGGAATTTTCGTGCGTAGACGATATCTATCTCCTTTTTTTAAATGTATCTTTAATAGTTTTGTACTGTATTATTTAGGCAGATACTTGTTTCAAGAGTTTAGTTCCTATTGGTGGCCACCAAGCTCTCCAAACAAGGTTTTTGATTGAATAACACAAAACAAAACTATTACAGATACATTAAATAAAAGCTTGTGGTAGGTATCGTCTACCAGTGGTCCGATTTTTTGATAATTCCTTTGTTTAACTTAATGATTAAATTAAATATGTAGTGGCGCCACTATCACCCCTACTATTCGTCTTAACATTAAATTCAACTACGACTGTCATGAAGCCTTAAGCCGTACTAACCGGTATTACGGTGTAGCGGTGTTTCGCACCGCAGGTTCTCACCACAAACTCATTTTCGGCGTTTCGTACCAAAAAATGTCAGCATTTCAACCACATCAAAAAAAATTACAGGGTGTACCATTTGCAGCGAGCATGAAACGTAAAAAATCCGTCTCGTTGCACGTTGCGAGCGTCTTCTTTCCCCATACTGACTGCACAATCGCTCGCTGTGTGACACATTACTACGCCCCATAAGACCGGACAGAACCCGGCTTTGGAGGTTTCATTTTGATACGCCATGTTTAACCCACCCAGTATTTGATAGAACATCAGCCTTTCAAGGCAAATACGTTGGAAACGTTGGCTTATTGTGATGCACTACCCGCCTACAGCCAAAAGCCTCTGTAGTTTCACCGAAATTTCAAACGGACTTAAATTTTGAATATAGCTTTCTTTTGGTAACAGAAGCTTAATCTCATGGGAAGAAGCTGTTCTCCTGTAACACAGCTACATCGTAGCTACCACATGAGACAGAGCTCTTTATTTACAACTTTATTTGTTAGAAATATTTTAAAAATTAACGATTTTGTATTTCGTATTAAAATTTGTATTTTGTATTAATTGTAGTAGCTCATCAGTTTCACTTCTACGCGTTATTTTATGCTATTTATCCACAGTTTTCACTTGTCCCCTTGTGGCTCTCCCCAACCTAAGTTGATGAAATTTCGGTAATGCCTTAGAGCAGCTTAGTACGACGGTACTGTAAAATTCACGGTAAGTTTGTGATACGCTTTGTTGCGGAATAGAGTAGCTATAGTACTTAAGCTTCTTACAATACAGTCGTCTTTCCTAGAACTAGCCACTTACTCGTATGGCTCAGCGAGTCGAAGTTTCATGGTCCACAGTGTGAGAAGTACCTTTTTATTTCAGTTTGTTTGAAGTGGTCTTTATTTTTTCCAAGATTACTTAAACTTAAGATATTATGAGGTAGCGAAGTCCGTATTTTATTTGTGTTAGTGAACCTTGTGGGTGAATAAAGAGATCAATATTTCGGCCATCAGTGGACAGTGATAGCAAAGATATATGATAGGGTAAATGTTATAATAGTTACGCTTAAAGCTCTTATTGTTCTGCTTGGTAAGATGCTGCTGATAAGACAGAGCAACCGGGATAAATTCTGTGAAAACGTTGAAAGAAATTAGTGTAGTGAAACATCGTATAAATTTACGTTTCAGGAAAGCTCAAATTATAAGATACTAGCTTCTCCCAACGGGTTCGCCCGCGCTTTTCAAGTAGCCTGTATCCGTCCCATGGATATTGTTTACCTTCCTACCTCATTTCAATAACATCTGTTTAGCCGTTTTGGTGTTAAAAGGCAACAGACAGACAGAGTAACTTTCGCTTATAACATTAGTATGAATTTCTCTGGCTTAGTTTACCGCATCTATCTCTTCAGATATCTAAGTAGGCAGGATTTTGACGCTTATTTGTTACTTCTCAGGTGCGCCATTCTCTGAATGGGACTCGAGGGGTTAAGGCGTAATGGAGTCTTTGTTATTTAAATGCATCGTAAGGGTTAGTACAGTATCTACCACTCAATTGATATGCATTGGAGTTATGTACATTATATATTATGAGGGTATCAGTAACAGTTCAAATTGCAAGATTGTTTTTTATTAAAATTGTTTTTTATGTTAAAGTATGCCAAAGTGGGTTTAGTTACCACCAACGTTTCATCCCTTAACGAGGGACAGGATGCGGTTCAACTACTGAGTTCTAATACTACTAAGTACTGTAGAATTTTTTGTGTAGTATTATTGTTCATTTTTAGTGAAGTATCTATCATTGGTTAACTAGGTATAAAGACAATTTTAGGAAGACACTGTCAGATGTCAGCAGATTTGTATATAGATATATTTTTAAAAGCTGGCGCGGTTGTCTTTTTTTTCATACTGTTATCCACGCTGACGTCACAAATCCTGGCCTCCAATAGGAAAAACAAAAGGGGATCATAAAAATGTATATATTAAATAGACTTTCAAATCTGTCATCATAAGGATATTTTTGACGCCTCTGCCTAGATGTGAGCGGACAACAAATATGTATGTCGGATATACAGCTAAATTTTTTTTTTTTAATTCTGGACAATCCTACCACCTACCTACCTAGATAAGTTTTCTTAAACTGTAGGAAAATCTAAGAAAAGTTTTCTCATATGTTGCTACAATTCCGTATGGGGATTGAATGAGAATTCCCTCAACCAATTCCTACGGAAGATTTTGCGAAACCTATACTTTATATGAAAATGAAAGCTTTACCGTCGTCGGAAATATCTCGTCGCATATCGGTTTTGTAACCTCGTTTTGTACACATCTGATTTTTAGGCAAAATTGCTTCATTCAGGGAAAAAATCTTGAAGGAAAAGTATTATTTGGAAATCATTTATTTTCTTGGAATTAAAGAATTAAATCAAGTCGATAATTCTTCATTTCTGTTGATGTCTAAATAGTGGGAATAAATTAGGTAAGTAATGTGTGTTTCTAAATTGAAAAACGAAGCAAGACTTTTATTTTAGTATTGGTTTGATTGATAAATAATCACTATCATTTATGATAAAAATTAACACAATAATGTTCCTCGAACTTTCTGCCACAGTGCGTCGACCAGTCTGAACGACTAGCCACGTGCCAAGACACTAGCCAGGACCTACTACAATGCACAAGTGTGTGTGCAAACACATAATATTGGCAGTGATGTGGTTAAAATGTTGACAGTTTTTATAGACTCAAGCCATATAAATAAAAATATAATAAAGGTTAAATAAATAAAATATACCGACCGACGACCGATGTGGCGTGGTAGGCGAAGGTCCGCCTGCGACGCATGAGGTTGCGATTTCGATTCCCGCGGGGCAAATGTTTGTATGATCTGCAAATATTTGTTCCGGTGGTGCTCTGAATATTTTCTATATATTATATTTAATAATATCTATCTATGTACATAGTATATTCAATAAGTATATTCGTCATTTAGTACCCCAATATCTGCTTAGCTTGGGGCTAGTTTATACTGTGTGTTGTCGAGCATTATTTGTTTAATTTATATAAATAAATCTAGCACCAAACTAAGCAGAAAATGTGTCGTTGGTACCAGATATAAGGTAAACTCAATATTTATCGACCTACAGAATAAACAGCCATAAGCTCATAGTTCAAAAGCAAGCCACCCTCAGTTCGTTCACCCTAAACTAACCGCATTATTTAAAATCAGAACTTTATCCGTTCTGGGGAAAAATTGCAATAAACCCGAAGATTTCTGAGAAGTTATACATAAAGAAGTTCTGTTGCCTCACTTGGTACAAGATCGTAAAAATGCAACCGGCGCAGTTGTTGGAAAGTCGAGGATAAGCGAAGGGCCCCAAAACGTGTCTGGAATACCTAAGGACCTTGTAAAAAATCCTTGTGTACATACCCTACCGTGCATGACATGGTTTCATGCTTTTCGGCTGAAAAACTACGTTGTCTGTTTGCAACATGTGTCGCGGAAAAAGCTTCAAGGAACGTCTGCTATAGGTATAGTTTAATGGTACTTTGGTTTTTCGTATACTGTGCTAAGAGATTTGTGACGTCAGCGTAGTCATATTTCTATAAAAAACAGAAGACGATCGTGCCAGCTTAAAATATCTGACCTATCTACACTTTGGTCAAAAACTTCTGATAACGTCAAAGATGTGTTAACATGACGTTTACACACTCTTTGCTGCATTCATGCTAAGCAATTTTCGTCGTCGACGTATGGTTTAATTTTCTCTCCAAACAATTTTATGCATAAGTGATTAATCAACTACCCCACAGCATCATGTCTATTTTGATTTTGAGCGGGGAGTTTCTGGCCACAGGTGCAACTAATCCACGAATTATGAAGATATGAAATTTCCTACTTCTAATTTGATATCCTAGAACTAATTTATTAATGGACTTATGAGAACCAAGTGCATAGATAAGCCTAGTTAGGTGAGCTAAGAGCACTCTAGTCAAATCAAATCAAAAACTCTTTATTTTCATAAAGGTCGAACTATAAAATTATACACTGATAGTCCATATCACACCGTTTCAGAAAAGTACGCCTTTGCTTCATTTCACCAAGTTTAAATTAACTAAGATGACCGCATCAAACATCTGATAAATGTATACTTTTGATCTCTATATTAATAAAGAAAATTACAAACACGTAATAAAAAAAAAATTTTAAGTACTTCGTTTTGTTTTAGTGTTCCAAAATAATTTCAGTTACAAGTCAATTCATTACACGTGAAAAAAGGAAAAGGTGTCTCTTCAGGGAAAGTTTAATCCATATCACAGGCAAATGGATTAAATAAATATGGAACCAAAACAGTTTTAAACAATAAAATATTAATCTATAGCTACCTTTCTTGATTTGAGATAATTCAGTCATCCACCGCTGTTTATCTATTGTATCAAAATAATCTGTTAAGTTTTGAGCGACTAATTGAATGGTAAGTTTGCCAAACTTCGAGGTAATTATGGTAAAACTTTGATCACGGATCATCCTTCCATTTTGTATCCAATTAACAAATGAAGTTTCGCTAAATTTTGGTAACAATGTTACAAAGTTTCGTCACGTGCTGGAATGTAAATTGTGGAGAATCCAATTAACAGGTTGGCGTAGGACTTTTCCAAGACGTGTCCCATTTCAAAAACAAAAAACAGTTGAGTCGGACACTCGAAGAATATACCTACTGGATCTACCTACCTACGACTGCTATCCATCTACTTTGATGATGGAGTACTTTTATATAATTATTCTGTGATGATGGGTAGATTTATTAAGATGGTTTTCTACCCGTTTTGTTTCTGAAAACTACTTTGTACTGAAAAATAAATTAGCTCGCAACCATACACGTCCCGAGACCTTATAGGTCATTATTTCGTACTACGTACTACTACAGGCGATGTCAACAGGCCCATGGTATAATAATATAACAGGCCAATGATGTTTTGATGATGAAGAAGAATAAATTAGCTTAATTATACTGATCCACATCCTGTAGAGCTTCCTTCGTCGCATAAAAGTTATACGGAGAAACGCCAGTCATGACATTTTTTACCGTAAAATTTACATGTAATAAGAATAAAAAAGATCTCTTGCCCACAGGATGCTCAGCACAGAACCTGCAGATATTCCCGAAGCAGAAGCAGCAGACGGTGGCTATCGGCAAGTCTGTAGTGCTGTCGTGCCAGGCTGATGCTCCGGACCCCTCGCTGGTCACTCAGCCGCAGTGGAAGGACCCCAAAGGACAAGTCATCAATGAGGCTACGTAAGTAGATACCTTATGCTGTTTGGTTGCAATGAATAATGCAATAAAAATGCTGGATACTACAGCAGCCCCCAAAGAGATTTTATGATATGGGAACTAGACTGACGACACAGTACTACCTCCCAAGACTTAACAATCACAATCAGTTGAGCTTCAGCTACCTGATTCTATGTTTACTACATTAATTTTAATTAGTACTACTTACATAATAAAAAAATGTTTTGGCCCGCTCCGGGCCTCCTCATAATGCTTTGCAGGCTACGTAAGAATGTATGTACCACAAAACTTTGTGTAAGAATGTCTGATATTTGTGTGTAACTAGCTCTAAAATAATAAAAAGCACTGAAGCGCTCATACTTTTACTTTTAAACATACAAAATCAAAGTAATCTGTAAAAAAAATCAAAAAACAATATAATACGAACGAATAGCAATATAATGTTTAATGGTCCTGATTTCAATATTAAATGATTAACCCGAGTCTAGTATAGTATCTGTGCCCGAGTGAATAAAATAAAAGTTACATCACAAAAGCTTAAGATATGGGAGTGTAGAACCTCGTACCTCACCTCACCTCACCTTAACAGCCTATATTGGTCCACTGCTGAACGCAGGCCTCCCGCTGATAAGCGCCTTATTAGCAATGCCCATAATCCCCACGCTGGGCATGCGGGTTGGGGATCGCAGTTCGGTTGTAGAATTGTTCTGCAGGGGGCGCTGCTGGGTGGATATCCCTTAGGCGCCTCTTACGACACCCGCGGGAAGAGTTCTGAGTTGAGAACCTCCTACAATGTGTTATGATTATAAGGTATAAGACGCTGAAAAGCCTGAACGAATTGCTAGGTAGGCGTAGTAGTAAAAAAATACTAAATACTTCTTCTACCACGGTAGTAATGTAAATGTTTTGAAGATGATGAAATTTGCGCGGATGAGATGACCACCTACCGGTTTTGATTGTCAACAGACCTGGGACACGACCTGAGATCTACACGGAAACGATGCCGGCTAAACAGCTCCAGCTACTCTACATATCCTCGATCAGCACGACAATGGCCGGCAACTACACTTGCGTAGCCACCTACACCAACCAGCCCCTGAGTGCTAGCATTGTTCTGGATACATTCAGTAAGTACCTTGACCTTGACTTACGATTGGAGGTTTGACCCTTTTGAGTACTTTATCCATAAAACTGTTTTGTACAAACGAAATCATGTTTTCTTTGGAAAAGGTCATATACATAAGCGTAAATACTTTCATTTTCCACGACGCACATGTTGATGTGCGTCTGCAGCTGCAGCTTGCCACACATGCGGGTTGCACTGCAATTAATACGTTAAAAAATCAGCATTAGCTCTAAACCGAAAAATATCCCAGAACGTACATAAGGGGCCATTTGATGCAGATTGGAACCCGCGAATTCACACTTGGTGTTCTAAGACTCTATTCAGAGATCAAGTAAGAGTTCGCGAGTTCAAAAAAATAATCTTTATGATGCTCTAGCCTAAAAATACATTATAATTTACAAGATGCTCTAGCATCTCGTGGATTTTAATGTATGTAGATGCTCTAGTATAGCATCTTATAGATTATGTTTTATACATCTGTCTGTAGAGGAATACAAGTCATAAAACAATTGCTCCCACAAGAGAAGATAAAACAGAATTGTTTTGTTACAGCCGCCATAACCTGGACGAATGCGAATGAAAACCAATACGCAACGAAGGGGAAGGAGCATAAAGTCATGTGCGAAGTTACTGCAGAGCCAGCACCTACGGTTAACTGGTTCAAAGATGGAACTAATGTAAGAAATGATCAAAATTCTTACAAATATAATACCGCCTTATAGAAATAGTAAATAAACCAATTTCTTTTCAGATTGAAACTGGAGATAGATACGTTATTCATACCAACGGACTTCTTATCAAGAATGTTGAAGAAAGTGACGATGGCACGTACACCTGCCGTGCAGTCGTCTACCAAACCGGCGAACTTGCAGAGAGGAACATAAAACTTGAAGTAAATGTCAAACTATTCCCGTGACTTACTATAAACAAAACAGTTCCTTAAAACTAGACTGATGAGTAACCAAATACGATTGCAGGTTTATACGGCGCCTGAAATGGAGGAGCGTGAGACAAGGGTCGTGATCAAAGAGGGAGAGTCAGCCGCGATTACTTGCAAAGCCAGAGGCAAGCCACCGCCGACTTACACTTGGATTAAAGCGTCGACCCGCGAGGTAATCCTACATAGACGTCTATTCCTTTGAGAACAATTTAAACTCAGTTCGTCTATTATAATAAACAAAATATACTATTTTGAAGATAATTCATTACCCTTTAATCAGCACAGCAGTTATTTTCTTTATTGTAGCGTATTCACACACACCAATATACTAAATATTTTATCAAACCACAAGAATGCAGATGCCATACGTAATATAGATGTCAAACTTAAATCACTACTTTATTCGGTGAATTACTTTCTAGAACTCGTGAGTTTTCTCTTTAAAAATTAATTACTTTCCAGAACTTGGCAACGACATCGCGCTACAGCGTTAATGAACTAACTGGCCTCTTAACCTTCGACCGAGTTGAAGCTGGTGACTACGGCAAATATATTTGTAACGCGCTCAACCAAGCTGGCCAGAACGAGACTGAAATTGAAGTAGAAGTACTGGTTAAACCAAAAATATTCGAACTACTCAACACGACAGCTCCTGAGAGGCAAGAAGGGAAGTTGGAATGTAAAGCATCTGGACGACCGGCGCCTAGGATCAGCTTCAGAAGATTCCCTAATGGCGAAGTATTCTTGAACGGACCTAACAATGGAAGGCAAGTCTGTCTTTTTAACGTTATTTAAATTATTTATTGGAAAAAATGTAATCCCTGAAAGCTTACCATCTTTTTAATTTACAGTATCACAGTGGAAACGACCAGTCGTCAAACAGGGGACACGATGCAAACTATCGGAACGATCACTATTGCAAGCCTGAACAGAAGCGATGATGGGCTTTACGAATGCATTGCTGAAAACGATGGTAAATAAAACAGGAATTAATTTTCATTAAAATAAAAATAAAACATTATTTTAGACATACATACAGATCGATAAAAGAACACCGACCGACCAGATTCGAAAAAAGAGTAAATAGTGATCAATATCAGCGATGTATTTGCCGCTACTGCTGAGTTTTTATTTTGTTTTTATTGTTCTGCAGGTGGTGAAGCTAGAAAGAACGGGCTACTGACTGTTCAGTTTAGGCCTACTTTCGAAAAGATGCCTACCATCCCTATTTGGAGCTGGAACGCACAGGCTGTCAATCTCACTTGCGTTGCTGAAAGTATTCCTAACGCTACTATCAAATGGCGGTAAGAAAAGGCATTGCCTATTCATGCTCCAGTTTGACCCTTGCGAGTTCTATGGTCCGTCTACATTTTGGCCAAATCATCCTCAACGTCGTTTGTTTAGTGATTGTTTGATTTGATTCGACAGCCCGTATAAGCACTGATTTGATAATGTAACGCCCGAATACTCAAATGCAACTTACATTGTCACGTCTTAAGTCGCGATTTTTTGACAATTTTCAATGAAAATCTGTCACAAATTGGTCAATTGAGACGTGCTCAAATGTCGCGATTTTTTGACAGTTTTCAATGAAAATCTGTCAAAAATTCGTCGTGAGACGTTTAATCCGAGTTGCGTTTCAGTATTCGGGGGTAAGCAAGCCAAGACTCGTCATGACTCGACCAATATGTGGGTGTGAGCACCATAAATAAGTTTATAATATGCAGAATAATTTCTCTAACCCAACTTGGTCTTCTAGATTCCGTGACCTGGATTTAGTAGAGAACCCACGCATCAGAATTTACGGCGCAGGACCCATCAGTGTTGTTCAAATAACCCCCTCAGACAGAAGTGCTTACGGAATGTACAAATGCGTTGCTACAAATCTTCTTGGAGAAGCTGAACATATCATTGACTTTAGAGAGGCTTTCCCTCCTGGCCCTGTTATTCAGGTAAGATCTACAACTTTTGTTATCTAATAGTTATCCATAACTTTTTCATGTTTTACCCAATATTTACAATTTTTTTCTTGTGTTATAGGCGAAACAAGAGACTATCACAGCAACTTCAGTATCATTCAGCATTGTCGGCCCTGCAGAAGAGATGGGCCCACCTATCCTAGCCTACACCGCTCAGTACAAAGAAAATGGAAACTTCGACTGGAATCTTGCGAAAACAAGGACATGGTCTGCCAACTCCCCATACATTGTTGAGGATTTGAGACCAATGTTCACCTATGACTTTAGATTTGCTGCCGTCAACCAAGTTGGGCCTGGCTCTTGGGGTGGTCCGATTACTGTCATAATGCCGAAAAGGTCAGTTACTACAAATAATACAAAAACGAATAAGAAGGCGGTAAAAAAGGCACAGTATTCAAAATGTTTTTGCTTTCAGGTCACCGCCAGAGCAGCCCAAATGGAGAGAAGGGACAAGTTCAGAGTCGCTTGTTCATGGCAAATATGCCGATAGGTTTGAACTGAAATGGAAAGTCCCAGCCCATAATGGTGAACCTATTGATATCTATGACATTACGTATTGCCCTGTAAGTACACTTCTGTAATCCGTTTCTGAAAGCAAACGACCTTTATAATCTCATTTGTTTTTAAAACGAAACTGAATGGAACTTTCATATTTTTAAATATATTTTTGAAAATGAATTGACATTTTACTAAAATGATTTTCAGGTTACGAAAGTAAGCGGTGATTGGCGAGTGGCTTCCGAAAACCAATGCATAAAGGAAGAGTTGAAAAGTTCCGAGGCGATTAACTATGAGATTCGAGCTCTTCAACCAGACACTCGTTACCGCATCCACCTCAGAGCTCACAACGTCCTTGGGTTCTCGCAACCTGCGCAGCTATACGTCCAAACTGCCCTCGGTGAGTACAACCAAGAGAGTAACGAAGTGCCGGTCCAGGCCGGCTTCTATGAATACACATCAGAACCACAGAAAGACTCATGTACCACCATCACCTCTTATGTTTATATCCTCTTCGCTACATCAGTTTTGTGTTGGTTTTTGTGATTGTGACTTTTAAATAGTGCAGTGTTTCGATTTCGTGCTCTTTTATTTTGTTCTATTAGTTTCAGTGACTTGATTTTGCTGCTTGTAAAGTGACGTAGACTGCTTTTAATACGTTGAATTATGTTTAACTTTATTATCTTCTTCAGTTACTTTTATGTTCATGTTATTCGTTTTAACGCTTTCATGTCCAGTCTTGCCTTTACATTGTAACACATTAAAACATTCTTAGGTACAAACCATAAACTAACTGTTCAAAATGATTGTGATGGATAAATTTTGTAAGGTGTGGCATGATTTTTATTATTTTGTAACCAAATAATGCTTTCAATTACGTTATAAGTACAATTTAACGATTGGCATTTTATAGTTTTTAAATTAACGAATTTATATTATGTTGGTGTTAATTTGATTAATGGTGAGTTATCGTTATTACTTTTTATTATTTGTTTTACAACATTAGAAACTTTGTAGCTTTTTGTGCCGTGTTTATTATCTAACTAATATTTTTTAGGTAACCCAAATGGAAGCCCAAGACTTTTCGCATGGTCTAAGTTGGAAATTATGTCTGCAGTTTTAATAATAACGTTAATTATAATAATATAAAATTCTGAATCCTTAGACGAAATCTTTTAGGCGAAATATAAGTCCAAAAGATGACTGTTGATAATTAGGAAAATAATTGTTGTGATAAACAATTTACAAATATGTAAATAACGTACCTAATGCTGTGTTCTCTAAACTTTTATGATGTCGAGTTGATATTATGGTCCTCTTGTTATTATATTTCATGGCCTATAAAATCTATGCCTAATGTATATTCAACATCATCTTTGGGTTGTAGGTAACATATTATATTGAACTAATTAACACTGCCAAAATATAAATCGTAGCATTTTAACATGACGCCAAAACAATTGGCAAATAAGTAAACTTTAGAGTAATATTCTATTATGTATAATATTATAAGATATTGTCTACGAATTTTTGACGACTGTTTTGTCTTTTGATTTAGAGAATAAATTATTAGTATAATGAATGTGGATTGTGGAAGAATGTCGTCCATCTTAACGATAGACTCTTGACATGAAAGACAAGTTAATTATGATGATTAATTTTATTACCACCTGTTGAACAAATCTCTAAACAAGATTATGTAGTTAGTTTAAATATCATTGGATGAACAAAAATAATAGAAAATTGTGATTTGTTCAGGATGATAAATGACCAATGTGGAAAGGAAATAAATGTTTTGAAAACATTTAATGCTATTTAGATTTCTGGTAAAGTTATTTGTGTCGTAACGTGAGTTGGCATAAAATTGCGAGCCATAATGTTCCGTTGCAATACAAATTACTCCTGATGTAGTCTATAATGTTTCCTCAACCAAATCCCCTAATAGTGATAGTCCTGTACCTTCTAGTGACCCCACTACTTTCCTTTAAATGTTGTAAAAAAATTAACATTTAAAATCTCCCAAAGAAAGCTGTCAAGATGCTTGCCAGACAACAAATCTATAATATTTGATCGTTGAAGTGTTTGTGTCGCCCTGACTGAAATATATGGGTAAATATATTTTACTTACATTCGTACAATATAGTAAATAATCCAGCTAGCTAGACTCCTTTGGAATGTACTAATTACTTATGCATGCTCTCCGTGTCCACCCTTATAAAGAGCTATTCACATATTCCACTAGCATGCTCTTATACCCCTAAACTGTATTTCCTGAATAGGACACGTGACATTTTAACATTTTATCATAGTTTAGAGATATAGTTTTCTCATTCTAGATGATAATTTTAGAATATCATGATTAGTTTCAAATAGTTGTATCCTTTTGTTTCTCCGAGCATGAATTTTTGGAACAACGACCCATTCATTTGGAATCAATGTTTATTAATGGTCTTAAAATATTATTAAAATACTATAATAATAATAATATAATACTACTCTTCTACTATCTCATTGGTTGTTGTTTTAAATATTGCGTACCTACGTAACTATTATTTGGTCGTTTCTATTTTTAAACTACAATCCTCTATTATTATCTCAGGTGATGGTTCAAAAAAATATCTACAAACTATAGTATATTTTTAGATTAGATAAAAATATTATTGAATTTCTAGCAATCTTTATAATTTAAATTTTGTTTTGCTTAATTATATTCAAATTTTTTGTCATGGGGTTTGAACATACAATTTATTTATTTTTGCTGCAACGAAATTATTTGGAATGTCTGCATCTTGACAACTTTTCTTTCTTTGAAATTATTCTTAAGGTTATAGTTTATGCATTACTCAAAGGTCGTTTCCATTTCGCCATCACATCATTTCAATTCAAACCCCATTTCATATAGTGGAGAGCTATCTGTATGTATTATAAACTTCTCGGTATTATTATAGAAGAAGTTGAGTTGTTGGTGATTGGGTGCACGTTTTACTCCTAAAATCACACCGTTGAATATCTAGATCTCAACTCACGTAACACACGTGTTGGCTAATGATTAAAAATTATTCCTGAAGTTTTGTTCCTACTATGCTCGCCACTGCGTTTATTAATCTCACGATACATGATATCTAACCATCAGCTTATTTTATACAATGCATTTAACTAACATTCGTTGAAGAGCAGTAGATGTTTAGAATACCATTTTGTATTGTTATACTTAGGTGTTTTGCTTCTACTGCTCTTGCATTATTGATCGCCAAGTAATCGTTTGTATTTTAACAGGTGTCGTTCGGTCTGGATACGCTCCTCCCCAGCTGTTAACAAGCGGAGCCATTATTGGGATAGCTTTGTCGGGTATCCTTATCTGCCTCATCATCGTCGATCTGCTGCTCCTCTGTTTCCGGCGACAAGGCGTCATCGCTGCCATTTGCGGCAGACGTGGAAAGAAGCACCAAGAAGACGAAGCCAAGCTCGGAAGGTAACTTGAAAACTTTATAACTTTCATAATCTATGTCATTAACTATTTCATGTTTATGTTTATTCGATAAAGTTCATTTAGCACTTCAATGTTCATTAACCAGTCGTGCTCCCTGTTCCTTTATGATGTGTCGATTAGAGATGTTTCTGCCCGCTAGTCTGTACGGTTGGCGCTTCCCGCTCCCTTATTGCAGCACGAAGCCGCGGGCTCCACCCTCCCCAGCGCCTCTGCCGCCACCGGTCAAGCTCGTGTCCACTCCGACGTAAGGCACTATAAAATTGCCATAGTTCGCCTGCATGCTTTCGTTGTGCGGATGTGGTTTGAGCAAACGTGACCATGATATGGTTTTGCTGCTATAGTATTGTAAATATTAATGTGGCGGAATAAAAAAAGAGCTTGGCGTTGTGCGTTATGTAAATATGGCTGTAGATAAAAGCTTCGAAGTTTTTGAGTTGTGATTTTGAAAGCATTGCCTGGTTTTTGAACTATTTATAAAAACTTTAAAAAATATATTTTTACAGAAAAAGTAACTCAAAATGTAATGCTGCAATTGGAACATCTCTTACGACAATTTAATTATATTTTAGAGTAGTCTTATCCTTTTCAAATCATTGTCTCATGTTTTTCGACCTCAACTAACGCAATCCTAACATTTAGATTATTGTATTATTGTTGAATTTGTATAATATTAACTTTGCACTTTTCACTAACTCGGTATTGTCTTTCCCCACGCTGCTGCATCAACCATGTGTAGTTATGTCCCGACCACACCAGTGTAAGATATTAACATCATTATTGTTTTCATTAGTCGATGTTTCTATTATTGCGTTTCGCTTTTGAGCTCTTAGTTCGTTATTTTGTGGGCAAATATGCCATAAGTTGTAACATTATTGTAGAAACTTTGGTTGATTGTTGCAAAATTTTACTTCTGTCGTATTGCGTCTTTCTAGAATAAAATGTAGTTTAGTGAATAAGTTGGTGGTAAATTAGTGTTTATAGATGCTGTACATAATGCTTTTAGTTCTTGATTCGATGAATAACATGTATTTCTTAACAGGGACGAAAAGGAACCGCTGCGAGAAGATGACGCAATCAAGAGAAACTCTTCCGTTGAATTCGATGGTCATAGAGTATACGCCACCAGTGGAGGCCCGATAATTGGCAAAAATTCCGCGGTTTAGATAACTCTGATTATAATTGCCGTAAAACTGGTAAAGTGGTAATGAAAAGAAAATATGCCTTCAAAATATTAGACACGAAGAAATCGTAGGATTAAATTTTTTTTACTTTTGAAATTGTGTTCAAGTCATAAAATTTTGAAGGTAAAAAGATTCAATTGGGACATGTAGCTTTATGTCTTGTGAAGAGCGCTACCAGTATTTTAAACTGCCAAATCAATAATTATTTAATCATAATTAATCAAGCTTTACGTATAATACACATCACATTGCTAAATACAATATTTTGATACAACACTTTTAGGAAATAGTCCGTTATATACATCGATCAAGTATGCGGCCTCCCCCGTAGATACCTAGAACCTTACAAGAATGACACTCAAAAGTGTCCACGTTTTGTTTTGACGCAGACAGTTTGCGCAGAGCCTGTCAAGTTTTTTGCATGCGGAACAAGAGATTAGTGGAGTCGAATTTATTTTATTTTATTTTGTAAGTAGGTAGGAAGGTACCTAAAAATAATTTACACACTGTGTATTTTATATGGATAAAATTAAATACTATGTTGATTAAATCTAATACTTTTGGTAGTCTTTCTTTTATTAGAGAGTCCACGCAAATAAAATTGAGGGCGGGTCAGCTAGTTATTTTATAAACCTCAACCAGTTATTTTAAATGTCTTTTCATGAAAAAAAAAGATCACTTACAACTTACCACAAATAAATAAAATAAAAATTAGAAACAATAGCCGCTCCATTCATCAACTTAGAACAAAATAAATATTTTTACATAGGCAAACCCAACAACAATATTTAATGCTGATTTCTCAAGTATTAAGGCTCAATTGGCTCATATCACAATACACAGGTAAAAATTACATTAAAACTTAAGAAATTCCATGCTTTTTCTGTTGCTTGGTCGGTCGATTATTGCATTTTTTATGCGAGCACTTGACCATGCTTTCGGTCCGAGAGCTAAAATGACACTAGTTGAAAAGGTATCCCAAAATGCCAAATGGGATACCTTTTGATACTGACGTTTTCAGGGCGCGCATTGTGCATCTAAGGGGGGCCGGCCGGAAATTTCTGATCGATGGTTATATAAGATAAAGTTTGGTTTTTATATTGTACTCACTCAATCACTTCATATATTTTTATAAATGCTGCTTCGAATGGTACGTATTGTACCTTCTACCAAATGTATTCTACATTAATGAGGGTATATTATAGTTTAAGGTCATGTATATAATTAAATTTACTTAATTAATATCTTTAACAGATATTTATGTGAAATTATTGTCTCAAATATCTATAGTTTTTTATTTTTATATCGACATAACTAATATGTCATTGCATTCATTCAGTATATTAATTCAATTGTCTGCCTGCCTATCTACTATACAAGTAACTACACTTGTTTAGTTGTACTGTTTTCAATCGCTGTACTTTAATTGTACTTATTGAGCATTCACTATTTAAGGTAAGACAACTATATTACTATCTTTTATAGCTACAACTATTTCTGACTTAATATTAGTATTAAGATTTAGCTTTTTAGTGTAAATAAAGTAGTAGCTAGATAACTACCTATTTTGATACATATGTAAATAACTTAATTTTTTCTAATTTTACTTCATATTATTTTAACAAATCTTATCTCTACAATATGAGATAAATGTATTTTTTCAAATTATCGCCGTGGAAAAACAAAAAATATTTAACAATATAAATATGCAAATTATACAATGTAGGTATTCTGGTCTCTTATATTGTTTTTTCGTAACAAATCAGAATTTTTTGAACGTGAAAATATATGAGACAGATTTATTAAAGCTATATTCGCTTATTTAGCCATGATAAGCTATTTGTTTGTTTAATTTTATAAACAGAAAGTTAGTATAAGGATTACTTAGCTTTAGTTCCTAAAATTGTCAACCTTTAGTTTAATGCTATGAATTAAGTTACTATGACATCTCATGTAGGTTATATGGAGCGCTTATGTTTGTACTTATCAGTAGGTTTTTATTATTAAAATCAGAAGAAATAAGACATAATTCAGTAGGTATTGGTTTGATTTCTTAAGTTCATAACAACCCTTAATCGTTTGATATAAACACATTTTTTTAAAATTCATATACACACAAATTTTATCTTTAAATTTACTGCTGTACTTAAGAATAAGAAGCATCCGCATGGTTATTGGTATTGCTTGAATGTTTTGTATGAATGTATGTCGGCTTCTTGTTAGTTGATGTTAAACACAAATGATACTGAAATGCATTTTTATTAAAAAGTCTCAAATAATTACCATCTTTTATTTTAATAACACCTATAACATTCACATAATTAAGTATATTTTACTTAGGTAACTTAACTAGGTATTCTTTAACTTTTTTATATAAAAGACAAAATAATTTCTGACTAAATTTACGTAAATGCACTGTTTTCTGATATAAAGATTTATTTTAAAGAAGATCTATAGTTTTAGCATTGTGACACCATTTTTATAGTATTATCAAAAAATACATAGGTAGGTACGGTACGCTTGTCCGCCCAAAACATTGTCGACAAAGAGACTTGATTTATTCTCGTTAGTGTTGTTACGCTTTTTAATTTTTCTTATTACAATGTAATCTTTTACGAGGGGATGCGCAAATTGCAGGCGGGCCCGCAGTTCGATAACAATGGGCCAAATGTTGTGTAACAACACTTGCAAGAGTATTAACAATAGTGATGTACTATTGTCGATTGAACGCGTTTCACGTAAGTATCGATGTTTATAAGCTTGACTCAAACTAGTAACTTGCATTTCAGATGGAAACTAGATAAAGCTTGGAAATTTTGAGTTTCAGTTCGCTTATCTAAAATGTATTTAAGGACTATCAAGTCTATCAATGTTCTCAAACGCATTCACTGCCCAACCTCAGCAGTGTGACCTACTCTACATCGTCATGTACGTCATGGGCTAATGACTATAGTGTTAAGCTACTAAATATGGTGGTATAGAAAGTAGTACTTTCCTTCAGAGATTCGATTAAAATCATGTACTTTCACTCAAGGGTATTATTATCATCGATATTTTGATACTGAAAATCAGGGTACAACTCTCCGTTCTGAATTTGACAAAAACTATGCGTCACGGTTGACCCGGGCACAGTCAATCGATGTGGTTTAATACATTTCGAAAAATGGGCAAAGTAGAGTGACGCACCCTGTATTATAAATTACGTTCCTCTCACGATAGGGGGACCAAACGTGCGCAATCTTTATGGAAGTGCAAGATTAATGAATTGGGTCTCTGCAGTCGATCACATATTTATGGCATGGTGATGTTTATCTGTGAAATAGGAAGACGTTAATTTATTGTGACGAATACTTATAATTAAATTGCTTTACTTAGCATTGATCACACCTTATCTTTAAAAAACTGCTTCATCAGCATTATGTATCCTTGCAAAGTTAGACAACTTCATTTTTATGTTTATGTAAGTTTATTATATTGTTTGTAGGTTATATGTTAGTATGTAGTGTAGGTATTATTTTCTTTTCTTCTTTTGCGGCTACCACCGTCTATTTTGTTCTTACATGTCCAGTCCATCCCAAGAACGCTTTTGTACTTCGTCTACTCTTAGCATTTATTTCTGTATTGTTATCTGTCTTTGTGTGGTACAATAAAGTATTATCTATCTATCTATCTATTGATATCTATATGAATTTAACTAAAACAGTAGTTTTTTCAAACTTAGCACCTTTTAGGTTTAGATTTAGGTTAAGAAAAGATGTTAGGTTAAGATTCAGGTTATATATACCTATTGTTCCTTTATAAAGTTTATGTAAATCGTGCGTAGTTCAGGTATTTTAATTTTTAATATAACCCACAATTAGGTAGTTACATAAGCACAAGCAAAAATTGCAATTTTCCATCTCTAATCTCCAATTAGTTCGTGGTCACCCTATCCTGAGCCTTATTGGTTATCGGACGCGAAATTAGGGCTCGCCACGCGTCCAGGCTTAGTGCGGTTCATAATAGTTCCCTTTAAATAATTACCCCGGTAGCAGATGATACGGATTACCGTGCACGATACACCCTATCCTTTATGAAAAAAATACCCTGCCCTTATACACCTTGTAATACAGTAAAAATGGGTCGAATCATCAGAGTAAAAGAAACAAAGCTTAACCAACTGCCCTTTTTTGATCAGGGGTCGTTTTCACAGTCACGCAATAAGTATCATTTTGTGTTTTGTGTGAAAAGTGATGACAATATTTTATCGTTAGGATACGGTCTAATTTATGGTGGTTTGACATCGATTAATGATGCACCTTTTACGTAGAAATCTGTTTGAAAAATACATATTTACAGCAAGGACGTTTGTTTATTGAATAATTAGACGTGTTTTACAAAAACTAGATCAGACTTCAAATTTCTGAATATTTATACGGTTTTTAAGTTTTAGAGGTTATATTAAATAGGTAAATACTTGTAGTAGAAGTTATAGTTGAAGTGGCAGTGGACCGGCCATATCTCGCGAAGAACCGGCGACCGCTGGGGTAAACGTGTTCTTGAGTGGAGACCGCGACTCGGCAAACGTAGTGTAGGACGCCCTCCGGCCAGGTTGGATGACGATCTGCGAAAGACTGCAGGCAGATGCTGGATGCGGCAAGCTGAAGACAGGGCGCTATAGCGTTCATTAGGGGAGGCATTTGTCCAGCAGTGGACTAAAATAGGCTGATGATGATGATGATGATGAATGTATGTAACTATGTTTGTACGGGTGGAATCTTGCAACTCAATTTTTAAGCATAAATCTTCAACCGATTGTACTAAAATTTTGTAAACACGTTTAGTTTGGATGACAATGTATCAAAAGCTTGTTTTATAAAAAGTTTCTAACATAATAAAACTTATTTCTTTACATCACACTGCCATCGCGTCACGACAACATTAACTAACCCCTAGCAGAATAAAGCGTCGCTCAATCAATTACTTGCCTAAGGTATTGACAAGTCAAAGTAAATTCTATCCTTCAACCTGCCATTGCGTCTGCGTCCTATGATAATAATCCGATGCTTTGGCTCCTTTAGGGTGGCTAAGGGCCTTTGTTAACACAAGTGGTTTTCGCCGTGAAAATCTACGGTTAATTCACGGACGGTCACAGGCACGGTCGTCAGTGTTGTATGGATACTATGGGAGCATGTTGACGGCGCCGTGGATAAACACGGCCAATTAACCGTAGATTTTTATGGCGCAAAAATCGGTGTGTCACTAAGCTTCCATATTTATCCATAAAAGACTGACGACCGTGCCTTCACATGGCGAGTTAAACGTAGATTTTCACGGCGAAAAAACGTGGGTGTACAAAAGGCCTTAGAGTGGCTAACAGTAGCCACACTAAAAGATCCAAAACGTAAAGGTATGCACAGACACACCTTTGCCTACCGTTCAACATTGCTTTTTTAATATCTTATAAAATTAGTTTTTTTCTCTAACTTATCCCACTGCCGGTTGAAGCCCCCGAAGGTTCCAGGAATCGTTGAGATCATCTCGCACAAATTATATAAGTACGGGCTCTTTGAGCGGCCTTTAAATTAATAAATAATTCAATTCATAGGCTATTACAATAGTCAGCAACAAATATCAAAAGCATAATTTACTTTTGCTTTTGATATTTGTTATATAAAAATAAAATGCGACTATTGGGAAACTGCACGGCGAGCGAAGCGAGCCGTGCTGTGACCCCCCGTGTGCCCCCCCCCCGGAACCCCCTTCCCCATCCAAAAATCTGATATGGGTATCGTTTTCGACTAACATTTTTATTTTTGATATTTGTTATATTACTGCTTGAAAATTATGTTTAAAATCAGGATCTTCTCTAATTTTACTACTATGCTTTCAAAAATTCTTAGAAAATTATCTTAAATTTTTAAATCTGTAAGAAGAAGCTATTCTGCGTCAGTAAAATGCTTGTCAGTGCGCCAAAGTGTTCGGGCGACATGATAAAGTATTTCAAATTATGATTTGTGTATATATTCCAGACGACCACCCTAAACCATCGATCTAAGTAAAATTCGGGAGATTGGGGTCCTACTGGCTTCTCGAAAGCGGAAGGCCTAAATTAGGTGCAATTAGGTCTATCTCAGTCATAGTAAGACCGGCGCCGCCGGGGCGTGGCGTTCGTGTTTCGCGTGTGTATTGTTACCTCGGTCACAATTTGGTCGAGTAACGTCGTTCCATTTTTGTTGTTCTTTAGGTATATTGCAAAAGATTGGAAATAGCATGTCTTTACGTTCAGTTTAAACACAACACAGGCCATTTGTTGAGTTAGCGCTGGGAGAACGTACCATATCCACCGAATTTTACTTAGATCTATGCTTAAATCGATCGGGTTGCCTCAGTAGCTTTCATAAAGCTACTTTTCGACGCCCTAGTAGACACGTCTAGGGTCTGGTGGACATACCAAGGTGCATTTTCAGTGACTATTGCACTCATAATCATCGTCAGCCTACACTAGTACGCCCTAGTAGACACGTCTAGGGTCTGGTGGACATACCAAGGTGCATTTTCAATGACTATTGCACTCATCATCATCGTCAGCCTACACTAGTACGCCCTAGTAGACACGTCTAGGGTCTGGTGGACATACCAAGGTGCATTTTCAGTGACTATTGCACTCATCATCATCGTCAGCCTACACTAGTCCACCGCGGACACAGGCCATCCCCAATAAGCGTCATAGCGCCTGTCTTTAGCTTGCCGCTTCGTTGATACCTACTACCTTCCTCTACCAACTGCAGGATTTATAGGCCTCATTTAGGTGCTAGTTTTTTGGGATCTGTGCGAGCTTCACCATCCTGACAATATCGCTCTTTCGGCCAACCTGACGATATCGCCAAGCTGGTGATCTGCCTCGAAGACAAACAAACAAAAAACATATATGCAAATATGTGTGACTACTTATCATCATCAACATCAGCCTATGATAGTCCACTGCTGGACATTGGCCTCCCCTAATGAGCGCCATAGCGCCCTGTCTTCAGCTTACCATATCCAGCATCTGCCTGCAGTCTTTCGTAGGTCATCGTCTCACCTGGCTGGAGGGCGTCCTACACTACTGCCGAGTCGTGGTCTCCACTCAAAAACATGTTCATGCTATGTACAATAACTTTGGTTCTCTGTCGGATGTATTCGTTACGAATCCTATCCTTCAGGGAAACTCCGAGCAAATCTCTTTCCATAGCTCGGTGAGCGACTACTTATAGAACAGTACAAATACTTTTTTCTCATGATTTCAAGGGTCTAGATAGGTACACAGTGTAGGGGAGAGGTGATAGGACTGCTCTTATCAGCCAGTGAATATAAAAATACGAAGACTACACGTTTCATGAGAGCGGGTATAAAATCGTGGCCATTAGTTTAGAGCGCTAGATGCACTGGCTCTCAAGCTATAAATTTTTGCGATAATACGAGTTTACTGTTTTCTCTCATGCACTTATGCGAGTTTTCTACTTGTATAAATACAATAAAATCCTGCCTCTGCAAAATATCCCTACTCTGCAATATACAAAAAGATTATGCTTACCCATCGTTCATATTTTTATTTACCTAACCTACTATCTTCTGCTCGCGGCCTGATGTGAATCCAGGTCTAGCAAATTTCCAAAAACCTATATAAAATTTCTGGCCGATCCGTTCAGTAGTTTTGGCGTAAGGAGGTTACAATTTAATAATCATATAAGTAAACAGCCATCAAAACTTTCTCATTTTTAATTATCATGAGATGTGATCGCCTTCGCTATCTGTAAAACGTTTCCTTTGCTGGTAAGTACCAAAAATAATATTGGTTAGAAAAACTCTAAGCAAAGTCGTTCGTTTCTTTAGTTTTATAATCCGATCAACACACCCCATCCGTCAAAGCAGACGGTATTCTCATCACTCACAAGATTAAAGTTTTTCCAGAACTTTCTATAATTGGCAGAGGGTGTGCGAAGATGCTGCGTTTCGTTTTACACAGTAAATATAAACAGTATCTTATCTTCGAACACAAAATATATGTCTTCGTAAAATTCGATGTAAAAATTTTGATGTTAGGTCTTACAGTCTCGTTTGTAATATGGATTCGAAATTAGGGCAATTTAATTTTTTTATTCTCAAAGAACATTACAATTAAGTAATAAAAATAAATTATAACTAGTATTTACAATTGAAACAATTGAGCTAACTGCAGACTATTGCAAACAATCTACAGGTAGCTCAACTGATCAACTTTTTTATTGATATTAACAGACTTTAGCAGAACAATACAATAAACCAGTGAGTACCTACCTAAATCAAAAGTAATCTATTTTTCGTTACTCCTTGAAAAAAAATCTCTGAAAGGAGGTGTGAAGAAGTTTTAAAACAATTAACTCGTTCACGTGTTTGATGGTTTTAATAGAAAAGCACTCCGCTGTCCGCTTGAAAGTAAAAGAAAAAACATAGATTCAGCATTGATTTTCTGGTTAAACTTTGACTACAGCGCGGGTGTGTTGGGTTTCCACGTCTAGACAGTCTACCATAAATAAACACACTTGGATATGTTTCATAAAGTTTGCCATTGATTCCTACAGTTAGACAGGCAACCAGCGTTTCAGAAAACCAAGTTAAATTTTCACGGGCTTTGGTAGAAACTTATCTTGCTTTTCTTCGTTTGCTTTTATTTTACCTCTTCGGGAACTTTGTTACTATTTTATTCGTTTCGTAGTGGAACTTTTCTTCCTAAAAGACAGCCACGAATTTTTCACGTGGTGCGCTAATCTAGATTTTTACATTTGGACGGGATGGTCGTTTGACCTTATATTTCGCAGGTTTTTTGTTGTTATAGTGCGTAACCCCACACTCAGGGTAATTTCTAAGAAATCAAATAATATCGCAAAAATTTTAAAACGGCGCTAGAGACCGTTGGAAGTCGCAAAGATTTTCGACTCCCACGTCACTTGACCTCGTGGTGTAGTTGGTTAGCACATTCCTGTACTGAAGGAAGGATGCGGGTTCAAGGCCCGTCGAAGTCGAAAATTTTTGCGATATTATTTGATTTCTTATATTTCGTTCCGGAATACAACAATTAACCATTTCAAACACAAGTACCCATCCATAATCCAATCTATCCATTTTCCCATGTTTACTCATCCCATTCCCAAAATTGCACAATAACTCTATGATCCAAAGGATTACAGACTCCTAATCAGCATGCATCATCACGGGCAAGGGCGCTCGTGCCCAGGTTTTCAACCCACCATGGCTCGTGTCAATTAGTGTAACGTCATAATCCCGCCCCCTGTTTGGTCAGTGGGTAGGGTGGTATTACAAACAAACAGTGCGATTAGATTAATATGTGCGGTGTTCATTGGCAGCTGAAAGGCGTATGTTTCGCTGGTTTATCAAGATGAAATGTATTGGCCAAGCATTGGCACTTAAATAACACTGCAATGCGTTAAGGCGCTAACCCGACCCAAATCAGCGCCACCACCTATTTTATCAACCGACGAAAAACGGAGGAGGTTTTCAAGTCGACGCGTATATAGATATTTTTTTTACTTTTTACAGAGTAGTCCGATGTCGATAAAAAAAATATTGGAAAGGGGTATACCCCGAAGTTGGTCCCATTTGAATTAAGAATAAGAATTCCAACCCTACGGGTAGGAAAACAGGGGATGATTGATTGTTCACTCACTGATTGTAATGTATGACCACGCATAACTTTTTACAGAGTAGTCCGATTTTGATAATTCTTCTTTTATTGAATAGAGTACCTATATCTTAAAGTTGATCCCATATAAATTTCAAGTCGGTTCATAGTTTTGAAACACGCCAAATTATCTTATTATTATGTTAAACGAAGGAATTTTCAGAAATCGATTTTGCAATTTGTGTTACCTATCATAAGCTTATTGTTATGCCTCGGTAAAAGTTTTATTTTGTATAGTGTAGGCAAAGATGCGAAGTTGCTTTTTTTGATCACCAGGTGGCGCTGATTTGGGCCGGGTTAGCGACTTAAGATGCTAAATGCTGAAACACAATCGGATGCTGTTTTTACTTATTTTACTTAAAAAACCTATTGTTACATGTTGTAGACTGTATCAAAAGGTAAGGAATCTAATTCCTACTTTATAAAGGTAGATACCGTATGTTTGTTAGTTTGGATGTAAGGAATAGTTTTAATTTTACTATAAAATAAAAAGATTTAATTTTACTATCCATGTAGGTTTTCTATAAATAGGCTACTTAAGTTTGATTCAGAAGCTTCTTGAAAACTTTGTTGACCGTTCCGTTTTATTATGACGTAGAAAACTTTGCGTACAATACCTTACAATTTATTTATCAGAGGAACGGAGATATTAACATACATTAATAATCTTATTAAATTAAGGAATAATCGTATTAAACCAGCTCGTTTACATTTCAGCTGTGTATCTATCCCGGCTACGTGCATAACGACTCATATTTATTGCGGAGCGCAAAAATTTGCGGTCGGCAATTAAAGAACCCCCTTCAACATCTCTCTTTATTACTTTTAAAATAAATGCGCAGTTAAGTTTTGTTTGTGCAACGACCATTAAGTTTAATTGTTCATAAGTTTTACCAATTGAATTGGTCCGTATTTTAATATTCTAACTGGTGAACTATTGTCATGTATGTCAGTGTCTGTCGTGGTGATTTGTACAACGTGTACGTTAAACAACTTCGCTGCAAGAAACACGCAAGGTATGTTTACTAATAGGAAACTAATATTTTATATTATCGCTAGAGGAGCTGAACCAGATGCTGGACGGCCTAGCTTCATACTCGCGATGCATCGGTCTTGGCATGAATTTGGATAAAACCAAAATCATGATATATGGTTACATTGATCCAAGACCGGTGTTCGTACATACCTTCTCGAGATTGTTTCCGATTACACTTACCTCGGGCAGATTCTGCAGTTAGGTAAAAAAAAATTTGAAAAGGAGGCCAAGAGGAGCATCCATCTAAGCTGGGCAGCGTTTGGGAAACTACGTCGAGTCTTCTCGTCATCCATACCGCAATGCTTGCAAACGAAAGTTTTCAATCAGTGCGTCCTACCCGTCATGACCTACGGAGCTGAGACGTGGACACTCACGGTAGGGCTGGTGCACCAGTTCAAAGTCGCTCAGCGAGCTATGGAAAGAGTTATGCTCGGACTCTCTCTGAAGGATAGGATTCGTAATGAACACATCCAACAGAGAACGAAATTTATCGACATAGCTCAAAGAATTAACAAGCTGAAGTGGCAGTGGGCCGGCCATATCTCACGAAGAAACGATAACCTGGGGGGAAACGTGTTATTGAGTGGAGACCACGACTCGGCAAACGTAGTGTGAGACGCCCTCCGGCAAGGTGGGATGATGACCTGCGGAAGATTGCAGGCAGATGCTGGATGCGGCAAGCTGAAGACAGGGCGCTATGGCGCTCGTTAGGGGAGGCCTATGTCCAGCTGTGGACTAACATATGCTGATGATGATGATGATGATTCTATATTAAAAATATTGCGTTGAAATATGGGCTTAAACATGTTAGCTTTAGATACATTTTACAGTGACAAAAATATTTTATTTTATTTCAAATTTATCTAAGCGCCTGGTCGACGCGAAACGTGACCCGAGAGCTGGTGAGTATCTGGCGCAGCGTATCAGCATTACCATACAGCGGGGCAATACAGCCAGTTTTGCGTCTTGGGGACGCTTCCGACTGGTATTATGGATCGGATCAGCTACCTGTAAATTGTTTGCAACAGTCTGCAGTCAGCTCAATTGTTTCAATTGTAAATACTAGTCCTAATTTATTTCTATTATTAGATTGTAATTTTCTTTGTGATGAAGTATATTTTATATAGGTTAGTTTATTGAATGTCCCCCTGGTGCAGTGCGTCGGGCACGTTTGCTAACGCAGGCTTGGACAGCTTCCTAGCTGTGGGCTCGCTGCGCCGCCGCGCTGCGTCGCCTGCGCGCCAGCTGCAACAGCCTCCTGGCAGCGATGGCTGAAGACCTGTGTGATTTCTGGTGTGTGTATTAACTCAGTATTAAAAGTTTGTAACTGTGTGTTTTTAAGGGTCCGGCGACGGATGAATTTCCCATACAAACGTAATACCAAAATGATTTGTGATATGAGCATATTTTCACCATAGTCTGCTATTATTGGTATTAAAATAGTATTTATCTTGGTTACTGGCACAATTTTTTTTTTTCAAAATACCTTTCTGATATGAAATTAAACCGAATCGCCTTTTACATCAAATTTTAATAATGAAGTATTTGTGTAGAAAAGTATTTCGAAAAAAGCTTGTGGCAGGAAACTAAATAAATACTATTCTAATACAAATAATAGCAAACCATGGTGAAAATATTCTCAAATTTCAAATCATTTTGGTACTACGTTTGTATGGGAAATTCATCCGTCGCCGGACCCTTAACCCACGACGCAAAAAGAGATGGGTGTTATAAATTTAACGTATCTGTCTGTGTACCCGTGTAGGTATCTGTCTGTGTTATCGTAGCTCCCAAACGGATGAACCGATTTTCGTTTAGTTTTTTTTGTGTTAAGTATAGATAATTTTATCCCGAGTGTTCCTAGTCATGTTTCTTCAAAATCTGTCAGGGTTTTTGTTAATTTTTAATATTGTTCTTGTATAGGATTTACTTACATCAGCGTTCGAGGTAGAGTTTTGTGCACAAAGATATTCGAAGAAGCTTTCTTTGGCAGCATTGGTGGAGAATATAAACGAGACCTACAATATCCCGAATATGGGGGATTTCCAACGGGTCTGAAATAAACGATTTTTCTTAAAGCTTGGGAATATCTGTACTAACTACCAGTACCTACCTGCCTACCTAGATATTGGTCTAGAGGTTAGAAAAGAGTGTCTTATTTCTCCTAAAGGTAGCTAACTGGGTGCGGTGCTGGTGCGTTCTTTGGGTAGGAAGGAACATAATGTTTTATCCTTGTATCTACTAAGTGAGCCCAGAGCCTAAAGCTATGCGCACATTAATCCAACACCGTTACCAACAGCACAAAAATGTGCATTCAAATATAGGCTTAAACTCTTTAGCTTTAGATACATTTTACAGCGACAAAATGACTTCCCACAACTTCAAACGAGTAGCCAGCGAGCTGACTGTTATCATCATATGCCGTCAATAAATAAATAAATAATACTGGACGATTCACACAGCGTTATCTAGCCCCAAGGTAAGCAGAGCTTGAGTTATGGGTATTAGATAACTGATAGTACAGCTTATTACAATACACTACATAGATAGATATTTTTTATTATGCTTAGATAACAGCCAGAACACCCTGAACAAATGGGTATCTGCAGATCGTACAAACATTTGTCCCCTGGCGGGAATCGAACCCGCAACCTCTTGCGTCGCAGGCAGGCCTTCGCCCGCTACGCCACAGAGGTCGTCTAGTCGTCAATATAAAATGTATCTAGTTAATGTATGTTTCGATTCTATGTTTCGAGTTAAATCCCATTTTTAAATACAATTTTTTGTGCTGTGTGGTAGCGGTGCCGCCCTGATCTACGACAACCTTAACCCCCGAATACATACTTAAACGCAACTCAGACTTAGCACGTCTCAACTCGCGATTTTATGTCAGTTTTCATTGAAAATCTGTCAATAATCCGTCATTTTGCTTAAATCTGTTGCGCATGAGTATTCGGGTTTAAGCTTGGTTGATTGGCACGACACTAATCTAGGTAACTAGGAAGAAAACCAATGATTTAATACCACAAAAACTAACCAACCATAATCCCTAGCTCCCGATTTCATAACAAACCCACAGTAGAATAGCCGTAACCAATCGTTTATCAAAATCGTGCCTGACCCTTGGCAGATGGTCCGGCAATTGACCCGCGGTCTACACACCAAATCTCACCTAATACTCGACTATTGTAGCTATCGACAGATGTAAGGGTATCGAAAACTGTTGGCTTTTCGGCTCATAGCGAGGAATTGAAATTCGGATTTGGATTGATTTTGATTCGCCTCTTGGAAAGGTCTGTTGAAATGGGGCATGCAAATGGAATGTAGAGTACCAAGGCACGATTTACTTAATGCAGGCTAAGTAAGTATAGTTTTCCAATTTATTTGGGTTTTATATCCTTTACTCAATCAGTTGCTACACTTGCTACTAAGTAAATAAAATGACCAAGAATGACGAACACGGGTCTGTTTAACAGACAATACTGTTTTACGCCAAAACTACTAAATGATTTATACCTACTTATATTTTATGTTATAAAAACGTATGAAATAATAATCTTCACACGCAAAAACGCAGACAAATAAAAAATGAATTCTCGTTTACATGTTTTGAAGATGCAATAAAGTTATCTTTTTAATGAGATCTATCTTTTTATCAAAAAATCCTCACAGCATCATCTAGCCCCAAATTAAGCTATGCTTGTGTTAAGGGTACCACAGAACTGACATACTTATATTATAGTTATACTTATAACATAGCTTAGCGCTACATTTCCCATTGATCAACAACTGACAAACCCCAAATTGAGAATACTTTGTAATAACAGGATTTACAAACACACTAACTGCACCCATAACCAATGGTGTCCTTGTATCCAAAGTTGACATACATGCTCTCTTGTTCACAAACAATGATGTATTATGTATTTCCCTTCGACACAAATACATTCTGGCCGCATTTACAAATTATCCAGATCTCCGCCTGCCCAGACTGCACGACATTTATGTATACAACAGTTAAACAGAAAACTGAAGCTTTAGGGCGATTGTGCACTACAAGGAATTTTACTGTCCGAACATCCGATTTTTTACGGTCCGAAGTGGCATGAAAAAAACGGATGATTGGCTTGTGCACTTGTCCGTCTTTACTCGGATGATACGCCTCAGTTTAGCTCCGTCTTTTCAGACTCTTTTCAGTTCTCCGTCAGTTAAACTACACGCCACGCACGCGAAATTACTCTGAACGATGAGTCTGAAAAAACCGTCAAATCAAATTACGACAACATGCTTTGTTTGTAAGTACGTCCATTACCTCAAATTCAATTCACCACAATAATGGTAGCATAAATCTGACCCAGTTGATTCGCATCTGGTGTTATTGTTTCTTCTGAGACACTTCCAAGGACGAATTTCCTTCAAGGAACGAGCGCCTACGATTCTTTAAAAGATTGGGCACGCATTATCACGCGAATCTATTATTAAGGATGGCTACATTACTCCTTTTATAGCTCTAATATATCTTGCCAGTTGTTTTGGTTTCAGAATGGTACCGCAAAACCCTCTTAAAAAATGCGCACTGAGGTTAACCATTCTTACCGCACACGAGAATTCCTGGTAAAACACCGGCACGCGGTTTACAGGTAGTAAGTACTACATAAATTATGTAAATCCTCGTTTTTCGTGAGCTCTACATCTGTGTAATGAATCCCTTCACATAAAACTGTAATCTTTAAGTAAAACGGGCAATAAAACGCGAACATACTTTTCTACGGATGGAAAAAGAACACACTCCCTTGGGACCTTCTGATGGGATCACGTAAAGAAAGTTTTTCGGTATTTAGTTGAGGGCAGTTCTTCCAAGTTGGTATTTTTGATGAGTGCGTGGAGTGGATAATGAAGACCTCCAGAAATAGGCTTCATGCTAGAACTATACGTGCGAGCCAAACTATCAAAAATCAAACTTCTGGCAAAATCTAGTGTAATTATTCAGGCCAGATTATCACACAACATTATTATCTTCAAGTATGTATTGATAGGCTATATAGCTTGATTCGTGGGGTACTTGGCGTATCAAAACAGGTCGGTATTTTAAAGGGTTTTTTGGAACTTTTAGGCACGTGGGTGGGACGCCGATCCGAATTTTATCATGTAGGTCATCATTGCTTGCGTCCATTTTAAAATGCGACCCTAGTTCTCTCAAATCTTGGATAGGTGGAGTGGACTAAAGCTTAGTTATTATGCATGAGCATATAACTCGTAAAACAGGGTTCTTATTTGGACTACTTTGTAGTCTACCCAGGCTTTGCACTAAAGAAAAGTAAAGTGGAATTTTTATTATTTCGCACACATTTTCACTTTACGTTTTAAACATGAGTAAAGAGTTGGTAGAGTCTAGTTTTACTGTGGTAGTGCACTCAGTTTATCAAAACTATATTTAGAACTTCCTGAAACAGAAAATAAGCAAAAAGTCATAAATGGAAAAGTTTGGAGGAATGGATGGATGGATCATTGTTTGTAAGATTCTTCACGTCAACTACTGCATAAATCGGCCTGCCATTTTGCATGATCTAGACTAGACGAGACGCATTAGGTCTGGAATGACATATGGCTATACTTTTATCCCATAAAATATATCAGTTCTTAATGGATAACAATAACCTAAAAACGTTTTCATAGAATAATAATCATCAACAATAAAGAATCTTGTTGATTTGGGATGAAGTAATCTATAGGCTACTTTTTACCCCGAAAAAACGCGTGCGAAGCGGCCTGCAAAAACTGGTTTCTTGATTTAGACGACAATAGATTAAAACCCAGTTGTTTTGATAATAACGTAAGTATCTTTCACAACATTACCTACGTTTGAACAATCTTGATGCAAAATAAAACAAAATGCAAAAGTTAGGCCCCTTTATTTGGCACGTTGTAAAGTTTTACGATATGCTATTGAGACAAAATCGCACTGTGAATAGGAATACTCACTCATTCGTAAGAAAAGAAAACATTGAGTCTTGGAATTTCAAAATTCCAGTGATGTTTTAATTAATAATATTGTTTTATGTTGTAGAATTGTAGATCTTCAAAGAAAACGTGATCAAGTTAATAATGAAGAGTTATTGTGCTACAAATGATGATTAAAAACTGGTTGACTTTGTTTTGTATTGATTGTTAGGCTCATGAATTTACATAATTATGTCTTTTCATCTCTCCTCAAAAAAATGGCGTTGACTTGTCCGAACCTTTGCATATAAAAGCTGGCAAAAGTTGTTGACGATTATATTTAAGTATTCCTGAGCAATCAAATATATAAACTGTTTTCATCGAATAAACTGTCCTATTTTTAACCCCCGACGCAAAAAGAGGGGTGTAATAAGTTTGACGTGCCTGTCTGTGTATCCGTGTATCTGTCTGTGGTATCGTAGCATACCGTGTGGTATGGTATCTAGCCAAACGGATGAACCGCTTTTCGTTAGTTTTTTTTGTGTCATAGATAATTTTATCCCGAGTGTTCCATGTTTCATGAAAATCTTTTCAGCCAATAAACGTCGTCGGCGAGTTTTTTACAATTTAAATTTTGTCTTGTTCTAATATTTGTACGCTATCCATACAACATTATCAGTCAAATCAAGTTCCAACATTAATTAACACAAACTGACAATTCAAAGGCCTCGTTCGCAATCTTATCACGTACTTCTTCTCAGTGCGGCTCGGACTTGTCGAGTTGACCCTTCCTCGCAGCCAAAACCTACCAGAACTATATAATATAATTACAGCACCCTTCGGAGCCGTTATCTAGGTTTCGGGACTATCGTAGACTGGCGGTTATGAAATCTCAGATACAAACTTTTGTTTGAGCACAACTGGCAAAAGTTTAGCTTTCATGAGCTTTTGCTGAACGCTCACGTATTGCCAAGATAAATGCGCCGATAGAGTCGAAGACATCAAGTTATAGAACATAAATATATTATGTATACATACTAGTTTATGCCCGCGGCTTCGCGCGTGTTTTTTCTGTGGAAACGTTTAAAGCTGATTTATATCACATGAGCACTGATTTATGGGATAAAAAATTGGCTTATGTTTGATTCCAGGGTTAGAATTACCTGTATTCAAAATTTCAGCCTGATCCGTTCAGTAGTGTTGGCGTGAAGAGGTAACAAACATCCATCCATCCATCCATACATCTATCAATCCAAACTTTCGCATTTATAATATTAATGTGATTATTCGATACAGCTTCTTTTTATCAGCCACACCGTTAATCCCGTGACACAACTCCTTGACTCTAACAATAGTGCCATATGAAAATTATTTTCCTTGACACTCACATAATTTTTAGGTGATGCTGCTTACCTGCGCCGATGAGTTGGAATTGGAATTCATTTGTTTTCAATGGCGGATTTCATTTGTTTTCAACCAATTACTGTAGCCGCCTCAACCAACACAATTAATCAAAGATTCTAATACTTAACCTAAATCTGATGTGAATACTTTGAACAAAACTACCAAATTCACACAATGGTGGCTGTAGTGAGTAACAGCATATAGACGTATATAGGTGCATAGGCACGTTATTATTACGTTGTTGTTATTATTATTTTATTCGTTGTTATTGTTGTTTGTTATTTTTTTTACTTCTAAATTTCAGACACATATTTATAGACTAGATTCTGCCCGCGGCTTTGCACGCGTTAATTAAACAAAATTGTGAATTGAAAACCATTCCCAGATCCCCTTGAACACACACAAAAATTTCATCAAAATCGGTCCAGTCGTTAAAATTGTGAATCTAAACCATTCCCAGATCCCCTTGAACACACACAAAAAATTTCATCAAAATCGGTCCAGTCGTTTGAGAGAAGTTCAGTGACATACACACTCACAGAAGAATTATATATAGTACTAGCTGCGCCCCGCGGCTTCGCCCCCGTGGAAATTTATGTTTCCAACTTTCTTAATTTTTTCTTTCATAAGAACCTTCTCCTGACAATAACAAACACAACAAAGAAAGAATTAGCGAAATCGGTCCAGCCGTTCACGCGTGATGCGATGACAACGGAAAACGGGTTTCATTTTTATATATAAGATGATAGGTAGGTAGGGAGTATAGAGTGCAGCAATGTTCAGTTTTACTTCTCCATTGTGAAAATGGCGGCATGTCTAGCCCTAATGCTGTTGTTTACTTACCAGCGCGATAGCACCTGGGATCATGGGGAGTATGAACATAAATTTGTTACCGTCTGGTACAACTTAGTGGGTCGTAGGTAGGTACTATTTTGGAAAGCATTTTCTTACTTACTATCATAGATTTACTTACTATACGCTTACAAAAACAATTGCCTTATGACATCTAGGATGAAAAGTCCCTTTGTTACCTTCTGGTACAACTTAGGAGGTCGTAGGTAGGTACTACTTTGGAAGGCATTTTCTTCCTTACTATAACGCTTGCAAAACATTGCCAGCCACCTAGGCTATAAAGTCCCATGCGTCATAAATAGCCTGTTAAAATCACTGCATTCTAGGTAAATATGGGTTATTAATTTTTCGTGTAATTTTACAATGTCAGGACCTTTTAAGCTTTGTCTATTTTCCAAAAAGAAAATATAAAAGCGAAATATAGCTAAAACCCACCTGGGCAGGTTACAATTGTGAAGTAACAACCTAGAAATCAATTTATTTTCCCTGGTCCTAACAAAACAAAGGTTGATTCCTTTTCACTTACACCATGTTGATTGCAAGTACTTGCCATTTCGTACCGCTCTTTGGGCTATTTGACTCGAAGACAACCCTCATCATTACCATTATAAGGGTGTCTGCTAATTTGGTGCCACGACAACGCATTAGGATCGCGGCGAAAATATGAGAGAATTACTTTTAATGTTGTTGTATGATATCATTCAATCATAAAAATAAATTAGGTACAAAATAGGTAATAGTACCTTTTTTGATAGGTACGCCTGCCTTTACACTTAACATAACTTATATTATGTAGTTACCTATAGTAGATTTGGTGATTTTAATTATTAAAACTCAGGAAATAATTCTGGATTAGTATTAAAATACCTTGACCAAATAAATAAGTTATGATAAGTATCTAGATATAACATCGCTTTAGGGCTTCATAAAAAAACCTGTAGGTAATTATGTTATTTTCTGAATAATAAATATTTAATAAAGTAGGTACAAAAACGATTATTTTGCTTTCAATAATATTACTTATAATTTAAGTATGATATCCGTCAAATCGTCCGATTAACATAATTTCGTACCTAAGTTAAACCTAATATAATTAACATAATCCGTCCGAGGTACTAACACCAAAGTGTGGTTGTAACTTGTACTCAGCGCCTGACTATTTAGTCGATGCACATACTAACTTGCTTTTATTAATTATACAGGCACGCGCTCTACTTCGGAGTCGGGAACTAAAGTTAAACCTGTATCTAGCGACTTGGTGTCTTCGGTGAAAGTTCTAGAGTTATTGATTAATTTGCTATCTTGTTCAGTTTATGGTTCAACAATTCCTAGGCTCACACAGCTATAGTTTAAAATACCCCATTATGTACCCCACAAAGTTCTTGCGGAGATGTCTTGGGTACAACTCCTTGGAGACGCAGCGTGCCTTTGATCAAATGTCCACGGCGTGTAAGATCTTTCATGGCAAAATAGATACCGCCGAGCTAAGTGATGCGTTGTGTCGCTTTAACGTCCCTGTAAACTACTGTGGAGCCCGGAAGCACAGGTTTTTTTTTAGGCTGCCGTTCTCCACGTCGGCACGCTCCGCGTCACCCTTCCCGCATCCTCACCGCACTCAACTCTCTCCTGAACATCAGACCACGCTGTGACCTATTCGCGGATAGATTCGGGGAAATCATTTCAGAATGTTTGCGGTTTTGTGCGCGATGTATGCATGTCTGTATAAAATCTATTTAATTATTTCTGAATTATTTAATACTAGCTACTAGCTATGGGAACTGATTTATGGGATAAAAAGTAGCCTATGTTTGATTCCAGGCATAGAGCTACACCGGTGCAAAATTTCAGCTCAATCTGTTCAGTAGTTTTGGCGTGAAGACGTAACAAACATCCATCCATTTTTCGCTGCCACAATAAAATTGTTACTCATGCATGTATTTATATTTAAGCAACATTGTAACTCCATTTTTCACTGATAATATCTTTGTATCGTTTTTTAGTATTTTTTTTTCAATGTTTGGCTTTATTGTGGTTTAAGAGAAATAAACAAATTTCATTTCATTTTCATTTCATCCATCTATACATCCATCCATCCAAACTTTCCCATTTATAATATTAGTGTGATTAATTAATTAATCATGATTGTGTATTTGCTTGTCCTTTAATTAATGTAAGTGGTGTATGTTACCGTGTTAATCAAATAAAATTAATAAATAGCCCACATAAGGCTAAACGAGTCGCTCATCTTTGCATAAAAACGTAGTTGTTACCCTTCCAGGGTAACTACTACGCTGTTTGACGTTGACCATCCAAAACTAAGGACAGTATCAATTTATCTCGGGCAGCAGGTCCTTTCTGTGTTTTTGAACACTGCGATTACGAATTGGCCTGCCAATGGCCTGCCATGCGTAGTGGTTATGGCAAAACCGCACTTGTTTGGGGACGGGATATTCAGCTGTGGATGTATACCTATGTATGTGCTAAAGAGGACATTGAAAAAAATTGGTTGCCTGTAAAGTCGGTATACGGGCGAAAGTTTTACGTGACAACGACTTTGAGTTCCTTTCACTTTTTATGTCTGTCTCTCTCGCTCTTAGGCGGGCTAACCATGCCCGAGTGGAAGGGACGCGTGCCTCTCACTCGCTCTCATTGTGAGCGCATAACGTGAGCGGAGCGTAACGCAGTTTCTTGAAGTGTCACCCGGCAAACCAATTTATAAGACGTTGTCACGTCAAAATGGACGGCGCGGCGGGTGAGAAGACGTACCTATCCGGGAATTTTGTTTGTATTACTCGTAACATTAGTGCATGAACGGTGGTCCCTAGATGCTATTATGCTGCTGCCTTAGATGCTATTATGCTGCTGCCTTAGATGCTATTATGCTGCTGCCTTAGCAGCAATATAATAAAATGCCGCCTGCGACGCAGGAGGTTGCGGGTTCGATTCCCGCCTTGGGACAAATGTTTGTAAGATCTACAAGTATTTGTTTCGGGTGTTCTGGTCGTTTCTATGTATAATAAAAAATATCTATCTATGTAATGTATTATATTATGTATATCAGTCATCTAGTACCCATAACACAAGCTCTGCTTAGCTTGGGGCTAGATGATGTTGTGTGGATTGTCCAGCATTATTTATTTATTTATAATAGAATCTAGGCCTACTATAAAATACTTACTGCAACACCAGTCGTTAGCTATCATCATAGCACAGGCGTTCTAGAATCTGTGACGATAACGCCTGAATTTATTTATTTTACATCATTAATACCAACCGATAAAGGAAACAAAACCCTCTTTTAAATGTAACTGATATTAAAATACGAACGCATTATGATAATAAAACATTCATCCTGAATAAAAGAACTCGCAATAATAAAATTATTTCTTTTCTGCCTCCATATTTAATTTTATGGCGCGGAAAATGTACTTCTTGGGAGGGTCCGCATGACAATGGTATGATTTGTTACCCGGAGATATCATCTTGGTGAAATTACCATGAAAGAATAGGAACCGAGATGTTCGAAAAAACGTCGTACCTACCTACCTATTTCGATGCCTATAAAAACCAACACTGGCTATCATTTGTTTGTCTAAGTAACTCAAAAAAGTGATTCAGATCGGAAAAAGCTTCTTCGAGCACCATGTAAATGAGTCCTTTAGCAAGCCGTTTCTTCGCTAGGTCTATTTAAGAGATCTTTGTGACTTTTAATCCATTTAAAATTAAAACATTATTTTATTAATTGTTCACCAAAAACAACGGATAGAAAGAGGTAGGCAGGGAATTATAATTCTACTCAACACAAAAGAAGTCAGAAATCAAATTTTCCCAAACCAAGGCATGTAGTTGACTTATTATGAGAGCACCCCCATTGGGTTTGGGGGTACCCAGCGCCAATAGTTTCCAAACTTCAAAACAAATTAATCCATAACACCATAAATTCAAATGTCCACGGAAGCTAAAAGTAACCTAAAAGCGTCACATGTACCAATTGGCCACGCAAAATAAACAGTTTGGAACTAGAAGGGTCACTCTGCCAACCCTCGGGTCAGCCCTATTGTATTGTCAATTAATTAATTATCTTTGGCCGATTGCCCGTCGGATTTCAGCCACGCACAGTCCAAATTCATTAGGAAACTTAATTGGAAAAAAGCCGGACTTTAAAAGCCGGATTATGATTTATTATTAACTAGAAGGTAGTCATTGAAAATTCATGCAGGAATAATAATCAATTTATTGGTAAAAAATATTACATTTCAGAAAAATATCATAATTATTATAACTACATACATAGGTGTAACAGTAGAATTATAATAAAATAAATTAATCAATCAATAAGGACAATCACAAAAATGGTATACCATTTTTCGCATATATTCGTCAACACTGTTTATCGCCTTCTCGACGAGCCACGATTTAAGTCTACGCTTCTATGATAGGTTCGGTAAGTACCTATCCCTTGTTCTGCTCAGTTTTCTGCCTCGTTGGTCTAGCGGTCAGTTTGTTCTTATGAGGTCCTGGGTTCGAATCTGAGCTCGCTCCAATAGTTGTTATTGCGGTTTATCAAGCAAGGAAAATTCACAGTAGCAGTCCGGAGTCAAGAAGTTGACGGTGTTACAACCCCTGTGCCGCGAAAAACACGTTAAGCTGTTGGTCCTGCACCTGAACTCTCCCCAGTCGTGTCGATCCGTCGTCCCATGTGTGCACCTGTGTTTGCGTACACACTTGTGAACTATGATATGTCCCGTGCGTCTGGTTAGTCTCCGATGAGACTGGCCGCCGTAGTCGACATTCGGCTAGGAGGACATTATTATCCCTTATTCATATAGTTTCACACACATTAATTTATTATTCTACTCTTATCCATTATTAACTTATGAAATGCACTCGGATTATATTGAATATAATATTGATGACTTTAAAAAGCTAAAATTATAAAGCCGGTCAAAATACTCCGGTCAGTCGTAATTTAGCCGGACAGTGGCAACACTTGCAGACTAAATTCATTATCGAAATTGATGATTGCCTTGATGGAGACCGGACTTTCATTACGGATATAATATCACACGGAAATGAAACATGGTGAAATTTCATATCTTGTAATAGGGTAGGGTGTTTTATACTACCTATACAAATCCATAGATTACGTTAGTTGGTCAATTGTATCTACGTACCTAAAGTAGCTTATTCGTAAAAGCAATAAATAACAACCTTGCTGTTTTAGTGCAGGTTAGTTAAACTGCCCACTTTTCTTTTCTGTTGAAACGATGTGTTATTTTATTATTTACTTACCTACGCAATTTACTTCTCTTAAAATAAAACGGAGCACCTACTTTATAACTTTACGGCCTGTAAAGGTAAGTAAAAAGTTACGGACGTAAGCGCCCAAGTTCATAATTGTGTCATGAAGATTATAAAGCCAAAAGTCGTTACGGCCCAAAGGGCAAAAGTCACCTGTCAACCTTCTGACATTCAAAATAATTAAGGGACAAACAAAACAATCTTTCCCACTTTACGATTTTCTGAAAAGAATATAAAACAGTAATGTATCGTTGAGTTTGAGATAAAAAATGTATTAGGGCGTCGGTCAGTCCCTTAGAGGTTGTCCCTTCGATGTCCCCGTGACGTCCCGCGGGAAAAGGCTTATGCTTTGTTTTACGACACAAATAAGTAGAGTTTTATTAGGGCGGAAGGGCCTTGAGAAGGTTATTCGTTAAACCGCGAAAATTGGTCTGTTTTTCTGTTTAAGCAACGTAATGGGTAGGTAGTGAAGCTGAAACTGTGTTCGTTCAGCCCTTAAACTATGCGTTTACCCAAATTTTCTCACTAGTAATGTTAGGTGAGTAAAACAACAAGAAACGCTTTCTTCGCGAATCTTTTCGTATTTTTTTTTATTAGCTAAGAATCACGAAGTAATAATTTGATTGTTTTGAAAAACTAAACCCACTTCGAATTCATACTATTTTTAAGTTTTGCGGCTTAAATACTCGAGAATATTATTTTCTCTCTTTCTACCTCCATTTTACCGGAAATATCAACAGAAATTGCAGATAAATGGCAGTAAGATAACATGACATTTCCAATTAAAAATTATCTATATTCCCGTACCTAGTAGGTAGCTCCTGTTTCTCTATGACGTCTCAGCATGCACACGAAAATAACAAATCTATGTGAAATCGTAAGCTTGTAACCCTTACCTCAAAACATCACTTTTACTTATGTAAATTCAAAATCACACGTCTGAACTTCGATCGAGCGAAACAAATCAAATATGCAACCACCTTAACATCATTCTCTATACAATAGCGAAAAAATAGGTCCATAATCGAAGAATTTACATAAAAAAAACACAAACCGAAGGAGGTTTTGTGCTTTTTTTATGTTACTTTCGAAGTTGGCAAAAAATAGGAATCTTACAACCTCAACTGAACATTTGGTTTGGCGCAATGGGGGTAAACGGTTTTCGAGGTTGCGTGAACATAACATCACAAATGAAATAGCAGGTCTTGTTTACCCTAAACAGGGAAAATCGTAAAAAATAATCCTTCATTCTGGACCGTGAAAAGGAGGGTACAGTGAAAATTAAACCCACAATAATCATCAAAAACAAACCCTTGTAGGTACCTACTCGTCGAATTATTACACTCAACCCCCAAGTGCCTGGTGGGAAATAAAAAGGAACTCCGCATGTTGTCAATAACATCAGTAGGTGTCCCGTGGGGCGGGGTCGTTCACCTTGGCTGGAGACTTTTGGTCCTGACTGTACTTTGGGATAGTGGAGGTTTTGTGTAATTATTTGAAGCATGACTGTACAGGATGCTACGGCGTAGCACATTCGTAGCAGAAAGTGATACAGTTAAGTAAAGCGTGTCACACACGACGCAGATACGATAATATTTTATCTGTATACGAGACGATACATTCAATCAGAATCCTTCGGACTGAGTAGGTACACTTGTTTTTTGGTACAGATTGTTTTATACAGGGTGTTGAAACAAAATGAGTTCGCGTTTTACGCGTTTTACGCGTTTTATTGCTTTTTGATTTATTAGACAACTCATCAGAAGATGATTCTGATATTGAATTTGATGCACTTCTTGCTTCACTTACAAAAAATCGACGAATTTGGATAGAACGCCAAAAAAAGCTTAAAAAGGACCGAAGCGAATTTAATTAATCTTCAAAGATCTATCAGATAATAAATACCTATACAATCTATTTCCGAAACCCAAGAGCAACTTTTATGGCGATTCACAATTTGATTAAAGATTATAATAAAAAAATAAATAATAACATGCGAAAATGTATTTCCACCGAAGAACGACTTGCTGTTTGCTTAAGGTAAGTAATATTTATATACATACTTATTATGATCACTGATCCTGTATCTACCTGCAGATAAAATATTTAACAATATTTGTATCTGCGGATATATTTGTAAACGCAGATAATAATCTCACTATATTTCCATATATGTCGGTGCCCACAGATACTTTACGATAAAATCTAAATTATCTGCGCCGTGTGTGTTAGTTCATAGAAAATGTATAGAGAGCGATATTGAAAGATATATGCTCAGATACAGATATCTTACCGTATCTGCGTCGTGTGTGACACGCTTAATACGTATGTCGTATGGGGCGAACCTTGGCTTGGTTGTCAAACTAGGCCTAAATCTCAGTACTCACGAGATCCCCGTGGTAAAATACTCTGGCCCAACATTTTTCTTCGGTTCCTTGAAAGTGAAAAGACGATAGAGAAATAAAAATACGATAAAAAAATCATGAACGTACACTAATTCCTAAGAAATCAAATAATATCGCAAAAATTTTCGACTTCGACCGGACTTGAACCCGCATTCTTCCCTCAGTACGGGAATGTGCGAACCAACTGCACTACGAGGTCAAGTGACGTAGGAGTCGAAAATCCTTGCGACTTTCTACGGACTCAAGCGCCGTTAGCTCCACCTACAGGGGAAACATTGAAGTTTATCCAATCCTGTTCAAAGACTAAAGATACGTTTAGTTCGTTTGACGAGAGGTGTCGCGTTGCTCAAATCTAAGGTTTTTATTAGTATAGTGCGTAAGCCTCGCTTTTTGGCTAATTTCTAATTTCAGAAATCAAATAACATCGCAAAAATTTTCGACTTCGACGGGATTTGAACCCGCTGAAATGAAAGTACACTGTTTCGCACATAATTTGGTCGAAATCTCAGGAACCCTGCGGTCTATTGTTCTAAACGATTTATTTTTTGATTCATAGTTTATTACTAACTATTTGGTTCCTTGAACCAGTTTCTTCGTACCTAAGTTGTGTAGTTTTCTTGTAAATGAGTAAAACCTTGTTTTTGCGCTTACGCCGTTCCAAAAACGTATGATCTGTCCTAAGAACGCGAAATCCTATGCGTATTTTTATCACAAAATGGAGCGCATTTCGCCCTCTTTAGTATGCGTCGTATCCTTGTTTGTTAAATTAAGTAATAGGTCTGACTACAATTAAAAATACCTATATACATAAACTATAGAAAAATACAAACATTTATTGCATCCGATGCAATTTTTCCAACGAAAGCGTCGACAGCTTACGTTCTCTTTGTTAAATAATTTATCCTTTTGACGGCAACCCCGATCTAGCTGACTAAATAACAGGGTTTCGTCGTGATATTTATTTTCACCGATTGATCACATGTCACAGTCTAAAAGACCCCTTTTCGAACCTCATTCATTCGCATTATTTTTAACGTTTTTAAACTAAACGTCGTTTTTACCCTTACTCGACGAAAGCCCATATTTTTTTATCGACCTCAAAAATTTACAAAAGGAAGAGGTTCTGGGTTCAGCTGTATGTATTTTTTTTTTCATAATGTATGTTCGTCGATTTTCCTGTCAATTATAGACCGATTATGAAATTCTTTCGCTGTTGTATAGAAAATTATATCGAATTAGTTCCATTAAAATGTTACTCCCGAGAGATTGGTATTTATACCGCAAAACCTAAAAACAGTGTCTTAAAGAATCTGAAGTCAGTTTTTAGCTTTTCCAAAACAATAAATGCAAATTTTTGTGCTGTGCGGTCCAGATCTGCGACAACCTTAAATCGACTCGCAGTGGATGTAGTTATATCTCGATCAGTCGTCCCATCGGATTATAAGAGTGCACCTGTGTTTGCGCACACACTTGTGCACTGTAATATGTCCTGCGTATCTGGCTAGTCTCCGATGAGACTGGCCGCCGTGGTCAAAATTCGGCTAGGAGGACATTATTATTAGTAATAATAATAATAATCTTGGACAATTCACACAGCATTATATAGCCCCAAGCTAAGCTGAGCTTGTGTTATGGGTACTAGATATACTTAATACAATACACTAAATAGATAGATATTTTTTATTATATCTCTACCGAAAACAACCCTTTTGTCCTCTTACCAAACTCTCCAAAATATTATTCCCCCACTAAGAAGGTAAAAACCTTTGGTAAAACCTCTAACAAAACGTTATCTCGTTACGAATTCTCTTTTCTATGAATTTTTCATATTCTAAAAGCATGATATCCTAGTGCTGTTAGAGTGATGTGTTACATTATACTTGGTTTTTCCTTAGTTGTGGTAATAACTGTACTTTTTTGTTGAAATGTAGAGGACGATGGTAATAATCATCATACAGATAATTTGATGTTTTTTACAAAAACTAGAAACGAACTTAAAATTCATTAACATTTTCAATTACAACGAATTATGACCCCGTACTTTGTAGGTAGCTCCTGTATCTTATCTCCTTTATCCTACAAATCTATGTGAAATCGTAAACTTGTAACCCTAACCTCATAACATCACTTAGCTTGTGATTCAAAATCACACATCTGAACTTCGATCGAGCGAAACAATTCAAATATGCAACGTAAGAAAATCGGGATGCAAAAACTTGTAAGCGGGACCGATCCATGCGTAAAATCGGAAATGGCCGCCCCGCTCCAAATCGTCTGGTACTAAATCATAGTCACTATAAAAGTCTCGATAAAATAGTAAATATCCCTTGAGTTTTATTGTTCTGTTATATTCACAAATCTTCGTGATCGGTTTACAATCGCGTACCGTGGATGTGTATTGCATTTTTGGGGCTTTGTGGTGGTGTCATTATAAGGGAGTATGTATGTAACCTAATGCGAATAGAAATGCATTTTGATGTAGGAATGAGAGTGTGGTTTGTTTGACTGCCAAAGCACTGTGTTTTGGTGCTGGTGTGTTGAAGTTGATGGTCGCTAAATTCGATTAACAAATCAGATATTTTTTGATTTCTATAGATGCCTTTAACAGGGATCAAAATAATTATGATGAGATACCCTGCTAGATAAGCATTCATAACAATTATGACACTTGGACAAAAATTTTCTCATAAATTTTCTGTGTCTTATGATGACACAGAAAATTTATTGACTGTTTCAAAGTAGGCCAAAAATTTGCAAATACCTTTATTATTTAAACTAGTTTAGTGTAGGTAGCATAAGTAATTATTTTAAAGTATGCACCATCGCCTTGTATAATTAGTAATATATATGTACCTATTTGATAACTTAATTTATTTTTTTAGCACTGTTTTGCCTGAAAAACAGGTTTTTACCTAGTTCAGCATTATTTAATACCATAGAATTTAAGATGAAACTCTTTGTTATCTTTCTAGTCTTAAGTTATTTTGAATAAATTATTTTATTTATTTATTTAATTTTTTTTATTAATTTAAAAACACTTGGACTATACAAAGTTTAAACTCAATACTCACAATACAAAGAAAACATTCGGTTAATATTAGGCTCGCTGTATAAATCTACGGACTACCACTTTGACTTACACGAGAGTAAATTTTATACACACAGTGGTCGTTCAGACCTCATTTTTGCCAAGGTTAAGATAACAATAGGTATACTATTGTGTGCTGTGTGATGCCGGCTCAGAATTTACACCACCCTAACTCTTCCCGCGGGTGTCGTAAGCGGCAACTAAGGGATATCCACCGAGGGCGGGCAACAGCGCCGCCTGCAGAAAAAAATCTACCACAGAACTGCAATCCCCAACCCGCATGCCCGGCGTGGGGATTATGTGCATTACCCGCCATGATATGAAAGCCTTATGTGCTTATCAGGGGGAGGCCTGCGTCCAGCAACCAATATAGGCTGTTGAGGTGAGGTGAGGAGGTGAGGTATGACTAGCCTACCCGCCCCGTCCTGAAGCCTTACGATAAGTTTTGCATAGTTTACGAAAATTTAAAGTTTTTGTTTCCTTCCATACATTTAACACCTTTTCCATTTTCGTATTGTGCCTCAGGCTAGACACTCTCATCTATATATAAATATAAAAGAAAGTCGTGTTGGTTACACTATTTATAACTCAAGAACGGCTTTACCGATATGGCTGAAAATTGGTGAGGAGGTAGCTTAGAGCCAGGAGACGGACATAGGATACTATTTATTCCGTTCGATAGCATTCAAGTGTGACTTGACATAACCTCAAAAATAGAATAGGATAGAAATAACCTCAAAACGTTTCCATAGAAACAACGCGTGCGAAGCCGCGGGCAGAAGCTAGTTAGTAGATATAATTTCGTAACTAGGGGTTCTTTCCTAAAGCAAAGATTTTATCGATAACATTGAGTTACCTCGTCTCAGCGTGTAGGTGGAATCGTGATGAGTTCTCAAGTCTGAGCGCGTCATACACCTAAACAGGGAGGTTACTCAGATACAGCAATCTTCCTATTAGATGAAACTGGGAAGCCCGGAAAGTGAGTCACGGGTCTGCCGTCCTAAGGACGACATAATTGTTTTGTTTTAGCGATGACAACGGCGACAATGGCTGGAGACAGGGGAATGTTTATTTTAAGACTTGTCACTAAATTAGCCGAGTCGCAAAAAGGACAAAGGAACTACTTTTGGCTGGCCTCTTAATAGGTAGGTAAGCTAGGATACAAAAGGACAAAGGAACTACTTTTGGCAGACCTCTTCATAGGTAGGTAAGCTAGGTACATGATTTTTTGGCTATTTCCAGTTTTTCCCCTTGACAAAAGTGGACTCTTTCGTGGTCTCAAGCATTTTTATTTAGATTTAGTTCAGGGATGTAGGTAAAGCGAATAACAGAATGACCGAAATAAAGATCTGCTAGCAATTAAAAACGACAAAGCCTATTTCATTTCAGAATGAAATACCAACTACGTGTTAAATTTGAAGACGAATTATAGAACAAACTGTGAACTCCAATTAAGCGTATCAGATAGGAGTTAAAATTAATTAGTGCGAAACGAATTGGTCGTAAATTAGGAAAGTGGGATGTTTGAGCCCTGTTGGGAATTTAACAAGTAAATCCCCAATTCATTATTTTATCTGTCGACTTACCTATGAAGTATTTTTTTCACTCAACCTGATTATCAAGTCTAATTTGCTACGCTGCTGTTGCTAAAATAAAAAAAAAATGTAAAAATTACCTTTTACCTCATACAATATGTCATCATGGCATCATCAATGGCACCGATGCCATTAAAGACCACTAATAAATGGTCATAACTTTTGTTAGTAGCAATCATATATGTTCAAATACATATATGTTCGTGCTATGAAGTAAAATGTCAACATCCATTATCAACCATAGAATCTGATAATAATTACTTTAAGGCTTTGAGGCTTTAGAATACTGAAACCCAAATACAAAGCACAGAAAATAAAATGGAGTTTTCAGTTCTGAAAATTTTCAACATACTAATTTAACCGAATTTCAGCGAAATGCGAAAGTTGTGAACAAAATAAAGGTAATGCCCGAGTATAAAATGTAATTTACACGATTTTCCCATTATTTCCGAGATGTTGGCGAAGGCTGGAGATACAACATATTATTACAACGTCAACCCACATCATGTTTCTATGAAGCTGGAGGTTTTATTACGACAGCTTTTGGAACTTCTATTTTAGTTATGTTATCGATAAAAATGTTAGTTTGGGTTAGGCCCACTATACATGTGACCCTTAAAGCCTGAAATTAAAAGAATGAGCGACAGTACATGTTCAGAAGTTCATAGTAAGATAAAAGTGAAAACCCACTGTTAAAAGATCGTCCCGAATCAACACAATCAAACATTTAAAAAATTAAAATTGAAATTTTCCGCATACTATTTATGCAGGTTTTTTTTTACTACAAGAGTATTTTGATTTTGTTACAATCCTGCCTTTTCTTGAGCTAGATATTGATTTTACTATGTTTACATTAAAAACAAACATTGCAGAGGAACAGAGAAATTGTAAAACATTCCTTTGAGCATCCTTCTGTAGTTGTTCTTTGAAAATACTGAGTTGTATGATTTATGTATACTTTTACACCACTCGACCTTAGCAAGAACCATATTTACTCCATAACCTCTTTTTATTATCGATGATCTTGTCTGTCTAGTTTAATCTAGTAGAATTATAATTTAACAAAATTACAAAGTGAGAGTTTTGACTGAAAAGATGCTATATCTACGACAGATTAAGGCGCTTTCTGAATTAATAAGTGTGTGGTTTTACAGGTACTATAGATAATAATGTAACAAACCAGAACTCAAAGTATCCTATCCTTATACCTGAATGTTCCGACAGTTTGGGTTCATGTCACTATGCTATGTAGGAAAAATATGCACGTAGTGAATCTGTGTTTTAGTAGATTTGAGTACTTGACCTATTATGTAGTAGTCACTTTAAGCTCTAGGCAAATATCAAAGTAGTCAAATTGTGTTCTAGACCGTCCAAGACCAACCCTCCTATCCTATATGGTGAAAGTTTGTGCTGTTGTGCCGTTGTGAAGATGTTTGGCCGAAGACAACGCTAAAGCTATGGAATTATTAAATGGATCGATCTGCAATTTGCACAGCACACCTAAAGATCAGGTCCTGGAGTAAACATGATAGGCTGCTTTTTATTCCAAAAAAGGCGTGCGAAGCCGCGGAAAGAAATTAATATAATAGTAAATAAAATACAATTAGCCATTATTTCCTACTTCTTATGTAACTATCTATTTACAAACTTTGATAAAGTTAAAATTGCCTCCCCCAGCTCCTTCCACATTTTTAAATCTCTGGCAATCTCTGGCTTTTATCATCCAGTTAAGACCAGCTCTCTTCATAAAGATGTCTTGCCATCTCTTCTCCGGTCGACCTCTCTCTCTCTCTATCTGTTCTTAAGAAGAGATTATAATAGTAGTAGTATTATATGAGGTAGTATAAAGTAAATTAATTATAAATTAACCCTCAAAACCCTCTCGGTGCCATACGTATCTGTCGTGGCATGAAACAGTTCATATAGAAAACGAAACAATGCAATTTTTCATTCGCTCTTTTTTCAAAAGAACAATTTCCGTTGACAGACCATGCGTTTGTAGTAAAAGTATCAATCTGAACTGTATTTTGATAGGGAAACGGTTGTTATTCAGATGTATGATGCAGACTCTGTTATCAATATTCTGTAGACGTTAAGAGGGGAAGAGCATCAGCATTTCATTACTGCATCCCCTATATGCCTCATGGTTCTGTCTACACTTGTGCGTGAAGTAGCGAAAGTTTTCCACGCTGCCTTGCAATTCAAGTCAAACCTTGAAACCGAGGCCCATTTTAATTCTCCGAAATAATACGCAATCGTTTGTTTCGTTTCGTTTTTTTGTACTAATTGGTACTCTAATTTGGTGTATTAGAGTACACTAATTGAGTAAAACTACAACAAATTTCGTGTTGGACAATTGAAATAGGCCCCCAATGCCTTTACAATTCAAGGCACTGGTTTCGGTAATTAGAAAACTCTGTGAAAATATTAGAGCATCTATGCTAATGTCAATATTGTAAAAATAAATCTCCCAGGTGGTCTATAAAAAGTTGAAAACGCACAAGTGCGGAACATTTATATACCAACTCATCGGAGACTTTTTCACATCTAAACTAGAAGTTTACGCGTGCGTCTCTTCTGCCTTTGCTGACGTGTTTATCAGCTTTTCCATTTCCTGTATATTATTTTTCGCACGTGCTGAAAACTCGAAAGTTTTTATCAAAAACGTACAGAAAAAACTTGTGCTCTCCATTTTACTGTTGAAAATCCAAACGATTTTAACACAAGCCTAGCCTAGTGATGAAATTAAACTCGTAACGATTTACTCTTCATTTGAACTGACAGGGACTTTAAAAACCAAACACGGATAAGCTATTTGTCACTTAAAATTCGTGGAAAACGCCATTTTCCCAACAATGTTTCGATTCACACCCTTTGTAGTAAGCCCTGGTAATGCTGGCAAAACGTCAACGAAAGGGTTCCGTATAGCTTAATTCCAATAAAACCTGAAACGTGCTATGAATTATGGGCTCTGAGATCAATGAGTAATAATCCCCAATTTGTTGTCTTGTGTAGTTTAAATATTCGACTTGGTGCTGAAAATAAAAAATATAAAAAAATAATATTAGGCAAAAAAAGCATTCGCATGGAAGAGGTGGTAGAGAAACAAACCTTTATGGACAGAAAGTGCAAATTCACAAGTCACTATTAAACAATTTAAAACCTAGAACGATCGACATCTTGATCTGAGTTATCATTAGATGATCCGTCCAATAAGTTGTTCGAGATACGGCGAGCTCTGCGTCTTTACAAGCCTAGTCTGTCAACTGTGTCATGACAAACTTTTGTTATGACTCGGCCAACAATACCTGTTTCTGAAACGGGAGAAAATTACATCAAATAATTTAACATTGGTCACCAAAATTGTTTTGTTTGTAACCCAAAAAATCAACTAAATCATTCGATAACTATAATCGAAATCTTGTGAAACGATTGGATCGCCACGCTGTCATGCTACTAAAAGTATTTGCTAACAGTATCCAGTAAGTTTTCCAAAATTCAATTCATTTTTTCCGTTTTGATACATGTTATTGTACACTAGGAAAATAATACTACTACAACTTCATTGAATTTTGTAATAACTAACGCTTTAACCTTCTGTGTCGTTTCAAACGGGACGTTTTCAAATATTTTGGGTCATATAAATTGACCTCAATTTTGCGTCGGCCGTTAATGAACCAGTGCACTTGTTGGTTAACAATTTATATAATAATCGCGATGAAATACTAAACCTATGAGTGTTTTTATAGAGCTATTTGAATTTAGATAGCAAAATCAGAACTTCATGCAATAAATCCGTTAATTGTACGGTGGCACAGAATAACTAGTTAATAAGTACGGGGTGTTCAGCGACAGCGGAATAAGCAGATTTTTGACAGATTCCAACAGTTTTTTTTTTTTGCAAAATTTTATTTTATTTATTTATTTATTTTTGCTTGCATGTAAATTCATTCTTAGGTCTAAGTGAATGATTAGTTAAAGGCTTATTACTAGCTAGGTACATGCACCCTGGAAGGGCACTGCAAAACTAAGTTCGTCCTACTTTATTTACACCATGTCAAATTGAGTTAAAAATACTTAATTTAAACAATAACATTAATGTCACTCAGAAAATAAGTTTACTAATAGAATTGAGTAAATTGAATCTAGAAGCCAGAATTCTTAAACTAAGTCATTGTTTCATCATTGTCATCATCAACATTTCTTTGAATAGTTTCAAAAATCCTCTCCAGTTCCCGCTGTCTACCGAAAACGCGGCCTTAGGTAGTTATCTACAATGTAAGAAATAAGTAATCACTGACGGGGTAGATAAGAAAGTTTTTTTAGAGAACTTTTGCACTGGGACCTCCTAAATCCACTGAGTAGAGGATAGGATTTAAATTTGGCTTTAATAGACCCGGCCGATAAAATTTAGTTTGGTCGGTCCTTCAAATAATCCAGTGGTTCACCTTCCGAGCCAAATAAGCAGTAAAGGTATCCCGTGTAGGGAAGTGGACCATGCAGTGTCATAAAATTCGGAGTACTCGTAAACTATTGTGCGTTTTTATGATTCATCTGCAATGTTTGCCAACGCCCTTAGGTACAGTCGCATGGTACAAGCTCTCATAAAAATTATATGGTGCTTGGTGGCGCTGAAACTTTAAAGCATAGGTTTAGTATTATTTTTATGACAACAATAAAGCTAAAAATTTAATGTAGGTGAAACTTGTGTTGCTTCAAATTTCACGAGGGCCAGGTTAAAACGACGCCCATTTGTTTTAGCATTGGTGCTATACTTTTGCTTTTATTTATAGGAGTATTTTGAACTCTAAATAGAATGCATCTCAACACTTATTTTGTCTTTTATAATATTATGGTGCTTGCACATGTCAGTTGATTCATCAACTTCAACTTCTTTCCTAATGGCTAATGGCGCCACTCAGTTATTAATCGTAAACGTACTTTGTTATGTCAGATTTCACATACAGTGCAAGTTTAAGCTTGCAATGCCAAAATGTAGACGAACCAAAAGATGTAGGGTATTTCTTTAAAATAAGACTTGTCATTTATGTCAGCTTGTTTTTGTACACTATCATATTTTCGTACAAAAATATCATGCAACTTTTCTCTGTGACATTACAAAAGTGCGAAAATTGTGCAGAGCCTGTGTCTAAGTAAATTTGGCCATCTCACCCTGTGTTTACGAGGGGTCAGTTTCCCTCGCATCGAGATTTGAGGGCATTCAGGGCTAACGATGAATCATTGCACGAAGAAGACATTTCTTTATTTAATTTGGCAGGTTGTTTTCTTTTATGGTCAACTTGGTTCAGATATCCCGATCATTTCTAAACTAGCTTTCTGTGCGGTTTTGCAAGCGTTACTTTTGTTTGGTTGGAGTGTGCACTAAAAATACATAAGTATAAAGTATTTTCTCTCAAAGAAAATTACAATCAAATAAAAGAAATAAATTAGAACTAGTATTTACAGTTGAAACAATTGAGCTAACTGCAGACTGTTGCAAACATTCTACAGGTTGCTCAACTGATCTATACATATCAATACCAGTCGGAAGCCAAAACCCACGCTGGGTGTGCGGGTTGGGGATCGTAGTTTGGTGGTAGAATCGTTCTGCAAGAGGCGCTGCTGCCCCCCCCCCCCCCCCCGGTGGATATCCCTTAGTCGCCTCTTACCACACCCGCGGGAAGAGTTGGGTTGGTGCAAATTCAAAGCCACACGGCACTGCGACCTAGAACTAAATTTATACAGTCTTAGCCCGATCCGTTCGGTGTTTTTGCGATGTTTGCGTGCACTCACACATCTTCACATCACTTTAACAATATACTAGTAGGATAGTTACAGAGCTTTTTTGTGATGTCCATACTGCATAATGTTAGGTAGGTACGGGTAAATCTGTCATGCCGCCACTTGGAGTAAGACTTGAAACGTTCAACATTCTGACGGGACCCACTTGTAGGACAAGGCATTGGAACAGTTGATATTGAGATAATGGTGTCCATTAGGCTGTCGTCAAACTAAACTAAACTAAACTATTTTGACTGGACTAAAAACGGTGCCGTTCCTTTCATAGCGATCGAAATGAAAAGGATTTCCATCCCTTTTATTTGGAGTGCTGTCAAAATTAGTTAAGTTTAATTAAGGCGACATTTGAATTGACACCAATATAATAGATAAGATGTAATCTTCTTATATATAAAAATGAAACCCGTTTCGCGTTGTCACGGCATCACGCCTGAACGGCTGGACCGATTTCGCTAATTCTTTCTTTGTTGTGTTTGTTATTGTCAGGAGAAGGTTCTTATGAAAGAAAAAATTAAGAAAGTTGGAAACATAAATTTCCACGGGGGCGAAGCCGCGGGGCGCAGCTAGTATGTAATAGATAGGTAATAATGAATATGCCTGTTAATGCTTCAAAAAACACCCAATTGATGCCCTCATGTTTAAAAAGTCTGTAATTTTCGGTGCTTCAATAATTTTCAATTTTCATTAAATAAATAATAAAGTTCCGTTACTCGCCCCGTGGGCCTTAATTACAGATACTCTGTTATCGGCTACGGAAATAATTAATTGCTCTTCATTAAAACAGCTCAATTTACTTGATACGTTCGATCCGAATATTCGAAAATGTTCGTAATTTCTACCAAGTGTAAAAAAGCATGAACCAATTCGAAAGTATCAAAATTAAAATGTTTGGAGGGCGATTACGGCACGTTCCCCGATGTTCAACTGCAATTGCTGAGGCTTCCCTATTGCGCTACTAAGTTTGTTCCCCGCTCAACTGCGAGTAGTCGAGCTTTGGAGCTTCCCTATAGCGCAACCTATTTTGTTCCCCATTGCTCAAGTCAATAATGAAATACTAATTGAGCACTTTCTAGTTTATACTCGTCACACGCAATAAATTATTCCTATTTAATTTTCATTGGAGTCAGAATATAACAAGACCCGTCAAGTGCGAGTGTAACTCGCGCGCCGAGGGTTTCGAACGTTTGTCAACAAGTAGGTATGTACCTACTAAAGGTACTGGTTAGAGACTCCGAAATTTAATGAAGACCTAAAACTAGTAGGTACCAACCTACATTTCAGATGGATCTCTCTGCATGCTTCGGTGATAGGGTGTAGCAGTAAATTTTTCGACTTTTTTCAAAATATCTTGAAAAGTATTGAACCTACAGAAATTTCAAAAACTGTTTTGAATAGTACAAACTGATACCTTTCATATGCTACCCCACTTAGAGGGGTAGCCCCCCCTTTTGAAAACTATCCCCCCCTTTTTGACCATTTTTCAAAAATTGCTCGGTTTACAGACTTCTCTATATTTTTCCTGTAAAATATAGACCTATATCTACAAACGCTTCATACATTTTGAATGGATCGCTCTGCAAACTTCGGAGATAGGGGGGGGGGAAAGGGTTAAATTTCGACTATTTTCAAAATATTTCAAAAAGTATGAAACCCACAGAAATTTTAAAAACTGTTTTGAAATGTACAAACTGATACCTTTCATATGATACCCCACTCAGTGGGGTAGCCTCCCCTTTTGAAAATTATCCCCCCTCTTTTTGACCATTTTTCAAAAAGGGTTCATGTGACAGACTTCTCTATATTTTTCCTGTAAAATATAGATTTATATCTACAAATGCTTCATACATTTTGAATCGATCGCTCTGCAAACTTCGGAGATAGGGGGGGGGGAACGGGTTAAATTTCGACTATTTTCAAAATATTTCAAAAAGTATGAAACTTACAGACATTTTAAAAACTGTTTTGAAATGTACAAACCGATACCTTTCATATGATACCCCACTCAGTGGGGTAGCCCCACCTTTTGAAAATTATCCCCCCTCTTTTTGACAATTTTTCAAAAAGGGTTCATGTGACAGACTTCTCTATATTTTTCCTGTAAAATATAGAGCTATATCTACAAACGCTCGATACATTTTGAATGAATCGCTCTGCAAACTTCGGAGATAGGGGGGGGGGAATGGGTATTTTTTCGACTATTTTCAAAATATTTCAAAAAGTATGAAACCTACAGAAATTTCAAAAACTATTTTGAAATGTACAAACTTATACCTTTCATTTGATACCCCACTTGACTCTGCAGGTCTCTTTTAAAATTTTGACATCTCAATTTGTATGGAAAATGTTCATTTTCATTTTTCATTTATTTTAATTTTTTTTTCTTAGAATCTGTACAGGCGCACGAAATGTATTATTATTTTAAATTTCAAGTTGATAGCTGCTGTAGTTGCTGAGTTATTAAGGAGGGAAAAAAGGACAGACAAAGCGAGACCATAAGGGTTTCGAAACCGATCTTCGAAACCCTAATACATCACTGACACTGTATAACGCTTTTACTAACGAAACAAACGAAAATGCAAATGTCTCTTGTCAGGATATTTGAGTTTCTCGTCTCATTATGCGTCCGGTTCCCAGTTTTTGTTCTACTATTTTAATTAGTTTTGTGGAGCGTACCATTTACTAAAACAGTATAAGTAACCAACATCAAAAGCATTTGCTGAAAAAGTCGACTATTTTCAACTCGACTCAGTAGCCAGCTATTACTTATTTCAACCAACGTTGCAACGTGGTCGGACCACTGAAAATCCTTTCCTTTAAAATTTAAATTCCATTCAAAGAAACACAATTCCATCGACGGAAACAATTTTATTAAAATAGCGCGGAAAGTTTCAGTCGAGCGAAAGAAAATCTTGAAAAATGTACTGTAAAAAAGACGAAGTCTTGAGAAATGTTCTTTGTGAAGACAATTTAATTTTAAGTCGGGTGTATTGGTATGCAAGGAACGGTTTAGCAAATCAACATGCGGATGGGGCTGGATTGGCTATTCGATGCGCGTCGCAACCCTTTCGCTTTTCAGTTCATTTCTTGTCGGGATTTTATTCCCCAGTGGCAACGCAATAAAAGACCGATGAAGGGTTATAAATATAAAATCATGAAACATGAAACTATGGTTGGTCTGGTGTTCAGTGGAATTTTTAATGAAAGTTTTGTGAGCTAGTTTTTTTCAATACGAATAACTAGGTAGGAGGCTGAATGCGAATAGAAAGTTAGCTTAGTTTTCAGGCAATAAAACCATGCATAAATATCTAAAGACCCTTTCATTATCCATTGGATGGATGTAAATGGCCAATTCCCAAAGTATACGTCGCTTATTTTTGAAACAGCTTGATTGAAAATATTCAATAGCGTCGTTTTTAAAAAAGCGCTTTTGGAAAGTTGGCTGTCTACGTAGTCCACCTTTATGGATCGTACAACGTAAACTTTTTCGTTTTATCTAACCAAAAAAGCTTTGTAAGTTATAGGAACAATCTGAAAAGTGCATTTATTCCAACTAACAATGCGAAACCAAAATTGGCCACCAAAATTGGTTAGTAAAAAGTGACAAAGGTCGCAGTCCCCTGGAATAACAGAGCGATGTCCAGTTGAATGGGCGACTGGCGACTGGCACCGCTGGTTTTCGATTAATTATGAAGGTTGGCAGTCAAAGGGTTGCCCACAGAATCACTGGAGATAGAATGCCCAGAATAGAGAGAGGAAAACTTATGTGGATGTCCTCTTGCAATTCACAGAGGCATTAGATTTTTTTGGTTTTGCCATTTTCTTGATGTGACATATTAGGTTATTTTGATCGCCACACTTGGAACCGCGCGATCCGAAATCGTGCTGTATTTTTTTTATGGGCAATAGATTTTCGTTTGACCACAATCGCACCTGATGGTAAGTGACAATGTGGCTGAAGTGAAGAGAAGAAGTGCAACTAACTCAAATTGTTCGTTAGTTTGACGATGGATTTGAGTCATTTGCGTGCCTGCATCATTTATTGTCAAGGTTATCTAGTAGAAATCGTTCTCAGCTAGGCCGCCTTTTGTACTTTGTTTAATTTCTCATTTAGATACCTATAAGATTTTTTATTTATGCTCATATCAAATACAATAAACTGTTCATTTATTATTTTATTAGCTGGAGCTAGAAAGCGAATCACGTTCGGTTAATTAGTTATTTCATTATCATGTTTGATGAGATTTGACAGTGACAGTGGCTAAAGGTAAGTAGGTGGGTAGACATTGTATCACAGCCACTGATCAGGAAATCTACGACGCAGTGGAAGCATTAATTTACTGATGAGGAAGTCATTACTTACGCACAATTACAACAGAGTATTCATAACACGTAGGTGTTCAATTGTTGAAAGTGATACGAAGTTTTATTTATATCATGAAAAATATTTCTGACCATAAAAAAACTAGGACTGAGACTCTTGGTCTCGCCTTTGCTCAAAACGTTATAACTATATTCTCATAGTACGTTACATGTTCATTGTAAGTCTAAGCTTTAAATATAATCAGATACGTTTATCTAACCATACAGACTTACATAATATGTAAGTCTGTATGGTTACGTTTATGTTGAATTTTAATTTATTTTTATACTAGCGACTCACCCCGGCGTCGCACGGGTGCAATGCCTAAGAATCGGCCCCCCGGCCGGTACCGCCGCAACCGCTATGCTATATTGCCCTTTACAACATGTAATTTGAATGAATATTTTCGAAGATATTACAGATTTAAAATTCCCTGCATTTTAAATCTGTAATATCTTCGAAAATATTAATTCAAATTACATGTTGTAAAGGGCAATATTGATCTTTATTAAATACACATTGTATTTAAGGTACTAAATTGGATAAGGATTAATGCTGTATTGCTTAAAATCTAAAAAAAGATCTAAGCATGCATTGGGACAGACAGACAGACAGTGGGAGCGATTTTGTTTTATACTATGTAAAGATACCGTCTGTTTATTTCTCTGTATGTTATGTACTAGATATGTACTATTTTATATTCTGTGTTGCATCAGGTTTGTATGATTAGAGGTTTTCCTTTCTCTATTTCTACCGGTGCACAGCAATGGGGCAGCAGACATACTGTGAATTAGGTGAACTAGCAAAATAGAATGGAATGTCCCCAATAACGCAATTAGGTTTACGCATCAACGTCATGTATTCAGCATGACATACTGATTTTCATGGCATTTTAACAACTGAAACATAATTTTCGTGATTATTGACACTTAAATAACGGGATATTATTGGTGCATGTGCCGTAACCAGTAGAAAACTCACTCAGTTTGCTATTGTAACTTAAGCTCGTATTATGAGAGCTTGTTCAGTCATCGATATATACTTGAGTAACGCTTTTCTATGACATGAGCGTTACTCAAGTAGATCTATGACTGAGCAGCGACCCAAAGTTGATCTTGGCCTCCGACACAAGACTTCTACAGGCCACTCTGTTCTTCGAGTTCGTGGAGATCGGTTTCTACTTGGTCAATTCAACTATAGGTACAGGCAACCATCATATCTACGCCTCGCTGATAGCATAGATCATGGTTATGATAATGAATAAAGCGTATGAGGGAGTAAAAGCAAACACCAAAAGCTTTGGTACAAAATACTCCGTTATAGTTTGGAGGAACAGGTTATTCTACTGTTTTTAATTCTGTGTTTCCAACTACGAGTCCAGTATTGCTCGTCTGGTTAATATCGCTGACTGCCATTGGCTATAAGTTACAACGGTGTTGCGTAGCACGCTTCAACTGCTCTGTACAATTGATTGCTATTTTTGTAAAATGTGTAAATGTTTGTTTCTTTTAAAACTGTTATAAAAACATGTTTTATCATCTTTAATGCACTGTTATCTTTAATGCTGTGTTTCCCTGAAATTTCGAATATTTCTAAATATAATAAACATTTTTCTTCCTATTCGTATTCTTTTACACGTAGGTAAGGACTCTTGCATTATTTAACATTGTACAATTTTTCACAAATTTCCTTTGCTTGTTTCTTTTTCAGCAAAACCAGTGATTTGTCATGGAATGTAAATCTTTTGAAATTTCAAAACAATAATAATTAAAGAATACACGTATAAGGACACCATTATGAAGAAAAACGTCTCTAATTCTAAGGAAAAAGTGTCATAAGAGGAAAAAAAACTAAATTCCAAAAATCGTAGAACAAACGTTGACCCCTCGATGTACAGATCCGCCCCCTGTATAATGATTTGGAATTGTAGGGATATTTTAACATTTTTCCTGGAACACTCTAGTCCAGAGATTCATTATTACGGATGTTTTATTTTCGTGCATGGCGTTCATTAATTGTTCTACAACAAAACTCCTAGTGAGTTGCAAAAATTATCAGTAAATAAATTCAAACAAATTGTCAAAACCTTGCTGTGCAAAAAAGCTTACTATAAAATTTCAGATTACCTAGAGAATAAAAAAGCTTGGGACGGGTTTTGCTTCAACTCGAAAAATAACAATTAACAGGATAAAGGTTTCTTCGCTTTTTTACGTTAGTCTAGCGAAGCTACGAAGCGACAGAAATCAAAAAATATAACTTTATTTCCGTGTCAGTGTTTAATTTTATAATTTAACCTTTTCTAAGTGTACCTACATTTATCGTATTTATGGAAATAAAGAGTTTTTGATTTCATGCTTAAAATAAACCAATTGTTTAGATGGAAAGTTCGCTTGTTTATTCAAGCAATCTGCATATATGTGACATTTTTTTCACTAAACATGTTATTTTATTATTACTTATTAATTGTGGGAAGTTTTAATTAGCCGTTAGTTACCCACCATTTCTGTAATTATAACTATATTATATAAGTATTAACCTAGCTGTTAGTTTCCCTAAAATTGTAAAATAAAATAAAATAAATAAATTTTTACTCTGGGTATTTTAGTTTCGGTGTAGCTAGCTCATGCTACGTGAAATATTGGTTTTTTTATTCTGTATGTAGTGGCAGAGACAGACCAGACAGTCAGCAAAAAATATAAATCAAAGCAGAAAAGCACTTTAATCCCCAAAAATAATGTTATTTCCTCAACTTGTAAATAATTCAAAGTTCTCTTCAGTGCACACGTGGCTGACGTGTGCGAATTGAGGGAGGATTATATGTTGTTATTTGAAGCTTCTTTATAATGTGGATCTTATTATTGGAAACTTTTTGATCTCCCGTTTTTATTTTATAAAAATTTACTTTGCTTTTTATATTGTTCATCATAAACAGCAAGGCAGAGTTTTTCACAAATCCTGAAAGTTTATAAAGCTCTCTTTACAAAAAAAAACTTTTATAAATAGGTTGGAAATTAGGAAAAATCTACTTTGCTATGCTAATTTCCAATACAATTCCTAGAGATTGTATGATTTTATCGGTAAATAGATACAGGTTCTTTTTAAAGACTAGAATTGACGGTCTTGTTCCATAATGCAATTATTTTCATCGGGTTATCAAGAATATTTACAGAAAAAGTGCAAGTACTAACAAAAGTTCAAACAATTAGTTCGATACATATCTATCAAAATATAAGATTGTTTTTGGTATTGATTTCCTTAGCTAGCCTAAAACAATAATATTACATTTATGGTGTAATAAACTAACTCCCTCGATACACTTTGCCACCCCTACAATGAGACGGAAATCCTGCGTTTTTCGTTAATTCGGAGGAACCCCAGTAGTTGGGAAATTCGCAAATTACGAAGAATAGTGCAGTGTCTCAAAGAACAAAGAATGTAGTTAGCAGACACATAGAAAGGTACCAACGTCGTTTGAGTAAGGCACTGAATCCAGTGAAAGATCCAGTCTGTAATCTGGATTGGGTTTCCTTTTCAATCAGGAGCGCTCCGATTCTCTTATGAAGTAACTTTTTTATGTTTAGAATGGTAGAAGCCTTTATTCACAAAGAAAATTACACTAGTATTTACAATTGAAACAACTGAGCTAACTGCAGACTGTTGCAAACAATCTACAGGTAGCTCAACTGATCCATATCAATACCAGTCGGAAGCGTCCCCAAGACGCTGGCTACATTGCCCCGCATGAAGTAACTTACATTATATACCCTAAATCCGCTTGCTTTATGATTTTAGCGGATTTCATTTCATTTATTCCACCGTAGGTAGGTACATATTATTTATATACACTTGATGTTGCTGAAATAAAATTTACTATTATTGCATAATCAAACATAATAATCAAACAAATTCAATCATGACGGAGATTTTTGACACACGGAATTTTCGATAATCAAAAATAAGTTTTGTATAGTTTGACAAGTCACTTAATTTTACTTAATTATTTAATTTTATGCTATTTTAGATTAGGAACTGAACTTGGCGAATTAATTGGTTTCTTGTTCCAGTTCCTCATAGATGCAACGGGCAGAGTTAATTGAATGCCAACCAAATCAAGCACGATATGCTCCGAACATTGAGTTTTTTGCTACATGAAATTGAACCTCGGAGAAAGCGACTATTTTTCGTGTTTGCAATTCCCAGCCAATCTATCATGGATCCGTCAACAACCAAACAACACCAAGACTACTGGGCAAGTATCCCAGATTGTAGACAGTCGAAGGAGGCCTTCCCGGCTTTAAACCCGAGATTCTCCCGAAAACTCCTCAATCTGAAGCGTGAAAAACTCCGACAAATCGTCGGTATTGTCACAGGACACTGCATGCTTAATAATCACCTATTTAATCTGGGTATTACGGACAGCCCCCTATGCAGAGGGTGCATGAACGCAGAAGAGACGGCCACGCATGTGCTTGTAGAGTGCGATAGCGTTGCTTCTGAACGATTACAACACCTTGGGACACCGAGGACGCCTAGGGAGGCATGCACCGGCGTCAGCGAGCTGCTGGCCTTCCTGGAGGACATCGGGTGGTTAGATTAACAGCCCCCCCCCCCCACCTGCCACACAAAAAGGCCCCACCTGTGGCCTAGTTGCGGAAACCAGTCCAGAAACAAGTAGTTCCCAGCCAATCGAATATTCCTACCATGGTCAGTCATGTGACCGCCTCTATCCCTCTCTCTGAGCGGTCATCGTTGCTCTAGGGTCCGGTCAGTCAGCGGGGTGCAACTATGGGGCGCACAATCACGAAATGCTTTTTATTTTTTCAGTCCTTCACTTTTATTGCCTCATCAGGGTAGTGTAGTGCGCAATAACTGAAGGTTTATCTTACTTTTTGGGATAATAACCTAAGTTTCTTCAAATACAAGAAGGCTCGGGAAACACGTCAACCTCACCTCAGCAGCTTCTATTAGTCCACTGCTGGACGCAGGTCAACCCCTTATGTGCCTTATAGGCTTTTATCTCATGGGAGGTAATGCCCCTAATCCCCATGCTGGGTATGCGGGTTGGGGATCGCAGTTCGTTGGTAGAATTGTTCTGCAGGGGCGATGCTGCCCGCCCCCCGGTGGATATCCCTTAGTCGCCTCTTACGACACCCGCGGGAAGAGTTGGGAAACACACTTTGCAATAATATTATAAAAATGCGAAAGTTTGGATGTTTGTTACCTCTCCACGAACCTGGCAATCATTTTACTAATTTAAACCAATTGATACACGGTAACTTGCCACACCGACTGGACTTTGGATGAGCTAGTTTCCGCAGTTTATATTCATAATTTCATTCTTTTTTTTTCTGTTTTCGAACTCGAATGTGCACCTTTTGTTGTGAATTGTTGAAGGGTTTCTGTTTCAAGGTACTACGTTGCTGTTTTTGATTATTGTTATTAGTTTTAAAGTTTGATACATAACGTCGTTGTTTACAAAAAAAATCTTGTTTCTTAAATCGGAGTAGAAACTCGTACTAGAGTACCTTCTCGATTTTGTCCTGCGCCTAACCCCTCCCCGATCGTGTCGGTCTGCCGTCCCATCGGATTATGAGAGTGAGGGAATAGAGAGTGCATCTGTGTTTGCACGCACACTTGTGCACCGCCCTTATTCGAAATTCGGCTAGGAGGGCATCACCATCACAATACACTACAAAGGTAGATATTTTTATCATACATAGAAAAGATCCAGAACACCCAGAACAAATATCTGCCGAACGTACAAACATTTGTTACGAGGTAATGATGGCCCAATATGTGGAATACTGTTAAACTGTTACAGGTGTGTGCAAATTGTAGGTGGCAGCACTGTTTAATCAATGTTCGTAATTACATGCCAAAATCAAATATTAACTAGCGCATAGCGACATGTGCGTAGTTAATAGAACATACTAGATTAACGACGATGATTACCTCCTTTGTTTAAGGTGGGTAATTAATATTCGTAGACCCTATGGCGTAGTGAAGAATTGATTCGGATGTAGGAGTATTTGGTTCCCGCCGCGGGACAAATGTTATAAGAGGCACATTGCAGCCATTTGTGCGAATAGGATAGAATTAGAATAGGAGATAGATTTCGCGTTCAAAGGAGCGGGACAGAGCATACCTTTTTGGAAAGGCGTAAGTATGCGCAAAAATTCAAATTATTGTTTATTACAAGAAAACTAGGTAAACAACTACTATAAAACTGGCTCAGAAGAAACAAATAGTTAGTAACCTACAAATCAAAACATAAGTCATTTCGTATTGTGTTAGTATAATGTTCACTTGTTTCTTGTAGGTACGTGTTACTAAGTAGTCTTTTTATTTATTTTTGATTTTATTTGTGGTGTAGTGTTTAATAAATACTTTTTCTTTCTTTCTTTCTTTCTATTTCAATAGACCGTAGGGCTCGTAAGATCTCGAAATAATTTTAGGTGCAATTACAAGTTTAGGTACTCTGTCTAAAAGGTTTTGCGTCATCTTAGTGTACACGGGAAGGAGTCCAGACCAGACTATATTAGACCACAGAATATCTTTGATCTTACGTTAATAAAAATCTCATAAACGATTATTTTACGTAAATTCAAAGATATTTAATTACATAACTTAAAATAACTAACTTTAACAATAAGATAAATAACGAAAACAATTGTCATACAAAGCGATGAAGTAAATTAAGCGTAAATTAATTACCAAGTTGGAAACACCAGAACTACATAACCTTCAAAACAATTAAATTCTAAAAGCTCAAAAGTTAGCTCAACTTTAGTCGTTGTTATGCAAACTGGGACGCGATCATTGTGCCTCTAACGCCCCGTAACACCACTTCCGACTGTTGCCAACCTAACAATACTAACGCGCTGAAAATCCACTTCCGGTGGTAAAAGTTTTCCGCTTACAGTGGAAGTAAGCTGACGTTTTCGTTTCGTTTTAAAGAAGCTAGGTACCTTTTTCTTCAGATTGAAATTTGTGTCCTTTTAAAAGCTTTAAAACTTATATTTTCTCAAACTACTTATTTGTAGGTGAACAGTTACGACTTATAAAAGATTCAGATTTATAAATCGCAGATGGAACTTTAAAGGCAGCTTTTAGTTTGAATCAATACCAACCTAGCTTATTAAGTTTGAAATAATCCGGGTTTCGAAATTAGAATTGAAAGCTCGACTCTCCCCTCACTAGACTATTTATAAATGAATCACTTCAAAGGTGAACTAAGCTTTCCTTCTCACCCCCACAGTCCCTACATCCATGGATGCAGATATGCGTCACGTGTCGCGCCACAAGTCGCGCCGTCTGGTCGCTTGGCAACCTCCTCTCGGTTGCTGACCTCCTGGTACTTAGAGAGATGGATTGCCGGTAATCAATTGTAATATATCGATTTCCGGACACCATAGATGCACGGTAAGTGGTAGGTGTTAATCTTGTTTTATTGGCGACTGTTCAGCAATGATTTCTAAGTAGGAAGGTATGTATTTAAAAAAAAACGATTAAACCTTTAATATACAGGGTTGTTGGTAATTCACTGGCACTACGTGAACTGCTGGGTCTGCCTATCATCACGAACACGTTTGTGAAGACACCAGGTCATAAACTTGGTATGAACTTGGTAGAAGGTACCCCCCGTTTTTAGGAGAGGCTTTATTGAAACTTAGTAACCTTAAAAAGGGGCGAATTGAAAAGGATTTTTAAAGTGTTCGATTTATGTCTGGTGAAACGTTTATGACTAGGAGTAGTTTGTTATCAGAGCCGAGATCTCAGCCAGGCAATTACCAACTCGCTAATGCCACCTAAGCACTATTCCTCGGTAACTTCGTGTATCTTGTAGTCCAATTACATAGCTCCAGCTTAGGTACACCCTAATAAATACTTCAGATGGGAATTGGGTAGCGAGAACGTAAGAGATTTATGTTGGTGTTAGTCAATAGTTTGATAACCTGAGCAAGGTTGAGAATAATTTGGATGCAGGCTTGTTTGAGTGCCTTGCTCATTACTTCTTTTTTGAAAATAAAGTCCCCCGCTGCGTCTGTCTGTAGATACGTCAGAACGCGATAAAGTTCAAAACTACCGAAAAGATTTTGATATGCTTTTCACCAATGGACGGGTGATTCACGAGGAAATCTATTTGGGTTTATTTTTGTGTAACTTGGCTGAAATATGACGAAAATAATTGAACATGTTGGACAAGTCATGTTTACTGTGAGTTGGTCCGGCATTATTTTAAAATGATTCCCCTTTTTATAGATCAAAAAACTGCTCTGCTTGCTATCCGTCGAAAACGGGCCGAGTTGCTTGTTCGTTACTATTCTAAGTACATACGTCACAAAATTGAAATAAATCCTGACTAATTTAAAGCTTGCTTCAGTTATAGCTCGTATCTCATTGAAATGAACGAGAGTCCTTCCGTGAGGGAAATTCATTAGTCCAATGAGGCTTTTAGAAAATACTTAGTTCGACCAGGCTGAAAAGAAGGCGTTTTTAGTTTGAAATTAAAATGGCATAGACCCTGTATAGGTTGACATGACACAGCCCTTTACCCAACAGACCAAAACCTTTATTCTTCTGCGAAAGATCCTTGCCATATACAGGGTGAAATTTTTTGACGGGTAGTAGTAGTTTCTGTGGAAAACACCCATTTTCTCGAAATCTGTAATTTTTTTGAAAATTTGAGAATGAGGATGATATTTTTTCTAATAAGGATGGATAGTTTTCTCAGACCATTTTCATGTAGCTTCAAAGGTGAAGGTTGCCCTTACTGATCCGTCCAAAAATTCCACCCTGTATTATTGAATTCTAAGGTAAATACGGTTCTTCTTTTCTGGAAAACGTCTCATTAATTGCGGCTCAAATACAGACTTCAACTAGTAATTTCTCCAATCTGTGGGCTTTTCAATTTTCCCAACGTAACGTACAAAATACAAGTTCTCCATAACTATTCCCTAGTGAATCTATTGTTTAAAGTAGCGATAGTCACGTTCCTAGCTACTTTCAACGACAACTTAAACCTACACCAAAGCTTTTTATTTCTAATTCCCAAACCTTTCAACATTCCCAACGTCCAATGGAGCAAAAACATTTACCCCACATAAATCTTCTTATCAGTACTTAAACACGTACAATGTGACCCTTGGAATACAAACGTAGTTGGGACTCAGGTAATTCAGGGCCTGGACTCTGATCAACTATTTAGATATCCTCGGAACGATACCACAGTCGAATCTGAACTAACTTAAGGTTGAGATTCGATCAGAATGTTCTGAAGTCGTTGCCTCAGAGTTGGGTCGATAGGGGTTGGTGCAGCCTAGGATTAAACAGATTAGTGACCAAACAAATTAATACCTATGGGATTTGATAGCGGTGTAAATGCGTTAATTTGGACAGTTCGTTTTGTTTTTAGTTACGCCGTTATTATGTGGTAACGCTCCTCTACGGTCGCATTGTAAAACGGGCGGAAGACAAACATTTAGACAAACCTTTTATGGTTTATAGTGAGTAGTAATACTCTGTATGTTTTTATTAACATACACAATTACAATGAAACAAAAGAAACAAATTAGTACTAGTAATAAGTAAATACTTTTTTTTTTGTCTCGTCGAGGAAATTCATTCACGAATAAACTGGTGGGGGGGGGGGCAGAATTATGTGGGCCCTCGACGCCCTGAAAAGGACGTAATACCCACTAAAACCTGTCCGGTGTCCCTCTCTCGCCATTTTCGCCGAACCACGGGAACATAATAAGTAAATACTAGTACTAATTATTATTCAGTAAATACAAACTCGTATTTAGTAAATACTGGTACTAATTTCCTTCTATTCTTCTCTGTAAATACAATTTACAATTGAAATAGTTGAGCTAACTATAGCAAACAATCTAGAGGAAGCTCAACAGATCCATTCGGAGGCGCCCCAAGACGCTAGTTGCATTGTCGGTTTTTGATAAATTAATAAATACAATACAATAATGCTGCAACGTATCTTGTCTCTCTGGGCTACGGGTTCTATTTATAGGCAGGGGGGTAACAAACAAATTTCTCCCATGCCAGACGTCAAAAAATGCAAATTTCGGTGTATTTTAGAAATATAATTTATAAGTGCATACACTCGCGCGAGATTCAAAATGCAAAATTCTTTGTAGTTTCTTCTGGGTTCTATAAAACTAATGGAAAAGCAATTTGCAAAAAATCGTAAACCATTTTTATGAACCAATTATAAAACTAACTACGCTTCACTTGTATTTTGGGAGCACTGGGGAATATTTTGATTTTTAGCCCATTATCTCTTATTATTCCAAATGCTCTAAAAGTACCAGTTAATCGAACTTGGTTTTATCATAAGAAATGGTTAACGATTTGCGGCAAATTACTTTTCCGTTACTTTTATTCCGTGTAGAAAGCCACAAAATAATTTGCATCTCGCGCAAACACGAAACGATCCACCCTAAGATTCTGTATCATTACATTACCTTATCCCAAACTTAAAATCAATATCACTAAATATTTAAGTAACGTTGTCCTTTGGGTAATCCCTGCTTACAATGTTACGGGCCATTAGGACGGACGTCAACCGGGATTATACCTCTATGTTAAGGTACTTTGGAGTGTAGCATCAAAAGTTTTCCGAATTTTAGACTAATCATGTCATTTTTGTAAATCCATCATCTCCATAGCCGGTTGATATCTCCATCGACGAAGATGTCAACCAACGACGGATGACGGGCGCATGGCAGTTTAACGTAGACATCGAGCACATGAACGTAGGTAGAGTGCAGTCATCTACATAATATGCCATTGCCAAAATATGCCATTGCCATAATATGCCATATAAGGTTTGAGCTGTATGAATAAAAATAAAAATCTGGACCTTCACCCACTGCGCCACCGAGGTTGGCGACTTTATAACATTCAAATGTTTTCAAGGTCCTGGCCTCATGTTAAACTTTAGAAGTAATTCTAAGCTTAAGGCAAGGTATACCTGCAGCAGTAGGTGTAAAGGCCAACGTGCGCCTGCCAAGCCGCCTCGCTCGTGTTTTTTTGTTTTTAAACATGGTCATTAAGAAAATCGTTTAGAAATATTTAGTGTCTTTAGTTGGGTACAAAAAAGTAAAATATCAGAAGGTAGTTCGCTAGTCATAATATTGAAAAACATAAGAAATACGGGGATTTTTTCTAACGAGTGAAGTTCATTCAGATCTTGTAACTAAATGCGACTTTGATTAGATAAGATCCTTAAGCAATATATGTATATCTTTTTTTTCAGAATTTTAAACTATTTTCTAACTCTTAGATGATTTAAAAATCACAAAAATATGGCTTCTGCTGGCCACTTAGCCTAATAATCGTTTTACTGCGAATTACAGGGCAATTGTATAAAATGTGATTGTAATTCATGAAAATCAAATTAATTATAGATATTTACTGGCAATTGAAGAAGCAATCGAGCGCTGATGACACAATTATACGCCAGTCGCCGTCATCAATCATACTTTGTGTAAATAAATCATCATTTACGGTGAATCGGTGTATTTGGACAATATGAATAGGTACCCGTTTAGACGGGTACCTAACATGGTCATCTCATCCACGCAAATTTCATTCACTTTGGATGAGTGGACTCCTTGAATAATTATTATTATATTCGTGCCTTAACTCATCCAATTTCTACTTATAAAAGTACCATGATGCTTTTGAAGAAAATAAAAGACAATGTTGATGATATGTAGAATATTTTTTTTAAATCAACACTAGACATAATAACGTCATAATAATTTTACAATTCATGGGTATTTGTTGCGTCATTTAACTTTAATTTTCAGACCTTTTATACACTCGAGGACTATTTTAATTCTATAATACGCAATTCCGTGTTTATTTCGGCTAATTTACTGGTATGGTACTCTAATACACAGAAACAGACTACCAATTTGCACAAAATAAACGAAACGAAGCACGTAAATGCGTATTAAGGAGAATTAAAACTAGGTCGCCGGTGACGGGAATACTGAAACCAGGGCCAAATAATCACAAGAAGAACCCGTAAATGAGCTAAAAATGTTTTCTGATCACATCACACCTCATTTATCATCTTACGTGATGATAAATGTATAATAAGTACTAGTAATAAGTACGTAATAATAAGTACTCCACAGTTGAACATACGCCTCCCCTTCCCGTATTACTGGCGTTTTTCACGAGAGGATATTGCGTGTAAACCTGTTTCGATTAAAGGAATCAAAAGGTCATTTCAAAATTTAATTCGAACCTTGTTTGGGGGATATGTGTTAAAAAGTGATCGTATGTCTGCTGACGAAAGAGAGAGAGAGACTTATAATTAGGCCATGTGTGAGCACATCAACTCATTTGTTTCTCGTTTCTTTATAAATAAATAATGCTGGACAATTCACACAGCATTATCTAGCCACAAGCTAAGCAGAGCTTGTGTTATGGGTACTAGATAACTGATATACATAATACAATACACTACATAGATAGATATTTTTTATTATACATAGAAAAACATCCAGAACAACCTGGACAAATGTCTGCAGATCGTAAAAACATTTGTCCCGAGGCGGGAATTGAACCTGCAACCTCCTTTCCGGTTTGATTCCCGCCTTGGGACAAATCTTAGTACGTTCTGCAAATATTTGTTCCGAATTTTCTGATATTTTATTTCTGGCCTTGCTTCTGACATTGCCGTTTTCTATGTATTCTATGTAAAATTTGTTTTATAAGGTGATGAATAAAGCATTATCTATCAATCTATATATTTTCTATGTATAGTAAAAATATAATGTATTAAATTGAGTATAGCAGTCATCTAGTTCCCATTAAACAAGCTCTCCTTAATTTGGGACTAGATAATGCTGTGATTGTGGATTGTCATGTGTGTGGATTAACCAGCATTATTTATTTATTTAGCTTGACCAAATTATGTGAGAAACTGTGCACTTTCATGATTCTTTTTTATCGTAATTTTTTGCCATCGTTTGGGCACATTCAAGGCACCAAAGAAAAAGTTTTGATTTTTAAGTATAATTCGAGTTTTTAGCCACGTGTGTTCAAGGCCTAGTTTGATAACTGAACTCGTTAGGTTCGCCCCTTAATTCCACTATAGGATGCTTATCATCACTGAGCACTAAAGTAGGAAGTTATGTCGTAAATAGTAGTACAATGGACCTCTCATTGCATAAAACGATCTTTTCCGGACTCTAGACGATGACGAATGAACCACGAGAGACAAGTCTTGAGAAATAAATAGAAATGGCCATATTTATTGTGAGAAGCTTTCAAGCTTTGACTCTTTTTTTAGCATGATGGATTGGCGTTTTGAAAAGAAATGACTTATTGCAATTTTTGTGGGAAAGGGTTATAATTTTTGTTTTGAGAAGTAGATATTATTGAAACCAAATACTTAAATGTTTAGTTCGTTCTTATTTGTTTAAAAAAATGAGTAAGTAGTCACGCTCAGTCGTATCCAGGTAATCGACACGGCAGGCAAAATATAGTCACATCACACTTATTTTATAACGGGTATCATTTAAACGGTCAGCCATTTATAGAGGTTATGGTCAGCAGAAAAAGTAAATTGAGCTGCATCTAGTAGATACGTGTAACTACTACGATACAAAAGTTTGGATGAATGGATGTTTGGAACCTCTTTACGCCAAAAAGAATGATCGTCTCAGGCTGAAATTTTGCGTACATGTACGTAGCCTTCTATACCTTCCGAGCCTAAAATGACATACCTATAGGCTACTTTTAATCCCGAAAAAAACGCGTGCAAAGCCGCGAGCATAAGCAAGTTATCGATAAACTAATACCATTTTCTAATAAAATAAGTTTTGCCTCTTTGAAGTCCAGCATTATCGACCTTTGGCGGCAAACTAAACTTTTCCTTATCAAAGGGACTTTTAGTACAAATGGTGGAAACGCTTTGACCCTTAGCTACAGAATAAGTAGCAGTTCGTGCATTACATTGAAAGCCATGGATATAGTAAAGCTGACGTTATCTCGGGTTGTAGATCTCTTGTACAATTCAGTTATTTTGGAACCTTCACTTTTCGCTTGTAATAGATTCTACGTTGGTAATTCCGTGGATGAGTTTAGAGCGGGATCAGCTGACTAAAGAGCCATAATTTTAAGCTTAACTATTTCAATCTCTGAAATTTTGAATGTGGTTTCGTACAGCGGGTTAGAAGGTCTAATGCTTTCGTGGATGGGATTAAGTCAAAAATTTTAAAATGTAATTGGGGGATGAGCGGATCTTTAGCAGAAATAAAATAGTAGAATAATTTTTTTGGTGATTATATTACTCAGATCAAAGTATCACATCGTATTCCTCTAAGTGGGCACCAAAAAGCATCGTTTTATGCACTTAGGCTTAGAGAATTAAAAAAACCCCATAAAAGTACGAGTACGTCCACCCTGAGGCAATACCCGCTCGCCGAACGCCGTCCGCTCGGTCTTTCGAAAAGTGATGAGTCGAAAATAAAAATAGAAATAGTAAATATTACAATGGTATTTCGTGGTCACTAACTCATTAAACAACAATCAACCCAAACTCATTAGTCATAAGGATTATCATTACAAGTCTTTGTAAAATCTTAGGGCTGGACAAGATTTATCGATGTATCTTCCGCGATGACTTGATAATGAGTTTCCTTTTGTCGTAGAAAATCAATATCACCCTATTTCTTATTTGATAGTAATCTATGGTAAAAAAAGGGATTTTCTAAATGATTATTTTGTAAGGCTAAAGTAGTAAATACTCGTATATTGAAATTTGAAATCTATGTCGTCGCTCGTCGTGGTTTTTGTAGCGTTAATCGATTTTTGATCTAGACAAAAACTGTTAGCAAATCTGTGTTGCACCCCGCCCTGCGTAATGAATTGTGAAATCGAAATTCGCTTGGTGTTTTTGTAACGTTTTTATAAAACCACAGGACAAACAAAGGAGCTTGTCAGGCCTTATTGTAATTTTATCTGAAATCTAAAAATACTGAAAATGGTCACAGGAAAATCTATTCTTTTCAATATTTTGTTAATGAATTCTGTCACTCACTTTCTGTCATTTTAAAAGAGCACAAAATATATTTAAGCCATTGTTTTAACCAAATTTTTTATAGATTGGACAACTTTTATCATCATTTAATTAAAAAGGAAGTACCTTAGACCTTCTAAACGTACACTTGGACTGTGCATAAACGTCAAATTTTTAATTAAATTATACCTTCTTCTTTTTAAGCTATAGAGTGGAGTCAAAAAGAAACCTCTATCTTCTAAGTTTATATTTTTTATCTTTAATCATATAACATTTTATTCATCAGTATGTAAACAAAACAAACTAGCATAAACTATGCCCCGAATACAAATTGGTCTCATACGAATCGCTCCCAAAGTTCTTCCTTGCACTTCTGGCTGTCAAAACTTCCCGTGTACAAGACTGAAACAGATTCCTACACTGTTTAACTATGTTTGGCTCAGCAGCGGCGCATCTGTAACTTTGGCCATGTTTTAAAAAGTTGTAAACCTTTCATCTTTCTACTCTTTAACCGCGGCCAAAATACTACAATTATATTATGAGAACGAAAGAAAAAGGTCCGCTGCTTTGTCCGCGATCAGATATTTTTTTTAAGAGGCTTGTAAGAGGCGGGCGCTGAGTTTGGTACCGCTTTAGGATAGGACAAATTACGATCTGCAAAAATTTCTTCTGGATTTCTTTGACAAGAATGTGTGTCGTCATAACACAATCTTTGCAGCTAGTAGGTACCTACTCGTAAACCCTGATTTAAGAACGCACCAAACATACCTATCACCGTAGGGCCTTTATTCACACACACTTTATTCGCCGTGAAAATCTACGGTTAATTCGCCGTGTGAACGCACGGTCGTCGTCGGTGTTGTATGGATCACTATGGAAGCTTGTCGACACACCGGTTTTTTCGCCGTAAAAATCTACGGTTTATTCGCCGTGTGTATGCACGGCACTGTCAACATCCTTCCACAGTGATGTACTTACGATCTGCGAATATTTCTTCTGGATTTCTTTGATAAGAATGTGTGTCGTCATATTACAACCTCAGCAGTTTAGTAGGTACTACATACTCGTAAACCCTGATTTAAGAAGGCACCAAACAACCTATCACCACAGGGCCTTTGTTCACACACGTTTTATTCACCGTGAAAATCTACGGCCAATTCGTCGTGTGAAGGCACGGTCGTCAGTTTCGTATGGATCACTAATATCACTATGGAAGCTTGTTGACACACTGGTTTTCTCGCCGTAAAAATCTACGGTTAATTTGCCGTGTGACGCCACGACACTGTCAATATCCTTCCACAGTGATCCATACAACGATGACAACCGTGGTTTCACACGGCGAATTAGGTGTAGATTTTCACCGTGAAAATATACGGTTGTTTCGTCGTGTATGGCACGGTGTAAGGCACGGTCGTCAGTTTCGTATGGATCACTATGGAAGCTTGTTGACACACCGGTATTTTCGCTGTAAAAATCTACGGAAAATCATTAGCCGTGTGTATGCACGAGGCTGTCAACTTCCTTCAATAGTGATCCATATAACAATGGCGACCGTGGTTTAACACGGCGAATTGGCCGTAGATTTTCACGGCGAAAAAACCCTGAGTGAACAAAGGTTTTACCTTTGTTAGGACACCTGTAGTTGTGTTCGTTACAGTGATAGTTTCGATACATCAACTCAGTAAGAACAACAAAGCCCCGTTAATTAAGTAGGTAGGTCTAGTAAACTTCACCAATTCACTCGACTCTATAGTACAAAGCAAAGGTAACAAAGGTTACCCCGGTGATATTGATTACCGATTTGCTCTTAAAGTTCCCCTGTTAGGTGGTAATAACAGAGGACCATCTGTGCCGGCTCTCCCCTCCAAGGGATGCGTCAGTTTGGCCGTGTTATTTGAACGTCTTTCAACAATAGCTGTCTATTTAGCGGTGGGTATTATGAAAGAACAATGTTAGAAAACATGTTTGGTATATTTTTCTGAAGAAAGTAAACAGCAAACATGCGGAAAACTTTATGAGAACTCTATGTAGGTAGGTATGTATATTATTAATAAGAACTAATGTAAGTAGGTTTGTACTTAAAGGGAAAAAAACTGATTCTTCGTTTCCTGGAAGAAAGGTTCCAACGTTTGCAAGTGCAATGCTCAGTGGATGACTAAAGCTAGAACCACACTATTGCGGCGTGGCGTGATGTGGCGCGTCAGAAGCAAGTTATAATTATTTCATTATCATGTAGAGACACTTAACAACGCACACGTAACATGTTACGTTAGTGTTTCTAACCATTCTAAATGTATGAAACCGATAAGCTATTGACGCGTCACAACACACCACAATAGTGTGGTGCCACCTTAATTTGACCATCTTGTTGCTAACCATGAAGGTATCAGAGGTCAAATCAAAATTAAAACATTTCAATTAACAAACAATCAAAATTATAACTCGTCAGCAAAATTAAAAGCTTATCGCTCAAGGGAGGTGTACTGTGACAATGACAATCAAGCAAGGCCCCTGAGGCCACGGAGGCCATCTGGCCAGCTTTTAATCTAAAAGCACCTAAAAGCCATTCTATGTTACCGCAAGTCTCGCTTACAAGGATGGAAGGCGGTGCACGATGTAGTGTTGGAACAGTATCATAGCTTATAGGTTTAACTAACTTAGGGCCTTTTCAATCCTCAGTTACGTCGCGACGACGACGCGTCGTCCAATAGCTATCTAGCGTGTAAAGTTATCTGTCTATTTATCGGTCAAATAAATATTTTCAACTTTTCAAAACGTGTATTTGCCATTTGACGTCTATTGATCACCACGCAGTACGCTACGTATTGCGTACCTAGTGCGTACTGCTCTTTACCGCTGACTCACACTTTGTTGGAACACAAGACTGCTCTAGACGTTTTTCATACGATTAAGCGTCCGGCACCGCATAACGCAGTGTACTGCATAGTGATCAAGGGACCTACGCTTTACAGGCTACTTGGTCGTATAGAAATGTAGTCCAAAAGATACCGACCCAAAGATACGTAGCACTGAAGAAATATTTTTTTGATTTACTATAAGTACAAATAGCGGCACGAAACTCTAGCGCTAACCGTTATTGCGCAGAAGTCAAAAATTAAGCACCACAGGGTGTGCAGTATCATTTGCTCGACCATTTGCTCAGCGCTAAACTAACGTGCCGCTACCTGTACTGTGTTTGATATTTGTGATAATATTATCACATCGTAATCCAGTAGGTCCATGAGTTGCTTTTCGTATGCTAATAGTTCTAGTACCTAGTCTCGAAATTTAAATATTTTACAATGCTAGACCGGCCAAGTCATGTTGTGTGAACGTGACACGCTTATTTCTGTACGTACAGTAGGTAGGTACGGTTACGGTAAGTACAGGCTGTCGATCTCTGTCAAACCTCGCTCGTGTAGAAATCTTGTAAGTAATGTAAATTAGAAAGGTACCTAAGAACCTTCGACCGACAGTCTTTATCGACTTCCAATTTCTTAACTTTAATCTGTTTTTTAAGTTTTACGGAACAAATAAGGAACAAAATGAGACCATCTCGGCATCACCTCTGTGTATATTAACAGAAGAATCATCAAATCGGGTCAAAATTGATATCCGAAATAGAAGCGAACATACACAACAACAACATACAATACAACTGACGAACCTCTTGTCCTTTTTTCTAAGTGGATTAAAAAGCTGAGCTACTGCACCTTTTCAACCCTATTGTGTGCCGCCACGAAGCGGCCGCGCCGCGCCGTAGGGAAATGAATAGGCCCGCTCATTTTTCTGACGCACTTACACTAAATCAATCATTGCCACAAGTGAGTGGGGAACACAATAGGTCCGTTTTGGAAGATTGACTTTTGCCTTTTCTCTTTTCTTTTGACATAACGAGCTGTACTGTTTTTACGTTTGTAAGAACGTGTAACGGTTTTGTTAGTTTGGTACATTTTCTGTGAACAAGTCTGTTATTTCATTCTATTCGAAATTGTAGGTGTACACAATAAACTCTCGAAAGTTTTGTGTACATTTTCTATGAACAAGTCTGTTATTTCATTCTATTCAAAATTGTTGGTGTACCCAAGAAACACTCTAATGTTTTTTCTGACTATTTCAGCTTTCTTCTAGTTTCAGTAGGTTAACAAGAATTTTTCCTGAAGAAATTTTTAAGAAATTACCAGCTACTAAACATCGAAAACAAAATACGCAACAGCGAAATGGAATAAGTCCAAGTTTTTGGCAGTTATATTGCAAATAAACTATTCTGGTAAGAGTTCCAGGCGTAAGTTGCGACGCGAGAAATTGCTAGACTCCAAAACTATTTATTGCTAGGTGCAGCACTTACAGAGTTTTATGTTGGTAACACCTACTTTTGTAGTTGCACCAAGTGACCATAGCTTAAACACTGACTTCAAAAGATTGTTTAGTTTGCGATTTAAGAATTTATTAGAAAGGGGATCATCATATCACATTAACATCACGTTTGGATGGATGGATGGATGTTTGTTACCTCTTCACGCAAAAACTACTGAACGGATCAGGCTGAAATTTTGCATACAAGTAATTCTAATCCTGGAATCAAATATAGGCTTTTTACTTTTATCCCATAAATCTGTTCCTATGGAATTGAAATTACCCATAAATTTTTACATAGAAACAACGCGTGCGACGCCGCGGGCAAAAACTAGTTTATTTATAAAATCAACAAAACGACAATTTACAACTAGTTACACTCGTATCAATTTTCTAAAAATCTAAGTCGTCACCAGAAGGCAGAGGGCCCAGAATGCTGGCAACATTGCCATGTTGAATGGCAATGCTAATTCGTTGACCGAAATAAAAACCAGCATTCCTATAACCTGTGGACTCTATGAGAAGTTTGGTAAGATCATTATAAATTGCGTGTGCCCCAGGACCCCAAGGTATGTACTATCAAGTAAGTATCTATTTTACGATTCATCGCGAATTTGTGATAAATCGTAAAATCACAATTCGCCCTGAACTTTGATCTCGCGACGCACCTATAGCTTTGCTTTAAATCGGAACACACATGGTGTTCCGATTTAAAGGAAACTAAAAATAAACAGAACAACCTAACACAATTTGATTCTAATAAGTAAGGATTTCTTGAAAACTGTTGCAGAAATAAAATTGTAGCTTTGGTCTCAACGACTCAAGTTCACGAAAAGTCTTTTCATGCAATTTCTTCAGAGAAATAATGAGGAAATAAAAGTTAAAAGGAGTTAATTTATCAAAACTATATCTAGAAGGTTATAAATAATCTTAAGTCTTATAAGTATTTGTAAGTAAATAATAACGGAATTCCGTATAATGTCCCTATTTTACACTATACTATACACCGAATACTACACACCGAGTGGTTCTTACCAGAGCGCACTAAAACTTTCAAAGCTTCAAGGCAATCGTTCTGTAACAGTCTACGACGATGAAGACTGGGAGTCCATAAGTAAAAGTAAATTATTTGCAAACACGTGTAAAAAAGAGAGATGACAAATAGTTTTTTTTTTGAGTCAACATGTTTGACCAATATACACTGGTATGCAAAATAACCATGCTGAGCCAATTTGCGTCATCTTTCATACTTGTAGTAAATGAAGCCCTATTGGTGCATTTTTAGTTCAGAGCAACAGCGGATAGTGTAAAAGGTTGTTCAAAGTTCTTAATAGGATTTTATATTGTAATTGGACGAATCGCGTTTTGGACGAACTGCTAAAAAATCGAATCTGCCTTGCACAATATTTTCTTTGAAAGCTGTCTAAAATATACAAGTAATATCCATTTCAACTTTTTAAAAATTTTCGGAAAAGCATTGCAAAAAAGCATAAAATCAAAGCCCGGATTAAATGCTAGAGCATTGTTTTTTTATTTCTTCGAATTTTTCGTTTATTGCATACCTACCGTAACCGAAATTAATACATTTAATAATAAATAATACAGTTTTAGATTGCAATAGTGAATTTTCCTTTCCGCCTATGTCGTAAGGTAAAGACTGCTTGCTCTCGAGCTGTAGGGTAAGCACCCGTCTGCTGGCCCGGCACAGATGTCAACTATAGGATATTAGCTCGTAATTGGCCAGTCAACCGATTTAAAATTTAATCAGACGTAGAGGATGGTTTCCTGTTTATATTGTTTAAAATTTCGGACTTGGAAAGTTAACTTTCTTTCTTTATTTTTATGAATACATAATTATGTATTCATACATGCATATTCATGCTGTGAGGTGGCAGCTTAGAATTTGCACCACCCTAACTCTTCCCACGGGTGTCGTGCGAGGCGACTAAGGGATATTTACCGGGGGCGGGCAGCAGCGCCCCCAGCAGAACATTTCTACCACCGTACTGAGATCCTCAACTCGCCTCAAAGCTTGGGATTATGGATCTTTGGATTACCACATACTATTTATTTATTTAGTAACTAAAAAAGAAGACACTTGACTGACTTAACAGACAGCTGATGGTATAACACATCTGTATGAATGGTACAGTAAACAACAAGAAAAGGATTTAGGGCATCTCCCACGGGATTATGGGAATGAAGCCCGGATATTCATTAGTAGGTAATATCCTCAATCCTATTAGAACACAACAGAAAAGCAGGTAACATTAACCAATGCTCCGACATTTACCCGAAATTAGGGGAAAGTGGTCAAAACAGTCCCCAAAAAGGGTAAATTGGGGAAAATTGTTTTCCTTGCTGAAAGGTTTGTTTCAATACCAGTGAAATTATCGCAGTAGGCCTCTGTCGTTATTGTTTTTGGCTTTGTATTAAGAAGATTACCTACCTACTTTGGTTAACGTCCTGGTTTCCACGGTTTTGGGATTCTTTGGATCTAAAATTGCATTTTTTTGTATTTGTATTTTTGTATTTTTATTTATTTACCATTTATAGCATAGGTACGTCATACAAGTCGTCATACATACAAGGCACGTCAGAAATTGTACAATTTAAAAAAACAAAACATAATTCACGAAACAAAATTAAAAACTCCTAAATAAAACCAATTTCAATTAATTCCAGATCATAAAATTCAATGTCGTGTTTAATTAGGTATTATTTAAAGAAATTGCATTAGTAGGTACTGCTAGTTGCTGCTAATTTTAGGTACCTACTTAGTGGTCTCGAAATTTTGAACAAATCATATAGACGATTTAAGTTTCTAGTCGAGTCTTTTTATATTTATTGTGTTAATTATTTATAGTAATAAAGCAAGACACGGACACAACCTTTTGTAAATAATAGCTATCGTTAAAACTAATGGGTGTTAATTTTTCTGGTAACAAAGATGCTTTTCTAAATACAGGGTGGTTTCCACATTGCACTCCTAAACGCGAATGATTTTGCAAATTTTTTACTTTTCTGCAACCCTTTCGTTCAACCCCCTTTTTGTAACAAGATGCGATTTGCTTAAGTGGAGAGAAAACTCATTGCTTGTTCATTTTCCGCAGTAATAAGACCCACAAAAAGGGTGGATGTACAAAAAAAAAACATCTCGTTAGGAAGATAACGATCAAATTGATGGATGTTATGATAAAAACACAATTTTGTTGGGATTTATGTTGCGGAAGGTAAGAAAATTAATGTTTGAATAAGGCGAAGAAAATTTAGAATTTATGCAAAGCAAACTTTTATCCATTATCATTATTTTACAAAAAATTCAGCCAAGGAGGCTGCAAAAATTGCAATAGGTTTCGAACAAATGCTTGAATATTTTTAGGACAAAAATTTAAGTCTCGGTAACACTAATTGGATATTGTGACTGATCCACCAAAGTTAGTTGATTATATCTAACCAACGAAACGTTAAGTTCCAAGAGAATTTTCGTCGCTGATTGCCAAAAGAAATTCCATCATTATCCAGCACCATAACATTCCATGGGACAATTCGAGAGCGCTCTAAAAATAACCATGATGTTTATGCTTCAATATTACGTCCCATTTCCGAGCTCAGAGTGTCAGCTAAACAGGCACAAGTCAAACGTTAGTTCAGTGTAACCTCGGTCCAACTAACACGCATAAAACAAATTATTTTTGTATTGGAACGTAGATTCGAATACGAACTTAGAACGCGGGTTGTCTATTGTGTTCGAAAAACGGAAATTTGAATTAAGAAAATGTTGCGCTTTCGAGAAGATTTTGTTTTTCTTGTGGTTGTTTTCGTTGCATTGAATGGTGAGCATTTTTGATATTTTATTATTTGATTAATAAATAAGTCACGTTACTATTTTATTATCAGTAACAGGCAGTACTCATTTGAGCTTACCAACTTTTAAATTAATTTAATTGAAAGAACCTCTGCATAATTATTTTTATTGAGTAGTAGGTACAATGTTTTTGTGAAAATCTACTAGAATTTTTCGAAAACTACAATCTTTTGTGCGAAAAAAGCATCAATTTAATATTACAGTAACAGTTATAAATGACAAAATAAAGTTTAAGTGAATAGAATAAAATAGTTAGTAAATAAAATTCTTTGGATTTTATAAATATGTATGTAGCCATGGCCATGAAAACATAATTTTATGGGCCCATCCGCAACATTATTTTGTTACCACATTAATTTTGATTTATTTACTTATCCATAAATTCTATTCAGAAAGCAGTTGGTAACAGGAATTTTTGTACCTAGTTAAGGTGTAGCCAGCCACTTTATAAGATCCAGATCTTGTAGAAGGGTACAAGTAGATTCCTAGGTATTTTTTTCTTATTTATTTCAAACTTTAATATGTGCAAAGGGTGGGTTTAATGCCGAGGCATTTTCTACCTGCCGACCAAAACGTTGTGTTTTACAGGGGGTTGGCGTGCTAATATAAGTTTTACCTATAGATAACTAACTAGATAACTAATTATTATATATACCTAAAAACTTACTAAAGCATATTATTATAATTATTAGGTATTTGGGTATGATCACGATATATAATAATGGCCAAAGTTTGTATGTATGTATGAATGTTTGATACTCCTTCACGCTCAAACAGCTGAATGGATTTGAATGAAATTTAGTACCTACATACTAGGATAGCTCCTCCTCCTAGACTCCTCCATCATGGACACCTAACCTGGGTTTGATCTCGGAAAAATGCATTTTTCCCGTTGGATGATTAAATACTTTGTTAAAATACAAACTTATTTATCGCTGGTAACAACGCGAGCTGCAGCTATAGTTTCTTAAAATATGAATGTTTTTCATTACTTATGTAAAAAAGCTTGATCCTAATATTACAAAGGAAAAAGTTTGAGGAGATTTCTTGGCTTTGAGATGTTTCGCAAAAGACTAAACCAAAACTACTGAACGTATCGCGCAGTTGCAGTACTAGACCATCTGAATTAACGTTGGACTACATTTTATCCCGGAAAAACGCTAACGAAGCCGAGAGCAGAAACTAGTAAATTATAAATTTATAAAAAGTAAATTATAAAAACATGTTTTGCAATCTTCTAACTAAATTATAACTAAAAAGATCTTGCAAAAATTCTTCGACTTCGAAGGGATTTTAAATTTTTAACCCTCAACCGTCAAAGTGAAACATTTTTTTGGGATATTAGTCAATTCCTTAGAAATAGCGCCTTAAGTGTGAGAGGTTCGAAACAAATAAATAAATCGTTTATTTTGGACCAAAAACAATGGTAACGCGGTTATAAAATGAAAACGATGTCATCTGCAAAAATTAAAAAAACTATGGCTCAGATGACTGACGTCACGCACAGTAATAACAAAAAAGCTTAGATTGTTATTTTGTTTGTTATAATATAGATTGCCTAGCTTCTATTCTAGTTGACTCTTATGAGCTCTTTAAGATTTATTATGTACCAAGGTCGCAATAGTTTGCAAACTAATGTTTATTGAACGCCACTCTCAGTCAATTACCACAATAAAATGTGCAAACAAATTCGAACTCTGACCTATACAATTATTGCTAACAATACAATAAGTAGGTACCTAAACAGTAGAGGTATCGAAGTCGCTTATTACTTCAACAGGTAACACACAAAAGGTATTAAAAAAAGGTTAACAAAAACCTTCATAACCTGGAAACCTTTACAGAACCAGAGTACTTGGGTAGGAACTTGGGAACCTAAAATTTCATTAAACTTTTGAGCCTCAAAGAAAAGATATTCTATACGAGTACCTACGCGAGAATTGGAACCAAAATAAAACCAACCAACGAATTAGCATTGCCATTCAACGTTGCAACGCTGCCAGCATTCTGGGCACTCTGCCTTCTGGTGACGGCTAAGATTTTTAGGAAATTGGTATGAGTGTAAATTACTAGTTGTAATTGTTATTGTGTCTTTGTTGAAATTAAAAAATAATTATTTACTCAATTAGGTACCTATATCACGTTCTCATCAGCACGCATACCCACTTTTACTGCAAATTGAACATACCTCGCCCAAACACGGGACTTTTGACTTTTCCCAAAATCAATACGCCGGAGTTATATCACTTATTTCAGGTTAATTATATGTTCACAAATCATCATCCCCCACTATACAACAGATTAATCTCGCAACGTACCCTAGTTAGGTCAAATATTTCGACATGGTTGACGGACACTGGAAAATCGAGTTGCATAAACTTTGAGGGCATGCCAAGCCAGTTGGAAGGTTTGACAGAATCGCTCTACCAGTTTATGTTGCCTTTGTTTACCTACAAGTACTTTGTGCTAATAAACCTTGTTTCGTGAGCTAGGTATTTACTGACTTCAATTAGATTTTGATGGATTTCCAGTTTATAGAAGCTCTTTGTTCATACAAAGAGCTTTTATAAACTACAGTAGGTATCTAACTAAGAGAGAGGTTTTTTGTAGTACGAACCTAAAAATGTCTTGATGAATCATTACAGCCCTTCAACTAAATATCAATGAAGCTACTTTTTGTTTATTTTTTTTTATTTCACATTCATTTTATTAATTTTAAGTACGTACTTACCTTTTTTATAATAATTTATTTCTTATGTTCTGAGTTTTTAAAAATTGTATATATCTATACGCGCGCACTCTAACAGAAATATGTAATGTACACAAATAAATTGTCATATCTATTAGAATAATTACTATAAAAATTATATTAGACGGTTAAAATATATAATGATGTTTGTGTTCATAAAATAAATACATAAATATATGAATAAAAAGCTAGAGAAGTTGAGTTCTATGTTGCTTGTTGTAAATTAAAAATCCAGGTAAGTAGTGCTCTTTGCCACTCACGATTGTGTCAGTGTTAAATTCCACCCAGTATAATAAAGAAAAGTCTACAAAATTTTCCCACACAATTTAAATTTTATTTTCATAATTTTGGGTGTGGTGCCTAACCCAGAGCCTTGAGTCCGGTTTATGATAGTATCGAAACGTGATCGTAACGTCTCCATTTCTATGGGATTTGGTACAATGCCTCTATTAGGGTGAAGGCAAACGAGCGTAATTTTTTGAGTTGTGGGTCGCGTAAAATGAGTCCTTTCATACAAAAGTCCCTGTTTGTCATTGAGTAGTCATTTATGTTGAAAGTAAGCATTTTACGAGACTGAAAGTCCAAGAATGTCGTTGTGGCTGAGACCAAGCGAGCGTCGCCTCAGCCACAACGACAAACATGGACTTCTGTATGAAAGAACTCATTTTACGCGACCCACAACTCAAAAAATTACAATCAAAAAATTATTAATTATAATTATAATAATATTTAAATACTCTTGGTAAGATTACCAAGGACAATTATTTGTACTTAGTTTTTACATCATTCTGTACCTAGCTAAGTTAGTTTGACGTGTAAGAAAATTTTCTTATAAATAAATAACTGAACTGAACTGAACTCATTATACGCGACTCACGACTCAAAAAATTACGCTCGTTTGCCTTCACCCTTATGCGGACAGGGAACTACGCAAATCCCATAAAAAGAGACGTCACGATCACATCTCCATACCATCGTCAACCGGACTCAGAGATCTGATCGGAAACCCTTTAATCAAAACAGACACTGCGGTGACTGATTCGATTAATAATAGTGATAACACTTGTATGGGCGCCTTGCATACATGGTTTACCTGCACGTAACTTAAGTAGGTAGTTAGTAGGTATACCTATACTTACTACCTACCTTCTCATTAGAGAGGTATGTTTATACCTAAGTATGTTTTGATAAGTTGTGCTTGTGTAGAGTTAAGCGGTTTACATAATTGGTTAAGGATGACCATGTAACATTTGCAAATAATAAAGATCCTATCACATCTTTATATTAAATTTAAAGACGTGATAGGAAAACATTTTTGTTTGCCTGTGTTGGCCTTGTGATGTTATAAAACGTGTAGAGAACCTTACCACCCAATGGTTAACTACTTGAAGAACTAAATGATTGTCTGTTGTAGTCAATTGAACACCATCTATACACTCTCAAAAGACAGGACATGTCCTACCAATAATCATGTGAGGGCTTCTAATATTTCCTTTGAGAAATATCATCAGATTTTCACCCAATTGACCCAAAAAGATGGCTATTTTGATATTACCGTACAAACTAGTTGCAAATTATTCAAGGAGTGTTGAAATTTACCAGCTAAGCTAACATAACTACAGTGGTAAGGTACCTAGTAACGTGCAACTGATGGAATCTTATCAATTTATCATGCATTTAAGTATTCATAGAGCACACCATTTACTTTCACATATTAATTTAATAGCAATACCAAATATTATTCTGATTCCAGAAAATAATTATAATTTCGAGTTTACGAAACCAGTTTTCGTGACAGCCATGGGAACGGAATCGGTTAAGAAAATTAATAAAGTTACTAAGTTTTCCAAAGTATTTTGATGGAATTTATGGCAGTTATATGAAACTTTTATCAAAGAATTTGGGAATATTGAAACAATGTTGCTTCTTCGTTGTTTTAAACAGTTCTAATACTCTAATAATTACATGTATATACCGACCATTTCAAATGATTATTTGGCTGAGAAATCTTTTAACTGAATTTTATCTTGAAATCATGACATTTTGCATCGTATTTAGTCATTTGTTTTGTTTTCATTATGGAATCTTTTCTCAAGCCCACCCACCAGAATCAGATTCTGAATTCCGGCTGTACGAGGCCAGACTCGCGAAGAACCGACAACTGCTGGGGTAAACGAGTTCTTGAGTGGAGACCACGACTCGGCAAACGTAGTGTAGGACGCCCTCCGGCCAGGTGGGATGACGATCTGCGAAAGACTGCAGGCAGATGCTGGATGCGGCAAGCTGAAGACAGGGCGCTATGGCGCTCATTAGGGGAGGCCTATGTCCAGCAGTGGACTCATATAGGCTGATGATGATGATGATGATGAGGCCAGACTTAAATATCCATCTCGTAAAACAAAAAAATCTAAGATTGCAATACTCGTTTACCCACCAACTGATCTAGAATACTGTTGAAGTCTAGCCTAGACGCACACGTCTCCAGAACGTGACACAATATTTTCTTCAATAAACCCACACGCGTCTGCCATAACAAATAATTGACCGTAACAGAACACTGGAGCATCAAACGGGTATTTGATGCGTTCGGTCACCAGCTTATTGAGCTCGTTAAGCATCGTGACGATAGCAATTCCTAAAATTGTGCCCCATTGGTGTCATGGCGTCCCGCGGTAATATGGGATGCTGTGCACTCAATTAATACTTTGTTGGATAAACATTATGATCATATCTATTTGATGACTACAGGAAGGTACCTGTCCTAAATATAGTCACACGATAGTTTTATCTTCAGTAAAATTAGAATAAGGTTTTCCTGTTTTCTACCAGCTTGATATGCATCACTGGTGAACACTGTGATTTTATTATAAAAAACGTCCCAATGTATACCAGTGGGGGAGATCTAAGGTTATGTTGAAGTAAATCTATACTTATAATAAAACTGTAACAGGTCAAATTCTGTACATTGAAGATATTTAGAAAATTTTTAATTTTTTTCATTCATGTCTGTCTGTCTGTCTGTTTCTTAAACGCGCATCACGCTTCGGCATTCACTACTGAACCTATTGAAATGAAACTCGGAATGATTTTAGGTCATACTACGAGGAAGGACATAGGATACTTTTTATCCTAGAATTCAGTAAGGTTCCCCTGGGAGAGGGGATGAAAGTAAAATTCCTTCTCGAAACTGTTGAATGAGATGGAATGAAACCTGGCACGATTTGAGTTCATACTACAAAAAAGGATATGGGATACACCCACTACTTAGGTTCCAGGCCTCGTCCGATTTCATGCATTCTTTTTTGTTAGATACAGTGTTGAAAGATTGAATATGACTTCGAAATCGAAATCAGTAAATTGATGAAATAATCTATAGAGTTAAGAATAAAATCAGTAGATAAAGGGTAGGTAAGGTTCAATCTATTTTTTTTCAAGACGCACCCATTAGTTAGGTTCCTACCTACTACCCAATGCCTATTTCAGGCAAAGTAAAATGTACAAATGGTCCATGCGAACTTCATGAACATGATATTTAGTGTTATAGCTGATCAACTGTACCACCGAAGTTTGGTTGGAGTAAGTGGTCCAATTAAACTAACTGGACCACAGAAAAATATTTTTTACTGTGGTACACAATCAAGTGTACCTACTTACTAACGAAAAAAAATTGTGATGATTCAGTCAAATGGATCAGGAGCCCAATTCTGCAATACAATTGCTTCACTATGACAATGGAATCGTCGCAGAATCATCACGTAGAATCCTAAGATTTATAAAACTCCAGGTAGGTAGTGCGTGCGAGATAAATTAATAGTTTCAAACTTGACACATTGACGCGCGTCTCTCCATCAGCATTCATCATAATTTCTTTCATTTAAGTTGGAAATGGTGAAATACTAAAACGTGTCATTCTGTGACGATACCACTGTCATAGTGAAACGATTAGTTTAGCAGAATAGGGTCCCAGCTGACCGGAACTATGAAGTAGTCAGAAGTGAAACGTATGACACTTCTTGACACTGACGCTGGCCGAGTCGTAGCTAAAAGTCGTGTAGATAAGGAATGGAATTGTAGATGACAACATTCTATCCCAGTAGATTTATACACAATTTAACTAGGTACCCAAATATAGATACTTTTACCTATTAAAAGTATCTGAGCGTCTGGTCGAAGCGACGCGTGACCCGAGAGCTGGTGAATATCTGGCACAGCGTATCAGCATTGCCATACAGCGTGGCAATGCAGCCAGCGTCTTGGGGACGCTTCCGACTGGTGTTGATATGGATCAGTTGAGCTATCTGTAGACTGTTTGCAACAGTCGGCAGTTAGCTCAATTGTTTCAATTGTAAATACTAGTATAATTTTCTTTGTGAATAAATGTAAAATTAAAAGTGTAACAGCTCCAATTCTGCGCATCGAAGTTTTTTTACGGCGTTTCATATTATGAGAGAAACTTAAGTTAGTCGGCAGGTATGGCAATCGCGAACGAAGTCGCGGGTACAGCTAGTAATTTATAAGTCCTCACCTCAACAACCAATATTGGTCCACTGCTGGACGCAGGCCTCCCCCTAAGCGCCTTAATGACTTATATCTCATGGGGGGTAATCCCATGAACCCCACGCTGGGCATGCGGGTTGGGGATCGCAGTTCGGTGTTAATAAGTTTTGTGTTAATATTCTAACCATAATAGTACTGTCTTAATCATCTCAGCCTAAAGACTGTTGGACATAGTAGTACTGACTTGTTACCTAAACACCTATATAGGTTTCTTATTAGTACCATAGAGTCGGTCACCGAATAAGAAATATCAAAGATTGTAGGAGTATAATCTTTGATATTTCTTATTCGATTGTAGGAGTACAATTAAATATTGAGTTAGCTGTTAGGTACATCACAGATATATCTTATTCAATCACAATTTACATCTTGAAACAAATTAATGAAATCATTGTAATTATTGAACCCAAACCGCTCGTACCAGATGAAGGCACTCAACATAATTGCATATTGAAATTCTACGATCAAAGTGCGAATGATGTTTCTTGATTAATCCTTGCAACTACTTGATAAACCATTTGCCATTATTTTACCTGACCCATGAACCATTTAAAATGTTTTACATATTTAATGGTATGTATTTGAAAAATCTCAATAACAATGAAGCCCATCCTGATTTATCTTATTATGCCACCAGACAAGGAGGCCGTTTACCAAATTTATTCAATTGGACAATGAGGGACAATGATTATACTACTTAAAGTTTCTCTTTCTTTTGGCTCTATAGTTACTAAGTTTATTGAATGCTACGAAAATAAAATAAACATATCCTACGAATATTATTAAGCCGAGAGTTTGTGAAATGTGATTTTTTGTTACCTAGAATCTCCAAAACTACTGAACAGATCAAGATATAATTTGGCGTAAATTTAGAACTTAGCCAAACTTAGATAATAGGATACTTATTATAGCGAAAATATGTGTGCAAAGCCGCAGGCAGAAGCTAGTATCTATATAAAACAAAATCAGATTAGTTACACCATTTATTACCATTTACTAAAGAATGACTGGACCGATTTTAATGATCTTTGATTTGTTAGATTTGTCTCCGTTCCGATTAACAGAATAATTATCAAATAATTAGGGTTACACGCAAAAAAATAACGTTTACGCGGGTGAAGCCGCGGGTACAGCTAGTAATAAAATATACATATGTATTGTAACGCTCGGAAATATCGTACCCTACCCTACCTGATCACTAGTGATTATCTATCAATAAAACTAAGTATTTTACTATAAGTTTTGTATTAAAATTGTGATTTAAAGTGGCCAATGATCGTCTAGTTAGCGGTAGGACTCATACATTGTGATGTAGTAACTCAGATTCTTTTAGAAGCTTAAGACAAATGAAATAAACGTTAAAACTACTTAGGTTATTGACTCTTCAATCCTGGTACAGTAGTATAGCACCCCTCTTTCATGGCCGTCTCAAACCATGATACTCCCATGCTCTGAAACAACTGAAATTACATAGTAAGCGAAGAACCTATAATATCTCGGCATTGTGACTTTGGTTGGTTACTCTGCCTCTCCTATCGCGGAACCTGAGAACTTTGCTTTATCCCGTATAGGTATAAGCCAAATTTATCTGGTTGGTGCCCCACTACGAAGTTAATCTTTTCTTCTCCTCGGGGAAAGTCGTAAGCAGACGGCTATCGCCCTTCCCGTACTCAGAGATAACCAGACATTTAAAAGCAAAGCGTTTGTAAATCGCTAACTCAGGAGAGTTTGATGGGGAATGATCTCAAGCGATCCAAATACATCCTACCTTACTAAAACTCTAGCCCACCTAATTCCATACCTAGTCCACGCGGGGAGTCCTAAGAAGTAAACGTGTGGAACCACATTCCAGTCCAACCGTAGGTCAAAACAATAGATTTAATAATCAGGTTAGTTCAGGGCCTTACAGCACAAGCATTCACCAACACATCCAGGAACGTTGCAGTATCGACAGAATGTGTTTAATAAATATAATAATAAATTAGAATAGTCGGTTCTGGGATGTAACACCATCCGTTTACAATACGGAGAATTATTAGAAATGAAAAGTGTGGGTTTACGTAACCTGAATCTGATTGATAGAAATTTGCAATCCATCCTAGAATTCCTCCCTGGTCTCGTTCGATGGCTGAGCCGAACGATTCCCGTCAAAAAGAATTCACTATTCCTGTAAAACCTAGAATAAACCGCAAATTTTCACTTTACTTCAAAACTCACGATCCCCTCCCCCTGACATCTCTGTACCAACTATCAAGAAGCCCATTTGTTTTCCTAGAATCGTCAAATTCAAAAATCATGTTTTGCGGAACATGATTTATGAAGGTTGATATTCTTTTTAGCATGGCGTTCGAACTCATTTACAGCTCCGAATATATTTTTAGTGTTACTAGCTATATCAAAATGTGTTAATTATTTCTATATTTGCAAATTAAACGAACCAGCATAAACTGGACCGTTACAGCGACCCCAAATCCTTAAGCATTTCCAAAGAAGTAAGGATTTCCTAAAATTTCAAATAATTTACAAATATATTTAGTTTTTTTTTTTATAATTTTTCTATTTAATTTTATTAAATAGTGCTATTATTGAACTCTTAATTTATTTAAACTTGTAATCACATACATTTTACTGTTTTGTGTATTTAAACCAGGTTTAAAACAATCAATATGGTCCAGCGCCACATTCATAATCTAATTGTCAAGTTAACTCTATTGCATTATCAACGTTTCACAGAGTAAAAACAATAGCTCCTGGAACATGGTCGTGAATCATGGCATCCCTAATAGAACATCAGTCAACTTATGATAGGGTACCAGACCTCACACATAACTCAACTAAAACCAGATCAATTGCCTGTTACCTGCTTAATGACCCGACCAATAACACAATTTCAATTTACCCCAAAATCCCCACAAAGGCTTTAAATCCCATTCTAAACTTGGAGTTTGTGAAGTGTGCTTAGTTCTGGCCTAATAGGTGAAGTATGAGGTTCTATGAAGCCAGTCCAAGCTGCAATTCAGATCTCAGATTTTTCAATGTAATCTGACAAGATCTCAGTAACCTAACTCCAGAATTATTCCTTCATAGAACCTGTATGTGATGCGCATGTGACTCAAGTCCAATAAACCGTCCCAGATTCCGAAATAAGATTAATTACGAGGGCACACTGCACTCCGATTTTACTGATACTACTAACATTCATACAAACTCACTGCTTACTCCTCTCGTACAAGTTATATATATCAATCCCTCTTCCTTCTTACAAACCCCCCGCAAACAATTCAGTCATGTCTTGCCCAGTAATCAACCTGTACCTGAATCCGTGACACAGAGCCTCCATTATTTTTAGTTATTTGTTAGTTATTCACGACTCTTAATAGTATTTTATTAGTTTGTTGCAAGCTTTATTTTGTTTCCATATTTTTCTCATTCCTCCTGCCGACTATTTTTCCGATGGCCAACCATTTACCTGGACTGACAAATAACTAATTTTCTAACCAAGCTAAATAGCCCAACTTGTTGGACGGTAGGAATATAGACCATATACCCCAAGTCTATGGAACACGTAAGTAGGGTAGACACCTTGGACGAGTGAAAACAGGCCCGTCTCGTTGTTGGACAGAATGTAGACCAACCCTATGTCCATGAACCTATGGCCAAACTCACAGTTCCTGGCCGATTCTAAGGCCTACTGTCACTGTCAAACCTACATAATCCACCCGCGTTTCCGCACTATTTTCTGAAGGCAGAATTGTGTCAACCCATGATCATCATCATCAACATCATCATCATCAATGGCCTTTACATCCACAAAGGATGGTTTATGTAACCAAACCATGATACAGAGCTAAAAATAAACCGAAGAATAAAGAAGGATTCTGTAATAAATAAGGCCCCATTCCAACGCAATCGAACCTTCATCATACTAAACCAAAATAAAAATAGAAGGTGGAAATTCTGAAATATTTAAGGTTCCATTCCATTGTAATCGAAGTTAATTTTAAGGCCCCGTTCCAACATAATCGAACGGTACGATATGGTCTCAAAAATATAAAAGGAAGATGTAAATTCTGAAATAAATAAAAAGAACAACGCTATGCTTTAATTTTAGTATTAAATTTAGTTTATTTTAATCGTTTAATTTATTATTATTTTTTTTTTTTGTTTAAAGTTCAACGCTATGCTTTAATTTTAGTTTTAAATTAAGTTTATTTTAACAGTTATAATTTTGAGACAATCAATGCTATGCTTTAATTTAAATATTATTTTAACAGTTATAATTTTGAGACAATCAATGCTATGCTTTAATTTAAATATTATTTTAACAGTTATAATTTTGAGACAATCAATGCTATGCTTTAATTTAAGTATTATTTTAACAGTTATAATTTTGAGACAATCAATGCTAATTTTAGTTTATTTTAGATGATGCTGTGTGAATTGCCCAGCATTATTGTTATTACTATTATTTATTATTGATTATTGATTATTGATTATTGGTTGTTGATTATTGATTATTGATTATTAATTATTGATTATTGATTATTGATTATTGATTATTGATTATTGATTATTGATTATTGATTATTGATTATTGATTATTGATTATTGATTATTGATTATTGTTTATTGATTACTGATTATTGATTATTGATTATTGATTATTGTTTATTGATTATTGATTATTGATTATTGATTATTGGTTATTGTTTATTGATTATTGATTATTGATTATTGATTATTGTTTATTATTTATTATTATAAACGTTTTAAACGACCCCGAGTGTCAAAACGCGAAATCAATGCTATGCTTTATTTTTTGTTTATAAATTTAGTTTATTTTAAACGTTTTAATTTTTAATCGACCCCAAGTGTCAAATCGCGAAATCAATGCTATGCTTTATTTTTTGTTTATAAATTTAGTTTATTTTAAACGTTTTAATTTTTAATCGACCCCGAGTGTCCAAACGCGACCGTTATTCTACCTCGTGTAAATCGGCCTTAATATACCGTGACATTCTACCTACAACGTAGTTCCATATTGACACTGGCAGAGTCGAAGGCAAGCGGCCCCATTAAAAAAGAAGTTGAAGTAATTCGACTTTGACGTTTCGTTCGACATGACATTTGACAAAAACGTAAACAACAAACATTTTTTTCTTTTCAAGGATCACCACAATGCACGACAATTTACTGCACGGCACCATAATGCTCACCCCAATAATCCGTGCCAAAACGGTTTCAATTATCTGGGTGTACAATATCTCGACGCGCAATATCAGTCTGTGTAAGCTTGTCACGTGACGATAATGCACAACCACCAAAATCAGAAGCAATGTACACGAATTATTAGGCTGTACAAATTTGGTCACCAATTATTGTGCCGTACAATATCCGGCCGTACATTATTGTCTCCCCTTTTCAGGACACAAAAGACAAAAATATAACAATTTCGACAAGTTAATTGAGGTTTCTAATGTTTGTTTCCAATCCTATGCGGAAGCCTGTGATTAAAAGAAACCGCGCCGCCGCGCTCCGCTGTTGACCGGCAAGAACAATTGGATATCCATAATCGTAAGTATCACTTTTTGGTAACCTCCGACATTTCAATGTAGACGAACCAAGTCCCTTTTGAAGTCAGAAAATGCCAGATAATGACAAGCAATGCCAATTCGTACGAATGTTTACACATTTTTCCCTTATTTATTTCAGAAATAAACCTTACGACCCCTACGTCAAACTCACCCCTTCATGAGTCAAAACAGACCTCAGTCCATCCGCAACGCGTCGTCCAGCGGCGCGCTCCTACCGGATTCCTCTGCTGAAGCTAGTAGTGAATGCGCCAATCACCTGGCCAGCTGCTCGAAACAGCATTCCGTTTCTCCATTGCCTCGTCCAGTAACACGCCTCTCCGGTTCACTTCGTCGAAGCTGGCAGTGAATATGCCTATACCTAGCTAGCAGCTTGATACAGTATGCTGTTACCTCAAGAAAGAATCAAGTAAGTACATTTAATTGACTTCAAGTCTTAGATATTCCTAACTAGTTTATGCCCGCGGCTTCGCACGTGTTGTTTCTATAAACGTTTAAAGGTGATTCCCATCTCATGGGAACTGCTTATGGGATAGAAGTATTCTATGTTTGATTACAGAACTAGAATCACCTGCATGCAAAACCTCAACCCAATCCGTTCAGCAGCCTAGACGTGAAGATGCAACAAACGTCCATCCATCCAAACCTTCGCATTTATAATATTAATGTGACTAGCTAGACGTAATGTTCTCGAATCCCACGTCTGGGTGTGCCAACTGCTCTGCACTCAATCCTCTGTGACGCAGCGAGCGAAGGTCCGCCTGCGATGACAGGAGGTTCGATTCCCGCCTCGAGACAAATGTTTATACGATCTGCAGATACCTGTCCAAAGCGTACTTGATGTCTCTATGTACAACAAAAATAAACTATCTACACTACACCTCTGATGCTAACATATTCGTAGCTAGAACCCTAATATAATAATTTTATTTCTTGCTTATCTCAGATGACGCTTGGAGATCGCTGTACACTGCACGGCCCGCTTCTGCACCATCAACACCACTTCAGATGAGGCCTGGAGAACGTTGCTCACAGCTCGGCCTGCTTCTCCATCATCAATACCGCTTCAGATGACGCCTGGAGAACGCTGCTCACAGCACGTCCAGCTTCTCCATCATCAACATCGCCCATTCGACACCAGTGCTAGATATTAAGGAAAATTGAGTTATTGACTGAAATTAAATATTATTTTAAAGCGACCCCCCAACTTGTCGATTCTTGTCTAACCTTCTACTCACTTCAGCCTCTAAACCTTATTCTATTATTTCACTTGCAACATATTTTACGAGAATCGAACCCGCACCTCGCATCTAAATCTTATTCTATTATTCCGTTTGTCTTAAGCTTCTTTCCATTTCACTGCAACAAATTGTGCGAGAGTCGAACTCGCACTTCACATCTAAATTTACTCTAACCTAACCAAACCGAATAGCTATATTAGATCATTTTATTCAATACTATTTTACGCGACTTTTGATTATGGTTATGGATTAATACATTATTAGATAGATAGGTACTCATTATTATTTTGATTGTTGTTGGTTTTTTTGTTAGTTTGTTGTTGGTTTGTTTATTGTGTTGTTTGTTTGTTAGTTTTTTGTTGGTTTGTTAGTTTTTTGTTGGTTTGTTAGTTTTTTGTTGGTTTGTTAGTTTTTTGTTGGTTTGTTAGTTTTTTGTTGGTTTGTTAGTTTGTTTTTGGTTTGTTAGTTTGTTTTTGGTTTGTTAGTTTGTTTTTGGTTTGTTAGTTTGTTTTTGGTTTGTTAGTTTGTTTTTGGTTTGTTAGTTTGTTTTTGGTTTGTTAGTTTGTTGTTGGTTTGTTAGTTTGTTTTTGGTTTGTTAGTTTGTTTTTGGTTTGTTAGTTTGTTGTTAGTTCGTTGTTGGTTGTTGGATATGGTCATATTTTTGATAATTTTAAGTAATTTTTAGGATTCTAGTCACATTTTTATAATTTTGTAGGATTTTGGTTATATCTTTGATATTTTTAAACAATTTTTAGGATCCTGGTCACGGCACCAAATTGTAACGCTCGGAAATATCGTACCCTACCCTACCTGATCACTAGTGATTATCTATCAATAAAACTAAGTATTTTACTATAAGTTTTGTATTAAAATTGTGATTTAAAGTGGCCAATGATCGTCTAGTTAGCGGTAGGACTCATACATTGTGATGTAGTAACTCAGATTCTTTTAGAAGCTTAAGACAAATGAAATAAACGTTAAAACTACTTAGGTTATTGACTCTTCAATCCTGGTACAGTAGTATAGCACCCCTCTTTCATGGCCGTCTCAAACCATGATACTCCCATGCTCTGAAACAACTGAAATTACATAGTAAGCGAAGAACCTATAATATCTCGGCATTGTGACTTTGGTTGGTTACTCTGCCTCTCCTATCGCGGAACCTGAGAACTTTGCTTTATCCCGTATAGGTATAAGCCAAATTTATCTGGTTGGTGCCCCACTACGAAGTTAATCTTTTCTTCTCCTCGGGGAAAGTCGTAAGCAGACGGCTATCGCCCTTCCCGTACTCAGAGATAACCAGACATTTAAAAGCAAAGCGTTTGTAAATCGCTAACTCAGGAGAGTTTGATGGGGAATGATCTCAAGCGATCCAAATACATCCTACCTTACTAAAACTCTAGCCCACCTAATTCCATACCTAGTCCACGCGGGGAGTCCTAAGAAGTAAACGTGTGGAACCACATTCCAGTCCAACCGTAGGTCAAAACAATAGATTTAATAATCAGGTTAGTTCAGGGCCTTACAGCACAAGCATTCACCAACACATCCAGGAACGTTGCAGTATCGACAGAATGTGTTTAATAAATATAATAATAAATTAGAATAGTCGGTTCTGGGATGTAACACCATCCGTTTACAATACGGAGAATTATTAGAAATGAAAAGTGTGGGTTTACGTAACCTGAATCTGATTGATAGAAATTTGCAATCCATCCTAGAATTCCTCCCTGGTCTCGTTCGATGGCTGAGCCGAACGATTCCCGTCAAAAAGAATTCACTATTCCTGTAAAACCTAGAATAAACCGCAAATTTTCACTTTACTTCAAAACTCACGATCCCCTCCCCCTGACATCTCTGTACCAACTATCAAGAAGCCCATTTGTTTTCCTAGAATCATCAAATTCAAAAATCATGTTTTGCGGAACATGATTTATGAAGGTTGATATTCTTTTTAGCATGGCGTTCGAACTCATTTACAGCTCCGAATATATTTTTAGTGTTACTAGCTATATCAAAATGTGTTAATTATTTCTATATTTGCAAATTAAACGAACCAGCATAAACTGGACCGTTACAGTATATAAAAGCTACCGTATACCTACGTATACAGACAGATTCAGATTTGCTTATTTTATTTTTATGGCTGAACCAAATTTTCGATATTTTTTCGAAGTAAGTACCTACCTACCTATCTCTTTATAGTTATCTAGTTATTATAGTATGTAGTGTAAGTATTTGGTTTGTTTAAGTAGGTATCTAAACAGATTTATTCAGTGCCACCGTCTATTTTGTTCTTGTCATGCCCAGTAAAATTATTGTGATTGAATTTGTGATGTTATCATGGTTGTCATATGGGTCATTCTTCGGAAACTCATTTTTTGGTTGACTTTCGTGTCCCATTTTTTTTTGTTGAAATTACACATAATGATGAAATATTCTGATTAAAGATTTAATATAAAATTTATTGGTAGCAGAGGGCACTTAATTGGCTCAATGGTTACGAAGTTATTCAATTTTAAAACTATGGTATCCACGGAAATCAGCATTCATATCACCGAAATCAAATATATAAAAATATTTGATTATTTATATATTAATACATACATTTTGTGTGGACTAGCGTATCATAATCATTGTACGATGGAATTTCGGGATGGTTTATAAATAAAATAATGTGTTTTCAGTAGAAAGTAGATTTAAAGTTTCTTAAAATTAAGGTTCAATCATTTTATAATTGTAGTTTTCTTCTAATAAAGTATAACAAACAAAATTTAACATCAAATAAACACTCTTAAATCACTACTATACTTACTTCTTAATCAGTTTTTGAGTTTTAATTTGTTTATTAGAGGAGAATCTGCATTGCATCTGCAATAGATTCACTAACTGATTTTATCTTCCCTTCTTTCTTCTTTCGAAAATACCGTTGCCTATCTTTTTCTTTCTGAATGGAGTATTTCTCTGTATTATGCTTGATTCGGGCGGAAGTGAGCAAAGGTCCCCCAGACAACATTGATACCTACAGGCCTGTATCGATCATACCAGCTATTGCGAAAGTTCTCGAGAATGGGCTGAGCAATCGGCTGGTGGAGTACTTGCTGGCGACGGACGCCCTGTCGCCTCGGCAGTATGCGTACCGCGCCGGCTACTCCACGACGTCACTGACGCGCGAGGTGGTGCGGCGGGTTCTGGCAGTGTGCAAGCAGAAGTTGCAGATGGTCGTGTTGTGCTGCGACCTATCTAAAGCCTTCGACGTGGCCCGCCACGCCGTACTTGCTGCCAAAATGAGGCATTATGGGATCGAGGGAGCATCGTTCGCCGTACTTACGGAGATGCTGCGTGAGCGATCACAAATTGTTGTCGCTGGTACTGAGCGATCAGAGCCCCTCTCCCCCACCATGGGGATATCGCAGGGGTCATCTGTCTCCAACATAATGTTCTCGTTCCTCTTGAACGATCTGCCCGGAGCGGTGACCTCCGCGAAGACCCTCATAAACGCAGATGATGTGGCCACGATCGTCACCGCAAAGTCCGTAGACGCTCTGGAGGAGAAGCTGAACGAGACGGCCGGCCTACTGTCTGGATGGTTCAGGATGAACGGTTTGGCTCTGAAACTAAGGAAGACCCACTACCTTCATGTCTGCTTACCCGGCAGTGACAAAACGGCTTGTAGTCTATGTGAACGGAACGGCCATTAGCCAATCCGAAGCCACGATATTTCTTGGTTTTGAAATGGACAGAGCTCTTAGGAGCCCTGCTAGAGCCACATACACAAAATATGCGAAAAGATACGTAGCGCATGTTTTGCGCTCCAACGGCTGGCTCATGTGGTTCCGGCGGAGATGGCACGAAGCTGTTACTTCAAAACTGTTCACTCGGTGCTACAGTATGGTGCTGAGCTATGGGGGTGCGCTGCTGACTGGGCACTGCCCAGCATTGTGATAATGCAAGTGGCGGTGTATATTCGTCTGAACCTAGATAAACACATGACGAACGGCGACACCCACTCGTACGGGACGCGGAACGCAGGAAAGCTCTCGACTATCGCCCGCTCCCTCACGAAGTCCTCAAAGTTGACTCAAGTTATGGGTCCGGCAGTATACAACAAACTGTCAGAAGCTATCACAGCTGCTAGCAGTCTAACTAGCTTCAAGTTCCGTCTGAAACGTTATCCTGTCGAGCAAAATTTTTATTCTGTAGCAGAATTACTCGAGAAAATGGAGACTAATGTTAATTAATTCTAATATTTTTATGTGGTTTGTGACTTTATAATAACTTATTCTTGATTATTTAATTACAGATGTTTTGTATTGTATTTATGTGTACTTTGAATTATTTAAAAACTTGTATACGCTGTACAAAAGTTATTGATATGTAAATTGGCTTTATGAATAAGTTGTATTTCTGTATTTGTATTTCTATTTAGGGCTCTCCTCCGTCTTTCAGCCAATCTTTTTGCAACTAAGCGATTTTCTCGTGAGTAGACGATATTTCCAGTGATTAGTAGTGAAAAAACATCATAAAAATTAACCATATATGAATGTTAACTAACATGTAAATTTAATTTTCATGGTTTACATTGACATTGTGTACTTTTTGCCCACGGAAAACACGAAAATCAATACCACGATAATCAAAAAAGAGTACAAAATCCTAAATAATTTCCTAAATTGCTGGTATACATTACTTTGGCGTCTGCAGTCGAAATTAGGAACCCAAAAGGCATCTATTATTACAATCATTGAAACAATAGGATTAGTATAAACAAATTTATAGTCTACATGGTAGTCAACATTTGCAGTATACCAAGCCACGGAAAGTGATTACTTACCTTAATAACAGAGCGACGCGGAGAGACAGAGAAATGTTGTCCACACCACTGATAGAGCGCAACTGATAGTTTGTCTCGGTCTAACAACTATTCACGTAGTTACTAAAGTACAGTATATATGAATGAATTAGTGCGCGCCAGGGGTATCAACGCCAAACGTCGGACGCGAAGTTATCTAGTCTTAACTTTTCAACTAAAGCTTATTTTTGTGTAGTAATTGTGTCAGTTAAGCTAGTAGCTATCTGGTTATTTGTGAACCTGTGTGAAATAGTGCTATTATTAATAGGAAAAAAATTAAAAATGTTTTAACAGTGGAACATGAGGTCCGGACGCACCACGAAAGTCAATATTTCCAAGGTTTTTATTTATTTTTACATATTAAGAATAAGAAAATTAAAAAACAAAAATAGGCCTCCCCTATTATTTTCGTCTAATCTACTATACAAAAAAAAATCAAAGGGCTAGTGATACTTTTAGTATGTTTTTTCGAGCCGGACACGTATTTTTGAGCCCCGTGAGAATTACCCATATCTGCTTTGTAAAACATGCAAATTAAACAGAATGTTTTTCTCTAGCAAAGAAACGAAATATTTCAATTAATTGCTTAAGGTACATTCTATGGATAATATAATACTTAATGCTTCGTGTGTAAGAAGTCACAGATGTATTCGCATTTTCTATGCATTTTTTTTTTTCCTTTAGTAAGGTAGCCTACCTACCACGCTAACAAAGTTGCGAGTAACAGCTAGTATAGACATTTACTCACAAAGAAAATTATACTAGTATTTACAATTGAAACAATTGAGCTAACTGCCGACTGTTGCAAACTGTCTACAGATAGCTCAACTGATCCATATCAACACCAGTCGGAAGCGTCCCCAAGACGCTGGCTGCATTGCCACGCTGTATGGCAATGCTGATACGCTGTGCCAGATATTCACCAGCTCTCGGGTCACGCGTCGCTTCGACCAGACGCTCAGATAGTTTTTTGAAAACCCGAAGAGCCTCGGTACCCCACGGACCTAGGGTCTCGACTCCAAGGGGAGCAAATGTGTAGGCTCTGTCGAGACCTGCATATTTGCGCCTCTTGAAATCTTCGGCCAAATATGTCGCCGCACCCGCCCTCACGGATGTCCTCGGAACAGCTAGTATTGTATTTATTTATAGGTACTTCCTACATAATTCACAAGTTTGTCTATGCGGTACAATATGGTGTACCATAATGGGTCAGAGCCCTCTGTTCCTAGGTTTCTATTTCGGTCTGATGCTTTGATAACTGAATCTGTGCTACTATTTCCATTGTTCGTAAATTCAATGACATATTTTGCATTATAACCTCAACCTCATAATATTCATATGCGTGAGTTTGAATAAACGGCAATTGAGTAACTATTAGTTTCAATTGTAATTACTAGTTCTAATTTATTTGTATTATTTGATTGTTATTTTCATTGTAAACTAGCTGCGCCCCGCGGCTTCGCCCCGTGGAAATTAATGTTTCCAACTTTCTTAATTTTTTCTTTCATAAGAACCTTCTCCTGACAATAACAAACACAACAAAGAAAGAATTAGCGAAATCGGTCCAGCCGTTCACGACCAAGGAAAACGGGTTTTATTTTTATATATATAGATAAAGTATATAATCTATTATTATATATAAAAAAAAATTACTTAACAGAAAGCAAACAGAAGTCAGTATTTTCTAGATGAAGCCATATCTACTGCCTAGTCATGTTTGATGATGACAATATTCAAAGTCTTCATGAATGCTTTGAAAACTGAGAAGTTTTTGATAAGTTAATTTGCTTGACAACGATTACCAAGGCTTTGCACTCTACTTATGGCTACATACTGAATTCATCTATTTCTTTCTATGCCAGTCACTCTAATATTATAAATGCAAAACTTTAGGTGTTTAATGTTTGGATCTTTGTTACCTCTTCACGCTGAAACTAAACGGATGCAATTTTGCACACATGAAGTTCTACACCTGTAATTAAATAAAGGCTACTTTTTATCCCGGAAAAAAGCGTACGAAGTCGCGGGCAGAAGCTAGTAGGCTATTCGTATTATTATACGACCCCTACATATATTTATAACAAGTTTCAAATGTAAGGTTACCTTACTTACTTTTTTTTGTTCATCTCATTTAAGACGAATAGTAGGGGTGATAGTGGCGCAACTACATATTTAATTTAATCATTATTTTATTATTATCATCATTTAATTATACAAAAGAATTATCAAAAAATCGGACCGCTGATAGACGATACCTATCATAAGCTTTTATTTAATGTATCATAAGGTAATAGGATTAAGATAAAGTAATAGGAACTAAACTCTTGAAACAAGTATCTGCCTAAATAATACAGTACAAAACTATTAAAGATACATTTAAAAAAAGCTTATGATAGATATCGTCTACGCGCGGTCCGATTTTTTGATAATTCCTTTGTATAACTTAATGGTTCTTTGAGAAAATAAAGAATCTTTAAATTTTAAACCGAGGTTTTACTTCGACCTTACAAATAATAAAACAAAACGATTATCCCAACAAAAACAAACATGAAATATTTATGAAACAAGCGTAGGTAATAACGGACTAATAGAAGTTAATTGAACAAGTGTCGGCCACGCGATGATGAGGACGTAACTACAGTCACTGCCGACCGACGATTTAACTACACGGTATTAAGGCTTGTTAACTTTGATATAAAGATATTTATGGAGGCTTGAACTATTTTCTCGAAGCGCCTTAAACTTTCCACAGAGTTTCTGTTCTTCTCCGATGTTCCATTTTTCGGACACCATTTCAAGTTTCGCACTGTATTTTGGGCACACACGTAAACATATTTGTAACGCTAAAAGATCTTTTACTTATTTATAATGTGTTTAAATGAATCTGGTCGAGTCGAGGTTAAATTAAACACAGCCTTTCTAAAGCTCACTGTGTGAAATCGACCACCAAAGCGCAAATCCGATGAGGTACTATAGTTACCAAAGCGCAAACAAAGAATATTTTTGACTGAAACAATTCAGTCGAAGTTTTTGTTAGATAGAACTAATTTTCTTGATAAATTTGTTCCGTTTATGCCATTGTCTTTCGTCGCGCGTACTCGTAGTAATATAGTTTTGTAGCTAATGTAATTAGGAAGTATAGATAAAGTAGTTTTTATGGAGTATTCCCATTTAGGGCATCAATTTTTACGGCACCACATTTATGGTACCTATTTTATTCCCAGTTAGGGCACCTAAAAAGAAATAGTGTCTAGTAATGGGGTTTTGCTAACTGTAACTTTTGCAATAAGATTTTGATATAAGATATTATTTTTATTTATTTATTTACTTATACATTAAATATTAGAAACAAATCACATTCCTCCTATATTTTTATATACAGTTTAAACAAGCGCTAAAAAAGAAAAAAATAATCCTTTAGATAGAGTTCGTAAAATATGGCATTCTGTGTTTACATTTATTGTAAACAATAATTTCTACTTTTTAAAATACCTATGTATATTCGACGGTTGATTTTAAAGATGCTATGCTCGCTAGTCTTTTTTTTTTTTATTCCTACATTAGATAATCAACTGAACGGCTTCTGATGAATGCCTCATTCGCTGGATTGAATTGATGAACTGGGATGTAATTGTGATGCTTCTGATTGGATCTTATTTAAATTGAGTTAAGAAAAAGCCCCTTAAGTTCATGGCTGTATTATATATTTACATTGAATTAAGAAAGAGCCGGATGAGTTCATGGCTGTATTATAGCGATGCACCTGCGTTCATTCGCTGTATTGAACTGATAAACTGGGATGTAATTGTTGTGTTTCTGATTGGATCTTATTAACATTAAGTTAAGAAAGAGACTCATGAGCTCATGGCTGTATTATAGCCGAGCACCTGCGTTCATTCGCTGGATTAAACTGATAAACTGGGATATGATTGTGATGTTTCTGATTGGATCTTATTTACATTGAGTTAAGAAGGAGCCTCATGAGCTCATGACTGTATTATAGCCGAGCACCTGCGTTCATTCGCTGGATTGAACTGATAAACTGGGATGTAATTGTTGTGTTTCTGATTAGATCTTATTAACATTAAGTTAAGAAACAGACTCATGAGCTCATGGCTGTATTATAGCCGAGCACCTGCGTTCATTCGCTGGATTAAACTGATAAACTGGGATATGATTGTGATGTTTCTGATTGGATCTTATTTACATTGAGTTAAGAAGGAGCCTCATAAGCTCATGACTGTATCATAACCTTTCCCGGATTGCACCTGCCTTCATTCACTGGCTTGAACTGCTAAACTGGGATGTGATTATAATGCTTCTGATTGGATCTTATTTACATTGAGTTAGGAAGAGTTGGATGAGTTCAGGGCTGTGTTTAGCCTTACAAATATCATCCATGTAGCGAATTCTTTGATAGTTCATTTATCTGTTCATAAAACAGGTACTTAGAGGTCGTCTATTAATCACGTGATTTTTTTGCAACATTTAGCTCCCTTTATGCTCATTTCTACTCTTGAGAGAAAGAACATTAAATCGTAGATATCCATGGCTTTCGTCCCTATGCTAACGAACCGATCGTTAAGGGGTCTCAAATCTACGAGTATGATTCTCCTTAGGTACCTACTACCCACATGCTACCGACATTTTTATGGTTGCATTAAGGTAGTTTTCACCTTGCTCTTCTTTCACATATACCTACAGGGTGTCCCGAAATCCAACGTCAAACCAAAATCGTAGGACAGGTGGATTCATGACGACCCAGAAAAACCAATCCAAATCCAAAATCCAATCACGGGTATAACTACCCATGATTCTTCAATGGAACGGAAGAATTTAGGATTTTCAGTAAAACCACTCGGATAGAGTTTATTTTACTGAAAATCCTAAGTTCTCTTATGATAGTTTATTAGATAACACTTAAGTTTGGCGCCACCAAACTTTTCTATGCTGTGAATAGTCACACACTCTCTATAGTAGGTACCTCTATGGCTATAGGAAGGTCAATATTTTGTGTTAATTTTTTACCTAAGTATAAAATTTATTTACATACTTATTTTATTGAAGCTTTATTTTATATTACTATTACTCTGCAAGTGTGTGTGGTCTGTGTATTGGACAGGTCTGTGTCATGCTCATCAGACCACCAAATTTCTTAACCATTTCGACCTCGCACACCACTTTATGCTAAAGCTAAATAGAGACAGACATTTCAATCCTATGACTTATATTTGGAACACAAAGGACTGCTCTACTTCGATCCCATAAAACGGTGATGAACGTCATTTTCGTATTAAAATAGACAATGATGTAATGATTTGGACAGATTGTCTGCATGTGCAGTTCGTTTTTGGAAGTTATATGAGCGCTGCTCAGAACCAGATATACAAATCTTTTTAGTAGTACAGTTTTGTATATTTTCAATAACGATATAAATAAATAAATAATGCTGGACAATCCACACAGCATCATCTAGCCCCAAGCTAAGCAGAGCTTGTGTTATGGGTACTAGATGACTGATATACATAATATAATACATTACATAGATAGATATTTTTTATTATACATAGAAACGACCAGAACACCCGGAACAAATATTTGTAGATCGTACAAACATTTGTCCCAAGGCGGGAATCGAACCCGCAACCTCTCGCGCCGCAGGCGGACCTTCGCCCGCCGCGCCACCGAGGTCGTCAAAATATAGATATAGTATATTTGTATTCCAAATATAAGTAGCCTGCCTGTAGCTGCCTACCATATAGATATAGTACCCCCTTATAGAAAGGTACAGGAAATTAAAAGTTATTGGTCTTAATAATGGCAGATAATTTTATGGTTTCATTTTACGATCATAAAACTTTAAGTAGGTTCTCTACTTTTATTTTGTTTACATTTCTATAATACATCCGGATTTTAAGACTACTCAGTATCATTAATAATGTCTACTGAACAGTTTATTGATTATGATTTCGATTACCTACTTTGTCTAACCTTACCAGCCAGGGCGCAAACGAAAACCAAAAAAGTAAAAAGAAACTAGACGCGTTGAGAGTTTATGAGAAGGCAAATGAAATATGTACATTTATTTCTATTCAGGAAGCGACGCGTGCTTCAGAAACAATGAAGATCAGAAGACAGTTTTGACAACTGGCAGCCCGTACTATCAAGAATGCCAGTGTACAGGGCCAGAGTTCACCGTGCAAAGACAGATGTGGCTGGATCCACGCGATCAGCTCATTGAAGAGGGGTATGTGACATAGGACCTGAATTTAAATTTAGTTATGTTAGATTTTTTTAAATTTATGTTTATTAAGTACACAAAACACTATGTTTATTAGATTCACAAAAACGTCGCAGTTTTGTCATAAAAAAGACTCTTCGTCGTGTAGGTACTTATTTTTTAATTCGCCTCACGAGGCCTTTATCTGAGCTAAGACTCTCCAAATCTAGCGTAAGAAATGCTGTTGCCAAAACATAAAGGATCATTTCCAAAGGCAAGTGTCTCGCAGTGAGTCAATAAAAACTGGCGCTGGAAAAAAATCTGGGCAAGACTCAATTATAGATTGTTTCAAAATTAACTGACAAGGTCGGCGAAACGCTTAACAGTTGAAGTGATCCCGTTGATAATGAAATGCCATTTTATACTCGTATTTCTCGCTCATCGTTAAGTTGTCATTATATTTCAAACTAAAGTAAATTGTTTTCACAAGACCAGGTACAAACAAAGCTGTATATACGGAGGAGACGCCAGATAGCATCAACCTACATATATCCAGCATTAGCAGATCAATGTCGGGCAAATACAAGTGCGTCATATATGCAAATGGAAAGAGATACGTTCAGACGTTCACGCTTGACGCATATGGTACGTATCTAGATGATCTTACTGAAGACAACTCTGTAGAAATAAGATATTTGAATTTAATATTGGGACTTAACTGTTTCAGATTTCTGCTAGTTATACCTACATGCACTATTTTGAGCTAGATTCACTACCACAGTTTTTAAACAAACAGTTACCAACAAATTTTATATTTCAGAACCATTATACTTTTTCAAAACACCCAACGATCAGTATCTGACGTTGGAAAGGGACTCTATCATAAATTGTATGGCTAGAGGTGAATCACTGCCTACAATAAGCTGGCAGAGAGGTGTCAACGATGAATTTGATGATGTAAGTGGTAATAAGTCAGAATAGGAATTGGGTTGCATTACAAATTAAAACGGACAATTAACAATCAGAATGCTAATAGAAGAGTTAGATTAAAAAGCGCTTAGTCATTCGCCATTAGTTTTGATTTAGAAAATAACATTTTGATTTTAGATTCAAACTGTATCGGGAAAGTATGAGATACTCCCAGAAGGACTTCTTATAAAAAATGTCAATGAAGATGATGCGGGCAAATATAAATGCACAGCACTAGTCATATCTACCGGCGAAGAAGTAGACAAGTTTATTGATGTAAAAGTAAGTAGCTATAATTCAGAAAATAAGACAATCAGCGAGAAAAAGGTTAACTTAAGGTTTGATTTCTTTCAAGATTGTTATGGAAAAGATAGGTAGTTTAGCAGAATTGACGTATTAACAAAGATGAAATTTCAAACGTTTCAGGTACTAACGATTCCAGTTATCACAAAACTGCAAGCATCAGCAAACACTTCAGTCGTTATTGGCCAAACTCTTTCTATAGAATGCTTAGCTGAAGGCATTCCACCCGCCCAATACGCTTGGAAGAAAGCTGGACCTGAAAGTAACCAATCCTGGACGCAATTAATCAACGAAATATATTTCGAGAATATAACTACAGATGATGCAGGAGTTTACGAATGCCATGCTTCCAATACCGCTGGAGAGTCTATTCGTAGCATTGAAATAGAGGTAAGAGTGATGGTTGAGCAATCTAGTTTTTTATTCCTTGTTTATAGCTTTATAATGACACTTTTAATCATATTTTGCTCCAGGTTTTAGTACCACCAATAATAGAGCATTTTCCAAATATTACTGAAATAGAGGGGACGACAATTCAGCTTGTATGTAACGCGACTGGGAACCCAGAGCCGAATATAACACTGGGTTATGAAGGAGTGGACTTCAAGAGCGACTGGTAGGTAGACCTACTTCATTTTACTAGAAAAAGAACCCAAAACTTCTATAAAATTGAGAATTGTAAAGAAAAAATGTACTAAACAAATCTATTGTATAATGATACACATAGGGTTAGCTGATATGGTTTTTATTTCCAGGGAGCTATCAGAATACGATATGATACCAAACAAAGCATTTGCAACACTAGAAAGATCCAGCGAAGGCATTTATATATGTAACGCAAGCAATGATGGTAATCTAAGGTTTTTGTTATTATAGTTCGTCAGTCTCACACTCTGGCTAATTTCTAATTTCTAAGAAATCAAATAATAAATAAATCGCAAAAATTTTCGACTTCAACGGGACTTGAACCCGCATCATTCCCTCTACAGGCGCTAGTTAACGGCGCTAGAGTACGTAGAAAGTCGCAAAGATTTTCGACTCCTACGTCACTTGACCTCGTGGTGTAGTTAGCACATGCCCGTACTGAGGGAATCGAAAATATTTTGCGATATTATTTGATTTCTTAGAAATTAGAATAATAGTAATGTCTTTTATATCTTAGAAGCCCTACATGTTCTTTTTTATCATATCTGTAGCCTATCCACTGACCGTGTTATTGCCATAATCAAACTGTGAGAGACATACAGAAATAAATTACTTAACTAACAGTATTTTGAGTCTCCAACAATTTTATTGATAGCAAAATTTTTAGATTCTTCTTTTCAATTTTGTCTTTCAGTCGGTAATGATGTACAAGCAATGTACTTAACGGTCCTGCACCGGCCATATTTCAAGGAAGATACAAGTAGAGTAGAGTGGGGCTATGAGGGGAAGGTAGTGAAGCTGAGTTGTGCTCACGACAGCAATCCACCTGCGAGTATAACATGGAGGTATGCACTTTTTTTAACACCACAAAACTTTGCTTTAAAGCTCATACCTACATATGTTGACCTTTCAGAGATGATTAACCTTGAAACAATTAAAAAATGCTGGACAATCCACACAGCAGCATTTAGCCCTAAGTTAAGCAGAGCTTGTGTAATGGGTACTAGCTGTACATAATACAATATATTACAGAACACCCGGAACAAATATTTGCACATCGTACAAACATTTGACCCAAGGCAGAAATCGAACCCGCTAACTCCTGCGTCACAAGCAGACTTTCGCCCGCCGCGCTATATCGGTCACCAAATCGATCAGACTCGTACAATCTGTGAAATGAAATACATAAAAGAGACGAGGTATGCGATGACTCTGTCAACTCGTCGTCCTCAACGAACCATCTAGCGCAACCACTATGGCTTAGGCCTATTTAGTGATGATGACCTCGTATTCCAGTAATTTATAAAAATTTGCACTAAACTAAAGAATATATTTTATAATGACAGCAGTCTGAGAACCAGTTAATATGTTACAGTCACGTATATTCAACAGGTTTGAAAGCAACTCCATACCAACCGAAGAACAAGTCATGATAAATAAGTTATTACTAAATAAACTAAACGAAAAAGAAGAACAGTACCTTACCTTGAACATAGACAAGAATACTGTGTATGGAATGTATACGTGCACCGCTAGAAATACTATTGGTGAAGCCACGAGAGTTGTATTCTTGAAAGAAGGAGTTAGACCACTAGCTTTGAACTTATCTGTAAGTACCATAATTTCTATAACGACCTTTACACTTACGTTAATGTTGTACCTATGTATTATGATTATAAATTTATTTTAAATTTGTAGAAGATCAATCTCATCGATTTAACAGCGACATCGGTAACCTTCCAAATCGAAAGTGAATTCTCAGAAGATATCCCGGAAACTCTGGGGTTCACTGCACAGTACGACGAAGAATGGAACTATGATATTACTGGTAGGCAGCTTTAGGTTTTCGTGATCAATAAGCATAAGAGTATTTTTGTAAAGCGCATCCATAAGTTGGCCTAATCATATCCTACCCTAACTCGTGTGTAACGTAACTATCCATAAATCAAATAAAAATAAACTATCGACGTTTGATGACTCAGCCAAATTTTGGACGGATCATCAACAAAACAGAAGCAAGAGCTTTTGTAAGGCATAGAGATTAATAAAGGTAAAATTTTCAGATATTCATCCAAACAGAACTTGGTCTATCGATAGGCCCTTCAAGATAGAGAAACTGAAACCCAATACGACATACAACGTCAGTTTTGCAGCGATCAACGAAGTGGGTGCAGGGGAATTTACAGAACTTCTGCAATTCGTCACTCTTGAGAAGTATGTACAATAAACATATTGCCATTTATTCTTTGAGTTCGTATCGGGTATTATGGTAAACTTAAAATCACTTAGGGTCCGGGTCTTCTTTTGCAAAAAAAGGGAATATTATATAAAAGTTAAGATCTGTCAAAGTGCCAACCAGTACCTGGGTAACTTAGGTGTCATACCACCAAAATTTATATTGTACCTTTAAAAAATATAGCACTAAGCGAGAGGTTATGCTTATGAGCAATGTCTTTGTTATGAGCTCTAATCGCTCAGAGCCATAAATAATGGTAATTAATCCATAATTCCTGACATTAGCTATTTCCTACCTCACATGACCCACTTCGATTTTGTAGCGATCCCGCTGGAACGACAATCCACTACACTGCAAATACACGATATAATCCGTTGAGAATATGTATTTACGGATTATATCGTGTATTCTGCGCTGTAATTTATAAAATAGAACCTTTTTCTTATTAAGTATACGACTGAGCACACATCAGCAATTTGTTGTCCATTATGATCTATTTAGATTTAGGTCACTTTACGTTAATCAAGTTCAAATCTGGAATCTCATTATTTTCGTCAGACTTAGTAATTTGGTAATTTAAATTCGCGTTACATTATGAAATTAACTCAGCTTTTTCTGTGTTTACCTTTGCCTTCACATAATAATTAATTAATCGTCAAAATGAACGTAAAATAAAAACGACTTTCCTTGAATCTTAGCTATAACTACGTTAGTACAAGCTGTTATGTGATTCAGATCAGTTCCGGAATCACCAGTGTTGGAAGAAGAGTCCCTCAAAAGCTCACCAAATGGACACCATGTACTGAAATGGAAGGAGGTGGACGACAACGGAGAGCCTGTGGATGTCTACGTATTGAAGTATTGTAAGGTTAGTAGTCAATTCCATGTTCAGAAAACAGGAGCGCGATTACGTTTATCATCTTGTTCACTTCTTTTCTTTATTATACACTCATTTATTCTTCAATCTGGTCTATCAAAACGGTGTATCACCGGCCGTGAAGCTAGGCTTAAGCGGCCGGTGATTATTATTATTATTGATTTATAGACGAGCAGCTGAGAGCTGATATGTCTATATCACAGTGCTTTTAAAGTTTGTCACTACACTAGTTTGTCTCTTGTAGTGGTCAGATTGTGCGTTCGCAACAAGTGGTCGAGTCTGTCTTTAAAACTGTTCACAGGAGGAAGCTGTTACAATTTCTTCAGGAAGCCGGTTCCGATTGTTAACTTTACCTTCTAAAAGGCCAAAAAATCAAAGTGATCACTTTATTTCCTAGGTTCACTTATTTAATTAGAAATTTTTGACGTTTCCAAGAGTCTTTCCAAGAGTCCTAAGGTCTAAAGCAAATAAATCAGTGTCAATAAAATTTGGGACAGAACGTTGGTTCATTTTTTTTTATTTTTTTATTGTACTAAGTAGTTTGTACATTATGTTAATAGGTAGATAAGCACACTCGAACTTAAATATAAACCTAAGTAGATACATAAAATATATGTACAAGTTTTGTTTTTCTCTTTCAATTCTTTCAAATTTTTCTCAATTTGAGCGTGTCAAATTTGTAATTGAACTGTATTTATGTTCTATGAGAAAATAAAGATTCCTTAAACCGATTTTAAGGAGGCTGTCTGTTATAAAGGAAACAGTTTAACGAAACTTTTCACAGAGTCAACATATCGAAATGCTTGTATAAAAATACATACTTCATTAAATATAAAAAAATACTTATATGTACATAATAATAAAGCCAGACAGTCCACACAGCATCGTCAACAACCTAAAACCCAGGAGTAATTTATAATATTGCTCTGTGCTCTTTCATCCCATCTATAAAGAAATTTTGCCGTTATTTTCTAGAATATTGATTTCCATTGTTAGAAAATAACGAAGCTGGAAGCGAGCCGGTCGTTATAAAACTTTCTACAGGCTTCGTGTCTGAAGCAGGTGATTTTAGTCAAGAATTATAAAATAAATTAGGTGCTTGCACCTGATTTGGCTGAAATCATATACCACTATATTTCCATGTCTTTTTTAATTTTAAGAAATTGACTTTTTCAAATTGTAAATGGCATAAACGCATTTCTGATCGATTGATTGCAACATTAATTCACTTAATTAATTAACAAAATTAGATAATTAATTTACAAGATTTTGATTCCTAAACCCACAACAGTTTTTACTTCAACAAGCGCCAGCTAGAATCAGCACCAGAATGACATTAATTGCGTCAAGTCAATTATTTTTCATTCTTACTAAAAACGAGGAAGTTGTCTATATTCATAGATACTAAAATATCAAAATTAAACGAAATTAAAAGAAAGCAGTGGGCTCTACACACTATTAAAACGCCACGCGACCCGATGGTAAGCAATGCGTGTTGAGTTGTCGACACTAGACAAAAATTGTACGGTTGAAAGTGTCGTAGAAATAAGAATCGAATAAGTTTTGTTTAATAAAGAAATACAATACAAATACAAAGTTGAATCAAACCGTATTAATTTTCTACGACCAGTCACATAATTAACATGCGACGGAACGACACGTCTTCAGTTGGTTACAATGTGCTTCTAGTAATAGAAAATTGATACGATTTAATTCAACTCATCACGCTTCGCGTTTCGTCGGGTCGCGTGGCGTGTCAATTCAATAGTGTGCTTTCGGCACACTATTGACATTTCGGCTTTTGAATTTTTTTTATGACCTTTTCATCAGGCAAGATTAAATTGTATCCTGGTAAATGGAGGCGGAGTTGCAAGCAGAATCTCATATCAATCAATTAAATCATTTAATTGCAGACAAAAGGGTCACAAGTCGAGATTGATTAAAAGTAAAACATTGATGTAGGTACTAAAAAGTGAAATATTTATACAGGTGAATGAAGAAACCGGTGAACAATCTTGTGAGGTGCGCCACATAAAGGGAACTACACAGCTAGAACTGCCGAACCTGAAGGAAAATGCCACCTACTTCTTGGAGCTGATCGCACACAATGCTGAGGGTAACTCCACGCCGGCCAATATCTCTATCACGATTCCAGGTTTGTGAATAAACTTTGAAAAACATCGTATAAAATACTAATTAGCAGAGATCGGAGTAGGTAGAACGATTTGGGACCAATGACCTCAAATGCTAAGTTAGTATGGATATGCCTCCAGAACTCCGGTATTTTATAATTATCAAGCCATTTTTTCCGTAATTTCATAGTCATTACGTGGCGGCGTAAAGTGAGAAACGTATCAATATCATCATCCGCAGCCTAACTTCACCCACTGCTGGGTATAGGCCTCCGCATGTGTCAATGATAGATAAATCATTTAATTGCTTCTACTACTACTTAATACTAAAACAAAAAACGACAACATGCATTTCAATGTCCACAGTCTTGTGCTTGTCTCATCCACGTCCCTTTCGCGATGGATGTCGGCCCGACGCGCCGCTGGATGAGCGACTGGTATCAATTTAACCATGTATTTTTTTCTTTAACATCCTAGGGGTGGCATAGGTGATCGGCACTCAGTAGTTAAAAACCTGTGCTATTGATAGACTTGAAGTAAAATCCTAACAAAGTAAAAACAAATAAATAAACAGGATCAGATAATACCCCTATAGCCTATAATAATAATAATATGTACCTATAACTTGGCAAACAGGGTCTATTGTCATCTTATCTTAAGCTCTGTACGCAGTGGTTGCGACCAATTAGAACAAATTATCCTAGATGACTCTGTTCTCTGAACTGTTTGTCAGAAATAACAATGCGCTCAAACCACAGGTGGTTCCATTGCTTACTTCGGTTCGTAGAGTGCGTTTCTTTCTTTGCTGTGTTGTGAAAAACGTGACTTAACCTGACTTGTGTACTATCTTCTGGAATCTTCCTAAAACGCTGAATTTGGCTTGAATCTACGGACTTCGATTTGATTCTCTTGGATTGGATCTTTACCCTGGCTTGTGTACTGGCTTCTGGAATCTTCTTAAATCGACGAATTTGGCTTGGATCTGCGGACATCGATTTGTTTCTCTTGGATTGGATTTTGAAGTTATATTTTATATCAAAGGTAAGTTTAAGTATAATATTTCCTACTTGTGTAGGTTTTATTTAGGCCAATTCAAAATACAGCATATTGTTATTTGAACGTTTTAAATCTCGTGTGTCGCATACGCTGCTATTCATAAGATGAGTTTTTAAATTCGGAGATCTTAAATAGAAGAATCACAGTGAATTTCGCAAAAATTTTCGTAATTTTAAAAAATCTAAGCAACTAAGAAAATATAAGGCCAAATCTATTTGAGAAGGAATGAAGTACGTACTTAGTATAATATTTTATTCACGAATGTCAGTTCTGTAACAATTTATCATTGTTTTAGGTGATACGAGGTTGCATCTTATGAAAAGAGCTCAATCATGGCAAACGCTGAAACAGTAGAAAAGTGGATATCCGATTATCCAGAGCTACTATACGATCACGCTAGTGGAATTATTTATTGTGCAAAGTGTGAGAGTCACTTGAAAGCTACATCCAAAGGCAATATAAAAAGACATATTGAAGGCGCAGTACATCAAAGAAGTTTGAAACGGCCGCAAGAGGACTTTTATTTCTATCTTATTAAGTTTTTGATTCTGTGCAACATTAAAAATAATTACAATTAATCTTGGGGCTAGATGTTGTTGTGGTGACTGTCCAGCATTATTTATTATTTATTGTAATTGTAACAAATAAACAGTTTGAATGTTTACCTGTTTTTTAATCAATTTTTCCTATACTTTAAAGGTAGACCATAAAAAGGTTGTATATTGTAGACAAAGTATCCAATAGACAAAATAATGAGAATTAGGTAAATTTTCAAACATTGGCATTTTTGTGCACAAAGCCTTTTAATAATTAATATTATACAAAACTATAGCGAACTTTATTTAGCAAAGTAGTCCTGAACATTTTCTCATGATAGTCTCGCGATTAAATGCTTAGAAAACGTCACAAATTTGCACACAACTCACTAAGCTTCAAATCAATTGGATGAATTTTATGGAATGGCATACGGCGGAAACAAAACAAAATACAAAAAATCATTAGTCGACAGTTTAATAAAAATCAATTAACCTATAAACGTTTGACAATCGCTTCCGATAAGTTTCAAATGTAATAATTACTAAATTACTACTTTAGTTATAATATATAACTGAATCCGGTAAAAATCGGAACCTTTCGGAAAAAAAGCCATATCCATGCTATAAAACCATGATGCAAGTACGTAAAATCGTTCTACCTACTCCGATCTCTGCTAATTAGTACACTCAGCTAGGCAGTTATCATCGTCATTATGTACTTCACAGCCGGATTTTAAACATTGTTGATTAGGCCTCTTAAATTTCAAAGAAATCAAATAATATCGCATTATTTTTGGACTTTGACGGGACTTGAACCCGCATCCTTCCTTCAGTACAGGAATGTGCTAACCAACTACACCACGAGGTCAAGTGACGTGGGAGTCGAAAATCTTTGCGACTTCCTACGGTCTCTAGCGCCGTTAATTACCCTGAGTGTGGGGTTACGCACTATAATAACAAAAAAACCTCTTGAAGTTTGTCTACCACGGTCCTGTGTTAACCGAATCCATGGGTAGTTTCGTTCGACAAAAGAAAAAATACTTGTGCAATATCTTCTGATAATCTAATGACGGACTAATTAGATTTATTTAGGACATTCAGTCAGTTTTGTCCCACTACATTCTAAGTCGATTCTCCTCCTACATGAAAAAAAAAACGTACTATTCAAATATACTATCGTACGATTTCTTGTCGTAGCTTAATTATTAATTTCATTTCATTATTATACCATATTATATAATACTAGCTGCGCCCCGCGGCTTCGCCCCCGTGGAAATTTATGTTTCCAACTTTCTTAATTTTTTCTTTCATAAGAACCTTCTCCTGACAATAACAAACACAACAAAGAAAGAATTAGCGAAATCGGTCCAGCCGTTCACGCGTGATGCCGTAACCAAGGAAAACGGGTTTCATTTTTATATACATATATAGATGGCTCTATTACGTTTCTAAATAACTACCTATCTAAATTTCTTAAAATTTTCAGCTCCAGTCGAAGAAGACCCATCCACGCTTCTTTCAGGGGGTGCCATAATCGGTATATCCATACTAATTGTCCTAGTCTGCCTGATACTACTAGACTTGCTTCTCCTTGCGTGGAGGCGGCAAGGCATTCTTGCGACTTTCTGCATCAGCAAGGACAAAAGTAAGGAGGATGCTTTAAATTCACGGTGAGTTTTTTTCTCTTACCAATAAGTTTGCTTGATTTCGAAATGGAGGGCTTAGCTTTTGATTTGTATATTGTTCCGTTTTCACTGTAGGTCTATAAATCGTTAAAACAGATGTTGTTTGATGCCAATAGAACATGAGAGTTGCTTTAAAATGACGAAACTTTGATAGGTTCAGTAACCAATTTTCAATACTGGAATTTATAACACACTAGCTTCTGCCCGCGGCGCACGCGTTGTTTCTATGGAAACGTTAAAGGTCATTTCTATCCCACGGGAACTGATTTATGGGATAAAAAGTAGCCTATGTTTTATTCCAGGATTATAATTATCTGTATACAAAATTTCAGCCCGATCCGTTCGTAGTTTTGGCGGTTTTGGCGTGAAGAGGTAACAAACATCCATCCATCCAAACTTTCGCATTTATAATATTAGTGTGATTTTAACAGAGATCTACGTTTTTAAGGCTGAACTCATATTCATGCTTACTGTTAGCTGAATTCAGCGTAACCGATGTCTATATGGGTTGAATAGACGTATTCAACCATTGATTTCGCCGACAAGAAAGGCCACCATCCGTCAGATACAAGGTTTTAAAGAACACAATACAAGAACAGTATTTTAAAAGACTGTGGTTTTAGTAAGATCAAGAACTGATATGGATATAGTACTTTCGAATAAAATAAATATTATGGTATGTCCACATTTTAGATGCGCCATAGTGATTATAGAGCAGAAGGTCAAATTTATCATCATCCAAGATGACGTTTGTGATGACACGTTTAACATGTGTACGGACGGGCCTTGAACAAAAATAATTAAACAACTTCATATTAATATACTTAAGAAAATATCGATAACCCGAGTGTGGCAATTCGATCAATAAGTTTTTTTTAATTTCAGTGACAAGAAAGGCCTGCTAGTAGAACGAGTCGATACAAGTCCAAAAGGTAACAACGGCCACAGAGAGTTCGAGTACAATAGAAACACAGGCATTGTCACTGGAAAACATTCTGCTGTGTAGAATAGAACTGAAGATACTTTCCATACCAACGGAGATGACAACGATAGATTTAAAAGAGACAAATGATGCCTCGTCTCGTAAATAATAAAGGCATTGGAAAATTGTGTATGGATTTAAGCCATGCTTTTGTATTTGTATCTATTGATATTTCCATTTTTGATGCCATGATCAAGGTTAAATTGATTTTATTATTATGAAATTGGTCAGAATCTTCTACATCAACATCATAACCAACAGCTTTCAAGGTATATCTTGGTATCTTCTGCTTTAAAATGTTTAGTAGGTATTCATATAAACTGTATTATGATGACTACCTAGGTAACTTATAAAGATTTATTTACAGGTTATGTTTAAATATTTGATTTTATATTTGTCTTTAAATAAACTTTTATGTCTTGTTTATACCCACCGTAGATCTCTTACAATTAAAAAAAATTAAATCCCATAATGGGGTGTGTATATTTTACGATAATTTCTTCATTACTTAATTTCAGTGCAAGTATGATTCAACAATTGAAATCTTAGTTTAACCATTTTATAAATTAAGCTTTTCTCCTTCACCGTCATCATTCACAGCCAGCTCTTACCAACTGATGGATAAAGGCCTCCGTAAGTGTCATCCACGATAAATTACTTACCTACTCCTAACTTGTTTATATCCAACACTGGTTAAAGAATTCCCTATATTTAAGCCATAGATATAAAAAAAAAATCATGACATAAAAATACAGATAGGTTAGAACACCAAAGAGTTTTATTGTAAATAAACAGTGTTTCTGTGAAATCGTGTTTCATTAAAGTTGCAGCACATTATGGTAAATGTGCAGGACGAGAGAGCCGGGCGCGTGCTCATGCAATGGTGGCCGCACATTAAGTATGTGAAATTACTTCGTAAGTTCGTGGGTTGCTGAACAGAATGTGGGGTTCAATTTGTCGTATACTTTGTTTTGAAAAGTTTAAAACAATAATAACACCAGCCTATATAGTCCACCTCCCCAAATAAGCACCTTATTGGCTCTCACTATATGGTATGCATAAAAGCCTCGCGGAAGTCATCGTTAGTAAAAATACTTCATTGGTGGAAGCTACGCAGGGAGAATTTTCTGTATATAGCAGTACCGAGATCGGATTTTTCTTTGTCAGAGTCCGAAAATATATTATTATTATTTATTATATTAGTCCACTGCTGGACATAGGCCTCCCCTAATGAGCGCCATAGCGCCGTTTTCAGCTTGCCGCATCCAGCATCTGCCTGCAGTGTTTCGCAGATCGTCATCCCCATACATACATAGCTCTTCCTTATCACGCCTTACATCATAATCATTGCCCATTAATTTTGATGGCTCATAAAACAATATTACCTCGAAAATCCATTAGCCAAGTAATTATTGCGTTTTGGCCGTACGAAAATCTGTAAAACGATTGCATGTTCCGCAACGCAACTGGCATTTCACAGGTAAATATCTTCTCACACTAAAATAATGACTAAGGGCTGTCCAATTCATATGTTAATAATGACTAGTACTACGGTAGGTAAATAGGAAATTTACGCAATTTATTCAATTTTTGATAAATAAATTCAAATTCCATTTCCGATAGATATCGCACAAATTAGATAGATATCCAGGCTATGTGTTGGGCTGGTTCGTTCTATTGCTTGAATTTGTTGATTTTACCTAAATCGGACAAATAAAAGATCTGACCCTCGCGTCTATATAGTTCTCTTATGTCCATTCCATCCCAAGGTTGCCTAGAAGAGATCGCTCGAAGCGATAAGACCACCCTTTGTACTTTCATGATTCTCAGCGTATTCTTGTGTATTGTATGTTGTGTTTGTGTGGTACAATATAGAGTTATCTATCTATTTTTTCCTAAATAGTTTTGACTGAATCTAACGAGCCATCAAAAATAATGAACCATGGACAGCAAAAATCAAAAGCAACAAAAAGTTAACAAATATATCAGCGCAACGAATCCTAGAAAAACGCCTGAATATTCCCAAACGAAAACCGAAAAACAGAAACCGTTTGGGAAATTCGTGGCAAATATTCGTTTTCCGATACCTACACGGACATCCCTGAAACACGAGTAACGTGTCTATTTGCGGAATTTATAGGCTTTCTAACTGAATGGCCCACAGCCAGTCCGCAGGTGTCAATAATGGCTTTCCATGGCTACAACTTCCGCTGGGTAAATTAAAAGAACTGGCGCTCTTTTGTTTTGGATGGTAAGTTTCAGTCCGTAGAAGTAACGAGGGGAGGAAGAAGCAGGTAGGTAATGTAGGTATAGATATTCTATTTCACGAAGTCCGTTGGGCTATGGATTTTATAGTGAATGCATGTAGGTACACATTGTTTTAGTGTGCGTAAGCTCAGAAGCAATCAGTCTCGCCCGAGACGCGGTCCGGGTCAATAGTGCTCATTGTATTCACGTCAGATTTTGGTAGCGAGTACCGTCAGCATGACAACTAAGCCCAAAGTTGTTCGTAGTGAGGTAAGTTAACGGACTTCGTGAGATAAAAGAACTGTACTGTTAGTCAATAGTACCCAGTTCTGGCAGTCGCCAGTTGTAGGTCACATTTTCAGTGCCAGGATCATCTCAAGAGCGCATATTAGGATCATTACTCAAGCACGGATCGACGACTGAGTAAGCTTTCCTAATACAGGCTCAACACGTTCGTCAGTAAGACACATTTTACGGATGCGTTTTGCTACGGGAGTGCGAGTGGACGTAGATTTTTAACAGTTTTGGTACCTGTCGTTGGGCAAACACCTTCTTTCTTCTCGGTTACTCTACTAAACAAATTTAGCTGCAGTGGCCTTATTTTTATGTCGGCAGATATCTATTTTAATTAAATAAATACTTCATCTAAACATCGCCAGCGTTTATTTATGTTAATTGATGGACAGGAAAGAAAAAAGCTTTTAGTTGTGTTTATTTCTGTCCGTTTTGTTTATGTAGATACTAGACGATCGCCTCGCGGTTTCATCCGCGTAGTTCCCGTCCCCGTGGGAATTCCGGGATAAAATATAGCCTATGTCACTCCCTGAAAAGTAAGCTTCCAAACGGTGAAAGAATTTTTCAAATCGGTCCAGTAGTTTCGGAGCCTATTCAATACAAATAAACAATCAAACCTTTCCTCTTTATAATATTAGTATACATATAGATGTAGATGAGGAACGTACCAGCCTTTATAAATGTAAAAAAATAATGACTGCTATTTTGATTTCATAAATAATACAGACAACCTCTGTGGTGCAGTGGGTTAACGTCCACTTGAGACGCAAAAGTTTGATTTCTGGAAGGAGACAAATATTTGCATGATCTACTCTGATCTTGATCTCTATCTGATTTTGTTCCGTTTTCTTATATTTCAGTTACAACAACGAAGCATACACATCGTTTGTTGTTAATTTTAAGCGACGACGCGCACCACGCGTGTCTTCCGGCGAAGCTTACTTTGGGGCTAGATGATCCTTTCCGAAACGGCCCTATCTCACCGGGACGCCACGGCGACATTACTGGCAACGTATCCAAACTATAGTATGGCAGACGACGTTGCCAAACCATCGCCAAGTAAGTTAGCTGCCATACAATACAGAATGAAAAGTTTGGATACGTTGCTAGCGACGATGTCGCCGTGTTAATAATAAAAAAAAAATATTTTTTTATCCAATTTTATCGCATTTCTAATGCCGTGTGAATAGAGCCCATGAATCTGTGCAGCGTATCACGGCAAACCAGCCTTCTGAAACATTCTAAACACGCTTACACAAACGCGGAAAGTTCAGCTTAGAACGTGGAATAAGTTCCTACTAGATTATATCTGAACTGAACTAAAAAAAGTAATGTCATATAATGTGAATGTGTTATAATTTTTGGAAATGGCATGCAAATAAGTAACTTATTTGTAACTAAGTGGAGCCGCCTCTTACACGAGAAGTGTGTGGTTGACAGTACTACAGTCTGCCTTTAAAAAATGGGACTAATCCGGAAAGAAATCCGCATTGACTTGATTTTTCGGATTCAGACCAGTTTGGGCCGAAGCCAGTGGGAACCTTGTAAGCGGATAGAGAGAATGTACAAAGAGGAGTAGAAAAAGTAGAAGTAAAGTATAGTCTACTACTACTAACTAACTTAACTTACCTATTAATAACTTTACCTATACCCATAGGTTATTAGAGTTGCTGACGACTCGGACAAAATTTATTAGGACACAGTGTCCCAATTGACACTTTTGATTTTAATATTTTTTTCTCTGTCGATTCGGACACCATCAAATTATTGAATCTGTTGAGTACAGTCAAGTAAAAAAATGTTAAGCAAAATATAATATAATGTGATAAGCTAATCAAATTGCTTTGCCAGCGTGTGGTACATTAATGTTAAAAAAAACAATTAGTCTTACTCATAGCGAATATTTGGCATAAATCAACATCTTGTATACTTAGGTATCTATTTACGATCACTTAAAAATATCTCAGAGGTTTTTTAATTATTCTAAGACAGTATAAGAGTATGTATAAAAATCACAGATAATCAGTTCAAATAGACCTAAAATTACTACTTATTATTTGTCAGTTTTCAACATCAGCAAGGCCTATTATCTACTGAAAAAAATAATAGAACTATCAAACAAAATTAAAAATACTTAACCCACAATAATCACAATATTTTACACAGCATTTGGCACATAGTTAACCTATTAAACACTTTAAAATCAATGAAATAAAAAACATTAAAAATGTTTCATATAAAGATTTTCTTACATATTAAAACATTTTTCTATCTTTTCTTACATATTAAAAAGTCATTATTATAGGATTGTTTAAAAATCACAGACAATTTATAGGAAACTGAGAAAAATATCCCGACAACATTTACTGATTTGGCATTATTTATTATTATTAAAAAAATTACCTAATTATCCTAAGCGCATGTATTAAAATCACAGATAATCATTAGTTCAATCATGGACTTAAAATTACCACTAATCATTTACTAACTACTACTGTGTTTATTTTCCAATTTTAATTTAGATTTTTTTTATACCTAGTTAATGGGCTTTTCGCCATAGACTCTGCGTAAAATAGAAATAGCAACCTTCAATTTTTGCTTTGGGGAATACTAGTTTATGAGCCTTAATGGCACTTTCCTCCAAGTCCAGCACAAAGGCCTGCGGATTAAACTCTGGAATTTTGCTTTTAATGAGGTTAAACACATAAATATTTGTAGTTTTTGCTGGCAGTAGTGCGTATAAAACTGGAATTATATTGAAATTACTCCCCAAATCCACATGCAGAGTGTAAAATTGCTGAAACAGTCTTAAACAAAATTTAAAGTTCCATCGCACATGACTGTTAGATTAGGTTTTTTAAATATTTCCTTGCAATATTTTCCCGCGAAAACCAGGATCCTAGTCGTGTAGTGACTGTAGTCAGCTATCACAAAACTTGGAAATCTTTGGGGGATTATAATGTCGGTAATGGTATTAAAAGATACCTTTTTCATATCTAGTGAACTATTTCTTCTTCAATACAGTATTTTCTTCTTCGATTTTATGATGAACGTTCCAAGTTCTATTTGTAATTGGTTCGCGACAAAATCAGGCTTACACTGTTCCGTGTTTGCACTGATATTTGATCGAACGCACTGACCTTCACTTACTCGGAAGACGAATTGTTTTGTTACCTGGGTGCAAAATAAAGCGAAATAGAGATATAAAATAAGCAGATAGAGAGAGTGTGACCTTGTTATGCATCTATTTCGTCATCTTGCTAAAAATCTGCTTTTTAATTGACTGTACAATGCAGCTATTTTTAATAGTGTCCGAATCGACAGTAATTAAATTATTAAAATCAAAAGTGTCAATTGGGACATTGCGTCCCAATTTATTTTGTCCGAATCGACAGCAAGTCGGTTATTAATAGGTAAGTTAATCACAACACCATGTCGCGAACGCGATGGACACTAAGCACACTTTGATGACGGTTCTATTCGAGTTTTTAGGTATTTTATCATGTTATATATTATATCTAAAGGGCCCAATCTCATCGGAACGCCACGAGTAAAAGACTAAAGCAATACCCTCGTTCATTAAATTATTGCACAAGATTGGAAATATAACTGTAAGCGAGTTTTTGCGTGTAGATGTAGCTCAGGCCTGTTGTTGAGTCAGCGCTGAGAGAACGTAACATAACTACAGATTTTACCTAGATCTATACCGCTCTCCACAGTTTTTGGGGGCTTATCTAGGAGCCACTTAGTTCTTTGCTCTCGTCCACACGATGTCAAACTACAGCTGATCGCCGCAAGCCAACGAGGGATGAACACCATTCCAAACTCCGCCTGGTTTGCCGCACTTTGCCTCGTGCCTTCATTCTTTTGCTTTGTTGTTAGTTGCCAGCATTATCACGATTTTTAGCTTTGGTGGTTAAATTAATTTAGTTTTAGAGTCATTTACCCATTTAGAAAATAATTGTCATTGGTCTGTACTTTGCCTTTAGGCAGTCAGTTCTTTGCTTAGTTATTGGTTACCAAAAATACCAATCTATAACCCTTATTCATCTTGTCTTACTTAGGTAGTTATTTAATAACATGAATCGACACCGTTATTTCGAGGTTCCTCGTTCCACTTCTCCAAGTTGCTTCAGAAAACTGCCAAAAAGGTGTTAAGGTAGAGTGTATTTTTTGTGTATTTTTCGTAAACTATAATAGTATCTAGAGCTAATATTTTATGTTTCTGGAAGATTTCACAAAAATTTCCTAGTTCTACGTTCTGCTTTACATTCCTATGATGAAATGAATCTAGCCTTCAGGAAGAATGAAAATATTAAGCAAATAAGATAAAATATTATTCCGAGACCTTAGGCTAGCTTAAATAAAAGAGGACCCAAAGCTGAAATCCGTCTAAAGCAATATCTCCATCACGTGACTTGCAATATCCGATCTGGGTGCTGTTCAATTTCAAGGAATATTCCTCGTCTGATATATTATTTTATGTTAGTACGTACAGTCAGCTGCACAGACATGTATACGCTTCCAAAGTTTAACTTTTATTTTACTCGGAACTTTTCAAATAAAAGGACATGCACACGTTTTTCGTACAAAGTAGTCATTGTACTTCGTCAGAATACGGTACATAAATTATCATAATTACTATACACTTACTATTTAGTCAAATTGAAAACTTGGGAGTGTATACATATTTTTGCAGCCGACTGTACCTACCGACTGCTTAGCTTTAGTAAATCCATATCGCTCAGGTACCTTACCTACCTATTTTGCTTTAAATATTGATAGAAAAATCATTGGACCTTGAACACATTCAAAAAATCTTCTGGCTCTGGAGTCTAATCAATAATCCCAAGGTCATCCCGTTGTACCATGCAATTTTTTAATTATTTATTAATCACTAGCTCTTGCCCGCGGCTTCGCAAACATATTTTCGGGGTAATAAGCTAACCTATTTTTAAAGTTAGGCTACGTTCTAAGTGTATGCCAAATTTCATCTTGATCTGTTCAGTAGTTTTGGAGATCCTAGGTGACAACAAAAATTTCACATTTCACAAACTAGAGGCTAGAACTAAATAAGTAGGTATAGATAGCGCAGCCACCTAAAGCTCAATATCGGTGCCGATAACTACCTATAACTAAATTGTCCGTGAAGCGAATGATCAAGCACGTTCGCCAGAAGCCATTAGTGAGTTGGCGCCCTGAACAAATGTTTTAAACGTGCGAGCGCTTCTGTTCCGAATTATTTTCAAAATCCACCAGGATCGCAGGTTTCAGCTTGAAAGCAACCTTCAACTTAACTATTCACAGATAGTCATTTCGCGTTATTACCTAGTTTTTATTTGGGAGTGTGAATATGGGCATAGGTAGGTTCAGAAGACCAAGTAAAGATCTCAAAAATATGTCCTGGCTTCCCAGCGGAAAAATCAGCAAGCCTAGCTGCTAAACAAAGTTTAGATTAGAAAAAAGATGGTCAGGTTTTTACAAAGAACATTATGTATACCGCTGGGGTGACACCCTTGAGAGCGCCGAGAGCGTAAGCCAGGTCTTGTAACAAGTTAACAAAAACTTTCCATGTCTTATCATAGTGTGGTAAGCTCCTAAGCTTGTGGTAAGTAAGCCTTATCGGAAGCCAATTCCCTCGATCAATTTTCGCATTTAATTCAATCTTGGGTCAACATGTCAGGGGTCCGTCGAGACGGTATTCACAGTAATCAATCAAACGCTACATAATAGGGCTTCAGAGTGCCTATTGATAAGATTTGCTGAACTTTTCCGAAGGGCCTTTCGAGATGAAAATGGAATGGGATGTGTGTAGGCTTTTAACGGGCTAAATAATGAAAGGACCAAAATGACCCAAGAAAATTCTGTGTAGAAAAATCTGGGTTTTGTAAGCTGCTTTTTAATTCTTATTTCTTCTGAATATAGTTTGGCCTTTAAATTGAAATTCGTAGTCTTATCAAACAATACCTACCTACTCGTCAAAATTCAATCATGTTCATATCATAGAGGCCAAGTCACATAGACCATATTTTGGTCATGCCAAAAACATTATTGCTATCTCTCAAAATTTTTAGATTCACATTCACTTGATTAAGGTTTGATAAATAATGAACCCCAACATGAAACCCATTCATTTCCTATCCTCATATCTTAAAAGCCATTCCGATCCCAATTGACGAACACCAAAACTCGATAATCCCAATCAGGGCAGCTTTGACATTCCCCTAATTATAAAAGCGGGCAATTTAATCACGTTTTCATTGATTCTAACGAATGAATTGTGCGCATATTGCCTGAACAAGAGGGATGATTGAGGGGCGGCCACACCACAATCTGGCTACGGAAGTTATGTGAGCTGCATAATCAATGGGCGCATAGGAATTTCGATATGACATTTAAATGGGTCCGTAATTTTAGAACATGCATTGAATCAGTTGTTATTTTTTCTTGGCTACTACGGTGCAAACTGCATCCTTCTGTGTACGGCTGTCGTAGCAAGCTACCATATTCGTAGCATAGCTCCGCCAATGCCAACATCTAGCTTGGGGCCAGATAATGCTTGCTTGAATGAGGTTCGTAGCATTGCTCCTCTGTGCGGGTTGTCCAGCATTATTTATTAAATGGCCACATCAGCCGTAGCAAGCTACAACGTTCGTAGCATTGCTACGTTAATGCATACATCAGCCGTAGCAAAGCTACATCAGCCGTAGCAAGCTACAACGTTCGTAGCATTGCTACGTTAATGCATACATCAGCCGTAGCAAAGCTACATCAGCCGTAGCAAGCTACAACGTTCGTAGCATTGCTACGTTAATGCATACATCAGCCGTAGCAAAGCTACATCAGCCGTAGCAAGCTGTAACGTTCGTAGCATTGCTACGTTAATGCATACATCAGCCGTAGCAAAGCTACATCAGCCGTAGCAAGCTACAACTTTCGTAGCATTGCTACGTTAATGCATACATCAGCCGTAGCAAAGCTACATCAGCCGTAGCAAGCTACAACGTTCGTAGCATTGCTACGTTAATGCATACATCAGCCGTAGCAAAGCTACATCAGCCGTAACAAGCTACAACGTTCGTAGCATTGCTGCGTTAATGCATACATCAGCCGTAGCAAAGCTACATCAGCCGTAGCAAGCTACAACGTTCGTAGCATTGCTACGTTAATGCATACATCAGCCGTAGCAAAGCTACATCAGCCGTAGCAAGCTACAACTTTCGTAGCATTGCTACGTCAACGTCTACACGAGCCGCAGTAAACTACAACTTTCGTAGCTGTGCTACTTCATTGTTTACATACATCTTAGCAAGCTAAAACTTTTTGCTACTCTATCAGTTTCATGACCTAAGATGCAGGTGTCTCCTCCGGCTCCGTGTAGCGGGCAAAATATGAGGCTCGGCAGTGAATGCGTTCATTTCAAGGTCACCAAAATAAAACTTCCGAAGCATATGTGTATGTATGCGCTCTCAGTAACCTGATACCGAACAGTTTTATAAAACTTGTTGTTTGGATGTTTAACGCTGAACAAATTGCCTATTGCCGAACGGATCAATCTAATTGCCGATGATGTTAGCTACCGGCTTTTAATTTACTAATGTAGTCCTAAATCGTAAACCAGTTTATAGCTGTATTAACTAATCAGATTGGCGGCTAACCAATCATTCATTATAAATCACGCTCTACTATCGAACATGTTTAAATCATGCTCCAGTATATTTATGGTAAGGTCACACTATCATTAGAACTAGCGGTTAGTAGGTACACCTTATTGGACCTTGGCAGGTATGGACGATCTACGTCGTAAAAGTAAAATAAAACACTCCGGAACCGTGGTCCCACTGCGATGTCCCACTGGTGGGACAAAACTTTTTCGTGGTCCCACCAAACACACACTTGACCGTTCAACATATGGCTCTGGGTGCAATTATATATATACACACCCTTTCAGTCACAGAGTCGCCACGAAACCGGCCCCCCCCTTCCCGCTTCGCGGGGGTTGGACGGGCTTCGTTCGGAGTAAGTTAATGTTGACCCCCCCCCCCCCCGCTTCGCGGGGGTGGGAGGATGTGGACGGTCAAGTGTGTGTTTGGTGGGACCACGAAAAAGTTTTGTCCCTCCAGTGGAACATCGTCGTGGGACTACGGTTCCGTCACTAAATAAAAGTAGGTATAAGTTAAAATTTCTTTATTTTGTTGCAGAAATAAAACAATATAAATAAGAAACAATCAATTACAGTTACAACCAAAACAGCCATCACTCAGCGAGTGCTACGGCAAGAAAATGGCGTAGTGCTGGTCTTCCGTGCAAGCCAGAATGAAGCGCAACCTATCGTTCTGTGTTGAGTAGCCTACCTACCTACTTACCAGTGCTGTGCTGCGGCACTGTGATTTCTTCTTTGACTGCAAAATGACATAACAAAAAAAGTGATAATAATTTATTCAGTTGTGGTTTATTAGTATAGAACAGGAAATATGGGTCGCTCTCTTAACTTCTCTAAACCTCTTATAACTTCCTTCCTAGTCGTTACACTTTGACAGAGTGGTCGTATTTATGACTGTCACTGAGACTTTTCGACGCTTATTGGCTGCATTCTGATTACGTCCAGAAAAAGAACCAATAAATAGCGAAAATAGTCTGTAAATCACTAAATTAATTGACCAAAATAAACCAATAATTCACCAATCTAAATCACCTAAATCTGCGAGGCCAGTGTGTACCCAGCTCAAATGACCGCGTTTTGGTTGAATAGCGTGATGTCAATACCGCCTCATAAATGTTTCCATTAATTACGATCGGCAGATGTTCCTGTTAGGAAATTAACTAGCTGTAATAGTCGGCAGATATTTATACGTACTAGTTGTGCAGATAAAAATTGTGCTTGACTATGTAATTCACTGTCCCGCTTATCTATCTGTGTGGTAGCTGTGTGGTGCCGTCTTAGAATTTGCACTACCCCAACTCTTCCCGCGGGTGTCGTAAGAGGTGACTAAGGGATATCGACCAGGGACAGGCAGCACCGCCCCCTGCAGAACCATTCTACCACCGAACTGCGAAGCTCAGCGTGGGGATTATGGGCATTACTCCCATAAGCTAAAAGTCAACAAGGCGCTTATCAGGGGGAGGCCTGCTTCCAGCTGTGGACCAATACAGGCTGTTGAGGTTGAGGTGAGGTTGAGGTTAGATCTATCTATCGCTCTCTCATTCCAACTGGTTATCTCATATGGTGGTGGGGTCAGTTTTCCTAATTAATTTCCTCCACTTTGGTCTACCCTCGACGACGTCATCTTCGGGAGCTTGGAACTCTCTTGATGATAGCCTAGCTTGTATTTATATTTATCTAAGATTGTACTTGTTTTAATTAGTTTTGTAACCTAGATGTAAGCATTTTGGTGAAAACTGTAGGTACGTGACTATAAAATTTTGATAAATAAATGTCTCATAATATCTGTAACACTACCACACCTTCCCATCTGTCTCGTTTTGATCATATTCAACAAATAGGATCTAAATGATTAAAAATATTTCTATCTAATGCTTTTTCAATCCCATTCTTTAACTACCCGTATACGACTTATATTACATATGCTAAAAATACCTACACAAGCATTTTTTTTAAATGTCTAAGTCTAGACTTTGAACCAGCATAATTATATTATTTACTAGACCAACGCCTCGCGGTTTCACCCGCGTAGTTCCCGTTCCCGTGGGAATTACGGGATAAAATATAGCCTATATCACTCCCTGAAAAGTAAGCTTCCTAACGGGTGAAAGAATTTTTCAAATCGGTTCAGAAGTTTCGGAGCCTATTCAATACAAACAAACAAACAAATAATCAAATCTTTCCTTTTTATAATATTAGTATAGATTGGAACGTCTGCTCCGAGTTTCTTCCATAATTAATAGATAGCTAAGAAACAGATAATATATGGAGGATACGTATCCTACCTATTTAATGTACCTACCTATATTCGAAGGTAGCAACGAATACGAAAGTAGTAACGAATGCCTGCAAGACAATGTCTTTAGAATCTAGGTCACCATTTCTGACCCACTGTATCTCCCCCAAATAAGAGTCCATAATCACCACGCTCGCCAGGCAGATTGGTAATCGCAGTTGAGGTGTTAAAGATACACAGAAGGAAGCTTCAACCTTTCCTCTAGTAGGTTCCCGAAGAGTTGATTCTTACGCCACAACCACAAACGGCTACCTACTCTTTAATGAATACTCTAACTTCGATTATAAATTATATTTTTCAAATAATCATACTTAGGTACTAAACTTGTTGCTTAGGTCTAATAACTACCTACGAATGCATGAACAAACACTTTCAGTGCCCGCTGTATCACTCTTAAGGCTCGGCAGTGATTGAGTTCTGGGTAGAAGCTAAAACGTTCTTCCTGTCCCTTCATCCGATTCCCATTAGCAAAACAAGCTAAAGTGATCATTAGCTAAACGCAAAATTAAAGTTTCGCTACAATAGCGTCATTCGATTATATTCTCATCTCGGGTAACTTGGGAAGCTGATTACAGGCGCCATCTTGCCGTCATTTACATTAGTTAAGCCTGAAATACACGTTCTGAAATCAGACACGAGATTATTAGATAGAGTTCTGCCTAGTCGGTATTTTGGGTAATAGATGGATATCTATAGACGATGTGCATGTGCATATTATAATTACGCCTTTATTACTCAAGATACAAATATACATTTCTACATATTAGGTAGGTAGGTACTTAGCTTGCTAATAACGAAGTTCTTTTCTTTTAGTTCTTCGATGGGTACCTATTGCCATTAACGAACTAAATATGCGTTTCCACGCATCGTGGTTTTTTAATTTATATTTATAGTCTTTTAAATTTACATTCCACAAACATGGTTCCAATTAAAAATATTCAATAAATAAATAATGCTGGACGGTTTTTAAAAATAAAAACTGACATTAAATTTCTGAACATTTAGTCTAAGTTATATGGGACAAATAGGTACCTATCGATCCCGCCCCGGAATAAAACTTTTATGAAACCGGATCTTGAGATGATTTTCTACTTTACAAAAGCGCAAGACATTACAAAATCGAATTCCAAGTAGCAAAGAAATCGAGTATCTTATAAATATAAAACATTCAGACGAACGGAGAATTTCCTTTTTTTTTTATTTTCGTCGGTTGAAAATGGACAGAAAATATTTTTACGTTAAGTTGCATAATGTAAGACATTTTTGCAATAATTGCTTTTCTTTTAAATCGATTCTCGCTCCGGATTTGCTTCGATCCAGCATGAATCAAGATGGATTGAAAATGAAAATACCGCTGGATTGTAATTGCCAGGTACCTTACCTATACAGGGTTATTTGTAATTCGCTGACACGGCGTAAACTACAGGTTCTGCCCATCATCATGAACACGCTAGTGAAGACCCCCGGTCTTAATTCTTAATTTTTTTGTAAATCGCCTCGCATACAAAATAATGTCCGAAACCTAATTAGTTACTAAATACCGATTCTTTTATTTTGTTCATTCCAGAAGTGTTTTTTTTGTTTACTTTTAAGTTTATTTTTTAATGTTACTTATTCAACCGACATAAACATTGTTAAAAGGTTGTAAAAATTGAATTTGAAAAATAATAATTGGCTTATTTTACATCTACGCAAGATGATTTAAGTGGCATTAGCCTGGCTGGGAGACAGCCAAACACACACACACTCTCATAATTCAGGGCAGAGCCGTTTTTAGGTTAAGTTTCAAAGAAAACCCCTATAATGAACGATTTTTGAATGGAGGGGGTACTATATCATTCCCTTTCCACCAATTTTAAGGATTGAGACTTGGCTTCTTCACGGACGTGTTCATGATGATGAGCAGAAACTGCAGTTAACATAGTGTCAGTGAATTACCAATAACCCTGTATACTTAAGTTGAAGTCACTACAGGAACAAAACGCCTATTGTAGGTACGGAGCCAAATTCTGCTCGCCCATTGTTTTTCTCTAACAATGTAAAATTTCTATGAAATCTCGCAAAATCGTCCCGTAGAATCCGTACAAGAAAGAAACTCTAAATAGTGCATGCGGTACTGTTTGCACGGAGAGATTGATAGAATGGGTTCAACCTTTTGCTGCGTGGTGCCGGCTTAGAATTCGCACCACCTCAACTCTTCCCGCGGGTGTTGTCAGAGGCGACTAAGGGATATCCACAAGGGGCGGGCAGCAGCGCCCCCTTGAACATTTTTACCATCGAACTACGATCCCCAACCAGCAGGCCCAGCGTGGGGATTATGGGCATAACCCCCGTGATTAAAGACAATAAAGCGCTTATCAGGAGGAGGCCTGCGTCCAGTAGTGGACCAATACAGGCTGTTGAGGTTGAAGTTCAACCTTTTCACTTTTAACACGCGTCTCTTCATCTGTAGTTTCTTTAAAGACTACCGATTTGGCGCGGCGGGTCCGCCTGCGACGCAGGAGGTTGCAGGTTCGATTCCCGCCTTGGACAAATGTTTGTACGATCTACAAATATTTGTTCCGGGTGTTCTGGTCGTTTCTATGTATAATAAAAATGTAATGTATTATATTATGTATATCAGTCATCTAGTACCCATAACACAAGCTCTGCTTAGCTTGGGGCTAGATGATTCTGTGTGGATTGTCCAGCATTATTATTATTATACACTCATTTATTCTTTAATCTCGTTTATAAAATACAATTTTTACTATAAAAATTAAATATTATATAACTATTCTACAGTAAAAAATACGTATATCCAAACGGTGAATCACCAGCCGCGAATTATTATTATTATTATTTTTTCATCAATTATAATAAAAAGCGAAGACATGTCATTGTCAAGGTGAAACGATTAATTTGGTGAAATTGGGGCCATGCTCTCTACTTTGTTACTGGCTTTTGCCACTATGACTTAACTGAAACAAGGAAATCTTTGGAAGTACATAATTTATTTTATGTAAGTAGTAAAAACTACAATTATTTACAAAATCATAGATCTATAAATCCATCACATAAAGAGTCACCTACCTATTTATTCGTTTCTAAGCGCTAGTTTTACTTTCTAGTACATACTGGTATAAGAGTATAGTAATGGAAATAATAATTTGTCGAAATAATAATCGAACTTCAAAACTTTTACAGGCTTTTCAAATGTTTTCCTCCTTTAAATTATGGTCTTCAGTTATGATGCATAATAAACAAACATTTCAAATATTTTATGCACATACAAAAAAATCTGTAAAAGTTTCAAAAATTGCATAATAAATTAATAAAATATAATCTCCTATGAATAACATTAAATATTTTTACTAATAGTTGAGTTAACTATTATTTCCTTTCGTGATTATTTCCGTGTTGTAAATAATGTCCTGCCAGGGATCGATTCCTTTCCCTTTATTTAAATTTCAGATATATTTAAGAAACTAGTTTCTGCCAGCGGCTTCGAATGCGTTGTTTCTATTTTTTTTAAGTTTATTTCTATCCCATGGGCACTGATTTATGGGATAAAAAGTGGCCTGTGTTATTCGAGGACTAGGTCTACTTCGGCTATTTAGCCGAAGTAGGTAGGTAGTCCTCGAATAACACAGGCCTATACAAAATTACAGCCCGACCAATTACTTTTCGTTTTAGAAGTAAAAACATACCATCCATCCATCTTAGCTTTCACATTTGTAATATAATTGTGATTAGAGCGTTCAGTTGTAGATAGGTACTTGTATGAAAAAAAAAGTAAGTATTACATAACATAGGTACACAAAAGTGCATGGAATTGATTGTGTTGTAAAAGCCATAACCATAGAAAATATATATTATAAACCAGGAAACACATAAAACACTTAAGGAAATAATTTAAATTAATGACTAAGTATATAATATCTTTATAACAATTAAAGACAAAAAGTCAAGTTTAGACCGATATGGAGAATTGAGCAGACTCTAGAACTATTTACAGAGTCAATCAACGAATTTAAGAAACTTTAAATTCTTCTTCGTAGAAAATACATCACGATAATAATAATTGTGTTAATGATTATTTATAAGTTTACAACATTAAACTATTTTAACATTCGCTAAATACATTTTGAACTAGGTTAAGATGACAAGTCAAACTTAGGAACTAGATATAAATAAAATACATCCCTAAATCGAAAATAAAATGGCTGATACAGCTGTAACCAAAATAAAATACCAATATGGGTTATCTATAAAATAATTACAGAAGAATATGTTACTCGTCAGTTTTTACGTCAAAAACATAAAACTTGTATGGTATAATAATAGTTTTAGAATCCATTATGAATTGGAAGAACACCAACGTTTCATCCCGTAACAAGTGCGCGTATTTTTTAAATAAATCTTGGTATGTATTGTTATGCGGCAAGCTGAAGACAGGGCGCTATGGCACTCATTAGGGGAGGCCTATGTCCAGCAGTGGACTAATCAAAATCAAAATCAAAATCAAAAACTCTTTATTTCCATAAATACAATAAATGTACACTTAGAAAAGGTCAAATCATAAAACTAAGCACTGACACGGAAATAAAGTGATATTTTTTGATTTCTGTCGCTTCGGTATATAGGCGATAATATAGGCTGATGATGATGATGATGATGATGTATTGTTATTATTAGTATATGTTATTAATATTACATATATGTACCTCTGTATTGTATATTAAAGTAATACGCCACCGTCTTTACGTGTACAACTAATTCGTGTCCATCCCAAGGTTGTCTGGAAAAGATCGCTCTTAGCGATAAAACCGCCCATTGAGCAACTCTGTATCTCTCTTTTCCTGTATTACATTTGTATTTTTTGGTGTACAGTCAGCTGCACAGACATGTATACACTTCCAAGGTTTAACTTTTATTTTACTCGGAACTTTTCAAATAGAAGGACATGCAAACGTTTTTCTTACATAATAGTCATCGTACTTCGCCAGAATGCGGTACATAAATTGTCACAATTACTATACACTTACTACTTAGTTAAATTGAAAACTTGGGAGTGTTTACATATTTTTGCAGCCGACTGTACATTAAAGTGTATTGTATTGTATTGTGCGCGCAAGGACGCAGTACGGGCGCGACGCGAACCGCACTCAGCCTGATGAAGTCCCTCGTTCAGGAATAACACGTTGGTGTTCTTCCAACACAACTAGGTTCGTAGTTAACCCGCTTACATTCATAATGAATTCGTCAAACTACGAAAGTTTTTACAGTTTTAGAATCATGTATAAATATAGCCACGTGTATCAAATCAAGGTAAATGTATCCATTTCTTGTTGGGTATTTTTAATAATAAATAATATCCCCGTTTTCCTAGTAGTTTTTTAAACGATGAAATTAGTAATACGTGCTTATATTTGATAATACTGATTTATGAAAATGTATGAGTCTTAAAAATAAAACACAATATAAATAAAACGTCACGTGCGAGTCGGACTGGCGCACCGAGGGTTCCGTATTATAAAATTATAAGACCTTGCTTCTTGCCAAATTTCATGAGTCTAAATCAACGAAAAGTACTATAGGTTTTGTGTGCGCGTCATTCCCTTGGAAATTTCAAAATATTCGGGCATAAACGGCTGTAACTTTTGATTGCGCTGACTTAGAAGTTTGATTTATATCACGGCTCTAAGAGGTGGACTTGAGTACTTATTTGATGTTAATTTCAATCCGATACTTCCACGCGTTCCTGAGAAAAGAGGGTTGACAGACGGACAACAAAGTGATCCTATAAGGGTTCCTTTTTTCCCTTCGAGGTACAGAACCCTAAAAATACAGACATTGGCATAAACTTATGAAAAAGAAGGAATAAAGAGCAAGAAATGCGCCACCCTAGGACATAAATATATTACTCGATTTTCTAAATTTATTTACAAGCTGTTCTACACTTACAGCAAAAAACCCTTTGATATAAACAAAGTATCGCCTTTAACGAATTTATTTTAAATGTTCATCAGACATCATTGAGTATTAAAATACAAGACAATTGCTTGTTACGCATTTCATTATTGTTCGAATCACAATATATTGCTTGGATACAAATATACTTACTAATTATAGTAAAAAGATTAATATACAATAATTACCAAAATACGCTTAAAATTTTGCCTAATTCCTAAAAGCAAAATACCTAATACATTAAAGGATTTAATTTAGATTTTCTAGTTAAACTGTTAAATATTTGAGTATTTCATTTAAGTTACTTCAGTACGTCCAGTGCTTGCAACTTATCTGTTCTAGTAGACAATATTTAGAACTTATGATCCGTCACTTCAAAATGACTCAATTGTTGAAAATAAATACTTGTTCGCACTGTTAATTAAGCCCTCAGTTTGGTTACTCAAACGTTCCATTTTTGTACGAGGTTTGCGTAATTCCATATCCACAAGCTATAGGCGCTGTACGAAATCGTAAATGGAATGTCACGATGACACGGTTCGAAGCAACCAAATTCAGAGCTCTGAACAGTGGCACTAAACGCTAGCCCGAGTATACTAATTTTAAATTACTGGATTTTTTTAGATAGCGATACATACAATAAACCTAGCTAAATGGTAGAAATAACTTACCACGTATAAATCTATGTTACAAGCTAAGTATTGTTCTGAGTATTAGCTTGAGAAATAGGCCCTTATATTGCGTTCAACAGTAGACGTCGTCGTCTTTTTACTGTATTTTTTGCTAATTTTTACTGTATTTTTTGCTAATTTTTACTGTATTTTTCACATAAATCACTTGTCTCGAATTATCTAAGTTGAGCTTGAAGTTAGGCACAGGGGGTCACTTTCCTCGTCTCTTTCTGTCTTGATTAAACAGAGTAACACCGGCGAGACAGTGGTCCTTAGAGAGACTCGCCCACGTTACTTGTAATAGAAAAGCAGAACTAAGCTGCGAAACTAAGATATGGATTGTGACAAACAGTGGTTTGTGCAACTCGCCCAATTTTTAGAGCTAACGATCGTTTTAGCTGTGTGGCTCAGAATTTGCACCACCCCAACTCTTCCCGTGGGTATCTTAGGAGGCGACTAAGGGATATCCACCGGACGCGGGCAGCAGCGCCCCCTGCAAAACAATTCTACGACCAAACTGCGATCCCCAAGTCGAAAGCCCAGCGTGGGGATTATGGGCATTACCCCCATTGAGATAAAAGCCAATAAGGCGCTTATCAGGAGGAGGCCTGCGTCCAGCAGTGGACCAATACAGGCTGTTCAGGTGAGGTCGAGCTTGAGGATCGTTTTAGATATGTTTGACACATTTCCGTGCTTTACTACACAGCTTAATTTGATCGAAGAACAACCTTACATACCCGTATAGTCTATTAAGGGCCAGAGCGGTAGCGAAAGCCGAATGGGTATGCGGTAATCTTACTGTTCAACAAACAAACCCGATAAGTAACCGAGCGAAATTTATCGCTACCGTAGCGTATCAAATACCGCGTAAATCTGAACAGCCTTTCAATGAAAATTCGTGTAAGGGACCCTTTTTTTTCTCTGCCTGTAGCCAACACAACATAGGCCCAGATAAATGAAACGAAGTGCAATACTTTTGTTCAAACCTCGATGTGGTCATCGGGAATCGGTGGGTGTTTCAGTTTCTTCGGGTTGAGTATTTGTGGTTTCTGGGTGCGTGTGTGCCAGACGTATACTTTTGAGCAGTTGTCAGCGAGCGGTTCTAATTCTTCAGGCTTTGCAAAGTATTTCAGGATTTCGCTCTCCTGGAAATAAAAATAAACTATTATGAGTGGAGCAATAAGGTTTATGATCTCAGCTTATGCATAGCTGTAATGTTGCATTATCACACTAATAACTATACATAAATATTCGTTTATTATTAGTTCTAACGTCCATACCAAGTTGAGTAGGTACCTAATCAACCGATCAATGAGGATAATCGCAACATCGGGAGCGGTTAATACTTGGATGAGCGTTATGTTGGCTTTTTGTTTTTTCGGTTTAAAAAAACCGTTTGCGAAATAGCGCACTTGGCCGATTTGGTAATTGGGATGCAATTTTCCAATAAATCATGAACGATTCTGAACGATCAGTGACATTTATTAAAATTATTTAAATAATCAATAATTAAGATTGTGATGAAGAAAAACATAATTAATTTAATATAAATAAGACTCTCCCCACAGATATATATCCCTCATTCTACCGGCCAATAGTTTCCCATATTAGTTTATGACACTCGTTACATGGACACTGGCAGAATTGTTGCTAACTAGCAAGCACAGTAAGCCATAAACAAAATAAGAAGAAGAAGATGAAGAAAAAAGCGATAATACCTATAATAAAACTTTTTAGACTTTCGTGATTTGTATAATTAATGATGATTATTTTTTGGGGCTACCACGATCGCTGTAACGCGATAGCACCGTAGGGGAAATAATAACAAAATGTATGCGAATGCGATAAATACCATAAAAATCATCATTAATTACGATAAAACAATGTTATTTATGTGGATGTAACACAAAAATCAGGGAAAGCGGCGTTTGTCGGGAACAAAGTGATATGATAAGGTTATCACTGAGTACAGCCAACAACACTGCACGAGAAACTGACCTTTCCATAGATTAAACAATTATTCTCCGTTCACGCATTTATTTTCTTTGACTTGATGAAAAAATACTATTTTTCACACACACGTAATCTTTGAGCTCGGTAAATATCGAGGCTCTCGTTAGTCTCGATATTTTTCAATAGATTCGCATCACTATTCTTAAAAATTGCATTACATATTTCATTCAGTAAAAGAAAATAAATAATAGGATTTAGCATAGTCACATGGAGACCAGACAATTTTACCATTCTTAAGGTTTCGGAAAAAAATCTCACGGCCCTTTCCCACGACAATATACCGGTTTTTGCACGTACGGTTTTTTGCAGGATCCCGTTTAGTAGCATACCTACGTGTTTCAATACTAGCATCCACACGAGTATTCAAAATCAAAAACTCTTTACTTCCATAAATACAATAAATGTAGGTACACTTAGAAAAGGTCAAAATATAAAACTAAACACTGACACGGAAATAAAGTGATATTTTTGATTTCTGTCGCTTCGATATGTAGACTATAGTAAAGAAGCGACGAAGAAACCTTTAGCCTGTTATTTGTTATTTTTCGAGTTGGAGCAAAACCCGTCCCAAGCTTTTTTATCCTATAGATAATCAGATATTTTATAGTAAGCCTTTTTGCACAGCAAGGTTTTGACAATTTGTTTGAATTTATTTACTGATAATTTTTGCAACTCACTAGGAGTTTTGTTGTAGAAGCGTATACATACATTGCCCTTTAAAAGATACATTTATTTTGTGTAGCCTAGTTGTGGGCACAGCGAGTTTATGTTTAAGTATATGTCTGGTAATAAAATTATGTTTATAGCTATTTTTAGGGAACCGATTTATAATTTTATGAGTATACAGTTTTCATAAATATATTGACATGGTACTGTCATGATGTTTATTTCTTTGAATTTATCACGTAGAGATTCTCTGGGACCCATAATATAAATAGCTCGAGCCCTCTTCTGCAGCACAAATACGGTGTTAATATCTGCAGCGTTCCCCCACAGCATTCTGTTTACGGTATCCTGCAAAATCCGATCCGTTCGAATTTGTCATTCGGTTTTGCCACTACAAACTGGATTGAGTCGTTTGATAGTAATTATTGATATTTAACACCTGTTGTTAACTTTTATTTAGTAAAAAGAAAATGTCCAATTCCTTTATTTTTGAGTTTAACGTTAATAATATTGTATATCCGAAAGCACAAACTGTTAAACAATTTAAAGTAGTTCTTAAGAACAACTATGTACACAGTTTGAATAATGTTTCTTATTCTTATAGTAAAAACAGGATCCAGTTTAATTACACGTATACCGTTTTTTTGGGTTGGGCTGCGGGGAACGGGAAGTGGTGGAATTTTCTTAGAAGATCTCGTAACTGCTCGTTGTTCTACCGCAAAAACCAGGATGCAAACTACTGTGTGAGCACACCAATGATTTTTGCGGGATCCAGTAAAAACCGTCCTGCAGAATTTGACGGCCGCGGGAAAGGGGGTTAATTTTTTCGACCGCAGTCAAATCGGCACCATGTTTTGGCCGTGCGTGGTCCAAAAAGATTAGCTATAAAAGCTAGTTTCATTTTAAAATCGTACAAATTATGAACTAAATAGCTCTAGATTCTAAGTCAAAAACCCTACCTAGAAATCTATTCGATGCACATTGGAAATACTTCACTTTTTTATCAAATCAAATCAATCGTTTATTTGCAAGAATACAAAATTATTATGCAATATGTGAGATCTTATAACTATTTTAGTATTCAGCCTGCACGCGGGCGTGCAAATATTATGTGAGTCATATTATTATAATTATATTAAATTATATATTAGTCTTATATTATAAGTTAGATATAATACAAATTTCCGAAAATTCGTGCACAGTATAAAACTTTTTTCAAGTAGGCATCCCAATACACATAATATTGCCATTTAGTTCTTTTAATTCTGCCGGTAATTTATTGTAAATAGTAATGCACTTGTTATAAACATTTCTTTTGTGGATATCTTTATGGCACTGGTGTTTCAAGAGCAAATCGTTAAACTTACGCCTTTTTTGCCGGTACATCGCTACGTTTTTGAAAGTAGGTTAGATGGGATTTTACAAATAAACCAATTTCCCAAACATCCAGGCAAGAGGTAGGATCCAACAGATCTTGAAGAGAGGCTTATCTCCTTACAATAGAACAGCGTGTTGAGGTTGTCTCAGATCAGAGCCGCACCGCTACCGCCCAGAACAAAAATGTGCATTGAAATGTGGGATTTAACTCGTAACATACAATACAATACAATACAAATATTCTTTATTGCACACCAAGATAGAAAAAAACAGAAAAGAAAAAACAAACACAAAAACAGTTGCACAATGGGCGGTTTTATCGCTAAAAGCGATTTCTTCCAGGCAACCTTTGAATGGACACGTAACTATTGTACAGGTATAGACGGTGGCGTATTACAGACTACTATACTATACAAAACATACGTACAAATGTAAATGTAACTAAATATTAAATATTGATGAAATATTAACATTTAGATGAATTTTATACTGCTGGCGTCAGATGACAGAAAGCTCGCGGGCCACTCGTTTGTAGCTTGTGGGAAGCTATTTTCTCACTGTAAAATATATCTAGAGATAATGAATTAAACCCCATACTTGAATGCACAAGTATGTGAATGTGTGGAAGCGGTGTTGGATAAAGAGCTGCAGAGCAGAGATTTACACAGCACACAACTGAGTATTGGTTATGATTACGATAATTATTCCTAAATAAATATTACACTGCTGAATAATTAGCCTCGTGAGTCATTCGGTTGATAGGCATCGAAGGTCATGATAATGAACTCTGACTAACTCTCTAGGTGCTTAAGCTATTAAATTTTTATACGTATGTTTAAAAATCTCTCCGGCGCACTCTCCATTCCCTCTCTCTCATAATCCGACGACCGACCGACACGACCGGGGAGAGTTTAGGCGCAAGTCCAATAGCTTAACGTTCTTTCCGAGGCACGGGGGTGTAATAACGCCAACTTCCTGACACCGGGCTACTACTGTGAATATTTCTTGCTAGAAAAGTCCCAATAACACAAATCTTGGCCCGACCCGAGTTTAGAACCCGGCACCTCATTATCAGCGGTTGAACACGCGACCGCTAGACCAACGAGACAGTCAAAAGGAGTAGTAGGTAGGAGTAGTATTAGTAACGGGATCCTACTGGCCCCGTTAGCACCTTTACTACCTCGTCTCGGCTCGTCTCGGTTCCTGGTGTCACTACGACCGGGTCAGTCTGAAAACCAGCGCTGTTTTGTACCCCGGTTCCAAACAGCATAAAGCTAAGACTGATCCGTTTTGGCACACTTCGGCAGCACTGACACACCTACATGTCACGAGTAGGATAAGTAAGAGTGTATAAATTTTAGAATTTATGCTTAGCTCTAAGCAACTAGGCGATCGCCTCGCGGTTTCACCCGCGTAGTTCTCGTTCCCGTGAGGATTCCGGGATAAAATATAGCCTATGTAACTTCCTGAAAAGTAAGTTTCCTAACGGTGAAAGAATATTTCAAATCGGTCCAGTAGTTTCGGAGCCTATTCAATACAAACAAACAATCAAATCTTTTCTCTTTATAATATTAAGTATAGATTACTCATAAGTTTTAATCTAGTTTTTTTTAATATACTTACTTACCTACCTACTTGTCTATGTTTGATTGTATTTTGTGCTGTCCATTTGTGAACCAAATAAACCATTTATCTACCTATCTACCTACACTTTGTGGCGACAGCGGACATTTTCCAGATGGGACCTAAAATCAGCGATGCTGAAACCTTTTTATCATTATTACTTTAATACTTTCTTTGTACGAGTATAACCTTATTTTAAAAGTGTTCTTTTTTTAGTATCTATCAAGTGTCTGTTTTTTTTACTATGGCAGAAGCCTTTATTCACAAAGAAAATTACACTAGTATTTACAATTGAAACAACTGAGCTAACTGCAGACTGTTGCAAACAATCTACAGGTAGGTCAACTGATCCATATAAATACCAGTCGAAAGCGTCCCCAAGACGCTGGCTGCATTGCCATGCTGTATGGCAATGCTGATGCGCTGTGCCAGATACTCACCAGCTCTCGGGTCACGCGTCGGTTCGACCAGACGCTCAGATAATTTTTTTAAAACCCGAAGAGCCTCGGTACCCCACGGACCTAAGGTCTCGACTCCAAGGGGAGCAAATGTGGGCCTACACATTTGCTCCCCTTTGTCGAGACCTGCATATTTGCGTCTCTTGAGCTCTTCGGCCAAAGTGTCTAAGTTAGTACTTATAAGATTTATGATCATTTTATAACCTAGATAAACTCCTTTTTTTGTGTGTACGGAATCGGAACCTTGAACCGGGCGCACAACCAACAGTTATCGACATGTATATTATATACATGTCGATAACTGTTGGTAGGTACAGTTAACTATCAACAACTGTTTATCGCGAGATCTCGATAAATACTCTAACAACCAAAGCGAACAACTCTAAATTAGAATAATAATGACTGAAATGCGTGACTGGTAAGTACTCGAAATAGAAACGTATTGCTGTTCCGGCTAGATTGGCTTCAAATTAAATGAAAATCAATTTCTTGATGAAAATCGTAAAATACCCAGTGTTTAGGCAAACAAATATCCGAACGTAAAAAAGATCAGTTCAGTTCGTTCAATAACCTTTCACTCCAAGCCTTCATTATAAATAAATAATAAATAAATAAAATAAAATATATATAAAATATATACCTATCTTTAAATTACTTTGGAAATCCCCTTTTAAGTATAAAGATACCTGTGTTAGGGGTTTCGCTCTTGCCTTATGGAAATTCACATAAATACTAAGTAGATTTAATAGAACATACTTAATACATATCTTATACAATAGAAAAAAAAACTAAAATAAAATCAAAAATCAATTACTGCTATAGGTACATTTTTACGTGTACTTCATTCAACACACTTAATTCAACACATTCATTCTTCACTACGCCGCCATCAATCAAGGAAAGTCAAAAAATCAGCAAAAATAAAACGATAAATAAAAGGAAGGAAGAAAAATATCAAACAAATACAAATGGATGTTTTCTATGTATAATAAAAAATATCTATCTATGTAGTGTATTGTATTAAGTATATCAGTTATCTAGTACCCATAACACAAGCTCTGCTTAGCTTGGGGCTAGATAATGCTGTGTGAATTGTCCAGCATTATTTGTTTATTTATTTATTTATTTATTTATTTATTTAAACAGTATCTGCATTCTCCAATCCCGTGAGTATTCTCAACACCCAGTCAATTTAAAAGAAAACGTAGGTACCTATTTGTAATCTTTAGCATAATATTAAATTACATTGCATTATGAGTTACGAGGAAAAAACTATCAGAAATTTCTGGTATATTTTGCCTTCCCATTAAATTTAAAAATTTACAAACAAATTCTGAATAATATTTAAAAAGGTAGAGTTTGTAATTCGTTATGTTGTTTTAAGCTCTACCCAATGGTATCTCCCAAAACTACTGGTCCGATATTTTTTTCAAAAATAGCAATCTCCCCGTGAACTTAGCTTTGGGGTGGGCAAGGTCTAAGCTCGAAGCTGGAAGGGCTTCCGTGGGTTTCCAAGGTGACTTGTGGCGGTCACCTTTTCTAATATCACATCACACTAATACTAATATATTATAACTGCAAAAGTTCAGATGTATGGATGGATAGATGGGTGGATGTTTGTTACATCTTCACACCAAAACGACAGAACCGATCGGACTGAAATTTTGCATAGATGTAGTTCCAAGCCTGGAATCTAACATAGGCTACTTTTTATTCTACAAAACAGGGATAGAACTAACCTTTAAACGTTACCGTGGAAACAACGCGGCTCCGCCCGCGGGCAGAAGTAGCAGAAGCTGGTAGTTATAATAGTATAGATAGTTTAAAACCGAGAGTGCACTTTTCTCGAGAACTTAGCGTCCGGATGGTCTAGAAACTGAGTAGAATTCAGTGCGAAATCGGAAGGGTTTCCCACACTGTGTTGTAGCCAGTCAGCCTCCAGCATTCTAATATTACTAGCAGAAGCTGGTTGTAAGTCACATGAGATAAGTAGATGACAATTACTAAAATGAACGCCAGACTGGACTTTCCTCGAGAACTTAGCGTCCGGATGGTCTAGAAACTGTGTAGAATTGAGTGCGAAACCGAAAGGGTTCCCACACTGTGTTGTAGCTAGTCAGCCTCCAGCATTCTAATATTACTAGCAGAAGCTGGTTGTAGGTAAGTCATATGAGGTAAATAGATGACAATTACTAACCTGAAAGCCAGACTGGACTTTCCTCGAGAACTTAGCGTCGGGTTTGTCTAGGAACAGTGTGGCATTTATCGCGAACCCTGCCATGTCAATAGGGAATGGTCGGAAGGGTTTCCACACTGCGTTGTATCCGGTGACCTTCCCGCCTGTAACCACTGGCATCTCCACTCGCATGCCGCCGACGATGCCGACAGGCCAGACGCCGACTTTTCGTATTTTCCGCATCTGGAAATTGATATTGATTTCGTAAGTTTTATGTACAAAACACAATGATATCAGTCAATGCCACTACAGAGTGGAGCCCTCTAAACGCTAGGAGGCGATATGAAAGGCCCAAAATGAGATGGCGAGTTGAGCTTGACGTATAGGCTGATTTACACTTCAATAAGTACAGTAGCGAGTTAATTTGCGTCATTGGCTAGTTAAGCTGATAATAACGTTTGAACGGCAAAAGAGAGTTAAGTAGTTTTGTAAGTTGGTGCAGCGAGCCACAATAAACACGCTTTGTCTTTAGGGGGTGCCTAAAGAGTCACAATATTAGGTATAACGTATAAGTAACCAAGAGATATAGTGCGTCTGTTGATTAAGTTAAGTTGAATAGATAGCGATCCCATTTTCCGCTAGTACAAGTGCGAAGTAGCCCCCTCTCTCGCGTCTCCCGCACCCCGCTAACTTAACTGGCCGGCATGTAGATGGGCGAGTTTAGTACAGTCCATTAAGTTTGCACACAGCGGCCGCGTACTCCTGTTTTTAGTGTAAAAATGAAGTGGTCTGATAATACTACCTTTGCATTTGTACAAGAATATCATGATGGTCTACTCATTTCTATGAATATTTCATTTTCTAAATTGTGTACAAGTATAGACACTATTTCTCATATTAGGTACATTATTATATATTATTATGCACGTAAGTTATTGTTAAACAATTTAACGTCCATTTTCTGATTAATACCATTTTGGAGGAAGTCGAGTAAAACAACCATTAGTGATCAATTAGATCAATTATTGTCCTAACCTGTAATGCATCGTTTATTTAGTCATTCAATTGCGCTGTCAACAATTAGGAAACTTTATAGGCGTGCATGTATCAAAAGTTTTACAAACTCGTGGAGTATAGCCAAAGCGAGATGACTGAAAAAGTCTTGTGTCGATGTGCAAAATAAGCTTTGGTGCGCATTTGGTACCCCGTTAACCTAACTACTTACTTAAAAGAGACCTGTTAGTGTGTTGGTAACACTAAAAATTATTGTTCAATGCTACACGTTACAACTACAGAGCTGAGAGACAAGGCTAATCGTAAATTAGGTACCTACCTACGGACGTACTAGTGTGTCATTCGAGAATCGAGAGATGCTATCACATTTTACGTAGCTATTAATTTACAAGTGAGTCGGTACACGAACCGATAAAGTTCAATATTTATTGGCAAAACTCAATCATTATTTACCTATTTACAACCAACGAACATAACGATGTTCGTTTATCATTTTAGCGGCTTTATGTTCTATAGAAATTATGATAGAGCTTTGTTTCGAACCAAAGGTTTAAACTTTAAATTATTGTCGTGATTTGGCTCACGAACATAAGTACGTACAGTGGTGGTCAGAAGTGGTGTCCTAGCTTTCAAAGACATTGTCTTGCAGCCATTCGTTGTGCTTACGACCTTATTAAAATGTATTATTAGTTGTGTCCTAAGTTTAAATCCAAAAAGTCATTTACACTTAATAATTACCCTAATTTTGAGGCTTAATATATAATATATTTCATTAGAAAATAAAACAGCGAAAATAAATAACATACTTAACATATTTTAACACCATTTATAAATTATGAATAAGTATTATAACATTTTTTCATAAGTTTTCTATAATATTTCGTTAATGCATACAGTGTAGCATACAGTTATAATGTTGGGCTGAAATTTGGAATTAGATGAAATTTACTAATTTAAATCGTAGTACTAACCTTCAAGCGAGTATGATCTATAAGGTGTCTCCAATAATGACCGCAACTGTACCTACGTAACGTATTTGGATGCCAAATTAGCTTAAAGAATTAAATGAAACCTTCATCGAAGAGTCTAGCCTTGACTGTTTGACCTTTTAACACTTTCACGGCCGAATAGTACGAATCTGTTCTTGAAGATTATATGGTAAAAATACCAATGAGAATACCTATCTAATTACTATAAGAGTTGTAGTAGTTAAGAGTAATAAGAAGTAGTTTTTATGGACCACGATTTACTCGCACACCATTTCCTAAACAGCTTATATTGGTCCACTGCTGGACGCAAGCCGCCCCTGATAAGCGCCTTATTGGTTTTTATCTCCACGCTGGGCATGCGGGTTGGGGATCGCAGTTCAGTGGTAGAATTGTTCTGCACAGGACGCTGCTGCCCGCTCCCGGTTGGTATACCTTAGTCGCCTCTTACGACACCCGCGGGAAGAATTGGGGTGGTGTAAATTCTAAGCCGGCACCACACAGCTCACACAAGAACCACCTAATTAACTACCATAAACTACCAATTTTCATACAAATTCCAAAAATATAAAGATTTCGCAAGGATTTTGACTCTAGTGTCAAACTGATGGGTTTATCGACACCGGAAACAAAATCGGTAATTTATCGATCCTTATCAAGACCGTGCTGGCGCTCCGGAAAGGAAAATAGTAAATTATTATTGCACTCCTCAATGGAAGCAATGTTATAGATACTCGTTACTATAAAGAAATATAATAATTGTAATTACTCCTTTTACTATGGTGTCTTTTTCATTCACTCGTAAATTTTATATTATATTCATAAAATTCACTACATTCTTATCTTAACTTACCTTGTTATTGAACTTGTCTATTAGAATTTATTATGTACCTAGGTAATCTTTATTTGTTATGTTTCACACACGTCTAAGCGCCACTACATGTGTAGGTACTATTTTTTAACGGTGGAAACACTTATTGGTTTTTGTATTAATTCTAAGTCCGAATTGTATTCTTTGTTATTATAACTGTTTGTTTCCTAAATAAATAAAAACAAAACAAAACAAAGAAAATAATAAAGTATACTTATTAGGTACAGAATGGATTTTTTGGACGCAGTAAGTTGAGGTACCTTAACCTTAGCTACCGGAAAATTGTCTTGGAAGACTATCCATACTTTTTAGAGAAATTTTCATGTCCATTTTAAGAATATTAAAAAAACTCAGAAAAAAAGGGCATTTTACATAAAAACTTCTTTGATGCCAATTAATCCGGTTTCTTAAACTGATGAAAAACTTAAGTTAACTTAGCTTAATGTGTGCTGATTATTTGGCTTTGCCAATGTAGGGCATAAATGGCCACCCTCAAAGGTCTTATGTGGCTTGGCCACATCTCGCAACCAACCATCTAGACAACGACATTGTTGGCTGAAGGAATACAAGGGCATTGGACCAGCGAACTAAATACGCGATTAAATAATTTACAACGGCATATTTACCATGGTTTGAGTTCTGAGCTTTCCAATATGACTTAAGGGCTCCAAGGACTTAAGTGTATCAACACTTTAACCGTAATGGATTTAAAAGTTTTATTGTGAAAAACTTATATTCTTGGAGTACTAAAAAAGCCATGAGTTGCAAAAAACATTTCCTAAGACCATTTTCCTGTCCCTACACCGATTAAGGTAGGTACCTCTTCTCAGTGCCCCGTCCAAAATATCCACCCTGTATACACAGACGGGCGCACAGCACAGATAAAAGATTAGAAGAGGGTATTCTAGTTTCCTAGTCGGTCTCACAATTTAATCTTATCATCAATTACTATTGAATAGTCTCTTATCCTATGCAATGAACCTCATGAACCTGGAAGCTATAGAGATAGGCCGCGCGTGCCACCGATGTATTCGCCACAACATCGTAAATAAGGTCTAATAGTTGATCGTGATGTCCTACTGAAGATTTGGGAAACAGATAACGTAGGTTTAGACGGGTTCGCGGTTCCAACTGTGTCTTTCCTGTGTCCTAATCAGGAGGAGGAAACGTGAAGGAAGAATGGGGTCGGCGAGTGTGTGGAGTGGTGGGCTCGCCGGCCATGTATAGGAGGAAGAGGGGACGCCAGTCGTGCCGCGGTAGGATTTAAATATTGCCGTGGTTCGGAGAAAACGGCGAGAGAGGGACACCGGAGAGGTTTTAGTGGGTATTACATCCATCTCAGGGCGTCGAGCCCCACATAATTCTGATCCCCCCAGACCAGTTTATTTATAAACGAATTTCCTCAACAAATAAAAAAGTTTAGACGGGTTACTTTAACCCGAAACTACGCAAGAGGATGTATAATTTAATTATTTATCTCAGGAGTGCCATTATACATTATGTATAATGGCAAAGACATAGTTAAATTTGTCCGGGTATTATGGTCATATCTGGTGCCCATAACACAAGCTTTGCTCCAAACTTTGAAACTAAGGTTGTAAATAAGGTAGGTACTAAAATCACCTAAAGCAATACTTTTACCTTAATTATGTAAGCGGGTTAACTACGAACCTAGTTAACTAGCGTTTAGGAAGAACCAACGCTTCATCCCTTAACGAGGGGTGGCCGCTTACATTCATAATAAATTCGTCAAACTACGAAAGTTTGTATTGTAAAATAGCAAGCATCCACCTTCATTTCTACAGTTAATTACACACATCTACTGTAAATATAACAGAAATAAATAAAAATACCGGATATTAATTTTATGACTGATTACTTTTGGGCTACATCATGATGAATGAAAATGTCCAGCATATATAAATTTTATTTCATCATCATCATTTTTAAGAACTAGAAATTGATTTCCATTGATGCTTCGATCATAAATAACTCTTAAATCTTGATAAATGAAGTGATCATTCATCAACTAAGAATCTTGTAATAAAATTACTGGCCAGGCATAAAAACAATCTACGCCTGGCCAGTTATTTTGGTCTGGCTGTGCCTCGCATAAAACTTAAGTTCTCAAGAACCACAGTTTTTGAATACCTACCTTTAACTGGCGATCGTAGAAAATGTTGTTAGTACCTAACCTACCTAACCTGCCTACCATTTTCTACCAAAGCTTGATAAACGAAAGCGATGAAGTTTGAATGTAGATTGTAGAGTCTAGCATATTCAAAGTTCTATAGAAAAGATTCTGTTGCGATGAAGTTTGAATGTAGATTGTAAAGTCTAGCATATTCAAAGTTCTAGACAAGATTCTGTTGCGATGAAGTTTGAATGTAGATTGTAGAGTCTAGCATATTCAAAGTTCTATAGAAAAGATTCTGTTGCGATGAAGTTTGAATGTAGATTGTAAAGTCTAGCATATTCAAAGTTCTAGACAAGATTCTGTTGCGATGAAGTTTGAATGTAGATTGTAGAGTCTAGCATATTCAAAGTTCTATAGAAAAGATTCTGTTGCGATGAAGTTTGAATGTAGATTGTAAAGTCTAGCATATTCAAAGTTCTAGACAAGATTCTGTTGCCCTTCTGCTAAACTTTTTAATAGCAATACGTTTGCCTATCATCACGTCACTCTTCATAACTCCTGATACAAAGCCAGCTGGGTCACTGGGCTAAGATAAGATGCTATACAGCGGGGTCGTCGATCCCAACTAGCTAAGCTTGGCACACCTTTGACGTATCTATGTACGGAATTACAAGCTTTTGTGCAACGTTTCATTCAAAACACTGTCGCCTTTTTAAATTATGCTCTTAATCTTATCCTAGGTAAGTATTTGTCAACTTCGTGGATATGCAAATGAGACGCTTTGAGTAATTTGCGATTCAAGGAAGATTAAATACCTTTTTAAAAATAAAATGTTTAGTATTTTATTAAATAGTTAACTGACTGATAGTTCAATGACCAGAAGTTTAAAATAATTTGATTGTTTTGAACAAACTAAAAAACTTAGTTTTAAACTGTTTATTTTTTAAGTTTTGCGGGTTAAATATTAATCCCTCGGGAATATCATTTTTATGGGATCACTTCGGGATAATCCTCTACACAACTGTAAAGAATCATCCAAAAATGACAGAGAAATCGACAGACATAGGTACGTAAAAAAACATATAGCCGAACATAGATTATACGCCTTTCGAACTCTGGTAAAAAATACATATACTTAGATAACTTATTATATTAAGAATGTGTTCAATGTTTTGTTTATCATGACAAATCGTGAAAGCAGCATCCACAATGACTGGTATCAGTGTGGAGGATGTAAACACGAGATAATTTATAAACTGATGTGTTTAATATTAATTTACCTTTACTGCTGAAATAAAACAAATAATCGAATGAATCTCAGTTTACAACAATGAACCTAGGCATACTTATTGTTTGAACAATACAACATGGTGGGAGATGCTTGTAATTTTATAACCAAGACGAGGTGGACAAGGCGCGGTAGGCGAAGGTCAGCCTGTGACGCAGGAGGTTGAGGGTTCGATTCCCGCCTTATAGAATAGAATAGAATATACTTTATTGCACAAAAGTTGTACAAGGGTGAGCATAATGCTAGATAGCATTCTCTACCTGCTAACCTTTGGATAGTGTGGACAACAATTTAGTAGGTAGTGCTTGATTAAAAAATTACAGAAAAACAAGAAAATTATAATAATAATATGTACAATTAATAATTCGTGCCTTGGGACAAATGTTTACGATCTGCAAATATTTGTTCCGTGTGTTCTGGGTATTTTCTATTTATCATAAAAAATATTTATTACAAGCTCTGCGTAGCTTGAGGCTTGATGATGCTGTGTGGATTGTCCAGCATTATTTAAAAACAAACTAAAATAAAACGTCAAGTGCGAGTCGACTCGCGCACTGATTTTCAACGGGAAGTAGGTACAGTCAGCTGCACAGACATGTATAGGTACACTTCCAAGGTTTAACTTTTATTTTACGCGGAACTTTTCTAATAAAAGGCCATGCACACGTTTTTAGTACAAAGTAATCATCGTAGTTGTCAGAATGCGGTACATAAATTATCACAATTAGGTACTATAAACTTACTTGTCTTGTCAAATTGAAAACTTGGGAGTGTATACATATTTTTGCAGCCGACTGTACCTACCTACCCTGTAGGTTTTGGTCCATGGCGAGAATCAAAAATTATTTTTGTGAATAAACTATAAATTTACCGTTTCTGAATTTTCCCTTTATTGGTGCTATTAGACCTTGCTTCTCACTAAATTTTATGATTCTAAGTTAACGGGAAGTACCCTATAGCTTTTGGTCTATAGCAAGAATCAAAAGTTTTTTTTTTGGTGAATAAACTACAAATTTACGGTTTTGGGATTTTTTCCTGTAATTATGCTATAAGATCTTGCTTCTTGCCAAATTTTATGAGTCTACGTCAACAGGAAGTACCCTATAGGTTTTGTTCCATGGTGAGTATTAAAAGTATTTTTTTTGTGAATAAATTACAAATTTATGATTTTCGGATTTTCCCCTTACTTGTGCTATAAGACCTTGCTACTTACCAAATTTCATGATTCTAGGTCTACGGGAAGTACCCTATAGGTTTTGTGTGCATATGATTCCCTTGAAAAATTCAAAATATTCGGACATAAACGGCTGTAACTTTTTGAGTGCGTTGACTTAGAAGTTTTATTTATATCAGGGCTTCAAGAGTTTACGAATTTGAATATTTAATGTTAATTTCAACTCGAAAGCGGGTTGACAGACGGACAGACAGACAAACGGACAACAAAGTGATCCTATAAGGGTTCCTTTTTTCCTTTTGATGTACGGCACCCTAAAAATACCCATCTCGGTTCTAGAATCTGAGATATTTTTTGTAAATACATACCTACGTAGAGGGAACCAAAAAAATATTGGTAGAAAGTATTATTCAACATTGGTATCGTATCATCATCGGAGCAAATCGCAAAAGATCGAAATAATTTTTGATTTTGTTTGTTTCATTCATTATTCATTTCATTCGTCTCTCGTCCGTTTTTAATGGGTTGTTGAAGTTTTTATTTCTGTGATTTGATTAGTGTTTATCTTGTGGTTTTCTGTTTTGGTATCCATTTTTGTTAAGTTTTAATACAAAAATATCTTTGTTTACAGAAAATATCTTGGATTCTAGAATCAAGTATGAAGTGGTACGTATTCAGGTCCACTACGAGTCGACAGAAAATATAGCAAATATGCTGTCTCATAAAACTTATTGCTTAAATTCCCAAACGAGGATGACGCAGACGATGTTGATGATGATGATAAGCATGAAATTATTAATCAGCCAAATTCTATGTGAAATGTTTGTAAGCAAATCACACCAAAAAGACTAAAATTCCCGAGCTTGGTGTCGACTTTCAGATATAATTATTAGCAATATTTACTGCGCGAAAGATCTCGAATCGACAAGGACTGTTAATATTAAAAGGCATCAAAGCGAAGTTTAGGTTATATGAGCGGTTTGTTTACAAACATTCCACATCAAAATTGGCTGGAGTATAGATCGGAAAATAAGAGTTGTGACTTCATAACTTTTTGATTTTACGAAGTTTAAAACTGATAACCAAGCCTCTTTATCTCAATTCATGTCATTGGTCCTAAATTAGTAGGTATCAAATCAATGTATGGTTCATGGCCACTTAGATAAAAAGCAATACAGGCCAGATAAAAGATAATTTTAGGCAATACTTTTAAAAGCCAACTTGAGACTCGACCTCAGTGGCACAGTGGGCTAAAGTCCACCTGCGTTACGGGAGGTTGCGGGCTCAGAGTATCCGTAACGTTATCGCAATTTCAATAGAACTGGTATCCATGTTATTCTTTATGACTTAGGAATGATATATCTTTTTAAATTATCCAAATCGGACCATTACGTACGAAGTTATGACTAAATTACTAGCGAAGTTCACTGAGTGACCGCCGCGGGTGCGTGTGACGTCACTGGCTCGGTCGCCGCCCGTTAACCGTAGGCAGAAATGGGTCTCTGAAAACCGAGTGTATTTGGTTCTGTCATTATTTTTTTCCTAAACTTATAGTTTCGGAGTCGACCGAGCGAGTGACGTCACATGCAACCGCGGCAGTCACTCAGTGAACTTCGCTAGTAATTTGGTCATAACTTCGTCAATATTTGCACTGTGTGATATGGATTTCTTAACACCATAAATCTGCATTCTCAACTAAAAACATTACGGATCCTCATTCACCAATGTTTGTATGATCTGCAGGATATTTCTTTTGAGTTTTATGTTAATTTATGTGTTTAAGTCATCTGGTAACTAAACAGAAGCTCTGATTACTTTAGGGCCAGATGACGCAGTGTAAAGGAGGGTACTGACTGGCGTTACAGGACGTAATGTGACATGTTACACAACTAGCGTTCGTGCAGTCAGTATGGAGAAAGAAAGAGCTCGCAACGAGCAATGGGACAGATTTTAGTACACAGCGTAACCTGTGAATAGTACAGTAGGTATTAATTTATTAAACTTACCTCATCGAAGACCTTCAGTGAATATGTATTGTCATCATCCATGAAGTAGACAATTCCTCTCTTGTCTTCAGCCTTATTTAAATGATCTCTGAGCCAGTTGAGTGCAATGTTTCGCTGCTCCACTCCGCTGGCCTACACATAAAAGTTAAATTTCACTAGACAATAGGTACATAATTTTCATTTAATTTTTAAGGTACAGATTTTACAACAGAACCTTAAAACATTCAGACATAAAATTGCCAGAGTGCATTAATGGACTCTGCTTATTTTTTAACGTCTGAATTAAACATTTTTTTTTGTTGGGCATAGTCTCAGAACATGGAAACAAAAACAACCAATCGTAAGAAACAAAATTAAAAGGGATGCATTAGACACGTTGCATGGCCAAATAAAATGGCTATGTTAATTTATTATAATGTGATCAGAAGAACATACAATATTTTTACAATCATTCCTAACACATTTTTATCTACTTACACTACACCAGGAAAATGTTATCCCATATCAAAGTTTTACTCATTAGACTGGTTGCATAGCCAAATAAAATGGTTATAATTCATTACAATCTGATCAGAAGAACATATGTACAGTTTAGTCACAATATAACCTAGTACATTTTTACAATAATTCCTAACACATTTTTATCCACTACACCAGAGAAGTGTTACCCCATAACAAAGTTTTACCACATAAAAGTCCATGCCACATTAGTAGTCTGACTGTTTGTGGTTATAGTAACAGAATACAATAAATACAATAACCATAGATCTATGTAGAATTCTGTAGATCTTTTGTTATAGATGTTAAAGAGCATAGAGCTTTTGTTATAGATTCTTGAATAGGGTTTTTTTATCTAACAATTAATTTATTAACCCATGAGATGAAGTTCACAACAGCTACATAATACATCATAAACATGAATATTTCTATATTTCACCTACACAGAACCATGTTGTGTTGTATCTAGAAGTTCTGAATATGCATATGTTGATATCCATTACCTGCAAAGTGTATGATGACCTTTAAGAACATGGGATATAAACTTTCTATTTTTATGACGACAGCTTTTGGTTTGTCTTAACATAAGTTTCACATTAGTTTTCCCCAACCTCTCTACCAAGCGTGCTGAATGCTGATTATGTCAATAAAATATTTATTACATAAATCGCAATAAAAATACATTATTTTATTGTGAATAGACATTTGTTTGACCACAATCTTGCCTGATGGTAAGTAACTATGTGGCAGACAATCTGTCGCAAAGTTCAAGAATTCAACTATTCACTCTTGTCACAGCCTACTTATATGCATACAGTCGTTCGACAAAGGCGTTATGACCGGACAATCATGCGGGGGCCAAGGGGCGCATCGGGGGGAGGATACTCCCGAGTTACTAAGGCAGTGATGTATGCAACAAGGGAGTGTTCACCCAAGTCCCATCCCTTGCCCCCGTCACGATTGCCCTGTCAAAATGCATTTGTCGAATAACTGTATGCATATAGGTAGGCTGTGCTGTTGTTTTGAAGAGACTCAGGTAGTTCTCAGGGAAAAACGAATCACGCAGCCAGTTAAAATTTAAAAAAAAAAGCTGATATAATACTTACAGTGGAATGTTTAGCCTTGGTAGTCTTTACATAGAGATGGGTATATTTCAGTGTAGACTCTTTGAGAAGATTTTCCACCAATTTAGTCTTTGATATTGAGTCTTCGATGATGATCCAATGGAAGTTCTTGACATGCATAAGAGTTTGTGATAACCTGCATAAAACAGTTTTAAAATCAGTTCAAGTTTCATTTAAAATTATAGTTTAGGGCTGGCAAGGGCTTAAAGGTATGCAATTAATGAAGAGTGAGCAAGATGTGTAGCTATTATTTAGAGGTGTAGTGTAAGTACTAAAAGAGGCATTTTGCCTGCATTGGGCCAGCAGTGGTAAAGCGCCTGAATCATGTAATGTAATGTAGGTAGATAGGTACTCACTCAGTCTTGCAATAACTACAACTACAATGGAATACAACCCATTAATTTCATTGGTAATTGACATAATAGTCCATTGCCAGAAGCAAACAAACACACAAAATCAAGGGCATGTAAGCCACGATTATTTAGCGAAAATTACCTTGTGAGATCTGCTTTTTGGGAGAGACGTGTATATGTCGGTGTAATCCCGTAAATTGTCTGAAGCTGTGTTGTACTGTCTTCTGTGTTCAGCTGGCATTGAAATGCGGGTTTGCTATTGAATAAAAACAGCACCACGGAAATTAACATCCCGACAGCTATGTATTGCTTTTTGATGTTCAAAAAAGGCATATTAAATAATAATGTCGAGTGTATTGTCGAGTCACACAAATATTATTGTGGGCAGTTCAACGACAACATACATTCACTATTGTAGTTTTTGTAAACGCATAATTTTGATATTGTTTTTCACACGATTCTTTTAGAACATTATTATTGCGGCGCGTTTCTATTAAAATTTACAACAAACCAAATCAATTGAAATCTACCTACACATCATTAGCGTATTCTCTTTGCGACCGACAACAACGATCTATCATTTAAAATAAAACTCAACTTCAACTTCTTTCGATCCACCCGCCCGCCCTTCCTGTCATCCACAGTGCTGCCAACAGTTAAACTAGCTCTCCACCAGATTCAAATTCAACCTGTAATTTAACTGTAAATTGTAAAACCACCAGAAAACCACTAACAAAAAATGGTCCTAGGTACCTACTGTAAAAATCGCGAAAATTTCTAGTACTTAAACCAATTTTAGTTTTTACGAACGAAAACAGTAAATAGGTACCTATGTATTATTATGGTAAATAACCTTTTTTATTAGATACGTAATAAATATTAACAATCATTGTATGTAAATCAAGGTACTTATAAGCTAAGTCGATAATTTTTTTGTCACCCTGTGACCCCTCTAACTGAGAGGACATTTAGATTTGCTATAGAAGACACTAGTGTTTGTAAAATGTTGATGCTTGGTGATGCTTTTGCTGTGAGTCACATTAATTAATAAATAAATCAACATCAAATGATGCAATACCAATTTGCTATTCTATAATAATTCGTTTTCTTCAGATGAATCATTTTGGTCTGCACATAAATCATCGGTTTCAGATTTATACAATTCTTTAATACCGATTTTGTATTAAAGAATTGTATAAATTGTTGTTTCGGCATTAGAATGAGGCGGTACTAAGAGAGTTATAGCAAAAGTCGCTAATTCCTCAAATCTAGATTTACCTTGAGTATCTTGTCAATGTTTCATTTCAAATACTTCATTTCAATATTTTTAAATTTTATATAATATTTTAAAACGTGGCTTAGTGGTCGAGTATTTTCAGTAATTGAACGTGAATTTTACTAAAAATCCACTAGCCACTATAACCACTTATGCGGGCGGGAATCGAAACCACCAGTTTTAGTGTAAAATCTACTAAGGTTGCAACACTGGTCGTCCACCGTCAAGTCGTCAACGTCAACACGTCAGTCCTGTCAAGCACGGCAAGTTAAAAAAGCAGTGCTGCCAACTCGAGTATAAAATAAAGCTCCCTATTATTTATGTGGTTTTTAACTTTATATGCGTTTTACTAGGTGCCTCGGAAAGCACGCTAAGCCGTTGGTCCTGCGCCTGACCTCTCCCCGTTCGTGGCGATCTGTCATCCCATCGGATTATGAGAGTGAGGGAATAGAGAGTGCAAATATTATGTTTGCGCACACACTTGTGCACTATAATATGTATCATATGTCCTGCGCGCCTGGCTAGTCTCCGATGAGACTGACCGCTGTGGTCGAAATTCGGCTAGGAGGACATTATTATTATCAGTAGGTATGTAGCGAAAATTTTTATAACTATTAGCGGTATAACATTATTACTAAGAAACACCATAATTATGAATACCTTTTGATTTAGATGACAAGGCATGGTCACAGGCCTCCCTGCCTGTTAAATTGGGAGGCTTAGGTATACTATACCCTAAATTTCTAGTGTAGCCCTACCAGCGTTCTTATCTTCTGTCTACAGCACTAGTTCTTTGGTTAAAAAAAATTAAAACCATCTCGTTAGGTCCCACCTAGAATGTCACCGCTAACGTATCAACTATTCTCACACCGAATGGTCTGTTGCGACTGTTGCGAGACGATGGTAAGAGGCCCGACGGTATGAGACTGTCCCATGTGAGTTGGGAAAGCCCATAGTGTGGGCTGGGACGCTACATGGGTCGACACACTTGCGCCTTCCCATCTTACGAAGACATCCGTGAGGGCGGATGCGTTGGCAGATTTGACCGAGGATCTCAAGAGGCGCAAATACCCAGGTCTCGACAGAGCCTACACATTTGCTCTCCTTGCCATGGAGTTGAGACCCAAGGTCCGTGGGGTGCCGAGACTCTTCGGGTTTTTCAAAATTTTCCGGTTAGAGACTTGCAGTTTAATGAATACCTAAAAATAATAGGTACCATACCAACCTACATTTCAGATAAATCTAAAAATTATATCCCTTATTATATTAATCTTCACACCTAGAACATTGGGTTTACTGGGTAAATAAATAAATAACGCAGGACCATCCACACAGCAGACACGAACATACCTACAGCATGTCAGACTTTATTAAAGAACTTTATTTTTTGGAACTATGAAGCAAAATACAATATTAGCTAGATATAAACAAATCTTTATTTGTTTATATATTGTAAAGAAGTTGATTTTTAATAAAGAACACTAAATTATAATAAAAATAGTAGCTCGAACCGCTCTTAATATTTAATTCAAATATAACAACTTAATTATCAACATTTTAACAATAGTCACCCTGATGAAGTCCACAGTTATAGGATGAAATGTTGGTGTTCTTGCAACATAAACAAGGTTCGTAGTTAACCCGTTTACAATCATAATGAATTTGTTAAAAATATTTGATATTTATTGCGGAAATCATTGACTACGTAATTATGTACCGGAATTATTATGAGGCCGAAAAAAAATGCTCAAACGGTGAAACACCAGTCTTGTTGGAGCGTTTGAACGGAGCACTCAGTTTCAGAACGAAATAATTATGAATTAGAGTTTTACCACTGCTAGATTCCGCTTTAATCAATATTAGTTGGTAGCACAAGCTGATTAACGTTCCATTCCTTGCGTTTCCTGTTGCTTAAAGAAACGTTCCGTTTTAAAAGATTTACCCATACCAAACCAACCCATACCTTTCCAAGAGATTTTATAGAATGACACAAAAATATCGTTATTGATTGCCGTTTTATAATCAAATCTCGATACTATTAAATGGAACAAGTGTCACGCTTTCGTTAATTCTTTTTAAAATATCTGTGTTTAATAATCGGGCTGGACGTGTTCTCGTGTGCCATACGTAAACTTCACTGCAGTTATTGGCCATGGGCTCTAGCTCTTTTACCGTTGTTAGGTAGCTCAAAATGACACTTTCCTAGAAATTAAAATAGGCAGACTATAACTCACTTTAATGCGTTAAAAACATTGGAGTTGGTAGGTAGGTAAGTATACATATATTAGGAAATAGGAAAAACAAATAGGAAAATACATAGGTCTTCACACATTATTAATACATAGGTACAATACCTACTTACATTTAATCAATAATATAGGTACCTTAATAACTAGGTAGGTAGGTAGGTAAGTCTTACTAAATCAAGAAACTATAATAGGTAGGTAGAAGTTGAAAAGGAAAGAGTCAAAGTTAAGCGTTAGCAGGTAGGTACTATAAAGTTATTCTGTGGCTAAAATCAGACAAGGATATTCATGTCACTCCACATTTTTAGGCACGTATAGAGGTACCTACGACACACCCCGACACAGCAATGTGAACCTAGCTTTAGCCGGGCGGAGAAGGTTAGATACTTATGAGGAGGTAGGTACTGAAAAGAGTTTAGAGCGCTTTTACATCTCGGCGCTACTTTTTTTTTTATTTAACGCACCGAGCGGGCGGCGAGCTACTCAAGTGACTCAAGCGTAACGTCTCGCGATTGAACTGACATATTTCTGCCCTCGATAAGCGCTCGCGCGGAACTGAGGGTAAATCGGCGCAATGAAATTATATACACTACTTTTAAATAATTCATAAAAAATAGTGGTGATTTAAAATATAAACTATTATTGTAGTTTTAGCAAGTGTTGAAGATTATTTTGGTTTAAATATTGTGTCAAAATGATGTAGAACTTCGGAGATATTGGGGTTTGTTTCGAAGCCTTTTCGGTCGATAATTGAATTCGCTTCAGTTTTTTCTTTCTTTACATAAAGGCATACAACGAAAATGTATTCTATTATTAATTATTATGGAAGTATAGGATATTTGTTATCAAAAAAAAAATTTTTTTACTGTCTATAATTCAATAGAATCTACAAATTAGAGCTCCCAAAACAGGTCTCCGAGAGTTTTTACCTGAACATGCATCGGTAGAATGATTATTATAAAATAAACAAATAAGTTATCTAAAATTTATTCTATTATTACTGTAGAAGAGAATAGGAACTATTATTAACAAGTAATTGTTATTTCAAGCAACGAACGAAAACCATATAATTTGAACCAGGTAACTGTGGGATTTCGCGTTTTCTTGTAATAGCCCTCTTAAGGAGAAAAGGTTTTTGATGGACACTATTCAAAACAGAAGAGGGAGAATGGTTGGACATTTATTACGACATGACAGTTTCATAAGTAAACAAGAAAAGCTGGAAAAGGTAGAAGGAACACGAGGAAGGGGAAAACCAAGAATTAACTAGGTATATGAGTCAGATCAAGGAAAGACTTTATTGGAAAGCGAATAAAGTTATTATTATTATACCTATAAATAAATATAAATAATAAATAAATAATGCTGGACAATTCACACAGCATTATCTAGCCCCAAGCTAAGCAGAGCTTGTGTTATGGGTACTAGTTAACTGATATACTTAATACAATACACTACATAGATATTTTTTATTATACACATAAAAACATCCGGAACGCCCTGGACAAATGTCTGCAGATCGTACAAACATTTGTCCCGAGGCGGGAATCGAACCCGCAACCCCCTGCGTCGCAGGCAGACCTTCGCCCGCTGCGCTACAGAGGTCGTCGAAGGTAGTCGTAGGTAGGATACCTACTTAAGCTGTAGTTATTACTTACTAAGTAAGTGGCTATGTACATTCACTTACCTGAAATCCTTTTGGAAAACGTCTATTGAACTTAGCCTCTGGATGAGCCATTATCAGGGATACGTTGATAGCAAATCCGGCCATGTCGATCGGGAATGGCCGATAGGGTTTCCACACTGCATTGAAGCCGGTAACCCTACCGTCTGTTACTAAGGGTGTTTCCAACCGCAAGCAGCCGACGAGGCCAACTGGCCAAACACCGACTCTCTTTATTTTCCGCATCTGGAAAAACCGATTCTTTTAATTATGTAAGTATTTATTACAAGACAAATACATCAATATTACAATCTAGTCTTAAGACTGATGAGTAATTCAAATTTGACTTTAAATGCTAAGTAAACTTAATGATACGAAGGTAAGAAGAGACTGTAAGAATAGTGTTAATGGACGGACACACCATTAACACTAATCTTACTGTCTCTAGTTAAGGCAAAGATACTTTGTTCTTGTGTTCTAGAAGATAGCACTCACTATTTAGTTTGTCACATTCACTAAACGAACTCGAACGTTTTTGTACTTTTGAGTGGGGAGATCCATGAGTCATCGGGTTAGTTAGATACAGAACTTTTTCCCATTAAGTATGGGATGAAACGTTAGTGTTTTTCCATCGTTTACAAGGTTGGTAGTAACCGCGATGCTCAACTTGTTTTGGACTTCATCGCAAATGTGACATTTTTACCCTACCCCGATATAACGACCTAACCGTTAGGCCAGGGCTGGAGTAAACCGGGTGTCCTCAGCAATTTATGAACACAGCAGCCTACAGATCATACTTACCTCTTCAAAAACTTTCAGATCATAAGTGTTATTGTCGTCCATGAAGTAGACGACCCCTCTTCTGATCTTGGTGCTTTTTAGGTGCTCTCGCAACCATTGCAGACCAAGGTTCCTTTGCTCCACACCCTTTGCCTAGAGTAATCAGGAAGACCATTAATTAATTTAATTTTTAATTGCTACTAACGAACTAGGGGTCGCCGGGACCTCGGCTCTGGAAAGGCGACGACGTACGTAGGTACGTGGTCGGCTACCCATAATAGAAGGCGCAATGTGGACAGACTCCTAGAAGTGGAAACTTGACCTTGTGAAGGTCATGGGAGACTGCTGGATGAAGTTCTTATAGCGCGGGACCAATCGTCATTTTGGCGATCTTATAATGAGGCCTATGTCCAACATTGGATTGTTTTTAGTTCAGATGATGATGATGATGATTTATACATATACTAATATTATAAAGAGGAAAGATTTTATTGTTTGTTTGTTTGTATTGAATAGACTCCGAAACTACTGGACCGATTTGTGAAATTCTTTCACCGTTAGGAAGCTTACTTTTCAGGGAGTGAAATAGGCTATATTTTATTCCGGAATTCCCACGGGAACGGGAACTACGCGGGTGAAACCGCGAGCCGATCGTCTAGTTAAATGTATAAAACAACTCTACCAGCTTTCGTGCGAATCTTGTCAGAATATAGGTACTTACCCGCTAACACCCACCTAAATTTTTAACACATTCACTCTCTGTCTTAGTTTAGGTACATTAACAAAAACATTAATAATAAATACTGCTAATTATACCTACATTACATAGAAACATACGCAGATAATCTACAGGCTGATTTTTTTGGACGGGGCAGTAAGATACCATAACCGGTGTAGATACAGGAAAGTAGTCTGAGAAGGTTTTCCTTATAGTTTTAGAGAATTTTTCATCCACATTCTCAGACTTTAAACAAAATGAACAGTCAGAAAAAGAAAACGCATTTTACACAAAACTTTTTTAATAGCAATCGCAAATCCATCCTGTAATAAATAATAGGTAGGTACGATCGACGATCTAACATACGGTTATAGAAATCAAAATAATATTAATATTTCGATTTCTGTGGGGTACTTACAAAATTGTACTGGTGTCTTGAAACATTGATCGATTTTATAAATAAATGCACATACTTCAATGAAGACTTTTTTAGGAAATTGGTCACTAATTTTGTCGCCGACAATGAGTCCTCAACGACAATCCAACGGAAATTTTTCACATGCATGAGAGTCTGAGATAACCTGTAAAAATAAAATTTTTTAGGTAGGTGCTCACAGGCTTAATTTCTTACCAAATCAAGTTGTGCATCTACTGACAACTGACACAGAAAATATTGTATGAATCACTTGGGCGCTATTTCCATAGTCAAAATAATAATTATTTAGGCTTTGTAATTATTCCACGCTGCTACCTACTGTCCCAGTTATACTGGGTGTTCAGCAGACTGTGTACCACTATGGTAACTGGGGGTACTTAAGTGTAACTTTTTTTTTTCATTCCATAGTTAAACTCTTAATTTTTAATGTTCACTTTTTAAAACTTTGCATGCATGGGCATGCCAAGTGTTGAAAAGTGAACTGTAAAAATTAAATTAGTAAATCAGATATAGAGCTGCTTTATTCTTCTGCTTTACCTAGATTTCACGTAAATATTGATTTAAATACTTAGTAAGTACCTAAGGGCTAACATGCCAGATGTAAATAAAAAAATTGTAAGCCGTGTTATTTCGTACAAATATTATTAAATTGTTCAAATTTCGGAAAAAAATAGAAAATTCGTAAAAATATGTAGTCGTATATAAACCGACCCCCAGTTAACACATTCTGCCGAACATCCTGTATAATACGGTATATACAATCATAGATTTAAGGTCCCAAAAGCATTCCAGGTTTATTATGAGGCAGGAAATTTTGTTCTTGACTGTACCTAGTTGACACATTTAAGGGTACCTATAGGTAAGCTACATGTACCTACTTTCATTATGGAAAATTGCGCTACTTAGGAACTGTTTGATTAACAAAAAAATACCTTGTCAGTTCAGCCTTTTGGTTCATTCTTCTATACGTCGGGGTGATTGCATAAATATAAGGAAGTGGCGGACCTACATCCGAATTTCGCAGTATTTGAGGTTCCTCATTTCTACAATGAGGCTTGAAATAAAACAGCACAGTAAGAATTAAAATTCCGAGAAATAAGAACTGCTTTTTCAGATGCAAAAACGTCATGTTACAGATAAAGCCTGAACACAATGATCAAGTCATTAACTCGTACTTCAATCTTGAAATTCTCATTAGGTTTCAATAGACTCTTAAAATTGATAATGTAGGGTCTTAATTATTAATGTACAGTGAGCAACAAAAATCGGTATTTACCTACACAAATTGATTGCAAATACGACAAGGTGGTCTTAGCAATTTGTGGAAAAGTGAGTGGTTGGCGATTTGTGCAACCTAGAAAATCTTGAATAAGTACAGGTATCTACTTACCATACTTTATTGTAAGCCAACGGAAATAGGTATTATGGGTAAACTTGCTCGACTCTCGTAGCTGTTACTTACTTAAGGTTATGTTTGAAGAATGTATTTATCAAACTCACCATGCAGCTTTTATGTGACTTTAACTAAACTGTGGTAACAAGTTGCTTATTGGTTGCGTAGGATTCATTATCCTTTTATAGAAAAGGGGGGGTAGTCTCAGTAGCACGGTTACAATTAAGTGGACTGGACTTCTGAATCGTTCGACGACTCAGTAGTTCGGTTGCCTGTTAAGGCTGACGGACGGACTGTTAAGGCTTTTTTGCATCAGTAATATCAGTGTTGATGATACATTTCCGACTTCTTACGCGCACTGACTTATTCGTCAACTTGCTTGAATTAAACACGTGAGTTCGAGCGAGTTGGCACCTTTCCGATTTTACCTATTTTTCTTGTCGTCAACTCGCGCGAACATGATAAAAGCGGTTTTGTACAGTCAGATGCATAAACTTAAACTGCCAAGACTATATTGTAGCAGAGTTCGTTCCTTATCCAAAGTACGGTCATCACTTGACACATCAGAAATATAATGGAGGTGCGCAAGTGCAAGTGCTTTCTACCTAAGATAAATTTACCTACTTACATCAAATACCTCTGGAGTACCAGGAGAGCAGAAGTGTATTGGAAATAAACATGTAGGTACTGTACTATTTAAGAAACCTAAAGAGGTGTATTGTATTGGCACATTTGCCCAAAGAAGCTATGGTTGAGAGTGGTTGGTTGTACTTGTACGTTATGCCTCAATGTCCGAAAGATCAAAAGATTGTCAAATTTAATGATTATTTCGTAGGGACTTGGTTGTATGAGACTTCGTTTTTAGCCGACAAATGGTCTTGCTATAACATGCATCACCCACTGCACAAACATGGTCAAAAGTTGGCATTCTACTGTAGAGATAAACCATTCTAAAAATGCACGACACACCTATGATGTTTTGTGGAGGGGGCGTGCATTCATTACGGATGTAAGCGGGTTAACTATGAACCTTATTTGTGTTGGAAGAACAGCAACGTTTCATCCCTTACATCCATAATAAATTCGTCAAACTACGATAGTTTTTATAGTAAAAAGGGCGTGCATTTTTAGAATGGTTTATCTCTAGTACTAACTGTAACTATTAAGCGGATAAAATATAAAACGTCAAGTGCGAGTCAGACTCGCGCACTAAGTGTTCCGTATAATTGTAAGACCTTGTTTCTTAAATATAATTTTTTTTTCTTCTTTCGTAAATATTTGTCCAGGGAGAGAATCAATTTTTTTTGTTAATAAACAACAAATTTACGGACTTCGGATTTTTCTTTTATTTGTGCTATCAGACTTTGCTTCTTGCCAAATTTCATGATTCTAGGTCAACGAGAAGTACCCTATAGGTTTTGTATGCATGTGATTTGGAAATTTCAAAATATTCGGACATAGACAATAAACGGCTGTAACTACTGATTGCGTTGACCAAAAAGTTTAATTAGTATCGAGGCTTCCAGAGGTTATGGACTTGAGTATTTGATGTTAATTTCAACTTGATACCTCCATGCGTTTCTGAGAAAATAGGGTTGACATACGGACAGACAGACAGACAGACAGCCAGGCAGACGGACAACAAAGTGACCCTTAAGGGTTCCTTTTTTATTTTGAGGTACAGAACCCTAAAAAGCATATGTGTACACAACGCCCCGCATGCCTTTAACCATTTTATATCATAATGATTATATTAATAAAATTTTATTATTCGTCACCCGAAACTTCGTATTTCGTGTTTCAAAGGTTTGCTGATGCTACCCAAAAAATGATCCAGTCTAAAATGTAGCCAACTACTCATTCCATAATATAGTGTCATCTAACAGCAAAAGCATGTAACATCTGCAGATATGAATGAAATTCAGGGATTGGTTCGGTGGTCAAATGGTTACTTTACCTTCTTTGAAAAAGTTTCCAGCCAATTTTGCGAGATGGCGCTAATTGGCATGAATTTTAATTTTTGCTCAATAGAGGTGGGTTATTTTATACAAGTAGGTACTGCTTAAAGGTACGTTTGTTAAATATGAGAAAAATATATACAATTTTTCTTTACCTCAACGTCAACAGTCTGTGTTGGTTCACTGCTGGACGCAGACCTCCCCCTGATAAGCGCCTTATTGGCTTTCATCTCATGAGGGGTAATGCCCATAATCCCCACGCTGGGCATGCAGGTTGGGGATCGCAATTCGGTGGTAGAATGTTCTGCAGGGGGCGCTGCTGCCCGCCCCCGGTGGTTATCCCTTAGTCGCCTCTTACGACACCCGCGGGAAGAGTTGGGGTGGTGCAAATTCTAAGCCGGCACGACACAGAATTTTTCTTTAATATTTCTATTATTGACGTCGTGAACGTAGTGAATGAAAGTCGTCGTTTCAGGTCTGGCCAAAATAGCGTTTTTGTCAGTATGTCCGTACTCCTCTACAGGTCGTATTTTACAACCGATCGGTACGAAACTTTGTGTACAGATTCTTTGATTTTATAGAATTTTATTGTCGTCGGGATTTTTTGATTAAAGGCGTACTTCTTCCACAATAAGGCAAAAAGGCGGATTTAGAATATCTCTGCTTTAAGAGATCTTATTTTGATGATTGTATTTTTAATTGAAAGGTAATAACTTTAAAATGTTCTTATAAAAATTTGGTAAAGATCGGATGAGGATTTTCGGCATGACGAGCAGAATAGCTCCGCAAAATGCAGTAATATGCAAGAGAGCATTTACAGTACAGCGCCACCTATTAGAACATCTTTGTAACACTTCGAGAGTTCTATGAAATAGCGCGGCCGCATACACCGTCGTCGTCGGTTAAATAATAATAACAACTTTGCGCTGATGGATCAACGCCATCTATTGATACCTAGGTACAGAATTTCGAGCTTTGCTGAGGAACGTAACTTAGGTACTTTGTATGGACAATTGGTATAATGGTTGATGTGTTTGTGCAACATTTCGTTCAAAAATTCAATGCACACCACACTAGCGTAAACCAATATTTAGGTACCTACCTACTTATAAGGGTTTATAACCTATATATTTTTATAACCTACCTACCAAAATATCCCGTTTTAAATTACTTTAGTGCATTAATAAATTAATTAATTGTTGAAAAAAGTTAGTGTTCGCGACGTCTACTGTTCGTAGAACTACTAGTTTACTTTACAATATCACAGATACCTATTATAATACTATATCATCATAATGCACTCAACACAAATGTTGTGAATCGCAATAAAACAATAATTTCCTTTGTAGTTATAAATTTAACTTAAATTTATTACTACAAAGGAAATTATTGTTTGCCGATCAGTTTTCTATCCAATTAAATAAATTCAATTTCTTTCTCCATTTGTTATTGCGATGCATTCTTTTAGAATATCATGATATCGTTGCACTTTGCGTTTTCTTTGAGGTAATCCTGCTCTTCAAAGAGCCTTGTAAAATAGAAAAATGTAGCTACCTTCTGTTGTTGTCGAAAGAATTTCATAAAATAATATTGCAGAGACGATGACAGGGTAATTTTGTTCACGTCTTCTTTGTGAAACCTTAGTAGGTAGTTATTATACTGCGTGCTTTCCTACCTATATTTTTACCTAGCTAGTGTTTTGGACACAAACAAAATTTGAAAATTTAAACCGGGGGGGGGGGGGGGTTTAAATTTTTTGGTCCCCCCCCCTACCACAGATTTTCGTGAAACCTTACTATATAAGTACTTATAATATCATTGAAGTAACACGGTAGCAAATTTCGAATCGATCCGACGATAAGAAAGTTAGTCAGATGACTGATCTGATTAACTTCCTTATGTCCGATATATTAACCAGAAAAGAGATGATCTTCAAACGGCTGAACAGATTTTCATGAAACATGGCTAAGAACACTCGGGATAAAATTATCTATGACAAAAAAAAAAACTAAACGAAAATCGGTTCATCCATTTGGGAGCTACGATACCACAGATAGATACACAGACAGACACGTTAATCTTATAACACCCCTCTCTTTTTGCGTCGGGGGTTAAAAATAGTCTGTAAAAGGCAAGACTTAAAGTAGAGGAATATGCGAAAATAATCAGCTGCTTTTACTTTAAAAAAAAAAATCAAGTGATATTTGTACCCAGTTAAAATAGGAACAAAATCTATCGTGATATCGCGCTTAGATCGTGGATTCTAAGTGCTCTGCTATGTAGGTACTAGCATCACACTAATATTATAAATGCGAAAGTTTGGATGGATGGATGTTTGTTACCTCTTTACGCCAAAACTACTGAACGGATCGGGCTGAAAATTTGCATGTAGTTAATTCTGGAATCAAACTTTTTATCCCATAAATCAGTTCCCATGGGATAGAAATCACCTTTAAACGTTTCTATAGAAACAACGCGCGCGAATCCGCGGGCATAAACTAGTCATCTAATATAATGATCATGCCTTCAATCTAAAATGTATGTAATTGTTAGGTACGAGTTACTTTAATTCACATTTTTGTGCTCTGCGCTAGCGGTATGGCCCTGATAAGTGACAAACTTTACTAGCACATACTTTTACGTACCTACTACGTACTTTTACATAGTACCAGAGAACATAATATAAGGTCAACCAGTCTAAATGCGTCTATGGGGAAAATGCGTCTTTTTGAATTTATTCTAAAACTGCAGACTGCAACGCCATCCGCACGAACTACATGTTCAGTATTTAGTTCAAACAAATGTAACTAGATGGCAGAAGTTAACGTATGTTGAACAGTTTTCGAATAAATTCAAAAAGACGCATTTTCCCCATAGACGCATTAATGCTATTATATAGCAAAGCACTTAGATTTCACGATCTAAGTGCTTTCAAAGCTTTTTAATCAATATCACACTAATATTATAAATGCGAAAGTTTGGATGGATGGATGTTTGTTACCTCTTCACGCCAAAACTACTGAACGGATCGGGTTGAAATTTTGTATACAAATAATTATAATCCTGAAATCAAACATAGGCTACTTATTATCCCATAAATCACTTCCCGTGGGATAGACTTTTAACGTTTCCATAGAAACAACGCGTGCGAAGCCGCGGGCGGCAGCTAGTAATATTATAAAGGTGTACCTGACTCACTGATATTATAACGCCCAGCCCAAACCACTGGTTCTAGAGGCTTGAAATTTTGAGTGTTTGTTCCTTTTAGGTATGGTTTGAACCTTTGGAAAGTTATTTTATCACTGTAAAATGAATTTAAAGATAACGAGTTTAAGCCTATACTTGAATGCACATTTTGTTCTGTACGGTAGCGGTGTTGTATTAGTGCCAACGGACGGTTGCACGTGCTCCCTTCTGTGCTAAATCCTACACTGTTGAAGACCACACTCTGACCACCTTCCAATACTCTATGTATCGAGTTCCGAGTCAAAAGACGTTAGGTGAAGAGTTGGTAGTTTTGTAAACATAAAAAAAATGTGACTCATTATAAGAATAAGAATAATAAGAATAAAATAGATTTATTTGTGCAATCAAACTTACAACCTTTCTACGGTTTAAAACAAAATAAAAATACTTTTAATGTAATCCCAAAGGCGCAAAATGGCTTCTGCCTCAGCATGGGTTGGTTGCTGGCAAGCTAGCAACCAACGCTGGTCTTCCGTCAGAGCCATTTTGCTGGCGTTACGGATAATCTTTTCACAAAAACAAAAAACTAAATACAACGTTAAATTATTTTTTTATAGTTCATCTACTATATAAAAATATGTCGCGTTTTCCTTCCTGACGCTATAACTCCAGAACGCACGAACCGATTTTCACGGTTTTGCATTCGTTGGAAAGGTCTCGGGCTCCGTGAGGTTTATAGCAAAGAAAAAATTAAGAAAGTGGGAAACATAAATTTCCACGCGAGCGAAGCCGCGGGGCGCAGCTAGTTTGTTATAAAGTTAGGATTTATGTACTTATCGATATATTATTGTGTGGTTTTTCGTGTTGCTTACATACTTATAGGAGTAACAGTACCAATAAAAACATCACCAACGTTAGTTACATAAGTCCGCTCTGCTTGTTTAATTAAGATAATACTGTATTTCTTTATAAGTGAATGTTTTTAAAGCTTTAAGTGAATGTATTTTAAGCAATATTTGGCAAGAAACAAGGTCTTACACTTAAACGGAACCCTTAGTGCGCGAGTCCGACTCGCGCTTGACGTTTTTTTATTTACTCAAGTACATTATTATTTGGCAAAATAGATGACAATGTTTCGGGTAAGCCAGACTTTAGCGTTATGAATGTCTCGCCATGAGGGCCCCTAGCCTTGCAGGGCCCCTTGGCCCGGGCTTTGTGGGCCTAAGCGCTACATTTTTGACATAATCTACCATTTTTCCGCTATATTTGACATCGGCCGTCATTTTTGACATCTGATTAGTGAATCTGAAATACATAAAATATTTTATTCCTAGAGAACCATGTTCACAAAGATAATTACAATCAAATAATATTAATAAATAGAGAATCCATTAAGGCGAATATATACCCCGATAGTAGCGCCACTACATATTTTATTTTATCATTACGTTATACAAAGGAATTATCAAAAACACGGACCGCGCGTAGACGATATCTATCATAAGCTTTTTTTAAATGTATCTGTAATAGTTTTGTTTTATTGACGTCGTGAACGTCAGTGAACAAGTCTCCGTTTCAGGTCTGGCCAAAATGGCATTTTTGTCAGTATGTCCGTACTCCTCTACAGGTCGTATTTTACAACCGATCGGTAAGAAACTTTGTGTACAGATTCTATGATTTTATAGAATTTTATTGTCGTCGGGATTTTTTGATTAAAGGTGTACTTCCTTCAAAAAAGGCAAAAAGGTGGCTTTAGAATATCTCGGCTTTAAGACATTTGATTTCGATGATTATATTTTTAATTGAAAGGTTGTTGTTTATAATTCTTCTCATAAAAAATTGGTAAAGATCTGATCAGGATTTTTGGCATGATGAGCAGAATAGCTCCGCAAGATGCAGTATAATGCAAGAGAATACACAGTACAGCGCCACCTATTAGAACATCTTTGTAACACGTTGTACTTACCTTCTACGTGGCACGGCCACTTGCCAGTTTGTGCAAGTAAGAAATCTTATAGATGTCGATAAAGCTACTGAACTTTTTTGATATAATATGAGATTTGATTTGGAAGATTATTTTTAAATTTTAGTTGATGTGTTTGTGCAACATTTCGTTCAAAAATTCCGACAACAATCGTATCGCAAGTGAAGTGATCTGTAATACCTACGTACCTTTCCAAGTGCACCTTACCTACCTCACCTACCCTACCCACAAACAAGATTGAATCCGTTCAGGAGAAACAGACGCCTATTCTTGCACGGTGGGCATTATTTCAATAAAGTATGAACCCCACAGAAGTTCTCATTATATAGGTACCTACCTAGGTACCAAAATATCCCGTTTTAAATAAAATTACTTTAGTACATTAAGTATTAAGTAAATTAATTGTTGAAAAAGTTAGTGTTCGCGACGTCTACTGTTCGTAGAACTACTAGTGTTATTCAATCAAAAACCTTGTTTGGAGAGCTTGGTGGCCACCAATATGAACTAAACTCTTGAAACCACTATCTGCCTAAATAATACAGTACAAAACTATATAACGTAATTATAAAATAAAATATGTGGTGGCGCTAGTATCGGGGTATATATACGCCTTAACATTTGCCGAGATTCCGTGTGTCGTGATAACGTTCTTGTCATGTGTTTTTGTCGAGATTCCGTGCGTCGGGATTGCATTCACTTTTTGTTTTTTTTGTCGGCATTGCGTGCGTCGAGATGCCGTAGTTTACCCCTAATCCGGGCCTGTCGACCAGGTCTCAGTGTAGTAGGGCTAAACTGAAGTTGACATGACATTTGGTGGTTGATTACTTAATTTAAGAGATGATCAGCGCAATAATAACCGGCTAATTCTAATTCTAATTCTGAATGGGGGAACTGGGATCTGCACTGACATCTCGCATAGGAGTGTATTGTGCATTGTCCTCCTGCCTAATCAGGCCCTAACCAGCCCAGCTCTTTAAAATATCGGAGCAGGACTTTTGGTGATTTACAGCTTCGTTTCAGCTTTTCTGTAGGCGTGGTCGGGATTGATTCCTCTATGAGAGTCTTCAGTCCCGATTTTCGTCTGGCGTCCTCTGTGGCTGTGCAGTGTACCACTACATGTTCCACAGTCTCTTCTTCCTTCCAGCCGCGTAATAACCGGCTATTAAGCCCGTATTCTGAAAGACTGCTCAGTCATCGATCATGCTTGAGTAACGCCTTTCTATGGCATAAACGGCACACAAGCGTAGGTAAATAAATAAATAATGCTGGCAATTCACACAGCGTTATCTAGCCCTAAGGTAAGCAGAGCTTTTGTTATGGGTACGAGATAACTGATATACTTACTTAATACAATACACTACATACATATATTTTTTTATACATAGAAAACATCCAGAATACCCTGAACAAATATCAGCAGATCGTACAAACATTTGTCCTGAGGCCGGAATCGAACCCGCAATCTCCTGCGTCGCAGGCGGACCTTCGCCCGCTGCGCCACAGAGGTCGTCAAGGTAGATCCATGACTGAGTAAGCTTTCGTAATACAGCCCTTAGTCGGCTACGAAAGTGTACTGAGTGTACTAAGTGTACGACTAAAATTATTTTACAAAAGCGCTACATTGAATGCTCAATGTTTTTTGTGTTCTGTCGCGTGAGAATTTTTAAAAATGTGAGCGATTTTTAATATCCTGGACTACCTACAATTATTTTTTATTAATCTTACTCAGCGCATCGTAAAATTCCACTCTAACAGTCTCGTAACAATGTTATTAACGCTGTCCATTTTAATTAAAACAAGCCATTTTGTAATATTTCTCCAAATAGAAATGCAAACTATTTACTAGCATCACTGACATAGAGTCGTTGGAATAGGTAAGCGTTACACCAAGGACATATTCTAGACAGATTATACAGGTTGTTTGGTATTGTGACCCACAGATTTATTTATATATTGGCATAATTTTATTTAATAAATTCACCATTTAGTGCCCACAGCTGGCATATCTCTCTCCGTGCTTGCCGTTCACCTCAATCTTGCGTTCAGAACATATAGATAAGATATACCTCCTCGCGTCGTATATCCTCATGTCTGGGGGTCGTGATTCCCCCGTGAAACTTTGTCATGGACAATATTGGGTCAGCTGCGTCTGTCCTTGGCGGCGTGAAGAGCGTTGTGGACATTCTGTCCAGGGTCGTGCGGAACTGGTCCGTCCATCTTAGTGGGCTGCGGCCTCTAGAACGCTTGCCATCAACCTTCCCGGTGACTATGAGTTGCTAAAGGTTGTCCCAGGATTTCCTGGCTATATTCCTGACCAAAGAAGGTCAGGACTTTTCGCAGACACAAGAAGGACAGTCTCGTCTTCACCTTAAGTTCCCGGAGGATGAAAACGTTGGTCCGTAAAGCTGACCAAGGGATTCTCAGCATCCTCCTCCAGCACCACATTTTAAATGCGTCTATTTGGTCACGGTCAGCTCTTTCTGATAAGATATAATATATAACATAAGATAAAATCCATATCAGCCATTTTGTTACCTTCAACTATGAAGTTGGCTAATTACCTGTGAAAGTAGTTTAAGATAACTTCTAGTGACAAGCGACTAGTGCATCAGAATGTAACAAAGTAAGATCTAACCAAATGCAGAATCGTAAAGAACGATTTTGTTTTGAAGTCATTAGTAGTCTCTATCCATCATATCTTTGCATTTAAGGCGCTAACCCGACCCAAATCAGCACCTATTTTATCTTATTATTATGTTTAACGAAGGAATTCTTACCACCTATTTTATCTTATTATTAGGTATGTTAAACGAAGGAATTCTCAAAAATCGATTTTGCTGTTTGTGATTCCTATCATAAGCTTATTTTTAATGCTTCTGTAAAGTTTTATTTGGTGTAGTGTAGGCAGAGATGCGACCTTGCTCTTTTTGCTCAACATCGTGGCCAAAAAGAGCAATTTCGCATCTCTGCCAAATTACACCAAAAATAATGTTACGTAATAAATTAATAATAATGTTGGACAATTCACACAGCATTATCTAGCCCCAAGGTAAGCAGAGCTTGTGTTATGGGTACTAGATAACTGATATACTTAATACATTAAACTAAATGTAAAATGTCTGCAGATCGTACAAACGTTTGTCCCGATATAATAATAGCCAATGAAAAACACCTACCGTTTCCATTTCATACTAACTCTGTGCCGCTCGAGTTGTTTGGGCCACTGAATAAATATACTAAAGCTTGGGGCACGCAAACTTTCGAAACACTCAGTAGTTTTGGCGTGGCGACCTTTTAGATACGACCCATGGATATGACTATACAATTTACGAGTTTCTACCTTGCGGTTTTTCACCTGATATTGAGAGAGAGTAATATATGTATATAACTAAGTATTGGAAAGTGGGTAAAAAAATCATACAAATCATCATTAAAATACTGTATAGATAAACCATTCTAAAAATGAACGCCGATTTATATGACGTTTAGTGGTGGAGCCGTGCATTTTGGCGTGCATTTTAAGAATGGTTTATCTCTACACGGTTATTGAATTTTCTTGGCCAGGTATTTATCTACTATCGAAGGTTTTTTTCGAAATTGTGCTGTTTTTCTTTAATAAATGTAAACATGCATCGTCCTTGCACTTTTATTCGAAGGTTTTTCTTAATTATTTACCGTTTTCTTTCTTGTTTGCATCAGTTAGTAATAGTTGTAGTAATCGCTTCACGTAAGCTCTACGAAATCGTCTTTGCTACGAAACCGCTATGCCCCACTGCTACGAATCGCTACGAAATTGCAACAAAACTACTACAAAACTGCTACGAAATCGGAACCAAGGGAAGTGATGAAACTCTTAAAAATAGTTTTGTTTTTGTTTGTTTAACAAGTTTTATGCCGTTTACCACTGCTTCTGTTGTGTGTGTACTACGAATACAATCTGTATGCAAAGTGCAGCTTTTGTAAAAAAATATATTAATGAAATAACGAACGACTTCAACAACAAACAAGCAAGTAACACATCTTTCTCCATGTATAATATCAGCTCATTAGTAAAAAACTCTTCACTTTACTACCCCATACAGAGCTCACAATGCATGCGAAATTCTTTTATATCCATAGTACACGCGGCCGCTAATGTAGCACGCAGGTAGTTGGTGCTCACCGAGCCATTTCACTGTAAAGCGGTATAGATAGCTGGGCGGCTGGGCTTGCTTCCCGGGGCTCACCTGCACAGGGTAGCCGCGTCACTGCGCACACAGGGACCCGTACGGACAAAGGCGGCCGTGTACGCACACCGGAGTCTCTGTAAGGCTACCCGCACACACGCGCAGAGCTGTTCAAGCGCGGGACTTTGCGGCCGTGTAGGTACACGTCGGGTCGCTGTGAGGCTGGGCGCACACAAGCGCAGGGCTGTTCAACCTCGGGACATTGGCGGGCGAGCCTTCCCGTCGCGCGGTCCCCTTGGCCCGCGCCTCCAGTCACGCGCGACACTTGTTGAATGCCCAAATCGCTCAATCCGCGCGTGTTCAGTACTACCCGCGTTTTCTCCCAATTCTCCAACCTGTGATGCCTACTCTTCGCTTCCTCTCTGCCTTCACAAGCCTCGATCCCGTTTCCCTTGTGTTATTGTTAAGGACGCGGGACGAAATGCGCGTTGTTGTATACTTTTGAAATATTTAACTGTTGTTATTACTCGTATCTGTGTTAACTGTTGAAAACTTGCTTAGATGTTTGTATCCTTCGATTTAAATAATATTTAACGGTCGCGTAAAAAATAATTCGCGCACTGAGAGCTGAGAAGCGTTCCCGACCTCAGGTAAGTGAATAATTAATGCCTGTTCACTTTAATTAAAATAATTTTTCAGTTGGTACACTTCGTGGAACTCGACGTTTTCTTCAACAACTTAGCTGTTATATTAATTATGTTTTTGAGAACGTGCTTGTAATTTATTATTTTCTCATTATTTTACCGGCAAAATTAGGTATTTCTGAATACGAAATGTGACAAATCGCTCTACAGTTTTATAAAAGGTGTAATTTTGTCATCTAAGCTGGTTGCTGAAATCACGACATAATGGGTAAAAGAAGACGTTCAACAGGTATAAGGAAAACTGGTAAAACCTCTTTCTTTACGATGTTTTTATACTAAAGTACTTATTTTATTTATTCCGAAGCACTTAGGCACAAATGAAAATGGCACAGTCACGTTACACGACCGATTTGCATAATAGACTGATTTTTATTAGCGGAATTTCACGAAAAAATCGTTTTTAGTTGAAAAACAGCGATTTCAAGCCTGATTATGTGTGGTCACGCACATTTTGTACAAATGCCATAATGATTGTTTCAAGGACTTTGGTAAAGGGCTCGGACTATATCAAAAAACTTTACAGTCGAGCAAAAAAGAAACACAATTTACGTAAATTATCATTATTAACAGTAAAATATGATTGATTCATTTAAAACACACATATTTTGGTATGCCTACTAACCAATGACAAACTGAATTCCTTTTCGATTGTGAAAAAACATTCATCCCAGTAGGTTCAAGCAATGTTTCTGAAATTGTATTTTCACACAAGCTTCAAATTTTCACCTTTTGAATTTAATAAAAAGGCCATAATTTCTGAAATTCGCATTTGAATGGCTGGCTACACGTCAGCTGCTCCCATTGAAACGAATTACAGACTTGTTCTAAGTCAAAGACTGGTTTAAATTAGTAAAGTTTATTACAACAATTCTGGAAGAATCGCGATAGAAATTGGAAAGTTATTTTAGAAGATTTACGGAATAAATAACGACAAGACAAAAAAGTAATACATAATCATGAATATTAATTAATTTTTGATTTTAATAATTCCTTAATCACAATGAAGTAGGTACTAAAGTTCGGGTATTTCTGTCAGTACCTACCTAGATACACGGATTTGTGCACATGCGGAATGGTTAGGTTTTTAACATTATTGTAAAATCAGTTAATAATAATAAGATACTAATTAATCGTGCCACTCTAACGACGAACTGCCAGACATCAGTCAAGACGATATCGTGTCAGCTCTGAGGCAGCTTAAAAATGGAAAGGCCCCGGTGCGGACTTTTTTGAAAGCCGGAGAAGCCGGAGCCCTGTTAACAGGAACTATAAAATCTCTTCAACGCCGTCCTTCACAGTTGGAGAACTCCAAAGGTGTGAAGCGGTAGTTTGGTGGTGCTCTTTAAGAAGGGAGATGCGTTGTCTATAAGCTGTTCTCAGGAGTGGTGATGAATCGTGTCGCCAAGAGACTCGACGAGGTCCAGTCACCAGAACAGGCCGGGTTCCGCGGAGGATATGGCATCATAGACCACATACACACAGCGAAGCAGATTATACAGAAGTCCCAAGAGTATAATCAGCCCCTGCATCTGGCTTTTGCGGACTATGAGAAGGCCTTTGATTCCGTAGAAACCTAAGCTGGAATCCTTACAGCGATGCCAAGTAGACTGTCGTTACATTGAGGTGAAGTGCGATGTCTCTACGAAGTCGCCCGAAGTACAGGGCCAGCAGTCTAAAAACATCCAACTGTGCAGAGTCGTAGTGAGACAGGGGGATGTTATATCTCCGAAACTGTTCACGATCGCGTTGGAAGATATTTTTAAGACGCGCTGGACTGGAAAGGCAAGGGCATTAACATATGCGGCGATTACATTTCACACCTGCGACTTGCTAATGACATAGTTTTAATGGCGGAGTCGCTAGAAGAGAAGTTAGGAAGTCCAGGATCTGGTTCAGATCCTGGACTTCCTAACTTCAAAGAAATCAAATAATATCGCAAAAATTTTCGACTTCGACGGGACTTGAAGTCGAAAATTTTTGCGATATTATTTGATTTCTTAGAAATTACCCTTAGTGTGGGGTTACGCACTATAATAACAAAAAACCTTCCTAACTTCAGCATCGCGACACATCGGTCTCGGCATGAATTTGGATAAAACCAATGTGATGATCAATGGCCTCATTGATCCGAGACCGGTCGTACATGGCCACTTTCTCGAAGTTGTTTCCGAGTACACTTTCCTTGGGCAGTTAGGTAAAAATTATTTTGAGGATCCAGCTAGGCTGGGCAGCGTTTGGGAAACAACGTCGAGATTTCTCGTCATCCATATCGCAATGCTTGAAAACTAAAGTTTTCAATCAGTGCTTCCTGTGACTGACCGAGAGGGTTCACGGTCAGTCACGGTAGGGCTGGTCCACCAGTTCAAATTCAAAGTCGCTCAGCGAGCAATGGAAAGAGCTATGCTCGGAGTTTCTCTGAAGGAAAGGAATACATACCACAGAGATGATGATGAAGACTAATTAATGATCATGAGCTAGTAAAATAAGAATTTTGAGTCTACCTTCCAGAAGTCGTAAATGAATCAGCTTTGCCAATTTTTCGGATTACATAAAGTATTACCATCTAAAAAAGTACATCCTAGGCAAAATGATAAAAAAACATTGGAAAAGTTACAGAAAGGTTGATTGGAATGGACAGCAATCAAACTTTACCTCTACTATTATCGATAAATTATTCGAAATAGAACTTCCCTGATTTACAACTTCAAATGCCTCGGATATTGGATTTTCCTTCCATTTACAGATGCATGTGTAAATGTGTACTTTCTGTTTATTGCATGCATTTTATTTGATTCTGTTCTTACGACTTCGTCGGTAAAATTGAACGGGATATTGCCCTAAAATCTTTACAGCTCTGTTTTCAGATCTTTGTGTACTTACCTACTGAAAAACGAAAATTTGTGTGTGCTCAGTATCGAAAATTTTATTATTTCCCTTTATTATACCTGCGAATGAGTAGGTAATGAAAATACCTATAAGTATTTAGAATTACAGACCATAGCTCAAAATATGGATTTCTTCTATGGTTTTTCATTAAATTACACAGAGAATATCTTTGTTTTTGATTCTGAATGAATGCATTCAAAAGCGGAAACAAAGATATTCCAAGCCCTTGGGAGGTAAATACTTTTTATGAAATTATGCACGATGAATATGTTTCACTTTGCAAGCTCTGGAGAGAATCTTCCTCCTAGTCTGATCCTTACCCCCTGTTGGGAGAATGTACTACGTTCCTTGGCCTAACAATCGTTTTTGTAGGAAAGACAAGCAAATCATTATTACCTAGGTAAGTACTTCTTTCGTTTAGTATAAAATTTCTCCCATTTTATGAGAGTGAGGGAATAGAGATTGCACCTGTGTTTTCGCACACACTTGTGCACTTGTGACTATAATATATTATGTCCTACGCACATTACTAGTTTCCGTTGAGACTGGCCGCCTTGGCTGAAATTCGGCTGGGAGTAAATTATTTTCGTCCAGTTTAGTTAGCAGTTTAAAGGAAATTCAAAGAAGATGGCAATTCGACTACCACGACACTAAAGTATGTGGAAATAGGTGTGAGATAATAATCTACTTGACTAGATTGTGTCTACGATAAACGTGTTTTATAATTGAGGTTAATCAAGGCACGATAACACGTAAGCTCTAGTATATAGGATGATATTGGTTCAGAATAGAGGCTTGTTCATACAAGATGCATCGTGTTGTTTCATTAATTTTACCCCCTCTCTTACAACGACATTACAAGTGGTTATCTGAAAACCGGATAGGATGAACGGAATCCAAAATACTTGTGCTTATCGTCCAAAACTAACATGATAATTATTTACCACAGCGTCTGACACGCAGAGCCCAAAACCGTCCAACTATTAATTGTTTTGCAAATAGTTTGGCCGTACCTACTAATAATTTAAGTAGGCAAAAACAAGGTTTTACGCAAGGGCTTAGCTTTTGAATTTTAGTTGCCCCAGTGAAAGGTTATTTGTGTGCCTATTACGTTAATTAATAGACCTTTAAATCAGCTCACTCTGTTATTTGTGACAGCGTTTCTTAATTTTAGGGCCAAAAGGCCTATTTTAAAACTCCAAAATACGCAATCGATTGTTTCGTTTTTTTTTAGCAAATTGGTATTAAAGTACACCAATTGGCCGCAACAAAACACAACGAATTTCGTGTTTGAGAAATAAAATCCCCCTTTTCCATATTGGTTCTAATAGATGTATTTGGGAGGCCTATGTCGAGCAGTGGTCGGTCGTCCATCGGCTGAGATGACGACGAATATATTTAAATTAGTGCTGTCATCTGTTGTTTTCTTGGCCATTTATTTATTATTTATTTATTTACTCAAACTTGACTTACAGAATACATTTAACTTTATTAAATGACCACCCTGAGTCACGCATGTTAGGTTCGGGTGTTTAAATGAAAGCTTGGATATACGAGTATGCCAAAAACCACATTTTATGATAGTATGCACGCACAATATGCTTCGGTGTATTGTATGGCCGCTTTCTCTGTTTTTATTGGTGCCGTGTCGCGAGGCGAATGTTGTTATTAATAGCTCTCAACTTGCGATCATTTATAAAATTCTATTACATTTTTGACCTCTACCAAAAGAACTTACGAAAATGTAAACGAACTCAAAATAAATCTTGTTTAAAAGTAAACACGCGGTTACTTTATAAGGTTTGTTACTGTAAACAAGTTTGCAAACTTTACCGTTTTATATCATAAAATCATTTGAGAATCTCTTTGATGTTTTATTTTATATTAATAGTCTTGCTATCAACATAATCATCTCTCTGTCTCTTACATTATGAAGCTTTAGGTTTCTAAGTCTACGGAGGGGCTGAGTCGTATTGTTGATAGGTTTCTGTCTATTGTACTTTTGGGACGAACATTTTCATTGTGATTAGGGTACCTACATTTCCCAAGGGCTCGCAATGTCAACTACATTATTTGATTAAATAACTTTGGAAGATTGGTGAGACAAAACGTATTGGGGTTGGTTTCTAACCTTTTTTGAACCTTGACAGATCAAAAGTTGCCTGGTTGGACCCAAATTTTTCATTGGGTTGGACCTTACCGATTTAATAAGGAGATGATGGTACCAGCACCACTGACTAGTAATGCAATGTCGTTTGTGTTGTTGCAAAGTCTGGGACCATTGTGTTTTTATTGACAAGAGACTTTATAAAACAAGGATATTGTCAATTGATAGGTAACCAATAATTAGTTATCAATTATTGTTTTCCGACTTGGTAATACAAAAAACCTTTATAAGGTAACAAAGAAAATTACAATCAAATAATAGAAATTACAATTGAAACAATTGAGCTAACTGCAGACTGTTGCAAACAATCTATAGGTAGCTCAACTGATCCGATTTAGTTGATACTTTATCTTTTGTATTGTGAATGATCTCCCTGTGGTCTCATCAATTTTAAATGTCAGTAAAGATTAAAAAATAATCAGGAATTTAAAGTGGGTTTTTAGTTAAGTATAGCACGTTCTGGTAAATATCAAATAATTTAACTGAGTTTTTGCAAGAAAGCTTCAAAGGTTAGATTTTACTTCTCACACGTAAAATGCAAATAAAATTCAATTCCTTTCTATATTCAAATTCGTAACTTTTGTTTATGAATAAAATAAGAAGAAGTTTTTACAGGACAGCGGATCTAAGATTAGCGGTCCCTAACATAACATTGGCATGTAGGTATTGGTTCCCGATACACGCATCCAGAAAATTGGTCCCCGAAGGTTGGGAAGGATTATCCACTAGCCCACAGTCGTAATTGTATACGTGACTGATCAAAGCAAATTACCGTAACCTACTGACAAGGACAGGTTATGATAATACTGTGTTCGAAGATGCTAGCCCAACTAGCACAATAGCGTTAAAACAACCTGTATATCATTATATATATCGGTTCCATTCGAGTATCATAGTGTTAATAATACCTGTACAGTGGAGTTATAGAGTGCTCTAACTCCCATATAACCACGAAAGAGGCCCACGATTTTACAGGTAAAGGTTATAGAAAGCCAGTAGAGCGGTTATATAAAGGTGTAACAGAACCTGCACAAAAGTGTTGATTCATACTCAGCTACTACTTCAACCTATATTACTGTGCTTGTAGATGGGTTGGTCAACACTAAAGGTTATATAAAAACGTCGGCTAAGAGTTATAACCACTTAAAACTTTATTAGACCTATTAAAAATAGTTGTTTGACACTTTGACGCTAGTTACAATATGTTTATGGTATCATTTAGCGTACAACTAAATGTCAATCACCGAATGGCCATTATCTAACAGAGAAATAATAAAGTATACCTTCAAGTTACTTTGTGAAGTGAAAACAATCTGGCGTTGTGATTTTACGGTAAGTGTATACCATGTTTTCCATCTCAATTTTAACGCGCTCTTGATTTAATAAAGATTTCAAATAAAACTTATGAAACATAAAATAGGCACCTAGAATTTGTATCATTTTTTTATTTTTGCTTTATGGCTAGTGGCATGTTAAATAAAGTGGCATCAATGAAATTACAAAAGTAACTTATATAATGAAGTATTTTGTTGTCAAATATTGAATAACCCAGTCAATTTATAGGTTATAGTTCACCAAAACAATGGCGAACTTACATTAAAGCTTTAGTCGTCGCATAAGTAAATTATTACTCATTTTGAGTTACAACATCTGTAGCCAAGAATGTTGTGACACCATTGCTTTTACAACGCCTTTATAGCGTATCTACTTATCACAATAAGCATAAATAGAATTAACATTACAGCTTGAACCTACATAAATGAGTTGTTCAAAACTTTTGGTGTCTGTGTATCTTACACTCTTGATAAACTCTATTTTACAACACATGTCTGCACCTTATAACCAATATATTACCTACAGTTATAAAAGACACTTCACTGCAACAACTAAACAACAATAAGTGTTGACGCGAGTCAGCGAGCACTGTTGTATAGGTATAAGTGTTACAAACAGGTTAAAGCTACAACATCTTAACGATACTTGCTGTAATTAACGCTTTTCTAACTCTTAAAGTTTTCTTACGTCGTTCATTAAAGTTCTAGAACCACCATTGGAGCTAAATTTATTTTTTAACTCCTTTATAACGTTTTTAGTCAGAACTGAGATAATTATTACTCAATTAAACAGGTAAAAGTTATAATAAAAACTGTATCTGACACCAAAATGTTAGTTGGGAGAGCTTCGAAGATATATTATATTTGGTATAAGAGTGTGGCGTTATTTTACTAGATAGTTAAATAAACGGTTCATGGAATCCGTTAAAATAACGTGAATCCGCGATTCAATAACTATGTATTTTTCTTAACGATCGCAACGACACGACGACGACGCAACGAAGTCAATAACTATCTATTAGTCATAACGATCACGCCAGAGTGTAGTGAATGCGATAATAATTGAGCAAAATTTACTCAATACTAAAAATTGTTACCAGAAAATTTCAGATAAGAAATTAGTTAAGAAACCTGTGAATATTTCGTTTGTACACTTTTTACGTAAATTACGAATAACGAGAGATCAACACTTGTGCAATATTATACACCGATGTGTAAAATTGCGCAAGTCAATTACTTATATTATATTTGGTATAAGAGTGTGGCGTTATTTTACTAGATAGTTAAAAAACGGTTCATGGAATCCGTTCAAATAACGTGAATCCGCGATTCAATAACTATGTATTTTTCTTAACGATCGCAACGACACGACGACGACGCAACGAAGTCAATAACTACCTATCTATTAGACATATCGATCACGCCAGAGTGAATCGTGAATGCGATAATAATTGAGCAAAATTTACTCAATACTTAGTATTAAAAATTGTTACCAGAAAATTTCAGATAAGAAATTAGTTAAGAAACCTGTAAATATTTAGTTTGATCACTTTTTACGTAAATCACGAATAACGAGAGATCAACACTTTTGCAATATTATACACCGATGTGTAAAATTGCGCGAGTCAGTTACCTACTTACATAAATCACTTATACAAATTGTCCGAAACCAAGGTAATCGGCACATTTTTCGTGCCACCACACCTGGCACTTAAGGGGGTACCTACCCTCAAATTGCTTATTTTCAACTCCGTCGGACCTCCATATCTTCCAAACTACAGAATATTTAACTTTGAAATTTATATATGGTAAAGTTCAGGACTTATTCTATCGATCATTTGTTTCGAAAACACGATTCCATTAAATTTTCTCGATAGAAAAAAAATCGCAAAGTTACCTCTAATTTTTTACTAAAACCCTAATTTTTCAATAAATACAGATGATACGATCTTGAGATTAAGCATAGTAATTGAGCTAAGTATAAAGAACATTTTATATGTTGCCTTTTTTTCAATTACCTATTCTAATGTTTGTGGGGAGCAAATAACTACTAAAAACTTGATTTTTGGGCTTACGCCGCTTTGCTCTGTCCCGCTCCTGTGAACGCGAAATCCTATGCCTATCCTCTTCACACAATAACGAGGTAGGGTACTGCCTTAACGCACTAGATCCAGTCGTCCACAATAGGCTCTTTGAAGGCAACGCTCTGTGCATCCTCCACACCTTCAGATTTTCTTTTTCGTCGAAGATTTTGGTTTTTTTAGCTCGTTTTGGATTGGTTTTTGAATTAGGCTTCTTTCCTTTGTCTAGATTTTGTTGCAGCTGATTCTTATTAGGTGAACTGCTAATGACATCAGCTTGTTTATGCTTCCGGTTAAGATTTATCATATAATCAAACCTTGGGATAGGTATATTATCTCTAGCGGAGGACTCATTTGGACACTTTTTTCGACGCCAGAGTTTGGTAACGGCGATGCAGGCTGAAATATTCCTGAGCGCCGTGCAATTAACCGTATCTTTCACTGGACTTGTTTCCAAATTTTGACAGGAACCATAAAACAATTAATATTTATTATTAGAATCATTAGAATCATTAGGCTTAGAATTTGCACCACTCCAACCTCTTCCCGCGGGTGTCGTAAGAGGCGGCTAAGGGATTTCCACAGGGGGCGGGCAACAGCGCCCCCTGCAGAAAAATTCTTACACCAAACTGCGATCCCCAATCCGCATGCCCAGCGTGGGTATTATGGGCATTACCCCCATGAGATAAAAGCCAATAATCGACCCATTGATTCGAGTTTTCGACTACTAATATAAACATGGATGTGAGTGAGTCGATCCAGATTTCGTGTATTCTTTGTAATCTGAATCAATATTGGTATCCAAGAGTCCGGTAAATTCTAAAGGTACCGTAAACCGGGGCTACTTTGACATTGGGGGCTGCTTTGACACATTTTAGGGCAACTTTGACATAATGGGTAATTTACAGGTAATGTCATGTTACGTCTTGTTTTTCTTTTATTTGTTTAAAATTAGGTGTTTTCTTTATTGAAAATTGATTAGAAATTACAAAAGAAGATAGGAGGGAGAAAATGTGAAAGTTACAGAAGATGATCTGAATGCAGAAGTTAGATTGGGAAGAATGTCAAATGAAAAATACAGGGTCGGCAGAACCACCATTCTGAATAGGATCCATCACCAACACCGGGATAAACATTTTTAAGGAATTTTGTTGATTTTTGATGTTCCTATTATAAAAGTTCCTGTGTGTCCAATGTGCAATTAAGCAAAACTAGTGCCAAATGTTGATCAAAGTGTCCAATATTGTTAATTAGAAAAGTTTTTGATTATGTTTTATGTAAACGTAAGTTGTAGACGTCGTAGAACGCATAAAAACAATTTATTGTAAATATTTAGGTATATAAATAAATATACGTTGATTTTCAACATTTTGTTTTGGTTTTTATCCTTTTACATGGTCTATGATGCAATACTGAATAAAACTTTTTTTTACTTCGACACGAAATAAAAAAAACTGGCCTGAAGGAAGGTCCTAGAGCCCAGTTTTTTGTAGCCAAGAGATCAATTTTTCTAATCAGGAAGATAAATTTCGATTACTTAAAACATTCTATAAAAAAATAACATATCAAAAACCTTCCAAACTATGTCAAAGTAGCCTCGGTTTACGGTAAGCGTTTAGTTTTGACTTTTAATAATTGAAATAAACGACTACCACGTTACAAAACCTAAATAATTTTCGCACAGTTTATAGTTCGTTGGGGTATGATCGGACGCGGGGTGGAAGACCGTATAAAAAATAAATTATAGCTAACATTTAATGTTGGCAGCATTAGAAAATATGGCTTCCACAAAATTATTTTCATACAGTCTTCACTCCGCGGCCGATTATTCCCCAACTTACCTTAATTAATTATCTACCTAAAAGTAGAGGAACATACTACATACCTAATTACTTTATCATAAAGCTTAGGGGAAATTTAAAGCAGGCTCAAAGGCTCCACAACAAACATTTGTTTAAAATCAAACAGGTCTCCAAAGAGGCTGCAAACTTCGTAAGCCCGTTCCGATACCATTTCTGTGTTTATTTGAACAAAGTTTTTGTATCTGATTCAACAATGGGCGTATACTTAAACATGTGTATCTAACAAACTGATTCCGTTTAATTCGACATCTTGAAATTTAATAGATAAATGCTTCTCTAATGAAATATCGGAATAGGCGGAACTGGGCGCCATGATCTCAAATATTGTATCTTGAAAATGGCTGGAGTGTATGTTTGATTTGTTCATCATCATCCCTGCCTGTGACACAGACTACTAGTGCTTATACACACACACATACACACACTACAGGTCTCATTTGCGAGGCACAGCTACAGCGAAGTCTTCTGACCACCCTGACTGACGACCGAATAAATCTTTTTAAAATAAACCTTTATAATTTTCAAAATCAAAAATTGTATTCAATTATTGTCAATTGTTGTAATTGTTTGCAACAGTCGGCAGTTAGCTTAATTGTTTCAATTGTAAATACTAGTATAATTTACTTTGTGAATAAATTTGGTTTTGCTAATAAAATTAAAATAAATATTATTCTCATCAATTAGTAAATTAGTAAAATTTTCTATCTACAATATTTAAAATATTTTCCCTCCATGTGGTATAGCCGTGGGTCGCCCTGTATATATATAATTATACATACAATTTCAATACAATATTGTATTGTAGGTACTTGTTTTTTTATATTTTCCAACAGTCTGCAGTTAGTTCTATTGTTTCAATTGTAAATACTAGTTTTAATTCATTTGATTGTAATTTTCTTTGTCAATAAAGAGAATATTGTACATGTCCGCGCAAAGTCGTTAAGTATTTCAATATGAAAACCTAGTTTTGAGAGTTTACCACTAAATCTAATCACAGAATTGAGTTAAGTTTAAAAACATTGTAAAAAGTCAAACAATTAGCTTTGCGACGGCGATTTTCGCGATCGGATAGTTCGACGCGGGGCCAAGCTTTGCTATAAATACGGCCGTCGTCGCGTCGGCCGCGCTATATTCGTCGGACGGAATGGACCTCTGCTATGGAATAAATCTACTGCCACAACAATATCATATTTTCCTTCCAATGAATCCCCAGCGAGACGAGGATGATTGTGACGTAAGCCCCGCTGACGTCACCTTTTTCAAAAAGCGTACGTAGGGTTTTTCTCTGTCATACACAATATCACTTTAACCTGAAGTAGGAGAGTTGTGGCAGAATAACATTGAATAGGTTAGGTATCTCTAATTATTTAGTCTTGATGGAGCTGCGGTGTAGTCGTAAAGTGCAACTTGAATCACTTTTAAAGTTACGACGTGGTATTCCTTCACAATGTTGCATTTCTGCATTCCTCTTTTTGCAGAAACAGAAGAGTTCGGAGATATTGAGATATGGACGTGAATAAAGGGGTTATTCCAGTTTTCCCCCTTGACAAATCCCCCAAAAATGGTGCTTTATCCCCCAAAAAAAGGGGGAAAACTGGAATTCATTTTTTTGGAGTCCAGTTTTCCCCCTTGAGAAAAATTTTTGAAGGGGGATAAAGCACCTCAAGTTGAACTGTTGAAGGAAATATTCGGAGAAAATACTTCTGCGAACATGCAGAATTGAACTCTTAGAATTATTGCTTTGTGGTTCAGGTGCCAGTAAAATGTAGTTTATCAGCAGGAAAATTAGTTGTAGCTCTTAAGAAGATTTTCTCTCTAACGAATTATGAGATAATTAGATCGAACTAGGTGGAAAGGGAAACAGCGACAAATTTTCATTCATTTTAGTCGCTTAATAATGCATTTGTTGATCATCACTATCGAGGGCCAAATGCCTATAATAAAATGATCAGATCAAAATGTTTAGGAAATCACAAGATATCCTTTCCTACAAGAGTAGGCTACCAGTGTCGACAGATTTGTGACGTCAGCGTGGTTAATGGTATGAAAAAACAAAAGAAAATCGCGTCAGCTTTTAAAAGTAGTCAGTGACAAACTTACCCTATAAATCACACTAATATTATAAATGCGAAAGTTTGGATGGATGTATAGATAGATGGATGTTGGTTACCTCTTCACGCCAAAACTACTGAACGGATCGGGCTGAAATTTTGCATACTGGCCTGGAATAAAAGGCTACTTTTTATCCCATAAATCAGTTCCCGTGGGATAGAAATCACCTTTAAACGATTCCATAGAAACAATGCGTGCGAAGCCGCGGGCAGAAGCTAGTATTTTAATAATTTGAGCGATGACAAAGTTACACTAAATTTTTACGATGACAATTTTACCTGGTGTCTTTTTTACCCTAACCCATTTACCTATACCTTCTACATAGAAGACACAAGTTCGTCACTGAAGATGTGAACATGTCTGTTCTTTAAGATCTTCTAAGCTACAGATCAAATCACGATGAAATTTGGCGTACAATTAGATTAAATAGGCAAACGGCTTACAATGTGTGAATGTAAAACTTCTTATCTGCTATCTAAATTACTTGTAGTAGAAAACAGTAAAAACTCGAAAAACACCCCCTTAAATAATAGGCTTTTATAAAAGTGGCCTGGACCTTCTGGGCTGGTGTTGTTGAAATCCAGCAATGGTGTGGTGTACGCTGGTGTAGATACAAGAGCGAATGCGAAGCCGTGGGCAGAAGATAGTATCATAAGCGTACATTTATGAGTGTCACGTCACGAGTCCTTAAGGGGTTGCCCTAGCAGACGGGGCGGCGCTGAGGAAGCATCACTAGACTACCAACTATACGCTGATCTCTAGGGAGCGTATAAGCTAAATCAGCAGTAGTATGTTTGAATATTAGCACCTTTGAGTGTTACATACCAATGATATCCTTTCTGGTTATTTGTTTATTTGGCACACAAAACAGTATACAATCAAATAATAATCTACAAGAACTAAATGCACAAATATTTATTTAGCACATAGAAAATTACATTTACAGAATAAAACAATAACAACTAGTATATACGTACTCAAAATAAAAAAAATTAAAAACCCCCCGACAGATTTTCATGAAACATGGCTAAGAACACTCAGGATAAAATTATTGACACAAAAAAAAACTAAACGAAATCGGTTCATTCGTTTGGGAGCTACGATACCACAGACAGATACACAGACAGACACGTTAAACTTATAACACGAGGGGTTTTTGCGTCGAGGGTTAAAAAAAAGAATGACACAATATTATGAGCTTGATTGTATCCCTAAGTATGTGTATACAGCATGAATTTTAAAGCAGTTTTGTGTGGACTTTAAGGATAAGTTGCAAAAAAAGCATGCATTAAAACTAGATTAAAAAGTTCATAAATAAAACAATAAATTCATAAATTTGATTTGAGTATGTTATACGAGTATTATAAAGAGTACCTAATCATCGGAATAAATTATCTGATTATTTTTTTATTCTTTAATTGTTTACCTAAGCTTGAGTATTAATACTACCTACTATATTAATACTATATTAATGCTGCGCCCTCTAGGTGTCGCATAAAACCAGCGCACAGTAGCGCCATCGTTACTGTGCATCATGCTTTTATTTATTTGTACCAACTCCATGTAATTTTTGTGACACAGAATAAATACTTTTTACTTTTTTTTTACTTTTATATTAATAGTACCTACCTAGAGGTTCCGTTTTAGTCAAATGCTATGTGAGCAAGGCCGCAAATAAAAATTATAAAGAAAAATCACGGGATAAACCTTAAACTTACGCCTATAATCGGCTATTAGAGTTGAATCACATAACGGAACGTAATTCATTGTAGTTTTATCGCTTAACTCGCTTAATGCCCGCGCGGGCTCGTTATTGTAGGTAATTGGAGAGTCAAGGCGGCAGCAGAGAGAATTTTTTTAATTTCTTTATTATAGATTGTCATGTACATAAATATGCATTTAAAGGAAAAACTGTGATGAGGGGTGATACCCACATTTGTCCTAAAATTTGAACAACCTCAAACACGAAAAGCATTCACGCTCACAAAGTTAACCAAATAAAGTTAAAATCTACATGCAAATATTTAGAATATTCCAACATATGCGCTCAGCGAATCCAGACAGAATTTAATTACCCTCGTAGGCTTATATCCCGGCATTCACCATGGAATTCTATTACGATCGAGCTAGCGGGGCGTTCCTGAAAAACGAATCGCTTCATACACCAAGAGTCCGATTTCTCAGAAATGCTAAATACTCTACATTTGTCTTTCTCTTCTCTGCTCATTATTATAATATATCCTTGCGCTGCTCGCATTTCATCACTCATAATTAATATGATGAACGTTATTGTCAACTCCACGGCATAGGCAAAGAATGAAAGTTATTTTTTCCATTTGTAAGCATAACGATTCTGAAGGAATCAAGGTGAAAGGGTTGCCATTATCCCTTAGTATTTGTCGATTTTTCTTCGTGGATGAGCGCGAAACCCTTCTTTTGTTACACATATAATAAGCACGCATGAAAAAAGGTCATCGTATGTAATGTGCTACATTTGGGTGAACCACCACGCCCTGGAACATTATGGAGATTTAGGCTTGGCTGAATATGCTTAGCCCTTTTACCTACTTTCTAACGATTAACTTTTAATGAATCGAGACTAGATAGATAGTTATCTGAGCGTCTCGTCGAAGCGACGCGTGACCCGAGAGCTGGTGAGTATCTGGCACAGCGCATCAGCATTGCCATACAGCGTGGCAATGCAGCCAGCATCTTGGGGACGCTTCCGACTGGTATTGATATGGATAGTTGAGCTACCTGTAGACTGTTTGCAACATTCTGAAGTTAGCTCAGTTGTTTCAATTGTAAATACTAGTATAGTTTTCTTTGTGAATAAAGGCATAGACTAGTTAAAACACCAGTTTATTCAGACCAACACCTGTTATCATGGGGTTTTTGACACTCACAGACCCTAGCAGATCACCTTGGACCATGAATAGAAAACCAACCTGTGACAGCTTACACACCAACTGATGTGACAGCTTACACAAAACCATGATGTGAATTCTAATTAAGTGGTAACAAAAAGGTTCAGTGTACCTCATAATCCTTGATGTTTTACCCGAGGCACAGGTAAAATTATACTAAAATAGGATTATTATTATTATTGTAGGTTAGGTAGGCACCTACTTGATTCCCGAGGGTATCTAATGTTCCGCTCGCTCGAGTTTCTCGCAAATAGAAGTCACCACGCTCTAGCTCACTAGTGCTAGGTTACCAGTAGTTGATTGAAATATTTGAATCGAAAAGTAGAGGTATTCTAATGAACAGGTAGAGGCACCTTCATTAATTAAATGGAATGCAAAACCGAGTCCAAGACAAGAAACATTTTCAAGATTTTCAAGATGGAAAAGCGTTTACTGTTTATTTCAGGGAACTGAGAACTTCTCCCCTTGATATTTAATATACCTCCGCTATAATACCCACTTTTGTACTTCCCGCTCGTTAGCGCTGCATTTCAGTGTAAATACCCACTTACAAACAAATTGGAGGGATTGGGGATCCGATCCACTCATCCGCTCGCAAAGTTTGACCAACGTCGTTATTTTCATATTAATTAAACAGCATGACATGGAAATATGCCACGCATTCAATTATTTTTACGATATCTTGTTTTTGGGCCTGGCTAGTTCCAAGTTCATCAAGTAGATACCTAACTATAAAATTGTATTATGTACTTAAGTACTAATAGTTGTGCGCCTTCCGTATACTGGTTTTAGTTACTCTCTATGTCGCAAATATTAAGTGTGTTGACAGCTGCGTATCACAAATCCTTAGAAAAAGAAACGAACAAATAAAAAAATGCTGGATAATTCACACATCATCATCTAACCCCAAGCTGAGTAGAGCTTGTGTTATCATCATCAGCCTATATTAGTCCACAGCTGGACATAGGCCTCCCCGAATGAGCGCCATAGCGCCCTGTCTTCAGCTTGCCGCATCCAGCATCTGCCTGCAGTCTTTCGCAGATCGTCATCCCACCTGGCCGGAGGGCATCCTGTACTACACTTGTGTTATGGGTACCAGATAACTGATACTTAATACATTAAGTATATTACATAAATAGGTATTTTAATATAATTATTATACTCGTACATTGAAAACACACCAAAAAATATCGGCTGATCGTTTAAACATTTATCTCGAGGCCTGAATCGAACACGCAACCTCATGCGTCGCAGGCGGTCCTTTTCCGCTGCGCCACAGAGGTCGTCTGTAAATCCCTTCTCATTTCCCTTAACTCTGACTTATGAATGAGGTAGCAAACGTTCTGATTTTGTTTTCTCTAAAGATTAGAGTTTCAGTACACCCTGTAGGTTTTATATCATCGCACATCGTAACCCTCAGCGCGTGTCGGATATTCCACGCATGTGTAAACAGGGCCCAAGACCGCTCTGATTTCTTACGAGGGTGGAATTAGTCGGAGAAATGCTTGGGACTACGTACGCATTCTAATGAAAACTGATTCTTTAACGGCATAAAACATTTATTCTTTCGAATGTGTTTGACGGTGTTTACATTCTAACTCTTCTCTTAGTATCAAGTCGGGATGTTTTGACAGTTTTCTATGAAAATAGGTTATAAATTCGACTTGAGACGTTGATAAGAATTGTGTTTCAGTATTCGGAGTCACACACATAAATAGATATATTATAGTTTTGTTACAAGTTCTTAGAAGTAAACCAGTACAAAATGTTATAGGATTGGAAGAAAACACTAGCCAATGCTGTGTGGATTGTCGAGCATAATTTATTTAAGTATTTATTATTTGAATGTATATTAAATGTAATCTTTTTTTTCTACTTGTGGCGAATCAATAGTCCTAGTATAAGAGCTACGGCGTATCGCTGTGTAATTTGTCATTTGATTTGTAATTTTTTCTTGTCTTCAAACATTTTTTATTTTAGAATTATAATGAAGTTAGACTTTGAGAAACCTACACTGGTTTAATTGTGTCAATTTAGTTTTTATACTTTGTGACACAGATTTTTTTAGTTAACCTTAAAAAAGGTCACAAAACAGTATTAAGTCTTGCGCTTATAGGGAAATATCTAATAACAGTGAGATTGAGCGAATATAGGTATTTCAACAATATTCCCCGTAACAAGAATTCGGTTATTTAATTGGCATGAGAGAATGGAAAAGAAATTGAGTAATCCTCCTTCACAGGAAATACAATTTATAAAGCCTTTACCCCTCCATTAGAAATATGTGGGGCAAATAAAATAAAATATTATTGGCTTATCGTCTCTCGAGAAAACGGCACATAAAAGAATAGGATAGAATTTCGAAGGTTTGAAAAGCTAGATATAGAATCGTATGATTAGGGCAAACTTTATAAAGAAATAACCTAAGCTGGGTAGAGTTTACACTATGGTACCAAAATCACAAATAACTAGGGCTCTTTTATTAATTTGTGGGTTGAAACGAAAATCTTAAAACAGCCGGTGAGAAACGACACAATTAATATTACTTATAGCTTGTGGTACTAAAAATTGGGTTCGTGGCTTAGGCCCCCAGTGGTCGAGGCACCTGTGGTTGACGCCCCCGATTCTATTAATTGTATTATTATTATGATTTGCACTTTTGCACTTAGTAAAGTAAATGTCAAAAGTGTATCTTACATACCGATTTAGAGATAAGCTCACATGACTTTTAAGTAATTGTACTTTACCAATAAAATACTTCTGTCTTTAATCCTACACAGCGCTACACCTACTTTATCGTCGTAGTTATAAAATAACCACATCCTGAGACAGCAGCGAGTTTTTACTCTATGACCACATCTATATTAATAATTTCGGACCGGTCTACGGTAGACTCGAACGAAATGCACATCAAATTGAAGAGCGTAAAAAATTAGTCGATCCGAGTCGACAACTTATAGGCGGAAAATTCGGATTATCGAGTAGTTTCAATATGAAAATGAATAAATTGCTAAAATTGAACGGCGTTGCAAAGTAAACATGTCTTCTTCTTCTTTTATTTTTGGCTCTGCGCCATAGTTTGACACAATTCTGCCAATGTCAGTTTTAGAACGAATCACATTTCACCCGAGCGAAGACGGGTTTTCATCTAGTATCTGAATAAAATAGGAATTTGAGTGGTGGGTCCGGTTGTCGCTTGTATCGAGGCTTGAGCGTGACGTCACATTTTTGCATGGGATTTGCATAGTTTCATAGAGGCAGAGGCGGTATATCAAATCCTATAGAAAATGGAGACCTCACGATCACGTCTCGATATTATCGTCAACCAGACTATCGGAGCTCTGATTAGGTACTTACTTACCTAATCAGAGCCCCGATAGCGGCGGGCGGACGGGTAGTTGTCGGACATAATACACAAGTTAACGGATTGGTGATTACAAACCAATTATGTATTTTTTAATAATAATAATAATAAATCGTTTATTTCTGAAGGTCTTATATATAACATAAGTTATAGGTAAAATAAATTTGTGTTTTCGACCTATTTCTCCATTTGGTTCAACTCCTCGCTCTAACTCAAGGCCGGCCAAACCCAGGCACGCGGGCCACGGAGTGACCCGCCAAGGCATTTGAATTTACCCGCCAGCACCCCGACCGACCATCGCGCGCGCCCCCGCGCTGTGCGCGGCGGCGCGTCGGGCGGCGGCCGGCGATTCTATTGAAGATTTTCCGACATTGCGCGACATTGCTATTCAAATTTTAAGCAGATTTAGTTCCACCTATGTGTGTGAAAAAACATTTTCAAACCTATCATTCTTTAAAAATAAATATCGCACATCACTCACTGCAAAAGACATCTCTGATATGATTATACTTTCAACATCAGATTTAAAACCTAATCTCGACAAATTAGTATCTGGAAAACCTCTTCACAGATTACATTAAACATTTCATTTAATTAAAAATGTTAATTAATTTCATGTAATAAGAAAATTAAGTAAATAAAGCATATTTTGTGTTTTTTATGTATGAATTTCGTTATGAATAAAGTTGTAGTGGTGGCCCGGGGCCGCCACAGTCTGAGAATTTTGGCTCACCAGGAAAATCTATTGGCCAGCCTTGCTCTAACTAATTTTAGTAACTTGTGATGTAGACGCGAGGGATCTCTACCTCTCGGCTCACAGACAACTGTTTAGGTTTAGTTACAGTTCAGATGCAACGATTTTTATAATTTTTTATAAGAGCAAAAATTTAAAAGAAATAAAAAAATGACAGTGAGTTTCATGTTGAATCAAATGCAATCTTAATACTATTTTATTGGTCATTGATCATTAACAGTCAGCAGTTAGCTCAATTGTAAATACTAGTATAATTTTCTTTGTGAATAAAATTTTATTGGTAAAGTCAATTTATTTTATTTTTAATTTACTGTCTAATCGGTACAGCCAGTGAGTGTATGTATGTATGTGTGTATTATAGTTACTATGTTAAACTCGTTGTCACCTACCAATAAAAATATCTTTTTTAGGCGTTCATCAAAAACCTGTTAAACAGGAAAATTGAATTATATAAATCCTTTGTAACGATGAAAAAAATTATGAGAGTCGTTATAGTACAATTTTTCCTACGAGCTCTATCAGTATCGCACTGCCCAACAGACCTCAAATTCTGCGATAAAGTATAGCCATAGCTAGGTAGTTTCTTACGAGTCATTGAAGTAGTATATAACTCTACTAGCTTCTGCCCGCGGCTTCGCACGCGTTGTTTCTATGGAAACGTTTAAAGGTAATTTCTATCCCACGGGAACTGATTAATGGGATAAAAAGTAGCCTATGTTTTATTCCAGGCCTAGAATTATCTGTATGCAAAATTTCAGCCCGATCCGTTCAGTAGTTTTGGCGTGAAGAGGTAACAAACATCCATCCATCTATACATCCATCCAAACTTTAGCATTTATAATATTAGTGTGATGGCAAGAATATATATGGTTCGTTTCACGCAGTATTTCGCCATCGCCCGTAAACTGTAATGGCTGGACTTACGTTATATTTAAGTAGCACTTACACACAACTTTTGGTACGTGACACTTTTACGTTGTAGACAAAGGCTGGGTATTGTGTTCGTTTTAGTGCTTTTAGAACTTATGAGAACCTATGCCTTGGTCAGATACAAACTTTGATTTTCGTTATCTTTATATCTGTCCTTAACAAGGTTGCCTAGAAGAGATCGCTTGTAGCGATACGGTTGCCGTTGGTAATCCCGCGATTATTGGTTTTCCTTTTATATTGTTAGGTATTTTTAACCGACTTTGAAAACAGGAGGTAGTTCTATGTTCGGCTGTATGTATGTTTTTTTAGGGTTCCGTACCTCAAAATGAAAATAGGAACCCTTATAGGATCACTTTGTTGTTCATCTGTCTGTCCGTCTGTCAACGCCTTTTCCTCAGGAACGCGTGGACGTATCGAGTTGAAATTAATGTCAAATACCTAAATCCGTAACCTTTTGAGCCTCGATATAAATAAAACTTCTAAGTCAAGGCACTCAAAAGTTACAGCCGTCTATGTCCGGACCAAAACCTACAGGGATATGGATCAAAATAACTGTCTATCTACTTCCCGTTGAACTAGAATCATGATAATTTGGCAAGGCACAAGCTCATACGGAACCCTTAATGCGCGAGTCTGACTCGCACTTGACATTTTATTTTTAGGTTGGCGGGTTCGATTCACGTTTCAGACAGGCGATTATTCAAAAATCATTGAATGCAGTTTAAATTGTTTTTAAAATAAAATGATTTTTTCTTTTAGTAAAATTTTCTATCTACAATATTTATGAGACTTCCCTCCATGTGACATAACCGTGAGACGCCCTGTACATTTACCACAGCTTTGATGACCACGCTGAGGTGGCACTCAAAAAGTCCGAGAAGAACACTTGTCTTGTTTCAGAGAGGTATTGAAAGTTCCGTTGTCTCATTGAACATTTATTCTTGCTAAAGCGGTTGAATGCTGACCTCAGAACAATTTACTAGGTATCGACTGAGGTATCGACCGCAGCTAGTACTATATTTGTGGTATGAACTTTGTTTGCGGAAATATTAATGGCTGGTGATTAAAATGTTTTTCAATTAAGGTTATTCGTTCTATCAATATAGAGTTCAAAATTAAGTGACTAATCGTTTCGAGAGATCATGACTTACCGAAAGCGATAATAAATCCGAAACTAGGTACTTACCACATATCAGGAATATCCGCGGGAGGCAATTTTATCTCCTAAGCGTGTCGAATAAATCCCTGGCAAAAAATTGTTGCTCGAAACGATAAATATCCCCGATTTAAGTACAATTTCGGTGAAGCTACGAAGGTGATGTTTACATTATCGTGTCAGAAATCCGGTGTGATCAGCCCTAATCCGGTTTCGAAGGAGGCTGCGTAAATGTTGCTTATAAAATTATTTTGTATCTCCCTCCGTGGTCGGAAATCAATAAAGCTATAGCCAGAACCGTTTGTGTATCTTGGTTGTACCTGTCGCTCTCTCCTAACTGGAGTAACTAGGTAAGGTACAAACCTGAGGGTTGGCTTTTATCATTTTTTCGTGGCGGGTTGTTAAGTACATTGACATTGACACATTGTGTTGATTCTGTTTTTGCATTTAACTAAACTTTATTTGATAGCTCTCTGTCCTGTTTATTTCGTTTGGATAGGATCGGCAATGTTTCTAGTTCTGACAAATTAGTTTAGAATGCAACAACAGAATTGACACCAAGCGATTCTGTTGTTGCATTCTAAATAAAAAATAAATCTTTTCTAAAAACACTTTATTTGATAGATAGCAAAATATTTATAAACTACCACTTTAGTTAGTAAATAAATACTCACCCTCAACAGCCTATTATTGATTGGTCCACAGCTGGGCGCAGGCGTTCCCCAGATAAGCTCTTTATTGGTTTTTATCTCATGGGGAGTAATGCCCATAATCCCCACGTTGGGCATGCGACTTAGGGATCGCAGTTCAGTGGTAGAATGCTGCAGGGGCCGCTGCTGCCCTTCCCTCGGTTGATATACCTTAGTTGCCTCTTACGATACCCGCGGGAAGAGTCAGGCAGGGTGGTGCAACTGCTAAGCTGGCACCACACGGCATATAGCAAAAAACACTGATTTTACATTAATTTATTTTGTTTTGAACTTTAAACTTTTCTCACAAAAGTATTTTAATTAAACTTTTGGGACTAAAGATGAAACAGATTTAGGCTGACGGTTTACACGCAAACACTATATTCACTCACATACATCAAAAGAAACCAAACTGTATTGCGCTCGGTTCGTCGAGCCAAATTACATTGGCAAGCCGTGCGTGAAGATGTACCTTTTGCAGGTTTGTTTAACCTACACGTACCTTTTATTAGGTTGTAGAGTCTCTAACCAGTACCTTTAGTACATACCTACTTGTTGACAAACGTTCGAAACCCTCGGCGCGCGAGTTACACTCGCACTTGACGGGTCTTGTTTTTCTAAGCTTATCTCTGTATTGTTTCCTGTATTTGTGTGGTATAATAAAGTGTTTTCTATCTATCTATCTACCTATCTATCTACTTATTATCCCATAAATCAGTTCCCATGGGATAGAAATCACCGTTAAATGTTTAGAGAAACAACGTGTGCGAAGCCGCGGGCATAAACTAGTAATAAATATACAGTGATTTTATCAGTAATATCTCTAGTACATTCAGTTTGAATAATGAGACATTTAATTAACGAATTCAAAAGGTAACCTTACAATACATTCACCTTAGAACTCGCATCACGCTCGTGCTTTGTGTTCATCAATTTAATGTTCTGATGTAATCTTCTTACGTTTCGACTCTGTAGCTTATGTATGATGTCACAGGTTTAGGATTTCCTTTCGATTTTTGAGCAAATCGGTACCTACTCTAACTCGGTGTATTAGTCCAATTCGCGGAAACGAAACACGCAATTGCATTATGGAGAATTAAAATGGACCTCCAGGTCTCTAATATCATCGCTGGATAAATCTCTTCGTTCCTAAAATAAACTTAACCTTTCAATCATGAAAATAACCCTCTTGTCTCGTAGGTGGCTGAAGTTTTATAAATAAAATCCAATTGAATCCTACTGAATAAAATACGTGTAGGATTGTAAATTAGAAGTTTGCAAAATAATGAAATATACAGGTTACAAATAGTTTCGTAACATACTTACATAATAATATATAGTTTAACAAGAACCAAATAAAAACTCATCCCACATATCCAGAGATTCAGTCCCAACAATATTTTTATTTCCTGTAAAAACTCGGTGAGCTCTTTGAATACAAAAGGTTCGTTTGGGATCAAAATACATCAACTAAATGAAACGCGGTGACTGTGGTTTCACCGTTTTCTGCGAAACTCGGGATGAATCGAATATTTGATCAATAGACGGTACCGTTGAAATGACTTGAGCAAGGACGTATTAAAAGCTCTCATTTTAAAATCACTTTTTATGCTATATTAATTAGTACTATGCTTTATTCATATTTAAACCGACATAATCTTGTTTGTTGTGGAAAATCTATATATACATACAATTTATAGTCAAAATTGTATACTGTTAAAATGCAACGAATCACTGAAAATCATTTTCTACGTAGCATACAACAAAGTTATCCGATGTGCTAAAAAATCTGTCAATATTGTGCGAATTGTCTAGATATCTAGTTCATACTTACAATTTATAGTCAAAATTGTATACTGTTAAAATGCAACGAATAACTGAAAATCATTTTCTACGTAGCATACCACAAAGTTATCTGATGTGCTAAAAAATCTGTCAATATTATGCGAATTGTCTAGATATATAGATATCTAGTTCATCCAAGTTCAGCTGAATTTCTAATTTTCCTAGTTGACTCTGTCGTCCCTAGACTTATTAGGTTGAGAAAGTCATTTTGCATTATTAAAACGAAAGTTAAAGTTAATATTTATTTCCCATCATTAGAGTTATCTAGCGTAAGTAATTATGGTGAGCGGTGCTTAACTAAACTAGTTTAGTAGGGTAACTTATCATTACTTGACGATTCGCCCGTTACGTATAACAACGGCCACCGAAAGGGGGAGAAATAATTTCAAGTAAAATGGCGTATTGTTTATTGATTGTATTGTTAGCTGTGTGGTGCCGGCTTAGAATTTGCACCATCCCGACTCTTCCTGCGGGTGTCGCAAGAGGCGACTAAGGGATATCCACCGGGGGCGGGTAGCAGCGCCCCCTGCAGAACATTCTACCACCGAACTGCGATCCCCAACCCGCATGCCCAGCGTGGGGATTATGGGCATTACCCCCCATGAGATAAAAGCCAATAAGACGTTTATCAGGGGGAGGCCTGCGTCCAGCAGTGGACCAACACAGGCTGTTGAGGTTGAGGTTGAGGTTATTGATTGTATAAAAAAAATGGCATGAAAATTATGGTCAGATTTAAATAAGGCTTGTAACAAACCCTTAATCAAAATTATGGAGGGTTGAGTAACGACCCTTCGTGCCGCGGGCGCTACAAGAAATATAAGTTAAGTTACCGCCAAATGAATGGAGGTCCTTGAGAGCTTTTCTACAAAAATATTTATGTTCTAAGGAGGTATCACACTGTCATGATTTTAATTATTATTAAAGCCTGTGCTTAAACACTGCAGGGAAAATGCCTCCTTATTTTCCTTCCACGTTTCACGGCCCGATGCTATAGAGGACCAATTTTTCAAGATAAATGAATATTTTAGTCAATAATTAAAAATCTGCATGGGTCTGCATCGTTTGGCAGATAAAAAAATATATTGAAGACTAACTAGTCTATGAACACATAAAGATTAAATGCAAACCACGTGGGATAACCGTATTAAACGTTCATACCAGACCGCGCGGATCCATCATGAAGAATCATGTTAAAATTTTGGAACCGGTTTGCCTCCGCCTGCACCCGACCGTGTCTGAACTAGCCCTAAACTTAGCTTAAAAAAACATATAACGCAAATTTCATTACTCCATGATGTTTGTAATGATAAAGTCCACTTAAATTGGCAAAATAAGCTTTGATGCTAATAGTACCAACACGAAAATGTACTTAAAACATTAAATATGGAACGCCGCCTGATCCTGACCGTTTCTATTGAGAGCCAAAACATTAATGGTGGCAAATTTTGATGGTATACTCTTAGAACAAGAGCCACTTGGTAATTTTTATAAGCCACGAGTTAGCCGTATGTTCTAATTTAATTATCACGAATAAAATCTAAAATATCCCAGGTCAAGAACTTCAAGCAAAACTTCAGTCGGATCCTTTCAGTAGTTTGAGTGTAAAGAAGTAACAAACATCCTTCCATCTCTCCTAACTCGACTTTGTAGTGTGTGTGAGGTGTCTGATGTGAATGTTATACACGTGTATGTGTAATGACTAGGGAATCCAACACCGCAGACGTGGGATGCCGCAAATGCGGGATTCTGAACCATTTTTGCGGGATTACACATGCGGGATTATGACTGAAAAAAAAAGGAAAACGAAGAAAAATGTACGCAAATGTCCTTTTGAAAACATGTTTATTCATCTTAGCCCATTGATAAGCAATTAAACCATTTTTTTTATCGCTGGAGCTTAAGATTTCGAATCCCTATTAGATATAGGTCATTGGCCTATAGGTTATCGAAAGGCCATAATATACTAAATACAAATTGGCCGAATTGATACTTAGATTCTAAAACTAGTGTTTTTCGCATGTTTTTTAATGATTTTGTACATTTCTGCAGCATAGTTACTAAATAAAGCCGGACCGGACTAAAGAGAAAAAAACAGTAATTTTGGTTTAATCTAATTTTTATTCGATTTTAATATTTGAGTTACCATGGTTTAACCAAAAGTTACGCTACGACGACGGATCGTTTGGATCCGCGGGATTGATGACCTAGATCCCGCAAGCTCGCGGGATTGAGATTTCGAGATTGGATTCCCTAGCAATGTAATGATGACTAATGATCAATAATAATCCTTTATGGACCGCATAGTCTTTGTTTAGAATTTCGCCTAGTCTTGACATTACCAGCCAATATTTGGTAATATTTTAGATATATACTAACACTTTCATGGCCCAAGACGCAGAAGTCCGACTGCAACGGGGCGCGTGGCGACGGCACGCTCCAACGGGTGTAAATTGGAATGATAACAATAGCATGGCCGCCTTCTCTTACGATGCATTCACGAAGTAACCGATTCGGGTTTTTAACCCTCGACGTAAAAAGAGAGGGGTGTTATAAGTTTGACGTGTCTGTCGGTGTATCTGTCTGTGGTATCGTAGCTCCGAAACGGATGAGCCGATTTTCGTTTAGTTTTTTTTGTGTCATTGAAAATTTTATCCCGAGTGTTCTTAGCCATGTTTCATGAAAATCTGTTTAGTCAATAAGCGTCGGTGGGTTTTATTTTAATTTTGTCTTGTGTACGTTTATCCTTCACAATGACCTTGAACACTTCCCTAATGTAATTAGCGATATAGCGCCTGAAAGCTCAATACTTTTAAAATGCCTAATACCTATTAAATACCTAACACAAACTTTGGCTTAGCATGGGTCTACTCTAGACGATGCTGTGTGAATTGTCCTGGATTATTAATTTGTTAAATTAATAAAAATTAATTATTAATTTGTTTGGGGAGGCCTATGTCCAGCAGTGGACTTATATAGGCTGATGATGATGATGATTAATTTGTTATTTACTACTTTCTGCCCCCAGTTTTTCACGTGTTGTTTCTATGAAAACGTTTTCTATTCCATGGGAACTAATTAATGGGATAGCCTTTATTTGATTCCAGGATAAGAATTACCTGTATCCAAAATTTCAGCTACTGAACGGATTTCAGAAGTTTTGGCGTGAAGAGGTAACAAACATCCATCCAAACATCCATACATCTAAACATCCAAACTATCGCATTTACAATATTTTATTGTGATGTGATTTACCTACGTACGACTGTGTGGTGGAATGAAACGTTACTCTGAAACTACAAATCAGGATCGCAAAGATTGCTATGGTATCGCAATAAACAAGCAATAGTGAGTTATTGAAGTCGCCCCAGGTCTGTTTGAGACAAGCCGCTGTATTGGACCCTTTCGTATTAGTTTCAAGGGTCTGTTATTAGTTCATTCTGCAAACAGCAATCTATATTTTGAAGTCGATACTGTATTTACTGATATAGTTATTCTGTGGCTTTATTTACTGGAGAGACGAGTGAGTTTGCAATGCTTGTTTGCTTGCAAAGTTTCATTGAACAAGCCGTTATTAAATTGATTATTTCTTATTGAGTAGGTTTCAGATCTGCTAGAAAGGAAATAGATTAATTTTCTCAGTAAATGTTTTGGACTTTCTTCCTTTTAGGGCTTGGCCCCGCTTTTGTGATTTTTAAAATCATCTGTTATTTACAAACGTAAATGAAAAAGTAGTAAAGATTTACGTGTTTAAAATTCTGAAAAAAATATCTATAGGTACCTATTATTTAAGGATCTAGGCTAGTCTAGAACTTCACTCGATAGAAAAAAATCCCCTTTTTGTAACGTTTTTTTTTTCAATATTATGACTGAACTATTGATATTTTACTTCTTTTTCTCCCCCGACGCAAAAAGAGAGGGGTGTTATAAGTTATACGTGTCTGTCTGTGTATCTGTCTGTAGTATCGTGGCTCCCAAATGGATGAACCGATATACGTTCAGTTTTTTTGTGCCACAGATAATTTTATCCCGAGTAAGAACACTAAGAACAGCCATGTTTCATGAAAATCTGTTCACCCAATAAACGTCGGCAGGTTTTTAAATTTTTAAATTTTGTTCTTGTTTTTGTACCTAATTAAATACACTAAATATTTCTAAAAAATTCACAGAGTTTCACTCGATAAAATGATTTTCTTAATCACTGTGTACCTTTAAAATGCACGGGCGCCGCCGGCGGCTCGACCCGCGAGCTGTTGTCATCTGATGCCGTGAATATATAATTAGGCATGTTTTAAAAAACGATAAACCGACTTCAAATTCTCCTAGTGGCGACATCTAGTTAAAATTCGAGTCTAATGTAGTTTGATGACACATCGAGATATACTCTATCCATTTAAAGAATTATCAAAATCAGACTACTCTATAAAATGTTATGCGTGGTCAAAGAAATAAAAGCTATATTTTGAAATGTGTGCATTGGGATTGGAGAATTAAATCTCAGGATGACAATACAATATAAATTTTATTGGAAAGCTCAAAACTCAAATCATGGTAAATATTCAGTTGTAAATGATACAATTATTATTCAATTTCTTTATCGGAATAAAGGCATGCAAAATGCGTAGGTCAATTTTATAAAAGTTAGAGTTAAAACATTGAAAGAAAACCATTGCGAAAGCTGAACTTGGTACCTCTATCAAATTCAGTGAGAAAGTGTGTTTCTATGTAATCCCAGTTTTGAAAGGTCTAGTGTAGACCTTAAAAGCGACCGAGCAGCAAAATAAATAAACCTAGAAGAGAAACCTAGAGATTTAGGTGTTTGAATGGTTTTCTGTTTATGTGAAATTGTTCGTGTATCCTACGCCACAGGTAATTCCGTTTGTATAAAAAGATCTTCGTAGAAAAACGAATGGTTTTGAGATATATAATAAAAAAAGTCACGACTGAATGCGCTGTCATTCAGGATACGCATGGTACGCTTTAGGTTGTCGCAGATCAGTGCCGCACCGCTGCTGCACAGAACATTTAGATGCATTTTCAACCGACGAAAAACGGAAGAGGTTCTCAAGCCGACGTATACATATGTATGTATATTTTTTTATATATACATAACTTTTTACAGAGTAGTCTGATTTCGATAATTCTTTTTTGATTGGAGAGGGTGTACCCCGAAGGTGGTCCCATTTAAATTTGAAAAAAAATCCAACCCTAAGGGTAGGAAAACAGGGGATCATTGATTGTTCACTCACTGATTGTAATTGTAATGCAAGTTACGCGTGTACTGGATCGGCATATCTGCCGATACCGATACCAGAGACCGGTATTTCTGCCGCTGACCTCATCCAACAACAATATCCTTACCCTAGTTAGTATATACATTCTAGAAATAAGCAAATTCGTAATAAATTACCCTAATTTTTCCCCAAAAATTAATGACCAGCCCCGCCAATACCAAACTAGATATACACACAACCTGGTGAAGCCCATTTCAAAATTAAATATCCACCAACCCTCCCCCAACTCGATGGCGGTAAAAATTTATAGTAAAATCCTAGATAACATAAAATCTCTTGAGAAAAATAACATGTTCGAAAGCAAACTGAAAGAGATGCTAATAAAAAAATGTTTTTACGAACTTGTCGACATCTTCAACGATTCTTTTACCGACGCGCAAATTAAATTACAAGTTAGTAAAGGTATCATATAGTTCATCTTTAGTAGAAAGGCACGAAACCTGCCAGTTTTCCATTGCAACACCCTAAATGGGTACATTATTACTATACTATAATAATATATACAATTTTACGTTTTCTAAATTTCTAAGTTAGCTTGATTTAAAAATTATGATTATTCTCTGTACACGTCCTATTCCTAATTAGAACGTGTTTGAAAATCGCAAAACCTCTCTGAGTTGAGTAGTTATCTATAGGTTTTTGAGTGAAAGCTTTTACCATTTTGCCTTTAAATTTTAAATTGAATTTAACAATTTTAATGTTGTTAAGTTAAGTAAGTTGTTTTAGATCTGTCAATCTAATTTTAGGGCTATCATCCTAATTTAAACCTGTCAGTCTAATTTTTCAAACATAGAATAGCTTTCGTCTATTTGACATTCCTAAATCCTAATTTTAGCTAATTTTAGCCGATTCTAAAACAACAGAATCGACATCACTGTAAACTTAACTTAAACTCACCTAATCACTAAGACCTGATTGTATGAATGCAATAAATAAAATACTGAACATATCTTCGTCACTACGAGGATATTATTGGGGATGACGTCATCGGCAAACTCTATAACGCTATGAAAATACAAAATATATTGCTGATGCAAAAGCCGAAAACAGTAGACGCACCCTATCGCCATATCGTAAATACCGACCACACCACGTACGCTCCGATTACAATTCATGAAGGCGTAATTTAATACTTTGTAGCATCTGTTTTCAACACAGAAAACTTGGTAAAAACCTATTTAAATAGTTATAAAAGCAATAAAAGTATTTACAACAGCTTGCATAATGTAAGTATAGTCATTTAAAGTTTATCAAGGTCAGTTTGGCTAAGAACTTCAATAACCTCCTACGGCGGCATTCGTCTGGATGTTCAATTCAACTAGTTTTGTTTATCACCAACAATTTAATTAAAACTTAGTCTAAGCTTAGATTTATGTTTAATTTAGACCTAGACTCAAATTAATGAGATGATTATAATTATTTGTAAGTAATAATCTTATAATTTAATTTCAAGAATTTGTCTTTTTCTAAGTTTATATCTATTGGAATAAAGAATTTTTGATTATTAGGCATAAAGTTTAGTCAAAGATCAAAGAATCGCGATAAATAATAATAAACAAATTAAAAAAAAATGCTGGTCAATTCACACAGCATTATCTAGCCCCAAGCTAAGCAGAGCTTGTGTTATGGGTACTAGATAAGGTAACTGATATACTTAATACAATACACTACAATATAGATGTTTTTTATTATACATAGAAAACATCCAGTTCGCCCTGAACAAATGTCTGCAGATCGTACAAACATTTGTCCCGAGGCGGGAATCGAACCCGCAACCTCCTGCGTCTAAAAACTCATGAGCGCCATAGGGGTCGTCCACTACCCCCACACGAAATATCACGAATGAGTGAGATTTCACGTGTATTTATTTTTCAAACATTTTTAGCACGGTGCTTCATTTTCCAAAATTTAATTAGATTATACCTGTATTTCTTTATTTTGAAAAACCCGAAAAGCCTCGGTATCCCACAGGGTCTCGACTCCAAGGGGAGAAAATTTGTAGGCTCTGTCGATACCTGCATATTTGCGCCTCTTTAGATCTTCGGCCAAATCTGCCGCCGCAACCGCCCTCACGGATGTCCTCGGAAGATGGGAAGGCACAAATGTGTCGACGCATGTAGCGTCCCACACAATGGGCCTCCCCAACTCCCATGGGACTAGTGTCATACCGTTGAGCCTCATATCACCGTCACGCAACAGAGCATTCGGTTCGAAAATAGCTGGTACGTTAGAGGTCACAAAGGCCCGCCGGATGACGTTAAGGCTGGCATGGCGAGATATCCAACCGGCGGCCCTAGTACACGACGACTACGCGACGCGTTACCTGAGAGCTGATGAGTATCTGGCGCAGCGCATCAGCATTACAATACAGTGGGGCAATGGAGCCAGCGTCTTGGAATGCTTCTAACTGGTATTGATATGGATCAGTTGAATCACCTGTAAGTAAATTGTTTGCAAAACTCTTCAGTAAACTTCAGTTAGCTCAATTGTTTCATTTGTAAATACCAGTTGTAATTTATTTCTGTAAGTTGATTATAATTTTTGTTGTCGATAAAGTATTTTTTGATACTTTGTTGTACCTACAAAACATACACATGATTTTGGTAGAGGGATTAGTCTAAACCCTCAACACGAGAGCTCAAAAACTTGCTAAAAACATCACGTGATTGATGGACAGCCCCGTGCATAAGATATCTATTTTGTTTTTTAGCATCCGTATTTACTCGTATTATAGGTAGGTATCTCTAATATGTAGCCTAGTTTAGTGTTATTAGCTTAAGTTATTTTGAAAATCTGCACTGACGCTTTGTTTTACTTTATCTATGTAATTATTTATACCTATGTATTCATTGTAAGCAATTTTGCCTGAGATACAGGTTTTACCTAGTTCAGGCACACGTAATCTATAGAATTTAAGTTATTATTAGATATTCTTATGTTAAGCAGTCTTATAAGAAATTTTTGAATAAATTATTTTATTTATTTTTATTTTATTTATTCAAATGCTCATCTGAAGTCATGGAGTATTGAATATTCATCACAAATTACACTAATTCGAGCCAGTAGAGACTGGCACGTACGGAACTTCACCTAAACGCCACTGCTTTACAAACTGTTAAGCTGTTTCAACAACCACAATTATATCGTCGATGGCGGCTAACTCACAAGATAGATAGATATTTACTCGTAATATCTTTATTGTACTTTAATGTAATTGTATTTGGTCTGTAAGTGTACAGACAGTAACTACTACTTAAAACTATTATGGCACAATCGGTGGCCTTATGTTCGAAAGCGATCTCTTCCTGGCTGGATGGACCAATTCGGTTAGTATAAAAAATTACTTTGGCGCAAATGACACTATAAAATTAATATTTTGGCTAGAATAACATACGAGCAGAAACTATAATAAGAAAAAAGACTAAAAATAAATTGAATACATTAGAACTAACTTACCCTAATCCATAGATTTATATCGTTATCTATGCCCTAATCCCGGAGGTGGGCGTTGCGATCTGCGACACAGTATTTTACTTCTGCAGGTCGCATCGCTGCCTATTATTTTTTGTTAAATCCTTAAATGTGTTCCAAAATAAAGACTTTTTACTTTTTTACATTAGAAGGATATATTATGACTGGACCGATAGTGCTGATGAACTAAACCTTTGAAGATAGGCAGGGATTTGGCATGCCGAATGGAAACAGGAAGGGCGTTCCAGATTCGAGTCTGGTAGCTTGAAAGGTGAATCACCATAGAATGGGGTCGTGTGCGATGGGATTTTCAAGAGAAGATTATCAGAGGAGCGGATGGATCGTGAATGGGACAGATGAAGATATTCATAGCGGTATTTTAGATAAAAAGTTGTTGACGGAAGGAAAAGGGTGGAGTTAAGGAGGTTCAGGATATGAGATAATGATACAAGATTGTCTGCAAGCATAGGTATTCTAGAAATACGTAGGTATTCACAAATCAAAGTTTTATAAAAATTATAATATAAATACGGAACAGTTTTTTGCTTGATGTTACTTATTGAAAATACTGGTACAAAACTACGGTATGAAAAAGTTTTGGATGAGTTGACCACTAAACATTATGGATTGGTCAACTCATCCGAAGTGGATGAGTTTGCGTGGATGAGATGACCACTTACTCACTATAAAATCGTTTATTTCTGAAGGTTGAGGTTCTTACATTTACTTAATAATTTGTACAATATTATTGTATTTTAGACCTATTTCACAATTTGGTTCAACTCCTCTTACAGCTTAGTAAGAACAAAGCTTAGTAAACTTGTGACGTAGACGCGAGGGATCTCTACCTGTCGGCAAGTTGCTTACAAATAACTGTTATTGTTTAATTACAGTTCATATGCAACGATTTTTATAAGAGCAAACGCAAAAATGTAAAAAGCAACACAATAAGTATAAAAGTAACTAGAAATAAGTCAAAAAGAACTTTATACAAAACACAGTAAGTAACATATTAATAAATGCTGTCTTAATACTATTTTATAGGTAAGACAATTTATTTTTAATTTCTTTTGTAATTGGTTCAGTTTCTGAGGGTTGTTTGTAGGTATGTATGTAGGTAAGAATGTGTGTGTGTGAGCGCGAGTGAGTGTGTGTGTGTGGTTAAGTATGGGCGTCCGTGTATTGCACAAAATACTTGGGACATAATTTTTAACAATTTTTCCGTGTTATTGTAATAGAGAGTGTGCAAGTGTGTTTTGGACTTTACTTCGCACTCAGTATGAGTTAATTTCCTTATAGAAATTTGTTTGCTTATGATGTTATAGATGTATGGAGCCAGAAAAGGAAAATGCTTTTGTGCTGTTTGGGTATTACAGTGTGGAGTTGTATATATTAGGTCCTTCTGCCTCTTACTGAATGATATCTCACCCAACATTGGGCATTTATGATGTTGTCGCAGTACGAAATGTTGTATACATAATTGTCTTACAGTGAGTAGTTTACAGTCCGCGTAAAGGTCAACTGTAGAGTACCTGTAGGGTGTTGAAAAGGCTACCTTGAGTACTGCCCTTTGCGCTCTCTCTGGAGGTAGCAGATGGGTTTTAGCTGCCCCGCCCCATGCTGTAGCACAATAGGTAAGTAAACATTCGCAAAAATCTTATTTTAGTAAAATGAAACGCAACAGAAAACCTTAATCGTTAGAGGCCAAGAGAATAATTAAAAATCTGACTCTGTAGCCTTAATCAAAGCGTAATTATTATTTGCAATAAGGGAATATTTACTCACAGGCTTTTTAAACAGATTAACGGAACGTTTAATTGAGTCTTTTAATTCAAAACCCGGTCTATTATAATAGAAACCTGACTTATGGCGGCTAGATTTTTGATACTGGGTATTTTTAGAGTAAAATCACTCTCAAAAGATCGTAAAATGTATCTTACGTTCATAACTTTCATTTAATAATGTTTGTAGGGTTTCGGGACTGTATCAACGAAAAAATCTGTTGACCAATTCGCTACGAACAAACTAAAATGACAATAACCTATGATGAAACAATGAATAAATGACAATTCTGGCTTGTAGATTCAATTTAATCAATTCCATTAGTATGAAACTTATTTTTCTGTGTGACTGTTTGATGATGATTGTTTCAATTAATTAAGTATTATGAACTCTATTTGACATGCGTAAAGTGTACCTACATACCTACGAACTCAGTTTTGCAGTGCCCTTCCTGGGTGCATGTTCCTAGCTAGTGATAAGTCTATAACTAACCATTCACTTAGACCTAAGAATGAATGTACATGCAAACAACAATAAATAAATAAATATGTGATTCACCAGTATTCAAAATTGTCAATGTCCTTTATAACCTGGTTTAAAACATAACTATCCAAAATTATGTTAAAATTTATGAAGACTCACTGGACTTTTAGTAGTTATATTCTAATAAGAAAACTAACTTCGTTGAGGAAATGAAATAACTCTAGAGTTATCGTTCAACTTGGGTCTGATGGTGCTTAGGCGAGCGATGAGGGTTTATTTTGCTTTTAACTATAGGTTGGTCATCGATATTCGCTTGGTAGTTTAATCGTTCGTATTTTAACCTGACGATGGAGATGGTTAATGAACTTTTTTCCTTGTTTTACATGAATGTTTCATTCCCATAACAGAATTTTAAAAAATAAAGCTTCTTCTGGGTCTGGAGCATTTGGCACATTTGGTCGGTCAAATTTAAGAGGCGAAACAAGGAAATGACTTTTTTTATATCCAAGCAGACACGGGTCAATTTGTTGTTTAGTAGGTAGGTGGTACAGAAAATGCTTTTAAAAACTCATCCATCAAGCGCAATAGGATTTCGAGAAAAAAACCCCGATATCCCGATACCATTCCATTAGTACAGGAGTAATATTTTAACAAACATCGACAGATTTTATGGATTTTCAGTTGATAAATCTTTTTGTGGACGCATTATATATAAAGCGATAAAGCATAATTGATTTTAGAGACGCACTCTATTCATTATTGTTTTCATTGATGGATGACGCTGTGTTACGGGTTAGGGGGCATCTTGCTTGTATCACAATTAAAGAACTCCAGCTACGCGAAGTTATCAGAGCATAATTGAATTGGATGTGTATCTGGTAAATGATCGTTAGTGTTGCCATACTAACAACAAAACCGTAAATATTCAGCGTGTTTCCGCCTGCGATAGAGTATTTAGCGTGCAATTATAGAGAATGGCGAGAGTGATGATGCGACCGGGTGGGAATTTGCATGTAAACGAGAGGCCGTGATTGTGTACGGTCACCGCCGCGGGTTTGATAGGGAACGGCTGTCTGCGGGTTCAACTAAAGGTCAAAACCGACAACGAAATGAGAATCAATAACGTTTATTTTCTTAAGACCCAAAGAGGCATTAACGCGTTCAATGCCACCACGATTTTCATTATGTCTTGCCGGATGCCGCGTACATTTCACGGTGGACGCACCAGGTGCGTCACTGGCACTAGAATAAAAACTAAGTGAACACGCAGGGTGAGCCAGTGGCACTAGACGTGTTAAAAAATGATATTTTTCTTAGCAGGAAATAAAATACTGATAAATTATGGGTACCATCGTGTGGTGGGTGCCAACATCAAAATGTCACAAAATAATGCTGGATAATCCACGCAGCATCCTCTAGATACTCTAGAATAAAGAAACAATAACATTTTTTGTCTTTGTGATTAATGTACAGTCGGCATAGAAAGTGACTTTTACAAAAGACTTCGCAATCTACATAATAATGTATTTTTTTTTAATCAACGATATTTTATACAAAAAAACTTACTACTTGAGATGTAACAAATACAACAAACTCAGAAATAATTCAATACACAGTCAAATTTACTTAATTAGGTAGAATAGAATAGAATATAAATTTATTTGTTACAGAACTTACACATACTAAGCTTAGACTAAAATACATAATTAACTTAGATTAAAATACTAGGTTTAAACCCAGTAACAAAATGGCTTTGCCTCAGCATGGGTTGGTTGACTGGCAAGCTAGCAACCAACACTGGTCTTCCGTCAGAGCCACATGTTTCAGGCTTCACGGACTAACTACTCAAACAGACAAGAAAAACAGACAAATATAAAAATCAAACAGAGACAAACTTGGAAAAAAAAAACTATCAATATAAAAATAAAATAGAATAAAAAACAAATGTGGGATATGCTCGACATGCTCGTATTTGAATAAAGTGCAGTAAGTACCCTACCCATACACTTTTACGTAGATACCTATGATAAAAAGCCTCAAGGAACTCAACTACACAACTTGACAAAAGACGTTGCAATCTACATAAAAACTCTTTTTACCATCAACAATATTTTTTACAAACAAACTTACTACTTCAGATGTAACATACAAAAAACTCAGAAATAATTCCACAATACACAGCCGAATTCACCTAATTAGGTCACCCACCCATACACTTTTTCGTAGATATCTATTTTATAAAACCTCAAGGAACTCAACTACACGTACAATTGTAGGAATTGTACAGGCCTTTGGTATCTTGTACTTTGATACTGTTGTTAATAAACTTAAGATGGGAGTTAAAGTGACTGAACGACACGGAGCTTTTGCAGACTGAATTTATTGATATAAAATACATAAAAATGCTGATCATTGCTTAATGCTAACGCTGGCGAACACAGTTTAGTACAAAGTTATGATCTAAGCTGGCCCACGTGTGTGCCTAGATAGCTAGCTAAGTATAGGTGCATAATGTGAGGGTTGGCCCGTACAGGAATTGTAAGCGAGTAATACACTGATTATAATTATAATAATGCTGGACAATTCACACAGCATTATCTAGCCCCAAGGTAAGCAGAGCTTGTGTTATGGGTACTAGATAACTGATATACATAATAATATACGAGTACCTACATAGATAGATATTTTTTTATTATACATAGAAAACGACCAGAACGCCCTGAACAAATATCTGCAGATCGTACAAATATTTGTCCCGAGGCGGGAATCGAACCCGCAACCTCCTGCGTCGCAGGCGGACCTTCGCCCACCGCGCCACAGAGGTCGTCAACTGATTGCCAGTAAAATCACAGTCACAAACAAAGAACGTGGGTATTTTTTAATCAACAAGTAAAAGATTGCTCCATTTAGTAGAATCCATTAGCGTTGTTTCTCAGGCTTCATCTTCTTCGCTGTTTATTTTAAAGTACCTTTTTATTCGCTATTGGATTACCCACGCACTTACAATCTAAGAAGAGAAGTATGTTACTTAACTTAGTAAGTTAGTAAATTATGTTATAATAGTATCTAAGATCTAACAAAATACTAGCTTTTGCTCGACTTTGCCATTGGCTTTGTTTAGTAAATGCCTAGAAAATTAAATGTCAGCTAGTCGAACTTTAGCAGATATTTTCCAGAAAAATATCGTACTTTTTTTATTTATTAAGCAACCACATACATAGCAAACAAATAATTAAATTAGGTCATACAATAAACTTAAATTAGGGGGTCATTCCCGCTCGGTAACACCCTGTCGTCAACACTGTTGACGAGTGGGAATAAAAAGTTTCGCTCGTTCACAGTGTTGACGAACGCAACTTTTTAATTCCCGATCGTATCCATCTAGTACAAGAGTCAGATGTGTAGATATTTTTCAAATTTTAACGAAACAGAAACGGTATTGTATACTTACGACATGAGCAAAATTCAAACTAAGAAAGTCCTTTAAGTAATAAAAATTGTTGTGAATGTTTTTCAATTTGTAGAATATGAGTTGGTGGCTTGAACATGACTCACTTTTATGGCAGGTAAGTATGGCGGTACCGGTAAAACAATAGATACGCACACCACCCAAGCCCTAGGATAGGCAGGTCCGTTATCTATCATGACCTTGAATTAGCCAATAAGAGAGCACCACGGGATGCATTGTTGCATGATTCTGGAAATTTATTTTTAAAAAATGTGCAGTCGCTCGGGATTAGTCTTAGCATTCAGTTATGTCGGAACAAGATACAGCGGGTAGTTCAAGTGGTAAATCAGTACTTGTGTACATAAAAAGAAAACATGGAACTATTTTACTTCATGGTGGTCACCAATATTACACAAGAAGGAAACATAAAAGTGGGTTAGTTGTTTGGAGTTGCAGTCAACATAAATTAAAGTGCGGCGGAGTTGTAAGATTCAAAGTAAGTAAATTTTATTAAGTACATTGAATAAGTCATTTACAACGAAATATGTACCATGATTTAATGGCGCATGAAACTGTGCGTGTACTGTAATATTGGAAAACTCAAAACTCAAATCATGGTAGACTAGCTTCTGCCCGCGGCTTCCCACGCGGTGTTTCTATGGAAACGTTGAGGTTATTTCTATCCCATGGGAACTTATTTATGGGATAAAAAGTAGCCTATGTTTTATTCCAGGCCTAGAATTATCTGTGCGCAAAATTTCAGCCCGATCCGTTCAGTAGTTTTGGCGTGAAGAGGTAACAAACATCCATCCATCTATACATTCATCCAAACTTTCGCATTTATAATATTAGTGTGATTAATGACTTTAGTGTTTATAACCATTATGGATTTAAAAGATTTATTGTTTGAAATAATAAACAGGTTTTTTTCAATTCAGTTTTCACTCAACTTGTATGTTTATTACTCACCTAGATTCGAAAACTAATGAAATTCGTATTTTAGCAAAAAAAAAGCTTCGTTAAAGTTTTAATAGGTAATAAGTGTATATCTGAATATTTATAATAATATCAGGTTTTATTACTCACGTAACAACATTGATACATCATTTATTGTTATTTCAATCAATTAATATCTACCTACATATTTTGTTTCAGAACGATCAAATCACCGAAGAAACGCCTCATAAATGCACGGAAGATTTCGAGAAAAACGAAATTGACGAATCATTATACCACATAAAACAAAAATTGATAACACCAACGTTTCCCAGTGTACCGAAAACGTATAACTCTGAAGTCGGGTCTTTAAAAGGTGCAAGCGCAGAGCTACTAAGCAAAATACCAACATTTAGTAGCATAAAGAGTTCACTATATAGATACCGAAATTCTGCAGCGAAATTGCCAAAAATACATTACATAACGCTCAAATAGAGCTAACACATGGTGATTTGTCAGTAGGACATTTCCTTGAAATGTTGCGGAGTTAAATTCATAAAAACATATTGATAGTGCTGATTATAATTCTTGAGGCGAATTATGTAATAGTTATTGAGCATTACAGCTATAATGATTGTAAATAAGATGATTTATCTGTGATACTATTTTAATTGTGCTTTTTTTCAATTGTTTTAAATTATTTGATTATTCTGTAATTCAAACTATTTTATTGTTACTCTGTTTTAATTGTTGTAAATTATTTAATTATTCTGTTATACAAAATGTTTTATTTTAACTCTATTTTAATTGTTGTAAATTGTTTGATTATTCTGTGATACAAAATGTTTTATTTTAACTCTTTTTTAATTGTTGTAAATTATTTGATTATTCTGTGATACAAAATGTTTTATTTTAACTCTTTTTAATTGTTGTATATTGTTTGATGATTTGATGAAAAGCCATAATTATAAACCATTTTAAAAATCTGTATCTTTCATTAAAATCCGCTTTTTATAATCTGACTCTTGGACTAGATGGTAGGTACGATCGGGAAATAAAAAGTTGCGTTCGTCAACACTGTGAACGAGCGAAACTTTTTATTCCCACTCGTCAACAGTGTTGACGACAGGGTGTTACCGAGCGGGAAGTACTCAAATTAGGTCATGTCCTGATTATGGATGTTTTACAATACAAGACAATACAAAAATACTTCATTGTACACAAACAAAAATACAATACAACAGACATTACATAAGACACAAGTACAATGGGCTCTCTTCCAGGCAACCTTTGGATGGAAAGAATTATGATAATTTAAGATAGGCAGGGGTGTATCAATGATATGCAATCTTAAATAAATATTGACAATATTATAAATACCTAAAAATTTGGTAAACACGACATTCTTAGGAACTACTTTTACAAATCTACTAATAAAAATAATAAATAAATAATGCTGGACAATTCACACAGCGTTATCTAGCCCCAAGCTAAGCAGAGCTTGTGTTATGGGTACTAGATAACTGATATACATAATACAATACACTACATTCATAGATATTTTTAATTATACATAGAAAAACATCCATAATACATAATGAATTACTAGCTTCTGCTCGCAGCTTCGCACGTGTATTTTCGGTATAATAAGTAGCCTATCGTTAAAGTTAGGCTACGATCTCAATGTATGCCAAATTTCATCTTGATCGATTCAGTAGTTTTGGAGATCCTAGGTAAAATAAAATCACATTTCACAAACTTTCGCATTTATAAAATTAGTAGAATTTTACCTACACAATACAATACATTGAAGGCCTCTGTGGCACAGCGGGCGAAGGTCTGCCTGCGACGCAAGAGGTTGCGGGTTCGATTCCCGCCTCGGGACAAATGTTTGTACGATTTGCAGACATTTGTTCAGGGCGTTCTGGATGTTTTCTATGTATGATAAAAAATATATATCTGTGTAGTGTATTGTATTAAGTATATCAGTTATCTAGTACCCATAACACAAGCTCTGCTTCGCTTGGGGCTAGATAATGCTGTGTGAATTGTCCAGCATTATTTATTTATTTATAATAGCGAGCCCGCACAGGTACACAAGTTAGTTATAATTACTTATAAAAATTTTGTTTCAATAATAACGAAGCTTTTAGTGACTTCTATTTATAATATATGTGTAGAACCAACCAGTCCTCATCCTACGCAACCGCCTACAATTTTCTAAGTTGCCAATACAAGCGAAATGAAATGGCTTTTCTGTCTATTTTGAGAATAAAAACTTCTGCCCGCGGCTTCTGTTACGTGGCCAATGTCATAGATCGTATCCTTACATAAGGTAATATAATTATTGACGCGTGACCCGAAAGGTGGTGAGTATCTGGCACAGCGCATCAGTATTGCCATACAGCATGGCAATGCAGCCAGCGTCTTGGGGACGCTTCCGACTGGTATTGTATTGTATCAGTTGAGCTACCTGTAGATTGTTTGCAACAGTCTGCAGTAGGCTCTATTGTTTCAATTATAAAAACTAGTATCATTTTCTTCTTGAATAAAGGCTATTGCCATAATTCATACATATATTAACCAGTGTCTACTGTCCCTTTTTATGCTGTTTACTTACACTACAGCAGCAGGAACAAAGTTAGTAAAGATCATAATTAAAATTCTAAGTCTTTATTCACAAAGAAAATTATACTAGTATTTACAATTGAAACAATTGAGCTAACTGCTGACTGTTGCAAACAGTCTACAGGTAGCTCAACTGATCGATATCAACACCAGTCAGAAGCGTCCCCAAGACGCTGGCTGCATTGCCACGCTGTATGGCAATGCTGGTGCACTGTGCCAGATATTCACCAGCTCTCGGGTCACGCGTCGCTTCGACCAGACGCTCAGATAATTTTTTGAAACCCGAAGAGCCTCGGTACGATAATTAAATTGCTTTAACAAAAAACTACTCTAAATTCCTTAATATTTTCACTGTTTTTGTTAAGATTTGCGGGAAAAGTACTTAACCCCCGGGAATATATTTTATGGGACCATCTCGGGATTCTATACGTTATCAAAATAATTATTAAAATACCTACATAAAAAATACATAAGTATTATATAGCCGAACATAGAACCTCCTACTTTTTTGAAGTCAGTTAAAAATATTGTTAGAAATAGGTATATATTATGGACAACAAAAAATAGGCATTTCATTACTTAACTAGCTGCACCCCGCGGCTTGCGCGCGTGGAAATTTATGTTTCCCACTTTCTTAATTTTTTCGTTCGTAAGAACCTTTAATTTCCTGACAATTACAAACACAACAAAAAAAGAATTAGCGATATCGGTTTAACCGTTCACGCGTGCGTGATGCAGTTACCAAGGGAAATAGAGATTCATTCTATAATATAAACTAGCTGCATTCATACTACCCGTTGCCCTATTACCCGTTTTCCCGTAGGAATGAAGCATTTTCCCGTGGTAAAAAGTAGCCTATGTTCATCAGGAATAATGTGGGCTTCTAATGGTAAAAGAATTTTTCAAATCGGTCCAGTAGTTTTGGAGTCTATTCAATACAAACAAACACACAAACAAACAAACAATCAAATCTTTCCTCTTTATAATATTAGTATAGAAGTATAGATAAAAGATTTTTATATATCAAAAAAAGATAACAAAAAGGAGTAGCAACAAAAAAATATATATTTTGCTCCAGCAATCAAACCTTAATCATTTTATTACCATCACAACATGATCATGTAATTTTTTGGGCTTCCACAAGGTAAGAAGCCTGTTTGGGACCGCAAAAGCTATAATTAGAAACTGAGTAGGCACAGGCTTACTCAATTGAAATTCGCTCAGTGAGTGGGATCAAACGACGAAGTTTACAATCAGGGAACGTAAAGAAGCGTTGTTTTGTTTTTTAATCAGCTGAGCCGAACGATACAAAAATTCTTAGCACTTATTTTGTTCAACCAAGTTTTCACTGAAAATGTTATCAAAATACGTTTTCAGTTAAGGTCAACAGAGATAATTGAATTTGAAGGTATTCAAGTCACTCAATATTTTCATTTTGGATTATAAAGGCACACGCTTGACATTTTTGCCAATTTGGTGTCATTCTAGAAACGTAGGGGAAATAAAACAAAAGGTACGCGATAAATACCCGATATAATCATTAACTATTCTGTAACATTGATTTACAAAAGCACCCGTTTGAAGCGGTAGGGACATGTTTTGTTTACTTATTTCATTTGTATGACGTCTTTCGCATTATAGAAAGCGATAATTGGGCCCGGTTTGCCTTTTTAGGCAAACGTGCCCCAAATCTTTCTAGATGCTGGTTGACTTTTCTTTCGAAGAATCCCAAATAAAATGTGTTCCTATGTGTTTCTCATTTCGATGATCTCGGGCCATAGAGTTGCCTGTTCCTTTATAAGGGGTTTTTTCTGCAGTAGCCAACATCACAGAAGCCTTTTATGATATAATTATTGTTACAGAGTTTTCGAAGTCTTGCTAACAACTACAATTCAAGTTCAAGAGTCAACGTTTCAAGATTTTTTCGTCGGTTCACATCCCAGGTCAAATGTTCGTTCGATTTACTTTCCGTAAGTGATTGTACACAAACTCCTGAACACTCCCAGTGTCAATACGTTGTCCAATTACGGAGCCCTTTAAAAAAAGGCTGACGAAGCCCTCCACACATCGTTTCCCTCGGTAAAAGGAAGCTAAAGAGTCACGTTTGGCATTTGAAACTGACTGAGGTTTTATTTTCCGAGCGTCGTAAAGAGACGGAGAGAGAAGGACTGCTTATTTTTTTTAATAGGACCACGACAACATAATTACTTTTTTTTTTATAAAGGTTCGTATTTTTTAATGTCTCAGTTGGGTATTCAATTTTATAACTATCCAACTAAAAAAGGAACGTCATTATTTACTTGTTTTATTGTTGTTTTATATAAATGTCTTTCTGTTCTATTTATATCTAATATTTGATTGTGATTTTCTTTATCAATAAAGTTTAGAACGGTAATCAAAGAACTGCTACTTAATGGCCATACGGCCATTGAGTACCGGTTCTTTTTACACAGTTCTAGTCTAAATTGAGGCACCTTAAGCGGTTTTTGCACTATTTTTCTTCTGTATTTAGACTTTTCATCCCTCTCAAACAGTGTTATATTATTTCTGACAAACTTTAGCATCTCGAAGATAATATGGGAAAGTTAATAGTTTATGCTTCATAAATAAAAAAGCTCTTATTAGATTTAGTGGTCGGTTTAACAATTAGTGTAGCTCATAAGCACCATAAAGTTTTACCTAAACCCCATAAACCTCAAAAAACATCAATTTCAGTTCCGAGCTTAAACCGAACTCCTGTTAAAACAGCAACATTCAACTGCAATATCAATATTATCCAAGCTTTGTAAATTCCCGAGTTCACTGAGAGGTTTCTAAATGAAACTAATTAAATTATCTCTAACTCTATCAGCTTTTATGAAAGCAACAATTTAATTTCCATCCATGATCCATCTAATAAATTGCGTTCCTCTTCAAATCTAATAATAAGTAAAAGCTCTGCTATCAGTCGCCAAACAGTTTTTGTTCGAAGTTGAGATGTAGAGGCATCAAACAAACAATTCAATAAGAGCACCGATAAAACAAATAGACCTTCCGTAGAAATAAAATACCTAAATAAAACAGGAATATACCCGTAACTGTCTCAATAACGGGGAAGCAACAGATTGTGACATCGGTCCGTGGTAGATACGGTTCGATTGAGCGCTTACTGCGAACAACTGACTCGATAGGGTATTGATTTTAGTTTAACTTGTCGTCTACATGCATTACTACCTAAAGTGTTTCTTAAGCTTACTTAATATGCATGAACAATCCCTCCCGTGGACGCGGATGAAGAGAATATGAGAAGCAGAAGCAGGCAGATAATGTGTCTGTTTCTTGATAAAAAAATTATTGCGGCCTGTACGGCAAGCTGCCTTAGCGTGCTAAAAAGGTATATGCCAAGCCAGGTAATGTGTCACGAATCGGACTTCGAAAATGAGGAGGTTCTATAAATTATCCTGTTATGAATGTTTTTTTTTTGTTTTCATATACTTTTGTACTTATATCGTATGGACCGATAACTTAAGAGGGCTTTTAAATCTCGGCGCAACTTTTTTTTTTATTTAACGCACCAAGCGGGCGGCGAGCTACTCAAGCGTAACTTTCTATTGTCTCGCGATTGAACTGACATAAGCCCGGCCTTGATAAGCGCTCGCGCGGTACTGAGGGTAAATCGCCGGCATTCGCCGGCGCATTGAAATATATACTACTTTTAAATAATTCATAAAAAAAATAATAGTGATTTAAAAAATGAAATTAATATTATAGTTTAAGCAAATGTTGAAGATTATTTTGGTTTAATTATTGTGTCAAAATAATGTAGAACTTCGGAGATATTGGGGTTTGTTTCGAAGCCTTTTCGGTCGATAATTGAATTCACTTCAGTTTTTTCTTTCTTTACATAAAAGCCTATAACGAAAATGTATTCTATTATTATGGAAGTATAGGATATTTGTTATCTAAAAAACATTTTTTTTATTGTCTATACTCAATAGAATCTACAGTTAAATAAAAAAAATAAAAAAAAAGCTTTATTTCCTTAAACCTACTTTACATTTTTGTTTTAAGATTCAAGTTATGAAAATATGTTTATTAAAGTGAATTATAGTATGTACTAATAACTAACTATTTTTTAAAAGTATAAGGTCCGCCCAGGGCGGTAAAAGCCTCCTCCAAACGAGCCCATGCGCATCTGTCTCGTGCGGTTCTTGGCCAGAGCTTGCCGGCTACCCTTTCGATGTCATCGCACCATCGTTTCATAGGTCTCCCTCTGCGACGCTTTTTATCCCGAGGGAGCCAGTTTGTCACTACTTGACACCATCTGTCCGCCTTCATTCTCTGCAGGTGGCCTGCCCATTTCCATTTGAGACTCATGGTTCTGTATACCACATCTCGTGCTTTCGTTTTTGCTCTGATCGTCCTATTTCTTACTCGGTCTTTTAGCTTTACACCAATGTAGCTTCGTTCCATCCCTCTTTGGCAAATTCTAAGCTTGTCTATCATTTTATTGGTTAAGGGCCATGTCTGACAAGCATAGGTTAGGTTGAAGGAATCTACAAGTTAGAGCCCCAAAAACAGGTCTCCGAGAGTTTTTGCCTGAACATGCATCGGTAGAATGATTATTATAAAATAAACAAATAAGTTATCTAAAATTTATTCTATTATTACTGTAGAAGAGAAAAGGAACTATTATAAAGTAATTGTTATTTCAAGCAACGAACGAAAACCATATAATTTGAACCAGGTAACTGTGGAATTTCGCGTTTTTTTGTAATAGCCACCTTAACAAAGTTTTTAGATTTTGTGAAAAGTCTCAAATTATATTCTATTTAGTAAAAGAAACGCGACAATGTTCTCAAACATGCTTTATTTTGCTGTTTTCTAGCCCAGAAAGTTACGTAACATATTCGAGAGAGGAGCCCACACTATCGTCGGATTCCATCAAAGATAAGGATACGATAATACGGCAGTAAAAACGGATCCGGTCATCCGTCTCAAACCCGATTTTATGTCCCCTCGTTTATCTGGAGACTCAGTTCAACTGCCTTATGTTTTATGGACTGTTTTGGATGAGTTCACCTGTAGAGGGAAGGTGACTAGGTAGTGATGAACCCAAAAGAGGAACAGCCAGAGAGCAAAACCAATTGATTTCAAAACAGTATGCTTAGCACTTTACGGATTAAAGTGCGTCCACCGGATCGGAATCGGAGCGTAAGCAGCGTAAGGATTTATGGTTTGGTATTGTATTGATTTCTATGGTTAAGCGTCTACTGGATCGGCATACCTGCCGATAATGATGCCAGAGACCGGTATTACTGCCGATGACGTCATCCGCATTAATATCCTCGTAGTGACGAGGACATTGTTGCGTTGTTGTTGTTGTTGCACGTCATCGCGAAACTCGAGTGCTTTGAAAACACCTATAATGCCGATGCAAAATACCAAAAGCCGTAGACGCAGCCTATCAGCATTTATTGCAAACTAGACGATCGCCTCGCGATTTCACCCGCGTAGTTCCCGTTCCCGTGTGTATTCCGGGATAAAATATAGCCTATGTCACATGTCACTCTCTGAAAAGTAAGCTTTCTAACGATGAAAGAATTTTTCAAATCGGTCCAGTAGTTTCGGAGCCTATTCGATACAAACATACAACAAACAAATAATCAAATCTTTCCTCTTTATAATATTATAGTATAGATATCGACGCCGCGTACGCTCCGATACCACTGCAGCAGACGCACAAGTTAAGTGTCTGGTGACTTTCGTAAAATTAAGAGGTTAAGAAAATCTTGTTAAATTAATATTGGTGATACGGCAGTAAAAACGGATCTGGTCATCTATATAACTCAACCCCGATCTAACGTCCCCTGGTTTATAAGGAGACAATCTCAGATATCAATTTCACAAGAATTTTACGATTTAACAATTACTTGTGATAAAGTGAAGATTTTTTTTTTATTTCACCTGATGGAATATGACGATGTGGCCGACGCGCGACGATGCCTCAACCTCAACAGCCTGTACTGGTCCACTGCTGGACGCAGGCCTCCCCCTGATAAGCGCCTTGTTCGCTTTTATCTCAATATGCCCATAATCCCCACGCTGGGCATGCGGGTTGGGGATCGCAGTTCGGTGGTAGAATTGTTCTGCAGAGGGCGCTGCTGCCTGCCCCCGGTGGATATCCCTTAGTCGCCTCTTACAATTTCACATTCACGCTCCGGCCGGAGCGTGAAAATGAAATTGTAGGAATTTTCTAAATTTGTAGGAATGATTTGTTGAAAAAAGAGCCGTCTGGTGCCTTCTTAGAATTGGCACCACCGCAACTCTTCCCGCGGGTGTCGTAAGAGGCGACTGAGGGATACCCACCGGGCGCGGGCAGCAGCGCCCCCTGCAGAACAATTCTACCACCGAACTGCGATCCCCAACCCGCATGCCAAGCATAGGGATTATGGGCATTACCCTCCATGTGATAAAAGCCTAGAAGACGCTTATCAAGGGAGGCCTGCGTCCAGTAGTGGACCAATACAGGCTGATGAGGTTGAGGAGGTTGAAAATGTCGGAGTCAAATTCATGTTGGATTTGTTCTCGAAAACATTGTATCAATTATTGTAGGTACATTTGTTTTGAATAATACGAATTCACAAAATTCATTTTGAAATAACAGGCTTACCTCGAACCTATTTTGTCAATGAAGCGTTATTTCATGTTAATTTCAAATTAATTCGACCACAAACGTTGTAACAAGTAAAATCAAATATTATGTGAATATATAACCTTTACATTCTTGGAATTATAATAAATATCTATTCAGATAAGTACTATATTTAAGTTTTGAACTCGCTTCATGCTTCTATTTTCCGGTTCAACTACAACCTCTCTCTACCACAAACTCTCTTCAAGACAAGAGTTTCTCTTCCCTCTCACTTTTGTCTTTCCGACGATGTATCGTATGTGACAGGTGTTTTCTAGGCCTTCCCTAGAAGACATTTAACAGCATTCTATCAGTCAAAGTGTGCCTGCAAGAGCCCTTTAAAATTTTCTACATCACAATTTTGTTTTGTGTTGTTTGATTTTCATTTTGTTTTTTTTAATTATTTTTTTAATCTGTACAAGCGTACGGCGTTCTTATTTAAAATCACAAGATTATAGCTTCATTATTTGCTGAGATATTCAAGTGTCGTACCCAAACGAAACTCTAAAAAAAGGAAAGTCAAAATCTGTTTCTTTGTTCGGGAGCTACGATACCACAAGCAACAAATAGACACGCTAAACTCATAGAACCGGCCCTTTAGCGTCGAAGCTTATATCATACTGCGTGAGCTGCAGTTTCTGCCCATCATCACGAATAAGTTCGCGAAGACGTCAGGTCTTATATATTATACTTAAAATTTGGTGGAAATGTATTGATATTAGTAGAAACCGTTATCAGTTATCGACCTCGACAACAAGCTGAGGCAGGACCTGAGTAGCCACGCACGAAGATTGGGAAAGACCAGTTTTTTTTACCCTTGGGGCACTACTACACGCTGCTAACAATATGTTTAAAATTTCAATCCAAAGGCTTATGTTTTTCTTTATTACGTATAATTTTGTATTTCCCTTATTTTGTATGACATGTCTATGAATAAATTCTTTATTCTTACTCCCCTTCATTCAATAACCGATCATTAGAGGGGCTTTATTTGAAAACGGCTCTGCCCTGAAGTATCAGTGGGTGACGGTTTGCTCGGCTGACTCCCAGCCAGACTGATTGCCATTAAACCATCTTTCGTAGATTTAAAATAGGCCAATGATGATGATGTGGGTGTGATTTAAATGGGTGTGAGAGATCGGTCTATAATAATTTATTGGGTTTCAGACCAGATTTTATATGATTATCACAAAGAATTCAAAATTGAGATCTGGCGTCTTCAAAATCGTGTTCCTGGTGATGGGCAGAACCTGCAGTTCACGCAGTGTAGAACATTACTAATATATTCGTTTAGGTACCCACCTATTTGCAAACATGTATATTTAGAGCACTTAGCCATAATAGGTACAAAGCACATCCGATCTATTAGCACTCCACTGCAATAAGTGCTCTCGGAATAGATGCAACATATTGAGGGTTTTCGAAGCACAGTCTTCGTAGCTCCTCCACTATGCATCACTGTTTCAATTGTAAATACTACGTAGTTCTAATTTGTTTCTATTTATTAATTCTAATTTTCTATACTATAATATTATAAAGAGGAAATATTTGATAGTTTGTTTGATTGTATTGAATAGGCTTCGAAACTAATGGACCGATTTGAAAAATTATTTTACCATTCTTTTATTCACATTACTTACCATTCACATTATTCCTGATGAACATAGGCTACTTTTTACCGCGGGATTATGCTTCATTCATACGGGAAAACGGGTAATAGGACAACGGGTAGTAAGAATGCAGCTATCTTTAATAAAGATACACATTTATAACAAGGTCAAAGCCGATTTTCTCAGAAATAATATATTATACACTGTATGTAGGGGTTCTTATGATCGATAGTATACACGATAAGGGATACATCAGCTCGTCACAGCCAAGGCATTGCCTGAACCGCTCCACCTCACTTCCCTCTCCGACACCCGCGGGAAGAGTTGGGGTGGTGCAAATTCTAAGCCAAAGCCAGACAGCTCTTTTTTCAACTTGTCATCCGTTCGCCTGTTAACCGGATTCCCCGGAACCGGATTCTCGGCTATGTCCGTCTGACAAGTAACAGTGACAGTTCATTGGCAACACCTCGACCTACGAGATGACATATGTAGACCATGGTTTTACCTGGACATACACTACCCTGTATTTTATAGAATTACTAACTCCTATGCGCGGCACAAGCTTTTTCTGGATAGAAACTAGACTATTATGCTATTCCAGGTCTAGAACTGCGTCTAAGAAAAGTTTTAATCTAATCCGTTCTGTCGTTTTGGCAATGTCTTGAAGCAAACATCTTCATAAACTTTTGTTTTTATAATATAAGTAGGATAACTAGTTAGTGTCTTTTTAATATGTAAGCTCTACTATACTTGAGTTTTACATTTAATAAACATTTCGTAGGTCACTCGAATCTTCGACACCTACGAACATATGACCGATCGATCGACAGACTTGGCAGGGTGTAGATAAAGGTAAGGATTGAAAGTTGAATGCCTATGATCTAAGCTGTACACGCTTAGATCACAGGTGTCAAATGAAATCAAAGTAGGACAGCATGACATTTTCAATCACAATCTTCATCTGCAAGACTTATACCTACGAAATGTTTACCTACCTACGAAATGTTTACTTACCTACGAATCCGGTTAAGGGCATCAGAGAATGCACTTACATGCGGTAACATGTTTAAAGTACATTTATACCATAATATGAGCATTATGTAGGTCTGTAGGTCATGTGAGTACAGATCGGAGAGCTAAAGCAATTACTTACGGAAAGTGGTGACTAGTGAGTCGTGCCTTTGTACGCATATGCAAATATCAGGAGCATCAAGGCATTATATCGGGTTATAAGCAATAAGGGATATGAATTAGAGAAAAATTACTAGAATTCCAAAAATATATGACGCTTTTTTGTACGTTTAGCTTTTGATTAGTCGATATTACTGCATCACAGCATGGGGTGGTACAGGTAAATCTCAACTGATAGAGCTAGAAAGAGCACAAAGAGCGTTGCTGAAGGTTGGAGCTGGCCTGCCGTTTCGTTTCCCTACAACCGAACTGTATATCACTTGGGGTGTTTTAACCGTTAGACAACACTTTCTGCTACAAACTATTTTACTTAAGCACTCGCAGATGACTTATGACCAGGAACTAGTAAAGGACAGGAGAAGGAAGGGTAAGGTATGCAGCTCACTTAACTTCCGTACAAAACACCCCAACAAGTTTTTCATCTTTCTTGGCCCCTACATTTACAACTTAGTTAACACTAAGCTCTCCATTTATTCTCTCCCAAGAGCGAAATGCAAAATTACTGCCACAAACTGGCTAAAATCATTAACTTATTCAGACACAGAAAACCTTCTAATCCCGCCTTCCTAACCCTTACCCCCCCGACCGCACAAGGTTGTACTTATATACTTTATACCAGATTCTATTTTTTATAATTATATGTAGGTATATATCACACCAACCCACACATCAACCAAACATTTCACACTCACACACTCAACAAACACTACACCCACACAAACACGCATGAGTCAAAAATATGTACTTTTATTTCCCGCGGAGTGAAGGGCCTGGTGACCTGTACCACAGGTTTTTTCTAAAACCTATCACAGGCACCAGTTCTCTCACAAAACAGGTCATAAGGGAATAGGTACCTTAGTTTTCCTATTTAGTTATATAAGCACCTATTGTGAGAGAAAATAAACGCTTTTATTATTATTTTATTATTATTATTTTAATATCATAAAGTGGAGTCGTGTATTCATTCAAATAATGTGCATCGAATGTACCACCGTGGCCATGCCGTGGCGGTTGTGTCGTTATAATTGACGCCTACAACTCAGCTCGTGAATAACGTTGGGGCTGACTAAGGGAAACTTACAGGGGAAAGGCAACAGCTTCATTCTGTGTATCTTTAACACCTCCGCTGCGATTACATATGGGCATTCTATGCTAAGCGTGGTGTTTATGGCTAAAATCCTCTTGTTTTGGGAAGACATGTTCAATAGAAGGTGTGCCGAAGAGCATGTGCTACGAATGTGCTACAATTCTACGTCGTAGCAAGCTACGCCGTAGCAAGCTACGAGATTGCTACACCATGGTGCTACATCACTACGCCGTGGCCAGTCTACGAGAACATACGAATATTCAAATAGAATTTATCGAAACGACAAGGGCATTCACATCACATAAAAGATCAGAAAGAAATCGATAAAAGCACTCTAATTGGCAGATACGAAAACCGTACCACAAAAATACATTTCATCCACGCGCATTTCCTCGACAAGAGCACTTTTTGTATCATTTTAAATATTTCAAAACGCAGCACATTTTGCTCAATTTGAGTGGCAAGGTTTTACGGAAACAATAAGATTCGTAATGATGATAAAGCACGGGTAAATAAAAACTTTCATTTACCGGCCGCCACCCGAATCCGTGGACAGGGTCTTTGTCTTATTTTAGCAACAATTTGTAAGCGGGCCGTATTTACTGGAAGAAACTTGTGGAGTCCTATTTTATATTCAGTTTGTGTAGTTTTCCTGACCCATGGCTATATATGTGACCACTATACTCGTTTTTTTATTTAGCTGCGATTTTTTATTTTGCATATCTTTAAGGCGAATAGTAGGGTGGATAGTGGCGCCACTACATATTTAATTTTATAATTACGTTATACAAAGGAATTATCAAAAAATCGAACCGCGTGTAGACGATATCTATCATAAGCTTTTTTTAAATGTATCTGTAATAGTTGACTATCTGTAATAGTTTGTTAGCAAGATTTTGTTAATCTTTAACCTAATATGTAAATATTGCTTCAACAAATCTTAACAAATATTTCGTTTTGGACGCCAAACAGTTTTGAAAAAATTTAAATACCTACACAATGATATGCTTTGCCTAAAAAGATAATGGACACTTGAATTAACGATTACAGAAATATGTTACTAGACATTTATTCACAAAGAAAATTATACTAGTATTTACAATTGAAACAATTGAGCTAACTGCCGACTGTTGCAAACAGTCTACAGATGGATAATATACGATTTAAACGATTATAATAAACGCTTGCTAAACAAACATTCAGTTATGCTGTAGATAACCTCCAACTGCTTCCAACCAGTCTAGTAAGTTTGCTGATAGCCTAACAAAACATGACCGCAGTTTTTTAAACGATAAAAAGTTAAACACTTATTTTGAGTTTCTTCATTGGCCCGGCCCGGCACCGATACCGACACCGACATCAGTGGACGCATAATTCTATGAAATTGTTGTGAATATCGGCGCCGGCGCCGACAAATTGTCGCAGCAAGTCTCCCACTTGTGTCGGGCTGGCATCGTACGTATGTGTTGTGTACTACGCAAGTTTCTATGTGGGCGTGCGTGCGAGGTCTCAGTGAAATTACAAAGCCGTCGCGTCGTATCGGGTCGGTCAAATGGAGAATGTAGCTGTCGGTACACAGGTAGGTCATCATTGCCGTATTACGGTTTTTACATTCGAATACGATCAAACGACATTGCGGCCAAAAATTGCAATTTCCAAAAACTGTACAGATTAAACACGTTTGGAAGTTTCTCTCTGCTAGGCGATTTTCGTCATTAACTGTACGTTCAACAATCGGAGTTGAACCAATTAGGACTTTTTATCGAATGGTACTAAAATTCCAATTTTTATTTTAAGCTTAAAAGCATTTTCGGGTTTACTGCTGTCCATTTGAAGAAAATTGTTTCAGTTTTATTTCTGCTTTTATATTTACACATACAACTGGCTGGGAGTATTTTTATTGTTATTCAATTCTATTCTAAACGTAACAATAAACTTGAGTTAACTTTGTTTAACTTTATAATTTGTTTGTGGACGGGAAAATGCATACAAAAGCGGTGTCCTTTTATAATTTAGAGTTTAATTTTAGCCCCAGGTCCATTCCAGGACAAAGATTGGTCCCATATTTTACCTGTTCGAAAACATATTTCCGTTTGGTTTCCCTAGTTTAATGTCGTTTCTCTGCAGCCTTTTGCTCAAAGTCATTCCACACATTCTGATTTCACTTCACTGCCTCTCTAAAGGCAGTGAACTTGTTTTACGTGAAGAAGTGGACGCTTTGTATAAATCTGAGTGAGGGACAAGCGTTTTTCAACCGAGTCACGTAGTGGATGGAAAGAGAGGTCGATGGTTTTACCATTTGTGGTACGTCTTTTTAGGTAGGTACCTACACGTTTTCTCTGCTGTTTATTTTACTTTAAAAACAGTTTGTTTATCTCATATTTAAGAAGCAAGTTTTCTACTCGCGCAAACGGAATGAAGAAGTGTAAAATGTTATATTTTCTTTCTCTAATTTTTCCTGTACATACCTCTATTTTATAAGTAAAAGGCTACAACTACAACATAATATTTTATATTAATATTAAAGCTTATCAATTTCCTTCCCTAAATTAAAGCTATACAATTTCCCTTAAATAAATTTATGTGCAAAAATAGGTATTAATCTTATAAGTAGCCTATCCGTTTTTATTTTCCATCTAACATTACTATGATCCTCGTAGCTACAGCGTTACCAAACTTTTCAATAAACTCTGTTTAACGTGCTTATACCTTACCAAACCTAACCCTAACATTTAGTAGTAATAGACCGTTTAAGTGATAGTCCAGTGGGATCAGAGGGCGACCCGATGACACCTACCTATATCTCTCCCGGCGTTGCAGCTATTAGTGCTGGCAGCAATAGAACACGATCGTGTGGGCTAACTTCATCCCGAACTTAGTACTCGGAACTTCGTCATAAATCACAGGACCATGAACGAACGAAATAAAGCCCTCTCTCTAAAAGCTTGCTCGATATAGAAAATCGTTTTCCAAACCTATTCTTATTATGCTATAGGCTTTACTCAAGCATTTGATCGATGTCTGAGTAAGATTTCTGAAAACAAAACTAAGGAGTTGCAGGTAACTAGAAATTCCTGTGTATTCTACATTCTTTTTGGCGTTAAAAATCTAAGCTAACCTTTAAAATGCTCAATGTACTCATTATTCAATACATTCATTGCGACAGTTTGGTTTCTCAGATAGTACCTAAGTATCAAGGTAGGTACATGTTTGTAGGTAAATAAATAAATAAATAATGCTGTACAATTAACACAGCATTATCTAGCCCCAAGGTAAGCAGAGCTTGTGTTATGGGTACTAGATAACTGATATACTTAATACAATACATTACATAGATAAATATTTTTTATTATACATAGAAAACCTCCAGAACGCCCTGGACAAATGTCTGCAGATGGTACAAACATTTGTCTCAAGGCGGGAATCGAACCCGCAACCTCCTGCATCGCAGGCAGACCTTCGCCCGCTGCGCCACAGAGGTCGTCATGAGGTTTCACGTGATATCCTTATTTTCAATGTAAAATAATTTTTAACAATAAATGTGTACATTCAGTATGAATGTGAGCAGGTTAAAGAAAGAAGAATAGAAAGAGCGAAAGAAAATAATTTGATTTGCCTTAAATGTACCACACAACACAGTAACTAACTTAAGACATTAAATTAATCGTAGACTTATGTCTAAGCTGCTTATTTTTGTGTGTAGCAGCAGAGTTCAGGGCAAATATGGCCTACACTCAGCATTGTGCTGGGAAGACTTGGTGTACATGGTTAACTACGAACCTTGTTTGTGTTGGAAGAACACTACATTTTTTTATGGTAGAACAAATTTGTACTAAATACGGAATCTGCAACGGTAGGTTCTACTCGAGAATTCCCGCCTCGAGAATTCTCGAGAAATTTGTCTTTAGTCGAGACGGAAGAAAAACTAAACGTCTCGAGAATACTCGAGAAATCATAGCATACGCTAGGTAACTAAAAAAATAACACACATATAACACGTGACGAGTCTAGAGTATCGCATCGCATCACGGAAAGACATTTTAACCACGGAACACGTTACTCGGCCCATCTCGCTCTTTACCCTACTGTCACACTAGTAGCCTATTGTCAGTGCGTCTTTGGTTCTCGAAGACAAACCTTCATTAAAAAAATACAAAGCACTCGATTTTGTGGTAAAATTATAGTGCCCTATCCGACATAATTTCTTTTCATAAATACTTAAGTACAATTTGTATATCCGCCATAAAGCCGCGATTTATTTCCTTAAATCTAGTATGATTCTATTCATTACGCCATTTTAAAATGTGCTAAATTTTTTATGCGTTTTAACTAAACTTGGGCAGGAAGAAAGAATGGATAAAAGCAGCCCGCAGAGAAAAAGCATGAATCCGGAATCCATCCAAAACACAGCAGTATAACGTCGTATATTAAATTATATTTGTGTTTATTATTATATATTTACCTATATTATATTTATCTATTTTTCTATATTATAAAGTAAAAAAAATATACATAAAAACTACGCAAAGATGTTCCTTCGTTAAACCTGCCTGAATTTTAAGTAGAGTTTGTTGTATTATGCGGGTTACATACAGTGATGTTGTTAACTTATTAGTTTATAAATTTAAGGCATTTTTAGTTTCGGTTAAATAAAATTAAATAATATCCTGATTTACTAAAAAAAAAAAAAAATCTCGAGATACTCGAGAAATTCGAGAAATCCTGGTCGAGACGCTCGACCATTTTATTTCGAGAAATAAAAAAATTGGTTGCCTGTAAAGTCGGTATACGGGCGAAAGTTTTACGTGACAACGACTTTGAGTTCCTTTCACTTTTTATGTCTGCATAACGTGAGCGGAGCGTAACGCGTAACGCAGTTTCTTGAAGTGTCACCCGGCAAAACAATTTATAAGACGTTGTCACGTCAAAATTCGAGAAACAAGAAACCCTAAACGATACCCTACGTACCCGAAGAATGGAAAAGTTGAAACGGCATTATCTAAATAAATAAAATACAAGAGCGTGTCGCTAAAGTGTATAACTTGAACTCCCGTGAATAATAAAATGAGATAAAAGTGCAAAAGTATGTTTAATAAATAAAAAAGAGTGAAACCTTCACGGTAATGTCGCTTTTTAAGAAAAGTGACTTTTGTGTTCGAGGAAAATTTTATTATTCACGAGACAGGGACAATGTTCCAATGAAATATATGTACCTACTTGCCTCTTAAAATTCGCGTTTGCACGAAAACGAATCAGATAGGTCGATTTTCGTATTTACGATTCCCTGATTATTTCAACGTTATATAAATGCGCGAATGAAATATATATAAATTTGCTATCATCAGTATTTCGCGTACTTGCCCTCCAAGTAACATTCGTTTATTCCACCCTGTCAGTACTACACTGTATAAAGTACCTTGCATAATGAATGTAAAAACGTTCGTTCGTCTCTTGTCAGCAATCAGTTAAAGCAAAAAAGATTACGCGGCAAATTCTTTTGATGGCTCAACGTTTGATGAAATTTATCAGGAGTAAGTCATACATAGGTTGGTTCTACGCCACGTGAATTTGAATTAGAGAAAATCTTATTACTGAATCTTGTGGCTTCCAATTTAGTTACAAGCAAAGCTATTGATTGGAGTAAAACCTCTTTAAACGATGTTCTCAAGTTTCGCTTAACTGCTCTGCAATTTTAATTTAGCTTTTGTATCGGCTATATACTTTTCTGTAGGTAATAATAATTCTGTTTTGTGTAATTATTATCTTCTAACATGTAAAGGATTGTTCACTCGGAACAAACATTAAATTCGCATAGCACACAACGCTCATATTATTATTCTCGCGAAGAGTAAAAATCTGGAGCAACATGGCAGACATAAACTTAATGTACCGAACTCATACTGAAAACACAGAAAACGGTGTGATATTTGAATCATCAAAATATCTTTAAAATGCGAAAATGAGATTATACAAGTCAAAATAAAAAATTTAAAACCCGCCGACGTTTATTGGCTGTACAGGTTTTCATTTAACATGGCTAATAACACTCGGGATAAAATTAGGTATATATGGCACAAAAAAAACTAAACGAAAATCAGTTCCGTTTCCGTTTGGGAGCTACGATACCACAGACAGATACACCTCTGACTACTTGCTGCTTCTCAGCTACTGTTCAGTACTCAGAGATATACACAGACAGACACGTCAAACTTATAATACCCCTCTCTTTTTGCGTCGGGGATTAAAAATACCTAACAGTGCATGAATAGAAAAAACAAAAAAAGTAAACCCGGTAAAAATATAACGGCTGAGCCTTATCACAAGGCGATTAGAGAGCGATTTCAAAGCGCGGCGAATGCGCAGCGAGTACGCCGCGACGACACCGCAGGCACGCCGCGAGCTCGCCGTGATTAGCAATCGTTGTGCACTCGCCTTGAAATTGCTCGCAAATCGCCAGTATAAGGCTCTAAAACTCTGGATGGCTAGCTTTTTTCCAGTCTCATAAAACAAATAATTTATTACGTGACAGAGAAAAATTACAGTAACAGGATAAAACAATTACAACCAGTATTTACACGTTTATATAATACTAGCTGCATTCTTACTACCCGTTGTCCTATTACCCGTTTTCCCGTAGGAATGAAGCATTTTTTCGTACTAAAAAGTAGCCTATGTTCATCAGAAATAATGTGGGCTTCTAATGGTAAACGAATTTTTCAAATCGATCAGTAGTTTCGAAGTCCATTCAGTACAAACAAACAAACAATCAAATCTTTCCTCTTTATAATATTAGTACGTATAGATCAACCGACATAAAATAAAACTTACTGAATAGTACTTCCATGAAAAATACTTTTCTTGTTCAGCTTGTCAGATTCTAATAGGCTGTCTAGCTTTTTACAAAAAAGGTCAGAGTGTCATGAATCTGTTCCCCCAGCGGACGAGCCTTCTACATAAATCTTTGACGCAGAAAGGTCCTAAGTATATTGAACAGTTTTTTCCACGAGCTTTATCAAAATATCGTAGGTAAGCATGTTATTAAAATGTCCTCTGTTTAGGTATTATTTATTCAGAGATCAGGCGCTGTCCTAGGTACAGGCAGCTGCACAGACATGTATACACTTCCATGGTTTAACTTTTATTTTACTCGAAACTTTTCAAATAAAAGGACATGCACACGTGTTTTGTACATAGTAGTCATCGTACTTCGTCAGAATGCGGTACATAAATTATCACAATTACTATACACTTACTATTTAGTCAAATTGAAAACTTGGGAGTGTATACATATTTTTGCAACCGACTGTAGATTGTTTTCGTCTTTTATTTTCAAACTTTTTATACTTTGGTAGGATCCAAAGTCTGTCTGATCTTATTATTGAGAAACTACTCAACAACCAGTTAATTACCTACTGAAACTGAGGCACTGTAATAAATCTTTACAACGCTTTTTCAAAGATGAAAGATACCGTAACAAAAGTAAGAAAACATAGGACTCTGTCGAATAAAGTTTTAATCTCACATATTATTTTGTCTTGATCACACAGATAGGGCAGTGTACCGAGGTGGCAGTTCCTAGACAGTGGGATCAGATTTGAGAGCATTCAATGAAATAATTGCGGGCAAAAATCCACTCAGCTCGCGTCGCTGAAGCGTCGGGCAGTGAATGGCAGTAAATTAAAAACCCTACCCAAGCAACGTAATCTGTAACAAATATAGAGAGTGATTTTTTTGAACGGGGCAGTAACCGGCCAAGGTTACATCCCGGTAACCGGTTGTAACCGGGTCTGGTTTAGCTACCAGAAATTCAAAGGTCTTGGTAGACTATCCACATTTTTTAGATAATTTTTTATCCCCATTCTCAGATTTTCGAAAAATGTGCCTCTCCTTAAAGCCCCGTCGAAAATTTCCACCCAGTTTACATAATATAATATGTAAGTGAATTAGAATCAAAGATTGCTTTGCGAAATCTTTTTGTGCACAGTGCACAAAAAGATTTCGCAAAGCAATACCTGCATATACGCAACTGTCGGTTACCCGATTAGTACTATACCATCTCAAATGTATATTATATCATATTTTATACATACATATTACCATAGCTATATTATATCCGTAGAGGGCATATTATTTGCAATATTTGGTCTTCGATCCCGTCGCGACTGTAAATCCTTTTCTCGCTTCGTCGCCTCGCGCCAATCTCGATGTTTGCATGAGGATTTAGATTTGAAACTTTCAGGTTTATTTTATTCTTGCGTAAAAATGATCTACCATTTTGCTGCTGTACACATCTCTCGAATATTATGTACTTTCCCTCGTAAGGTATACAATCTAAGCTATATTAGTCTGTTAGGTAACCAATGATTGTTTATTTTTTCACAATGTATTTCAGATCGACAGTAAATATACATTATGTATTTAATGTCTCTCTGAAATATAAGTGAAAGTAAGGTATAATGACCATAATACCAAATCAGTCAAAAAAGTCCACTTGCCATGGACATGGATATGGACCAATATATTTAGTCATATAAATATGTTTCTGGTCACAACAAATATGGTAAGTGAAAACAGCTAGATGTGTGCAGTGTAGGACCAGCCATTGTTGTGATCTTTGGAGGATGCCAAGCATCATCTCGGCAACAACGAGATGTTGCTTGCATGATGATGATGCGATGACTAAAATAAGTTGGTTAATTAATTAACAGTTTAAACCCCAACTTAAACGGCGGCTAAAAATTAAACTAAACACCCAAAACCTAACAGAAACACTCCCCTTTCATCTGTATCAGCGAAACCTCACAAAGGCATAGTTTACTTGTTCACAACATAATTTTAATTGGTTTAACCTAATTAAACACACCAGTTCATTATTAAGCGTAACCTGATAGAATACACTCATATTAATTTATCCGCTTCGTGATGCGTGTAGGTCGCTTGATAACTAAGTTAATTATTGTGTTAAACTATTTACATGATTAAGATTGATTTTTCAAAGGTTCTTGTTCGGAAAGTGATCAACAGAAATTGAATAATGCTAGGATATTATTTTAGCGGGTATTTATTGTGTTGAAAAGATACCAATTAGCAGCAACAAGCTAAATAAGGCACTAATATTTCTTAATATTCGGCACATTACTGAAATATGAAAGTAAAAGAAATAACATTTTCGTGTAGAATGGTAGAAGTAGATCTATTAAAATAAATGAATTATTATTATTATATAAAAAAACCTGAATGTTGTCACTTTGCCTTTCAAGATGGCATGGACGGAAGATAATTGTCGTAAGAAAGAATGAGAGGTATGATAACTTTTTGTTCATCTTCTACGACTTTTTTATGCTCCCTCCATAGACTACGTAGTGTAGGACGGGAGTCCTACACTACGTTTGCCGAGTCGTCATCCCACCTTGCCGGACCCCTCCGACGACTTGCGAAAGACTACAGGCAAGCTGATGACAGGGCGCTATGGGGCTTATTAGGGGAGGCCTATGTCCAGCTATGGACTAACATGGGCTGATGATGATGATGTGATAATGAACGATGAAACTAATTTAGTACCACAGTTATCGGAAAAGATACATACAATATCTTAGAACAATTTTAGAAGTCCAATTCTCGTTCGTGGCCTGGAAAAAAGTATTCCCGTGGTCCACTAAGGTAGACCACGGAGGTGGTCCACGGGCAATGGACTATTTTAGATTGGAATGGAAAATAATGTACCCAAATAGTCTTTATAGATTTATATTTTTGCTCTCTATGCGTTGAAATTTTTCGTCCAGTCTTAAAATTTTATTTACATAAAGTCGCATAGATTGGTGAACACCTAATAAAATCACAGAAGTTCAAACGTCTTACAAGAATACCTATCTTATTATTCAAATGAACCATTTTACGTAAAACAAATGAAAGTACGCTGTATTCATGAAGTGATGTTTGAGGTTGCCAAGGTTGCTAACCTTTTTACTGTACTCCGAGTAATATAAACTAATGCATTTTCATTTATTATTTCGAGCTAGGAATACCAGCGTATGCGATGCCTTTGGGAACGCTTTTATCTTGCTTCTATTGCCATGTGAAGATTGTCTCGCTAGCGTTGAAGTTTGAAATTAACTGGTAGATTTATTTTAATTAGGTGTGAAGTGGTTGAAATTTAAATAGGTTCTTTTTTTCTTATTTAGTGTCAATGACGCAAGCGGTAGAGTTTACAGAGCCATAAGATCAAGCAGCCTACGTTTCAGGTCCTGGATCATTTTGAAATGTTTCATCATCGATCACAATCAACCAATCAGGGGATCGCTCAATGCTGTCTATAGTTTCATTCAGCCTCATGGCTTTTGTTGAATGATTTTTTTTAAATGTAATCAACACTGATTAGGCTCGGTAAGGTTTCGGTACAACATCAGCGCACTCGGATGTCGAAAGCTTACTGCACCGCCTGCACTTTCACACTAGTCTGCAAAAAATTATGCAGAGCCGCTTGTGACGTTTTGAAATAATGTCGTCTTCGGCCCTTTTCACATGCAGACGGCATATGAGATTGCACCGTACCGTGTGTCACCCATTTTTATCCACTATAAAAACGGTTTTGATGCGGCAACCGTCCTTACAGTGTATTGACTTGTACTCGTATTATACATAAACTCGTTCACATGAACACGAGCGCAACACGGCATGGTGAGAGCAGGGAATGCGACTCCTAATGGAAAAAGTTTATCATATACTTTTTATTATAAAGTAGGTATATTTATAGTTCTTAGCAATAGAAGTAAGACTTCATATGTTTCGTTCCAGTAATAAAAAAAACTTACGACGACGTGATGTCCTCGGTCTGGTAGATACCTCGTTAATAATGCGATCGGCGCCGCCGCCGTCGTCGGGCAACCGTGCGTAAACATTGTACATGTGAAAGCGCTTGCACAGTATGGCGCGCGTGCCGTTGTGACGGCCACCTGACCGTATGCATGTGAAAGGGCCTTAGGTTCGAGTGATAACAATACTTTCATTTGTTTCGTCTAGCTCGATAAAATGTTGGATGACGCGTGTTGTACCGAATCTGTACTGCACGCGTCATTCAACATTTTACCGCGTTTACTACCTAATCAGGAACGCTCCATAGAAATATAGGCGCTTGGTAAGGTTCCGGTACCGCATATACCGAGCGTGCTGATGTCGTACCGAAACCTTACCAAGTAATCAGAAAACGGCCTTATGTAAAATTTTATCTTTCTCGCTGACATAAGTAAAACGGCGGTTTCTTACATACTTATTTGGTAAGAATAATGTAATATAAATAAATAAATAATGCTGGACAATTCACACAACATCATCTAGCCCCAAGCTAAGCAGAGCTTGTGCTATAGGTACTAGATAACTGATAAGTATACTTAATACAATACACTACATAGATAGATATTTTTTTATTATACATAGTAAACATCCAGAACACCCTGAACAAATATCTGCAGATGGTACAAACATTTGTCCCGAGGCGGGAATCGTACCCGCAACCTCCTGCGTCGCAGGCAGACCTTCGCCCACTGCGCCACGGAGGTCGTCCATATTGTCTAAACAATTTAACCCAGCAATATAAAAGCCAAACAAAGCGCCAGAAAACAGCACCAGGGCAAGATTTACTTTAGCAAAATCATATAACTGTTTTGAGAAAGGGCTTATATTGATTTCTTCTTAGACCCGACCCTGTTTTCTAATTTATTATAACAGAGCACGAGAGTAACGCCATTGTTGCCTTCAACTTAAGATGAAATCAATTTATTTAAGCTAGTAAGCTATAAAATGCGAAAATTCTGATGGGTGTATGAATGTTTGTTGCGTCTTCACGCCCAAATCACTAGAATGAACTACACTGAAAGCATAGGACAGTTGATTTTCTAGACCCTGGAATAACAACGAGTATGTATGTTACGATTTCTACGGGATTCTTTGTCCGGGAACCCTACATTTAAAATTGTAGACCTGGAATAACATAGGTATATTACCAACGATTTCTGCGGGATTCTGTGTCCGGGAACCCAACATTTGGAATTCTAGACCTGGAATAACATAGGTATATTACCTACGATTTCTACGGGATTCTTTGTCCTCCCGAACCCTACATTTAGAAACGTCACTTATTTAAATTTTTGAATACACCCTTGAATGCCATCGCTCGCAGAACCGATAAACGTGTTCTTGAGTGGAGACCGCGACTCGGCAAACATGGTGTAGGACGCGTTCCGGTCAGATGGAATGCTGGAAGCGCTATGGCGCTCATTAGGGAATGCCTATATCCAGCTGTGACCAGTCTGGGTTGATGATGATGATGTAGTGGCTATGGTTCAATTCTATAGTTGAACTTTAGTCACGGAATATAGTCTCAAACAAGCATTTACTTTAAGATCTTTTCCTTCATAGCCATGGTAGTTATAAATAACCTCCTATCGACGGGGATCTCTTCTTTAATTTCCTCTTATGGAGTTATGTAGATGTCATTAAGTGCTCCACAAAATGAGATAACAAGCAATTCTGTGGCCTAACTAAACTGAACACAAAATAGTTAATCAATAATTCACTTCGCGCAGCCCCAATTTATTCACGATCGTAAGGGTATTAGCACGCCATATTCGATGGGCCGGAAAATTAGCGCACCATGTGGGGAAAATTAAGGGGAAAAGATCTACTCTAAACAGTTTTTGGGTAAACATAAATACCTAAGTGATGTATGCCAACAGCTATGCATTTTAAATGCAACAAGTTGCGAACTATAAAAAGAATACTGATTCGGTCCTCACATTTCACTTTTTTGCCAAGTAAGGGCTTCTCCTATACACGGACGGCACGTTGCTGACTGCAAGGCAACTGCATCCGCTGCCTGCCGCCGACGGCGCATCGATGGCCATCGACGGCAGTCGACGGCATCCGTCGACGGATGCAGTTGCTTTGCCGTCGGCAACGTGCCGTCCGTGTATAGGAGCAGTGGCGTCCGTGTATAAGAGCCCTTAGAGGGCGAAGGCCTTCAAGGCCTTCGAAATGCAAATGCAGCTCAGAAAATCGAACAATTGTCCAAGGTCGAGTTTAGAAAATGAGCATGAGGCGGATTGCAATCCTTGTCTTTTCCCCTACACTTTGTGCAAGTTAGAGCAGGAAAGAAATAGTTTTTGATAGACAACGGGTCATAAAATACGTCGCTGTCGATATCGGAGTCCGCGTAACAGACGAGACATTTTGGTAATAGAGAGAGTGTCCGCTAACCACATAAAAACAATAAAATAAATAATCCTCGCCTCGCAAGTAAATACATAAAAAAAATTGTTGTGTACCTTTTAAAGTTCGACAATGAGGTAAAGTAGGTACCTTTATTACCGAATTAAAATGCCATCGACACCATGGACGAGGTCAGCATCATGCAGATCTGCAAGTCCAACTTCAAAGAAGAGGACATTTGCAGAGGCAAGGCGCTGGTCTAAGAGGCCCTAGGGAAAATGGACGTAATGCCCTCTCGTCGCCGGGATGGCAGAGAAAAAAGTGTGCAAGACATCATCACGCTGTTCAAGAGCACAGATCCGGACGACGTGCCTGACTTCGTCGCGAAGGAGCTGCACAAGCTGCCCCCCGTGACATTCGACCACGTCGATGTGACCAGACTGCTGAAGGATGTCACAAATCTCAAAGCAAGTCTGGTTGAAGTAAAGATAAAGCTGGAGGAGTCGCAGACTACCATCAGTGAACTTCGCTCTGAGGTTGCATCACTACGTGCGACCTCGGTAACTAAGTCACTTGTGGCTTCGTCCATCAACACGCAGCGAGAAGCGCAAAATATGTCGGCATCATCGTTCCAGTCAGCGATATTGGACGCGGCGCCGGTCGCGGCCGACAACATCACCGCCGAAACTTTGCGTTCCCCCCGCCCCCTCCCCGCGTCACCACGCGAGGAACCGACATGTGTGCAAGCGCCTTTCCCCCCGCGCGCATACGCCACCGTCGCCGCCACCGCCACCGCCGCGAGCTGTGCCGTAGCCGCTGAGCGCCCTCAGCCTGCAGCGCGCCCCAAAAGGAGGCGGAAAAAGAAGAAGCAGCCTTGTGGACCTTCATGTGTTCCTGTGCCTGAGCTGCCTTCTGGCAAGGGACCCTGTGATTCGGATGGATTCATCAGGGTAGTTCGCCGGAAGCCCTCTAGTCGAAACCGGTGCGGTGTTGGACCGCTAGATATCACATCTGGCTTCAGGGCGGAAGTCCCTACAACGCAGCTTTACATCTCACGCGTCCACTACGCTGTGCAGACAAAGGCTGTGCGTCGAGAAGCTGGACTCTCGCCATAATTTAAGCTTCTGTTCATTTATGGTGAGAGTTCCAACTCAACATCTCTCGACCTACTTGAGTGAAGAGTTTTGGCCGAAGGGTGTCAAGTTCCGACGGTTCACTGGCCGCCTGCAAGGGGACACCGCCGTGCACCGTCGTCAGCTGACACCCTGATTGCGTCATACACGTCGACGCCGCAAATTTAGAACGTGTGCAATTTTATTTAAAACTAGCTGCGCCCCGCGGCTTCGCCCCCGTGGAAATTTATGTTTCCAACTTTCTTAATTTTTTCTTTCATAAGAACCTTCTCCTGACAATAACAAACACAACAAAGAAAGAATTAGCGAAATCGGTCCAGGCGTTGTTGAGTTATGCGCTTACCAACACATTTTGCGATTCATTTTTATATTATAGATAAGTTTTTATATTTTTATGTATGTTAGATTTAAGGTATATATTCATATGGACCGTAGAATAAGTGAATAAGATCTATACTTGTTCTAATGTTGTCTGAAATAAATGTATTATTATTATTATTATTATTTATTCCTATACTTTTATTTTATTGGCTACTACCATACGTATGTATAGTGTATGGATTTTTTGAACTTTTCATGTATTTTTTATTTTGATCGAACTTCCTCACTATCTGGTGCTGGTAACACAGTCAGTACGTGCTACACTTGTGCACTATATATAAATGTCCTGCAAACATGGCTAGTCTCTGTCGAGACTGGTCGCAGCAGCCGGGCTAGGAGGACCTTATCATCAGCTTAACATTCTAAATGAAAACACCCTTCATTCTGCATTCTGAATAAACCTCCTTCTTGCGCAGACGGGAAGACGGGACTAAGAAGTTTAGCACCTCCTTAAAGTTCAACAATTTACCTTTATCACCCTTTATGTAGATACATCAACTTCACACTAGATACTTTCAATTTCTAATGCCCTCAAAAAGCTCAAATTCATATTCCCGCCCCGATCTCAGATAACTGCGGGCATCCCTACGGCCTGATCCAACTAAACATCTTTAATTCAACAAGTATAAGCCCCCTGTAATAAGGGTGCTTAGGCACTTTGATTTGGAATAGAAAAGCTGAGTGCTTTGCGATTAGGCGTTTAACATTGCAGGTAGGTCGTATGAAGATAGTAGCTTGAATGTGGCTCAGACAGAAATAACAGAAGCGAGAAAACTGTCTGAATAGGATCACTGAGCGATATGTCTGAAAACAACTAGGACTTTATAAAGTATGTAGGACGAAGATGTTCTGGTCAAGTTTGCCATAGAAAAATAAAATTGTCCTATAAAGTTTAGGCACCTACTTTTTCTGTAACGAAGACCCAACTCAAGTGGCACCAGCCTATAGTAAAGTTGGTACCACGCTGGTTGACGCCTACAAATAAAACTTTTTGCATTTCTCAAAGAGAATGAAGAATGAAGTTAGCTGTTCTGTTTCGGCAAGTTATAATAAGAAAATGTTCTATGTGGGCAGAAAGAGTTTCCTCAAAGACGCGGATTTGTCTGTTTTGCCCGGATATTTCTGACTTCAAAAAACGGATCATAATATTATTATTAGATTGTTTTAAGAAATAAACACAATAACACGCAAAAAATGTTGACCCGTGAGCGCGACCTTTTACCGAAATGCAAATACCTCTGCGAGGTCAGAGACAGCGATTTAGATATAAAAAGAAAATTACTATCAACTAATAGAAATAAATTAAAACTAGTATTTAAAAATTGAGCTGACTGCAGATTCTTGCAAATAATCTACAGGTAGCTCAACCGATCCATATCAATACCAGTCGGAAGGGTGCCCAAGACGCTGGCTGCAAAATATATATATTTTGTATTAGCTTGGGGCTAGATAAAAGAGTGTGAATTGTCCAGCATTATTTTTATTTATTTATTTACTATTTAATTTATTTATATCAATGAGTGAAATAGCCCTTAGCACAGCCATTACATTTTCATGACTATTGAATTACTCACATACGTCTGGTCGTTAATTTAATTTGGATAATAACATCATTTCGTCTCTACATCATTTCGGTAAAAGCTCTACCTTTCCAGTTCGGACCTTTCACAAAGAAACCTAATAAACTTATTTAGATCAGCTTACCGTCAGTTTTTGATATTATTCGGAAGGATAAATGCGAAAGTTTGAATGTTCGTTGGCACAGGATGTTTGTTACTTCTTTACCCCCAAACTTCAGACTAAATCCTTGCAGATAGTTCTAAACCTAGCTACTTTAATCTAGGTAGAAAAACCAGGAATACACATGCGAAGCCGCAGGCAGTATTTAAGAGATACTATGTAAATGGTCACGTTCGCTGAACATAAAAGCTTTGCTCTAAGTGATGTCTAAATTACTGTTAGCGATGTGTCGCAAAGCTCCAAGTTATTGTCCCAAAATAGAACAACTGGCCTTTTAGTTGCCATTAATTGCTTTCATGTCAACAACGTGTTATGAGTTAAGTATGACCAGAGTGAATCGAGCATCTATCTTGGTAGGATTTCTATACATATTGGAATTCCAGGGTATCTCATTTCACTTAGCTAATTGTTTGAAATTAAAGTCTTGACTGACATTTATAAAGCTTTTAAATTTAAAACCAAATGGTTTGTGAGTTTTTTCTACTTAGGACATACGACATATGCATGGTAGAGTTACTAACCTGCCTACGCTTAACGCGTTCAATGCCACCACGATTTTCATAATGTATTGCCGGATGCCGGGAACATTTCACGGTGGACTCGCTAGGGGAGTCGCCGGCACTGGAATAAGAATTACGTGAACTCGCGAGGGGAGTCAGTGGCACTGGACGTGTTAAATCACCACATAATTAAATATTACGGTACCTACCTACAGTTTTGTACTTGTTTACAAAACTGTTTCTGTTAACGATAGGGACTTACCTATCGTTACTATTTAACTTGGAAATAGTCCCCATATCTATTCAATTTCCTCTTTATAATATTTGTATAGATAATTGAGCAGATACTGCTTCAAGTAAGCTTTTGTATGTAACCGCCTTTATGTCCATGGTCACCTAAGCCCGCTGATCGCAAATCTCAGAGCTATGTTACCACAAATCCTTCTAAGTGCTTGTCAGCGGGGATTCTGGTGAACGACACTGTACAAGTAAGCTGGCTACATTAGTGGGAATAATACCTTTAGGTGCGTATTATCGGGTAAATGGTGAAATGCTTCTAAGGATAAGTGCAGGAGATTTCTTGGCTGTGTGTGTAGGTGTTGAGTAGGTTTTCCCATTTTTGTAGTGTCACAAGCAATTTCGACAGCGGTGAGATGTATTGCAATAACTCCGGCAATAATTTTATTTTTGCCCATTCATCATAATCAGCCCGTATACGTCCATTGCTGAACATAGGCCTCCTCGAAACGATACCACCATGGTATAATAATACAAGGTATGCTACTCCGAGAAACAATGGTCACGTGGGTTTTCCCAAGCCTACGTCATATCCGCTACGGTGGTTCTCAAATTCGTTTCGTTTTTAGTTTTGGGAGATTTGAGATCTAGATCTAGATTTTAGGTTTTCCATGAAATTCTTCAAACTTAGTTTCCATAATTTGAACAACGCTAATGAGCTCTGCTCATGGATAAATCAATTTTTCCCTTGAAATGAAATTTATTTAATCGCCGGAACATTTTTCAGCCACAGATTCTCTGTTCGGGAATTTAAAGAACCTTATTTTACCGCCCTTCACACTTACAGTTACGGATAGAGTAACCGCCCATTTTATTTTAAAGATTTATCCGATCAATAGCGCGAGTCGTCAAAAAAAGTTTGATAGTCACCGGCAAATGAACGTAACCTCCCATTTTTGTGGCAAGTGGACAGTGACGTAGCTTTGGGAAGATCTCGGAGTAGCATACCTTGTATTATTTTACCATGGATACCACGAATAGCGCTCCTGAGTCACCACCATCGACTCCCCACGACCGCTTCAATGTCGTCGGTCCCTCGAGTAGGAGAACTTCCCACACTCGGTCGCCACTCGAGAACCTTTACAACGGTTATCGGTTCTGCAAGCTATATTTATTTTGGCTATTGGTTAATCCTCATGAGTCATTTCCAATTTTGTAATCTTTTAGCTGACCACTTCTCTTCTCGGGATTGAAACCGTTCGGGGGTCGAAATCAAATCAGGACAGGTGAGTTATTTCAATTCAGATACTGAAAAGACCTAGTTATTTTTTTGGTCCATCAACAATCGTGTAAAACAACGCACCAGGAAAAAAACTCTTTAAAATTAAAATCATTGGAAATTCGTCCATGAGTTTGAACATGGATGCTCGATGCTTTTTTATGCAACCACCGGCAAACTACATAGGTACATCCAACTGATGCAGTTGAGGTGATTCCATCGGTCAAGAGTGTTTTCGCATGTCGCATTTCGTACTTAGCTGATGCTGGGGACCAATGAGAGCAATTAAAGGTGACACTGAGCAGTTTTGGAGATTTTGAGGTAACAAACCTAACCTACTTAAAGGTAAAGACCTACTTAAATCCTACTCACAGTAATAAAAAGGTTGTGAATGCTACCTAAAAATCTCCAAAACTATTGACTAGATCAAGACAAAATTTGGCGTAATGCAAAACATAATCCAACTTAAATAATATACTACTTTTTGGAATGAAGTTCCTTATCGCGCGTTGTGAAAGGGGGCTAGATGGAAAAAATTCATACGAAAAGTTGTAACGACACTTTTTGCTATAGTAAGCTATTGTAAGCCGTGCGGCGTGCGCATGTTTCTCTGTATGTCTCTCTCTCTCTCTCTCTCTTATGAACTTCGTTCCATCCGGGTGTCCCTTGACACCTCTCAAACTTGAGAGGTGTCAAGGGACACCCGGTTGGAACGAAGTTCCTTTCGATTAATCTCGTTTTCGTTTCGTTTTTCTATTTCGCATTGAACAGTGTGGTGTCGCGACGATTACAATTCCTTCGCTAATTGATCGAAAGGAACTTCGTTCCATCCGGGTGTCCCTTGACACCTCTCAAGTTTTTTTAATTATACCAGCAAAGAGCGCGAAGGCACGGGCTCTAGCTAGTTTGGTTACCGTTTACCCGATCAGATAACAGAGTGATGATGGGCAAAGTCCCAGGGTTTCCCGCGCTCAAGTAAAGGTGGTCTTTATTAGTTGTTTGCACGTAATAATTGCCACCGCTATAAAGTGAGTGTTTATTGCGTTACGGAAGGGCCGCCTCGTTTACCTGAGTTGGCAATGTTAGAAAATAAGTAGGTAAGTACATGAAAATGTAATGCTAAAAGTTATAGTATTACTGCAAAAATTACACAAAATTACAGGGCATCATGCAAAAAATAAAATTATTCGAAATTCAAACAATCGTTATTCACAAGTAGATCCCTCGGGGTCCAGAATCTTCCCCTTTCGGCTTAGTACACTTTTTCCGTGGCACTCTGTACAATTAAAAATTATACAGGTGAGTTTTTTTTTCATGGTGACTGAGGGGAAGTCTGAAACCTGGAATTACTCAAAATTCGTGAGAGTTATCGAAAGTCATGTTAGGAGTTACGTGCTAGATTTTGACAAAAATAATTCTGCATTAAAAAAGTCGAATCATTTTAAGATTTTTTCTGGAAAAGTGAGTTTTTTTTTTCATTTATGAATTCTTTGTTTGATATTCAATAAATAAATAGATGACGACCATGTGCCCAAAGTTGTTGGAACACCTAATTTTTTACGTGAAAAACTTATTTTTGCAAAATCGAGCCCGTAACTTCTAACACATGTACATTGGAAACTCAACTAAACTCACTCAACTCAACAGCCTGTATTGGTCCACTGCTGGACGCAGGCCTCCCCCTGATAAGCGCCTTATTGGCTTTTATCACATGGGGGGTAATGCGCATAATCCCCACGCTGGGCATGCGTGTTAGGGATCGCAGTTCGGTGGTAGAATTGTTCTGCAGGAGCGCTGCTGCCCGCCCCCGGTGGATATCCTTTAGTCGCCTCTTACGACACCCGCGGGAAGAGTTGGGGTGGTGCAAATTCTAAGCCAGCACCACACAGCGACATTGGAAAAAGTGGCCACAATTTTACAATTTGTGGCCACAACTTGTAAAGTACACAGTAAACTTTTGGCCCGGATACCTTCCCAAAGGAAGGTAAAAGTCACTACTGTGTAGGGAAAGTTTTCTGGTTTTGTAAAAGTTACGTACATAGCTTTGTACTTATTTCCTTTCTAACCGACATAGAACAAGTAAGAAAACGTCAATATAGCTTGTTACACTGTAGGTACACAGTACATTAATGTTGGAAAATGAGTTCTACGACCAAAGCATACAATATCAATTCCAATGAATAACGTTCGACCTCCAAACACCACACATTCTGTGGTGTATTTCTGTTTGTAGTGCGACGGAAGTTCAAATTGTTTGCGAAACGGAGACGCAACGCAAGGGCGCGAATTAGTGGCTGAAACTCAAATATTATGATTGATGTTTATTTTGTGCCCTATCTATTGTAGACTCTATTCCGTCAGCTTAGAACACACAGTGAAGGATACTGTATAGTACCTACAGGGTGGCATAAACGAACGTTACGGGAGGGCTATTTCACATTCTGTCACATTAAGGTAGATACGTCGGTATGGTACCTAAACCTAACTGGTTTAGCTACCCTACTGCATAGAGCAGGAAATTGATAAGCAAAGCTCTGGCAGAGCTTAGCGGAGAAGTGTAAAAGTCCTGGCTTGAGTTTTCACAGCAGAGTGTCACTTTTGTGACGTTTACTCCACAATAATAAATTTACAGTGAAAGCATAGTTATTAAAATAAAGTGGAAATTTTAAAATGTGTTTTATAAAGCTGTAGATTCAAAATGAAGGAGTAAAAATAATATGGGACATTACGACTTATATACTATTGTACTCTAGGTATTACTAAATGAACACGTAGTGTAAAACCTCTATATTTTATGAATATTATAGGTAAGTATACCTATTTCCCACTTGATCTGACCATTTTGATCGTCTCATTTGTAGCATATACAATGCATATGTGAAGAAAAGTGGTAGTTTTTTTCAATTCTATGAGCGTCTGGTCGAAGCAACGCGTAACCCGAGAGCTAGTGAGTATCTGGCGCAGCGCATCAGCATTGTCATACAGCGGGACAATGTAGCCAGCGTCTTAGGGATGCTTCCGATTGGTATTGATATGGATCAGTTAAGCTGAGTGGCCAATTTGAGCATTTATTTGGAATAAGTATACAGTGAAAAATACAGCATAAGTAATTATATGGCATAACAATTAAAAGCAAAAAAGATATATCGATTTAAGGGCGAGATTTTTGGTGATTTAAAAAACTTACATCTCAGCAACAGTGACACCTAGGACTGAATCTACCCGAGAAATGTAGGCAGTAACCCCTTCAACTCCTCAAAAAAATTATGACGGTCGCAATACCAAATACCCTGTATACTTGGCATCTTGTCTATTATCGGTTCAACATAAAAGAAACCTACGTCATGATTTGTGAAGAAGCTTAAATTTTCAAGAGGAAAAAGCATTAAGTCTGCCCCCATAAAATCTAAAAAAAATATTCTAGATCAGTGGCGGTGATCAATACCTATCAAACACATTCGTGGCTCGAGGCGGGATAAATATCATTATTTATCCCGCCTCGAGCCACAAATCTGGTTGTTTCACGATACTAGATGTTTCTATTTATTTTATCTCTAGAATAACTAGATGACAACATAACCTTCATTATTTGCGAAAAAAGAATTGCAGTTATTTTTAGCGGTAGCAGTAAATATCGCTCGATTTCGCGCTAACAGTAGAATCACCGCTTTCGCTTAAACTTATGATAGGAATCACAAACTGGCCAATCGATTTTTTAAAATTCCTTCGTTTAACATAATAATTAAATAAAATAGGTTAAGTGGCGCTGATTTGGGTCGGGGTAGCGCCTTAACGCACACTTTCAAAGACAGTGAATATAAATTCTTCAAAGACTGCAAGCATAGGTGTGGGTATGGAAACTTGGTACTCGTTAAAGCTGTAATAAATTTTATTTTGATACCTACCTACCCGCGCAACTCACCATGCTGCTATCAGTCAATATACCTAACGATTGATGAAAATTCATTGTGAAAGGTACTTGCCTACTTCAAACAAGCGAACGAATCCCGCCGAGTTGTTTTCAGCAAATTAATCAGCAAAGTAATTTAGAATTGAGATAAAACTTTAATCATTTATGTGTAGGTACGGACAGCAACAGAAGTACTTTATCAATATAGGTACCTACACGAAATGATATACAAAACGTTCAACACAATAATGGTGAAAAATATACCTAATTTATAAGTTTGCCAACAAAACTTAGGTATCTATATAATTTTGACAATTATTCATATAAGAAATGTCATAATTCATAATTAGCGATAGATTGAATATTGGAAGCGGCCATTTTAGATCACAATAAAAAGGAAATCATTTACCCACCTAACCAACTAAATATTATAGTCAGTTACGTAAGTATCAAAAGAAAAAACTATTAAAATCAATTCGTTTTCAGTGAATTTTCGTTGCTGACTGTACCTATAGGTAGAGATATAAATAAAGTTTGGCCAGCGATGCTGTACAGACCCATTGTTGTTCACCGAAGTATAATTAACAGAAGAGAGCATGGGCCATTGTAAGATTTATTGCGAGTTGACATTAGTGCAAGCGCGGATCCAGGGGGGGGGGGGGGGTCATGGGGGTCATGACCCCCCCCTTTGGCTGGGTCTAGGTAGGTACTTTGTATGGTGGTAAAAGACATTTTTATAATAGCTTCAGAACCGTAACTATTGGCCAATAGTTACGGTTCTGAAGCTACATATTATAAAAATGTCCTTTGACCCCCTTAGAATACGAATTTCCAAAAATTAGTTCTTAGCGGGTGCCTATGTCCTGAAAGGAACCTCCATGCAAAATTTCAGCTTCGTAGCTTTTGTAGTTTCAAAGATCTCTTGATGAGCCAATTTTCTCCTCTCTTCTATACAATATAGATTTTACCTAATTTAAAGATATGATCAAGTAGGTACATTTCTGTTCGAGTCGTAGTCGTGACACAATATTCCTCAGAACAGCGCAAACCACTGTTAAAATATACTGCATTGAGATTAAGACAAAAAAGGTTTGTTCGTATGTTTTTGACATATTTTAATAACTGTACTCCTGAAATTTTTATTCAAAACGGTCTTGCAAAAGTATAAAAATCTGAGCAATTTTTCGCCGAAATTGTAATGTATCAAATACCAGTAGCAAGTTTTATCGGAGTTCCTATACCATGCATCGGGTGTAAGACAAACACAGGTTTGAAAAATGACCAAATCTGAGACATGTGCGTTGAATTTTTATTGACTCAAACACCTGTAAAGCAATTTTGATTAGAGTTATATTAGCGTGCATTGAGTTGTAAACAATAGAAGATTTGATTTTGATACTTTTAAGAAGCAGAACTCCTGAAATTTTCATGAAAACATACTTAGAAAAATGACAGACTCAAAAATATTCTCGTCGAAGTGTAAAGATTCAAACACCAGTAGAGCAAGTTATCAGGTTTAAGACAAACACAGGTTTGTTCTCATGATTTGTATACTTTCAGATACAGAACATTTCAGAAATTTCATGAAAACGGTCTTTGAAAAATTTCGAAATCTGAGATTATGAGCATTGAATTTGTATTGATTCAAACACATAGGTGTTAAAGCAATTTAGATTAGAAATCGACTAGCGTGCATTGAGTTGTAGAAAAACGAAGGATTGTCCTTATGATTTTTATAATTTTCAGAAGCAGAACTCCTGAAGTTTTCATTAAAGTGAACTTAGAAAACTGATGGAATCGAAGATATTTTCGTCGGAAGTGTTCACTACACTACCCAAAGAATTTTAGCCAAACAAATGTTACCTTCTAATAGGTAACACTTCTTTGGTCTCGATTTAGGGCAGAGCTTGGCTCCCTTTTAAAGTGGAGGGAATAACCCAACAATATCCAAAAAAATTCGCGGCTCGCTCCGCTCGCCGTTAACCAGTATTTTCTGCTCGATTTAGGCCAGGGCCCCCATTTTCAGGTCATCTTCCCCACCACCGCTAACTAATTACGAAAATCTATCAAGGTACATATAATTTTCGCGGCTCGCTTCGTTCGCCGGTAAAGTTTGTGAGTAAAGTGCTCGGTGGCAACGCCCCCCTCCCCCACCAATGAATTTCTGGCTTCGGCTTGCTATAGTTTTCATCACCAAACAGTTACTAGTCCGTGACAAACCAGAAAGTCATGCACATCCATGGCAGAAAATTGCATAGCTGGGCTAGCGCTTCTCCATTTCCATGTGCACAAAACAATACCTATTGAGGTGGAAGAAGTAATTACTCGTTTCGCAAGAAACAAAAGAGACAACTAGGTACATTTTGTAATTTAATAAGAATAATTTTGAATGAAACTCTAAATATTAAAAATCAAAGTGGTCACTTCGATTTCCCACTTTAACACAAATCATTTGAAATATCTAACATGTTTCAGAGTGCTGTAAAGGAAATGATTTACGAATTTTAAATAAGTAGTAATTTCTTTTTCGTCTGCAAAATTCGTCCCACTGCTGGGCAAAGGCATCCCCCACGTTTTCTTTTTAACTACATTTATTACTTTTTCACGTTGTAGCCCGTCCTGACTAGATTTTGACTGTATGACCCCCCCCTAACTTGACAGCTGGATCCGCCCTTGCATTAGTGTACCTATTGTAGTTTTTATTGTTCCGTACCTCAAATGGAAAAAAGGAACCCCTATAAGATCACTTTGTTGTCCGTCTGTCTGTCTGTCCGTCTGTCAACTCCCTTTTCTCAGGAACGCGTAGACGTATCGAGTTGAAATTTACGTCAAATACTCAAGTCCGTAACCGCATATAAATTAAACTTCTAATCTAAGTCAACGCACTCAAAAGTTACAGCCGTTTATGTCCGAATATTTTGAAATTTCCAAGGAGATCACATGGACACAACACCTATAGGGTACTTCCCGTAAACCTAGAATCATGAAATATAGTGAGCAGCAAGGTCTTATAGCACACGTAAAGGGAATAATCAGAAAACCATAAATTTGTAATTTATTTACTAAAAAAACACTTTTAATGCTCGCCATGGACCAAAACCTATAAGGTACATCCCGTAGACCTAGAATGATGAAATTTGGCAAGAAGGAAGACCTTATAGGACAAGTAAAGGAAAAAATTCGAAAACAGTAAAGGGCATTGGGTAAGTTTGTATGGAGTCGTGGCGTTGTTTTTTTTTTATGCGGCCACTGATGGGTTTTGTGTTGAATTTAAGTAATACACCTGTATATTCATTATAAAAAACAAAATGAGCCGTAACTTATATCGGAGCCGAAATATTCGACTTTGAAGTTGAGAACAATATCATCTAAGTTAGTGATAAAATGCACTTTAATTTCAAAAATACCATTATTTTACGTATGGAACGAGTAAGTTATGAATAAAAAACATGTATCCCATCAATAATATTTTATATAATTTTTTTTTTTATTTTTTTTTATTATTTTTTTTTACTTTTTTTTTAGTCAGATGGTGAGTAAAGAAAGGGTCGGTTGTCGAGTTGAGCGATAGCGTCACGCAGGTAAACGAATAGAGCGCTGTGATTGGTTAGCATAACTGAACCGAGCTCCGGGCCGGTTTACAATCGAGCTCGTTATGTTTAATTTCATTCTACTACTTCTATGAAATGCAATGGTTACTAAAAACTGTAGGGAAGTCTTGTTATTTGTTTATTTAGACGATCATTTTATGATTTTTTGCCATTCGATATCTCGTTTCCGATATATTTTAGATAGTGGCTGTAGTAATGAAAGTTGCTCATTTTTGAGAGTACTAATTAATGGCAATAGTTTTTTATCTGGCCGCGGACCATCAAAAACAACGCCACTTTTACCCAATGCCCTTTGTAGTTTATTCACAAAAAAATATTTTTGATTCTCGCCATGGACCAAAACCTATAGGGTACATCCCGTAGACCTAGAATCATAAAATTTAGTAAGAAGCAAGGTCTTATAGCACAAATAAAGGGAAAAATCCAGAAACCGCAAAAACGTAGATTATTCACAAAAAAAATATTTTTGATTCTCGCCATGGACCAAAACCTACAGGTTACCTACTTCCCGATGACCTAGAATCATGATAATTTGACAAGACACACGGTCTTACGGAACCCTTAGTGCGCGGGTCTGACTCGCACTTGATGTTTTATTTGCTTGGTGCATCAATAATGAGAAGGTAAAAGCTGGGATACATTGATTAATGATTACACATACAATAAACAATCAATGTATTTTTGGGTATTTTAAATATTTATCAGCATGGTCACTTTCTAAACAAAACGAAAAAAATATGGACAATACCCTTTTGAAGTCCCTTTACTTCAATAATCCAAGAAAACTAATGTTAATCGATAAATTATTTAACAAACGATAATGTTCAAACATAATTCCACAAATTTACGTAAACCGTAAATTCATTTGGTTTACATAATGGGTCTATAAAAGTTTTCAGCTCAGGTGTTTTAAAGCAGATCATAAATCAGGGTCCGTGGGCGATCACCATTTATTAAAAAGCCCATATTGTAGAGCCCCTTGAAATTACAATGACAACGTAGTTCCAGTTGAATAAAGATTGGAATAAATCTTCAGTCTATAAAGATCTGGGGTTTAAAAGTTGCTCGGAGAGGGGCACAAGAAACTTTTGAACCTGCCCCAGTACAGTACCTTCTAAGATCAGGCTACCGAGATGATTATTTATTAGAAACTAGGTTCCGCCCGCGACTTCACACGCGTTTTTTGCAATTCAAAGTAGCCTTTATGTCATTCCAGGTTCATTGCAGCTCTTTATGTGTGCCAAATTTCAGCCCGATCCATTCTGTACTTTTGACATAGTTTTCCTCGTCTAGATTAGTAGTATCCTACTGGATGCAACAATACAAATCCTCAATACAAACTTTAACCGCTGTCCTTTGTTATTTCCTTTAGTAGGTTGGTATTTCAAATATCTTTAACATTCGAGCTCCCATTTCATCGATCGGGTTCCTAATACAGGTACATACATACAAATACAGGGTGTTGTTCTAATTAGTGCACAATACTAAAGGAGGTCATTCACCTGCTACCACAGATTAATATTCAGTGAACGAACCAAGCCGAAAACGATGTTTTTTTGTTGAATTATTTAATACTGTTACAACAATGCTTTATAAGTGTTTGAAGCCATCCCAAACTTAGTGACCTCTTTGATGCGCGCCTCACCTTCTCGTCCCGACTGATGGCGAGACAAGGCGACCGCAGTCGATGATAGCGCCGCCATAGTAAAGCAATGATTGTAATAAAATTAAAAAAATCTGCAAAAATACGGCTTGGTTTGTTTACTGAATAGGTGTGTGCAGGTGGGTGCAGGTGAATAACCTTCAATATTGTGCACTAATTTGAACAACATTCTTTACAGAACCGCTTCGAGGCTTAATAGAGCTCACGTATTTCAAGATCCATTAATAACCAGAGACATAAACGTGAAAACGAGACGTGAAAGTTCGTTTGACCTCACAGCCTGTATTGGTACTGCTGGACGCAGGCCTTCCCCTGATAATGCCCATAATCCCTAGGCATGCGGCATGCGGGTTCGGGATCGCAGTTCGGTGGTAGAATTGTTCTGCAGGGGGCGCTGCTGCCCGCCCCCGGTGGATATCCCTTAGTGGCGACTAAGGGATATCCACCTTACGACACCCGCGGGAAGAGTGAGCTCTTACTTAAATCTCTCTTGTTTAATCAATGGTTAAGAGTATTTGCAGCTGTGTGCTGCCGGCTTAGAATTTGCACCAATTCTAAGCCGGCATCACACAGCTGCAAAAATCCGCCCTGCTTCCTTCTCCACATTAAATTTACCCTAGGTTTCCCAGAAATATGCCTGCAATCTGTTAAGACCATGATATTCACTATAATCCCTCTATACAATTCACCGACTATACAGGACGTAAACTGCGTACCGCAAGCCTTTAGGTAGGCTTTATTCAGTTAACACCCACATAGCTACCGCCTTTGCTGTGGTAGGCATATTTGTAGCTAGGAATTATTGGATCAGTGCAGTGCCCACGCAATTTAATGTTGTTAGTTTCTGGAATATTCTTACGTGGGTGTCTGCCAATTTTGATATTCTGCCGAATAACATTTGAAGTATTTTTTTTTATTTCATACCTACACTACCTTCTATGTCGCTTTGCGGAAAATTAGACTAAAACAATTCGTCTAGAACAATGTTTGAGTCGAATTGTTTTAGTAGAATTTTTTTAGACGAATTGTTTTAGTCGAATTTTCCGTAGACGTCTATGTCATAATCACACTTCAGGTCGACTCACACTAATATTATAAATAATATTATACACTAATATATTATAAATGTGAAAATTTGGATGTATGGATGTTTGTTACCTCTTTACGTCTTAACGACTGAACCGATCGGGCTGAAGTTTTGCATAGATGTAGCTCTTAGCCTGGAATTAAACAAAGCTTTTTTTCCCATGGGAACTGTTTTATGGGGTAAAAAGAAGCCTAAGTTTGACTTGTTTTTAGAAATAACCTTTAAATATTTCCATAGAAACAACGCGTTTGAAGCCTCAGGCAGAAACTAGTAATAAATAATTCCAAAAATTTTATTTTTACTAAGTTGCATCCTCCTCTATTGTTTGGATAGGATGCCGTTCTATGAACTAAAATAAAATGAGTGTCGAGTATGATTTGTGGTGTAAAATATTTTTCTATTTCACATAATCAAAGACTAGGTACTTCACATTTAAACAATTTCCTATTTCGTAACCCTCAAAGTTACTAATTAATAAACAAACACCGGGTTGTAGTTTGTTTAGTAGCCTACGATACGACTGCCTATTGTTTGAATGACATTTAAATTGATTGCCTGTGAAGTGAAACGAAAAAAGTCAAAGATGGTCTTAGACCAGCATTAAAAGAATATGTTGTTTATGGAGTCGACTTTGCTGTCTAAGTCGGCGACACAGTCCAGCAGATTGGTGGGTGAATATTCCACTGCTGACCCACCATACCCCTGGCCATACCCCTGGGGGTATGGTGGGACGAAACCATACCTTTTTTTTTTTTTTTTTGTCTCGTCGAGGAAATTCATTCACGAATAAACTGGTCTGGGGGGGACCAGAATTATGTGGGACTCGACGCCCTGAAAAGGACGTAATACCCACTAAAACCTCTCCGGTGTCCCTCTCTCGCCATTTTCGCCGAACCACGGGAACATTTAATCATCCGCGGCCCGACTGGCGTCCCCTCTTCCTCCTATACATGGCCGGCGAGCCCACCGATCCACACACTCGCCGACCCCATTCTTCCGTCACCTTTCCTCCCCCCGATTAGGACACAGATAGGACAGACACAGTTGGAACCGCGAATGTCCACCTCTGTGCCCAGATGGGCATTGTCGCCCCATACTACTACCAGGTGTGGGTCTCACATTTACACACACAAACACTCACACTCTCACTCAAACCATTTGTTCTAGTCACGCGGGCACAGTGCCGCGCACACTCAGCTAAAGCAAGCGCGCGCATCACTGCGCCGCGTGTCCCACACCTGTGCACGAGTATCGCAGGTTACGTCCCGCGAGTTTCGTGCCATCCGTCACCTTTCACTATCAACGAAACCATACCTACCACTATAATAGTTGTGATGGGAATTCTTGGCAGCCAACAGTGTTTTGTCAACTTGTCGGGGGCCCGCTGATTTTGTTGTGTAGATTCCATAAGCGTAGTGACGTGTGTGTTTAGTATGGGTATACGCATTATTTTACGAATACTTCCGTCGTTTTCATCCTTATTATACATTAAGCGCCTTGCAGCGCCTCTACCAGAACGAGAGGAACTACTTTTCGTAGTATGACAACGATCCAATCATTTATTACAAATTCTTTTGAGTTATTTGTTGCACTTTGACATGACAGCGGCAGTCACGTTTGCAGTATTGATGTTGTAGAAGTAAGTAGATAGAGCACTACCAACAGAGCTTGGTCATAGAAATGCCTTCAATTGGTGTTTAATAAGTAAAAATAAGAACACTCATAAAACATTTTACTTGCAATGAATCTAAGTTTTCCCTTGCGATCTATCAGCGTACCAAGTACCCAAATACGACTATTATAGAGGTAAAACACGTTGACTTGCATAATTATAACTTCAGTGATTTTATGTAGGAGCGCACGAATACGCATAGGAAAATGACACGTATTTGTCGCAGTTTTTGGCTAAACCTCGTTTGGCCTTACATTACTACCATTCTACGCCTTTTTGTGTAAGACATCAATTTCTGGATCACTTTTAACGAATGTATTTTGTATTGACTAAAACTAAGGGTACTTTAGTAGTGACCTGCTACAGAGGTTACAAGACTACTTGGCGTAGCACACTTTACATTCTCAGTCATATTGTTCGAAACCCCAAACAGCTTCACAATTTTATTTGAGAATTATTTAGCGCGTATTACTATATAGTCAGGATATACCTATCATATTGTAGATAGGTCCTTTTGGAAAGTGGAAGCTACTTTTGTAATGTCTTTTGTTTTAAGTTGTTTTACTTAATAATCGTAATGTAACATTGGAAAATCTCACGTGGGTTATTGAAATTTTTGTCGTTTGCCTCGTTTTCTGTAAGTATTAAAACTTAAATCTTTTACTCAGCTCTTATCTCCGGATTATTTCTTCAGTAAATTCTTTAGAATGTATTCGAGGTACCTACCTGAATTCTTGGTAATCAAAGCAAGTTAGACAGCTTTACACTCTGTTGAAAGTATAAGCTTGTAGGTGCTCTTACAATATGAAGTTCCAAGAAGATTACCTTCAAACTGAAGAATGTCAGAGTCGAGCTATTTTTATTTCATCTTTGAAATACGATTGCCTTGGAATCTCGTTTCTCTTCAGTAAGTAATAAGTGGGGACGTCAAAGTTAAATTATCATGCAATTTGTTGTTGAACTTAGAAGGAAAATGATATCAAAAATCATAGAGGAGGTTTGCTGTAAACAAGCGAGGAATAGAAACTGAAATCAAATTTAAGCCTGTAAAATGTACGTATAATAATGCGATTTTATGGTGGTTTATTTGCTTAACATCATCATCGTTGTCTGTCTACACTTTGATTTTTTCACCCACAGCTGCTGAGTATAGACTACCAAACTAGTAAAACTCCATGTACAGGTTTGTCCTGCGATGCCTACGGTACGCTAGTCTTATCCAGGTTTGTGCTGCGATACTTACGGTACACTAGTCTTTTTTTATTTATTTATTTAATTCGGATTGCCATCAGCTTATCTTATTACAATAGAAATTAAAATAGACACAGAAAGCTAATAATAGGCATTCACTAATAGAATTATAATAAACTACCTAAGTGTGATCACTAAAAATTTTCTTATCCAGGTTTGTCCTGTGTTGCTTGCGGTACGCCAGTCTTATCCAGGTTTTTCCTGCGATGCTTACGGTACGCTAGTCTTATCCAGGTTTTTCCTGCGATGCTTACGGTATGCTAGTCTAATCCAGGTTTGTCCTGCAATGCTTACGGTATGCTAGTCTTATCCAGGTCTGTACTGCGATGCTTGCGGTACGCTAGTCTGATCCAGGTTTGACCTGCGATGCTTACGGAACACCAGTCTCATCCAGGTTTGTCCTGCGATGCTTACGGTATGCTAGTCTTATCCAAGTTTTTCCTGCGATGCTTACGGTACGGTAGTCTTATCCAGGTTTGTCCTGCGATGCTTACGATACGGTAGTCTAATCCAAGTTTGTCCTGCGATGCTTATCGTCCGCCCGTTTCACCGCCAAACGTCCGATGCCTACCCTAGCTTTCCTTGGACTCCATTCATTTAGCGGTAGCGCCCTCCACTTGTTGTCATAGTTTTAATCGAGGTGTTTTTGTTTATTTAACACTAGCCTATGCCCGCGGCTTTGCACGTTTTTTTCGGAATTTAAAATAGGCGGTATGCCAGGACAGACCGCCTAGAACTTTATGTGTGCAAAATTTCAGTTCGATCCATTCAGTTTTGCCGTCGTCTTCACACTAACATCTTTACAACGCCACAAACTTTTCCCTTTATATTATTAGTAGCATTCAAAATTCAAATATTTATTTGCGTTAAACTGGTAAAAAGTTAGTATAAATACAAATAATGTGCTCATGTCTCGCTATTGATGGGTTGTTGTACATTTGGCACAAAGTAAATTCGTCACATTTTTGTAAGCTGCATTCCTACATTGAAAGATTTCATTCGTCACATGCGTTGAAAAATTTGTGTAGTTATTGTAAATTTGCGAAACTCTCATTTTACATAATTTTTGCATAAAGTATACAAAATTAGTAGAATGACTTTCCAAATTATTTTATAATTCGTTACAAACAACTGACGATCATAGTTTAAAATAAGTGTGTTAGCTTTACCAAAGGGCTACTTAGTCCTAAGCGTTATACATTATAATGTACTAAGTGACATCATTTAAAATGGATGGCTCTGTACGTGTCCATACGATCAGAATGTTCTGACATTAGAAATACGTAATTTAATTTGATGTCTCGATGTCACGGCACATCAAACAGTTTTTGTACATTGACATTGTTTGCTATATTGCCTGTCACTGTTCTGGCAACTTCTCATTCGACTAGAAGGCCCAAACTTTATTACGCAGTGCGTCACTGAACAAAGGTACGCGGGAGTTTCATGTTTCTGAAACAAGTAGGGGAGATTGGGTAAAAATGGCCCATGTTGTTTGTTAACAGATTTAGAACTAATGAGTTTCGCCTGTGCGTATAAGCTTTTTAATAAGTTAGTATACTAGAGGTTATAATTTCTTTGTGCGATTTTTTTAATAACACATACCAAAATGATATCCTACGTGCAGACGTCGATCGTCAGTCAAATGTTGAAAAATTTTAGCAAATATTATTATTATTGGAAAGAAGTTCCTTAACGCGCGTTGTGAGCGGGGGGTCAGACGGAAAAAATTGTCACGAAAGTTGTAACGACACATTTTGACGAAGAGAACCGAGGAGAACCGAAGCGACGACCGCAGCCGAGTTGAGCCGAGGTGCGCTTCGATTCGAACAATCGTGTGTTCCGCTCGCTCGCGTAACGTGTCATTGGAGTGAGCGGGATATATCAGTTTTCTGCGGCCTCACTGAAGATGACGCGAGGACGCGAGATTAATCGAAAGGAACTTCGTTCTATCCGGGTGTCCCTTGACACCTCTCAAGATTTTTAATTATTCTGGGGACGATATTTGCTCAGCAGTAAAGGCAAAATAGGTACAGCTTAGAGGCTACAACCACGAAATTTAAAATTGCAGATAAGTATCAGTAATTTAGAGGCTTATTATCACCCAGTGTAACTGTTGTACCAGTCTACCCCGTACCTTCGCGTCCTATATTTCGTGTTCGTAACAAAAAGAGCTGCTCACCAAATGATCAATGGAAGTTTGCAAGGGATATTGAATTTTCTCTTAAAAGGTCACTAACAATGCCCCTGACGTGGGTCTGAACACGACGGACAATTGCTCCGCTATTTAATGACCTTGGTCCTTCGAGCAAAATTAATGTGAAGAGACGCATAATTATTTTCCTGAGAAAACATAAAAAGTGAGGGTTGGTTGAAGACTTGAAGAGCTCTTATGTTACTTCCTACAATCAATTAAGAAGAAAGCATCTCTCTGACGGTTGAAATTCTGATTATTTATTATTAAAAGTAAAATACAAACGTCATAATAGCTATTCATATCAAAAATAATCGAAATCCCTGACCTTAGCCCGGGCTATCAAACAATCATAAAAATAATAACATGCTTATAATTATTTATTACAAATCATAGTTTATAATATTGAGCTCATCTTCCTATCTACCGAATAAGATAACCCAAATATGTGAACTTTTGCTGGATTTCGGGAAAACATTCAAAATTTTGGCAGCACAATTTTCTGAAGGATAAGTGGGAGCAAAATTTTGACAAAGGAATAAACGCGCCAGCTGACCTACGTTCCATTGAAATCTATCAAAAATATGCTATCACTGATGCTGTCCACAGAAAACATACGAAGAACTACATTAGACAGGACTATAAGCATTAGCAAAATTCTCGTCTTTATACTTGTTCTCTCCTCTCAACACCCAACCATAGCCGGGTCTGACTCTCATATCCTTGGCTGGAAGCTGTCTATCATCAGCGTTCATGTACTGAACCAGGAACATGCGGCGATTCCGGTCCTTGGATGTGTTGAGGGTACTACCGTGGACTAGAAAATAAGGGAAGATCACGATGTCACCTCTCTCAGCTATGACAGGGGTTGCCTTTTCTATTGGGAACTTTTTCTGGAAAAAATAAAAGTCTTGTTAAATATTTTGCATTTCTTATTAGACAAGAAGGAAACTAATTTGTTGATACTGAAGTGTAGCCGTATTCGAGTATTGCGGACGAGAGTTTCATTTGTACGCGACATCTCATCAAAGGGCCTAGTGTAACATAAAGTATTGGAACAAACTTTCAGGGGGGTTCAACTTTGAACACAGAATACATGACAAATATTTTGAAAAAATCCCGACTTTTAGTTTTCGTAAAAATAAGTATACCTAAACAAAATGATCACTAAACCAGGCAATGACTGATGCTTGTGCTTAATATCTATCATACTTAACCTAGGAATGAAAATATATTTTTTTTTTCTTTATTTGTGATATACTTCAGAAACCTGACGCTTTAGGAAATTATGTTGTAGGTACTATTTAATTTTATTACCCACGGCCGTGCAAAAAATCCTGTTGTACACAACTATTCGCTGGGTTCAGATCGTAAAGATCGAGTGCATTCTGTTCGTGAAATCGGCATTCAAATGGACACGGAATTAAATTTCCGAAGCCATGTAGTCGATATTTGTAAAAAGGTTTTCAGAAATGGATATAAATTGCGACAATCTGGTGACTTTCGCAAGATTGGCACCATTAAGATACTGTATAATGCGCTATTTAGAAGTAGGTTGGAGTCTGGAGTCAGGGGTCGTCTCAATCATGTTCTGATACAATCGAGAAACCAGTTCTGCAGAAGCATGCTGGGCAACGAAAGCTGCGGGTAAGATCAATGATAAATGTGGTGCCTTTATGTATTTAAAAGTAAAACTTCTCTTACCTGGTCAACCCAATGAAACTCGCCCTCCTTGGCCCCCCAGTCTTCAAGAGGTCCCAACTTGTGGGACCCAGGATACACATGTAGTCCTCCATTCTCAGGGTCACTATTGTCTAGGTTTAGGAATGCCGCGACGAGGGAATCCAGTTTGTAGGGGAAATAGTGGTAATCCTGAAATAATATCAAAATTTGCTTAGTTTAAGTGTTGTTAGATTGTATAGTTTTGTATTGAGATGTTGCAAAATATCTTGCCGGTTATCGCTGCAATATTCCAGAAAGATCACTTTTAAGTTCTGCAACCCACATTCAATGAATGTTATGTTTTTATAATATGTACAAAATCAGCGACACAATCTGTACGGAAACATAAATACCTCATCATCAGCCTACACATAGTCCACGGCTGGACATAGGCCTCCCTTTATGAGCGCCAAAGCGCCCTGCGCTTGCCGCAGTCTGCACGCAAACAGAAGCTACCTACCGCCTATAACCACAAAAATCTTTTATTGAATTCTACAATTTTAACTCACAATCACTGAAAACTTAGAGAACTTGAATATCTAAAGCATTCATCCACCGAAACTCTACCTAAATCTTAGCAGTTCTAAGGTTCATTTTACTTAACCTGATGCATCGGGTACATAGCCCCCTTTTCTGGTTGTTTGAAGTGCGCTTTGGTGTGATGCAGCATAATGTTTGGTGTTCCCAGGAGGTCTTCCAATACATCGAGAAGCTTCTCGTTGCTTATGAACTTCCCGAAACACGAGTGGAAGTTTTGTAAATTATGGATTCCTTTGACCTGTTTTTAAATAACGTAAAAAAATTATATTAGGCAGCTTTAAATTTTTCACACAAATAATTATATGCGCTCTTTTACTTCCTAATATCAAAAGGAGAAGATATTGAGTGAAATATAATATTTAAAAAATAATTAAAACAATCTTTTATATCTTCTAGGACCAAAGTGCTTGGAAAGACAAATTCAACGAAACCAAACTCGACGGGGTTAAGTCGTTTCGTTTAGAAGTTCCTATGGTCACCTTCTATCTGGAGACAGAAGGTGGCCATAGGAACTCCTAATGATGGATCATCAGACCAGCTCGATGGTACTATGGCATTGCATTGTCACCGAATTTCAGCTCAATCGGTTGGGGACAACTGGTCTAAAATTCAGTTGCAAGATTTGTCCCACACTTATTAACAACCTTATGTCTACATCATAGTCCGATGGTACCATAACATTGTATATCATTCACATACCGAATAAGGACTGTCTGAGCGCCTGATACTATCAGCAAGCTTCCCCACCCACGAGGTTTCTGTGCTCTCCTGGTTAGCTCTCCTGAAGATCTTATCATATTCATCGCTGATCTCTTGCAATTGTTCCTCGCTTAGGATGTTTTTGACAACAATGTAGCCGTTGTCATGGTAGAACTTAATCTGCTCGTCAGTCAAACCTTTACCCATGGTTATTGAGCTTCGATTCTATGCACTGAAACTTCAATTTAAAACTAAGTAAACGTGTAAACAAACGAGGGTTTTATATATAAAACTCTCTGTTTATTTACGTCATTCAACGTTATATGGGTATTAATTCGCAAAAATATGAATGTTTGTAGATAAATCAATCACACAATAAATACTAAACTGAATAGTAAAGATTTAATAACAATCAAGAGATGCCACTGGCTGAAACTAGTTAGATAATTATACTCTGAAAACAAATTGATTGGAGTGACCTCTGTTATCATGTTGTGTTACTATCTCTCCATTATTAATAAGTACCTATTGCAAATATTGGAAAATTTGTAGTGAATGGATCGCAACTTGATATACCCATAGTTTTTTTGGAAGACTGTACGTAGACATACAATAAGAATTTTCTTAGACCAATAAAGTCCCCACTTTTACACATAAAAACTAGGGAAAAGACAACAAACAAACGTATCGTGTGGAAATTATCTTACTTTAGTAACGGAAAGTATATTATCAAAATAATTAATTGGTAAGTATATCAAAATTAACAAAGTTAAACATATTTTAAACAAAAATGAGTAAAGACCAAAGGCAAAATAAAGTATTTTAAACGAAGGTAGTTAGTAGTAGTTATAATTGTTCAGATGTCTATTTTGTAAAATAGGTAGAGGGTTCAATACATTCACAATTGAGTTACATAAATAAGTACAAATGCTGTGGCATTTGTAAAGAATCCCAGGAATTACCGAAATAACAACACCTTTAGATTTCCTTTTCAATTTAGGAGTTGGTTACGAGATGGTTACAAGTTTAAAAAAAATAAAGGTGCATATTTTTAAGTTAGACAGTTGGCAAAACTATTTTTATTTTCTCACTTGTGAATATTTGACATTTTTTTTTCATACATTAAAAAGGCGAGTTTTATAACTTTCTGAAACTCGTAGATCAACACCAAAAACCTACCAGAGGAATGGCAGCACCTTTCTTCTGTGTATATTGACACCCCCCGCGATCACCATTAGGCGCTATGCAGACAGAGCAACTTTACTTGAAGAAACCGCTCCTTGCCCGTGGTCCCGTTAAGCTGGTCCCGTTGACTGGACCACCTAAAATTATTTTTTCGGTACCTACTCCAGTTAACTGTACCTACAATATCCGTGTAGGTGTTTTTCATCAGCACATTAGCTGATGAGAAACACCTACACGGATATTGTTACCTTTAATTTTTCGTTTTTATTTTAATTATTTCGGTAGTTGAATTAAGATATTAAAAAGAGCGTTTTTAGGCAAATCAATTTTGTGACTTAATAATCAATATTATACTTGTAATATTTATCACATAGTAGGCGAGCTAGGTCAATCGTTTTTAAACTCTTAGATCAAATACTTTTGCACTAGTGAAATATTGCGCTAATACGGATAATATTGTTTCAGATGTTCAATTGTAATGAGAAGAAAATGAACTGGTAAGTATTCTACATTTGTAACAGAAAAAATGCTTCCACTATGTTTGATCGGTAAAAGGAAGATTTTGTATAAGTAAACTAACCGTTAAAATCAGACAACTATTTAATAAATGAACAGAATTAATTGATTAACTGGCGCAATGATTTGACCCAGTTAGACAGATATTAATATAGCGCCAGCGCTGGCGGAAGATAACAAGGGACCGAGGGATATGGGAACGCCTTTGATCAGAAAAGCGACGATAAAAAACACTTAGAAAACAGATTACTTCTTACCTAGAATAGTTGGCTGAGCACGTCAGAATAGCGTCATATAAAGGTTTTCTACCAGCTGATCAAAAAACGTACGATCAAACATTTTTAGCTAATTCTTTAAAAAAATTATAGGTAAAATTGCCACATTGATGAAGCACTGCTTTGCAGACAACGTACTGCCAACTTCAGCCCAGCACGTCTTGCAATACAAAGAAAACGTTTCCTCTCGACTAGATAACTGTCATGATTATCCTTTTCAGCAGTAGCAGTTTTTTTTAACTTAAACTAAAACCTAAAACCCGACAAGCTTGTGTGTGTCTGACAGTTTTTGACCAGCAAAATAAGTACGTTTTTTTTTAGGTAAAAGTACCTATTTACTTAATACTTGCAAATTCTTCTTAGGTTGGCGGCAAGTCTCTATAGCAGTCAATACATACAAGAAAGAAAGAAAGAAAGAAAATATTTTTATTTACCTTAAAAACTACTACACAGTACGAGAACTTATGCTACAAAATAATACAATATACAATTTTTTTTATCTGTGCAGGGTTTGAGGCAAATATGGCCTCCACTCAGCGTTGTGCTGAATGAACACTGGTGTGTCCACCCAGCGCTGGTTTTCAGTGATGGCCATAGGCGTTACATCACGACCGTCTGGAGTGGTGCGTTTACAACGACAAAATATACAATAAAATAAAATGAAAACAGGAAAATGAAAGAATAAGAAAAAAACAATACAAAAGCAAAATTACATATTTTAACATTAAAGACAAGCAATCTATAAATACCTGCCGCTTCATTTACTTTCATATCTAGTAATTCATAAACCAGCTACGAAAATTACACTGTCATGTTAGTCTTGGTCATGATGATGCGTTTTCTTTAAAAAATAATTTGAAAACAATTCAACCAGTGGCGAATTGACAGTCCCTTTATATTGTTACCCACAACTTCGTCAGCGTGGTAAGTAGGGTTCCTACCTTACTAAAGGACACATCAGTGAACGGAAAAAATCATTTACATAAAAAGCGAATATATCTGTAGCTTCTTACACATGAAGCATTAAATGTTATATCAGTTTCTTTGTTTAATTTTCATATTTTACAAAGCCGACATGACAACCATGACAACATCACAAATTCAATCACTATTTTGAAAAAAATAGACGATATTGCATAGACGGACTAGTTATCTATGTTTTGGTTTCTCGTTGGACGTGATGTGAAAATTCTGAATCGGGGGCGAAGCCCTAAAAAAAGTAGCCTATTGTTTAAGTTAGGCTACATTCTAAATGTATGCCAAATTTCATTTTGACCTGTTCAGTAGTTTTGGAGATCCTAGGTAACAAAAATTTCACATTTCACAAACTTTCGCATTTATAATATTAGTAGGAAGGATTAGTGGGATACTTAAATTGGCATATCATCCCATTGGCAAAGGATGCCAATGGGATGATATGCCAATTTAAGTCCGCGAAAGATACACGCCACTGCCTAGCATTATTTATATTATTCATTTATATTTTGAGTTCTCTGGAATCATTGCAAAAAACCCTAGAGGCAGATAAAGTACCTACTCCGTTATATATATACATAAGAGGGTTTTTTGCTATGATTTACCAGTCCTACTAGTCAGTCGGTTATACTTTCTTACAACCAGTTAGGATTTTACGATAGAGAAAAGGAGAGAACCGCGATGAAAAGACAGCCTGAACACGTAAGTTTTGATCGGGCCCCTTAAAGGACCGTACTCGTAAATGATCGGGCAACAGTAAGCATTTTTGAACAGTCGATTTCATAACCCACAACGGCCGGTTCTGACGTCAATCTAGATAGAGTCGATCAATAGAGGCAAGTAGCTCCTGGCCATCGCAGAAATGAAAATTAAACTTGAAGTCAATATTTTTATTCATAATATCATTTAGACGACCTTTGTGGCGCGGTGGGCGACGGTCCGCCTGCGACGCAGGAGGTTGCGGGTTCGATTCCCGCCTCGGGATAAATATTTGTACGATCTGCAGATATTTGTTCAGGGTGTTCTGGTCGTTTTCTATGTATAATAAAAAATATCTATCTATGTACTCGTATATTATTAAGTTTATCAGTTATCTAGTACCCATAACACAAGCTCTGCTTACCTTGGGGCTAGATAATGCTGTGTGAATAGTCCAGCATTATTTATTTATTTATATTTATTTATTCATGCTCAAAACTGCCAAAAGCCACGCCATTTTGTGCCATCGATTATTTGGTTGGTATATAGTGTCTATAGGTGTACAATTGCTGATGCTAACGCATTAAACCAGCGCTTTGTCAGGAGTTTGTTAACATTTTGTAAACATAATTATATCAATACTTACTATCAAACAGTTTCCATTAATATTTAATAAAATAATTATGTAAATTTTTACTCATCGTGGTCAATGTTTTCGCATAGTTAATCATTTGCAAATATGATACCATTAAATAAAACATGAATGAATTTAAGGTAATTTTATAAATACTAGTGATCAAAATTATTGGAATATCTCTCTGGGAATATTCAAAATTCAGAAAAATAGTTAGTAAATAGTTAACAGTGAAAATTCCGTTGATGGATCGTTGTTGGAATAGAAATAAATTAAAATAGCGTTGGTATCTCTTGCAAACGGATAAAAATCTAAATTACATTTACTGACCCATTTAAAGTTGGAACTTTAATGGGTAGTAAAGGTGACTTGTAAAGTAGGTACTTTAAAAAGGTCAGTAAATGCAACTTGGAGCAAGATTCAAGAGGATAGGCCTATGTCCAGCAGTGGACTAGTTGATGATGATGATGATATTGGTACAGATATTTTGTACCAAACTTCCTAAATTTAGACCTGCCCTCTATTCAAATCACTAAGCTAAAAACAACTTGGTAATTTTCGAAAAAAATCCATATTGGCAAATGAACTATATGGTGTATAACTATAACCATAATAATGTTATAATATAAAGGCAAAAGCCTTTATTCACAATGAAAATTACACTAGTATTTACAATTGAAACAATTGAGCTAACTGCAGACTGTTGCAAACAATCTACAGGTAGCTCAAGTACAATATAATAACTATAACCTATATAACTATAACTATAACCCATGAACACCGTCAACGACGAAACAAATCGATTCTCAGCTAAATACAAACAACGCCTGAACCAACTGGCATGGCATCACAAGAGCTTGACGTATGATAAAAAGAAACAATGGGGAAATGATCGCTGGACCAGTTCCTTGAAACGACTCTCACCTACATCAAATTTGCTCATAGTCAGGAGACTGATAGCAGATGAGAATGGAACAAAAAAAAAAATAATAACCCATAAGAGTCTACGTGTCTTTATGGTATGAATGTACACTTTGGAAGGTAAATTCTATAATATGGGTATCACATCGCCGCGACACGGTTATACCTACACCGCTCCAACTCAATTACCACGAAGGCACATGAAGGTCAAATGCTTGGTATAGATTGTGACGTGCAATGTTTGTTTACTACGGTTTTGTCTTAATTTACAGACTATTTCGATTAATATGATCAATACCTACAGATTATTTCGATTAAAATGATCCAATATAACAATGCCTTCAGGATGCTGTTAGGGCTCCGGCGAATTGCAGCGCATCCGGCATGTTCGCCGAGGCGCGCGTAGATGGCTTCGCTGCCTGCATGCGCAAAAAACGGCCTCACTGTTGAGCAGGGTCCGCCGGTCCACTAACAGCATCCTGATGATGATAGCGGACAAGCTAGATGGGCCGCTATACAAACACAGCATTGCTGTGTTTGTAAAATGACATTCACTCTCCTATATAATAATAATAATATACTAACATAATTTTTAAGACACTTGTTACTATTATATGGATTTAATTATTATCTGAAATAAATGACTATTATTATTATTATTATTAATACCCTGATGATCATTTTAATCGAACAACAGATGCGCAGGACATATTAAAGTACACAAGTGTGTGTGCAAACACAGGTGCACTCTCTATTCACTCTCATAATCCGATGGGAAGGCAGACCGACATGACCGGAGAGAGGTCAATCACAGGACCAACGGCTTAACGTGCTCTCCGAGGCACGGGGGTGTAACACTACCAACTTCCAGACTCCGGGCTGCTAATGTGATTTTTCCCAATAACAACTATTGGCCCGAGATCAAACTGAACGCTAGACCAACGAGACAGTCAATGAAACTATTACATCTTGGCCAAAGATAGTGTTCTCTGGAGCAGACCTGATTAGGTAATTAACCCTCATTATAAGGATCTATAAGGATCTCTTATAAGGATTGATACGTTGTAAGCAAAATTCATAGTTTTAGCATATTTTCATTTGCGCCTTTAATTTGTAGGTTCTGTTAAAATTCTATCACAATTTCCGTTGTATCGATACCCCGTCAAAAGTTAGGCGAGTTATAGCCAAAATCAGGAACGAAACTCCCGGATGGAGCGCTGCAGGCCCCTCTATAACCTTCCAAACTGTATACATACAACTAACAGCTCCACTATTTTGCTTTCGTACGCAGTGTTGCCAACTTAGTGGTTTTTCCACTGGATCTGGTGGTTTAAACCTTCCATTTAGTGCATAAATATTGGTTTTAGTGGCTAGTGGATTTTCCTGGTCGCTTAGCTTGCTTTAGTGGTAAGGTGCGACAGTTAACCATTAGTACGATTTACATAAATACTCTAGTTAAGAAAGAACGATTGTAACAAGTGTATTTTTTTCTGCCGGTGTGGCAACACAGTTCGTACGTTAGATAGATAGACTTTTTATTAGGTACATACACAAACAGCACAGGAAAAGTCACAAAAGAACAGTAACATAACAATATTTAAGGTACACGTAATGTAGGTAAGCAGGTAGAGATAAACCATTCTAAAATGCACGCCCCTTCCACAAAACGTCATACAATCGGTTCATTTTTAGAATAGTTTATTTCTACACAATTATAAATTGATAACACATGAATATTATTATTATTGCTAAAAAGCTTGGTAACCGAATTTAAAATAAATAAGCACCTACCCACTAATAGTGCGACAATGATGGTAGGAGGTCACCGACCACGGCGACCACCCAGGGCGGGGTTTACATACCTACGCGTTTCTGCGCTGCCGTGGTGAGTCTAAAAGGGTCAGTCTCAGCTTAATGCTCTTCTGCACCAGTTGAAATCTGAAGACGTTCAACTATGTTACTAAAATAAAACAGGGCATCACATTAACATGGGCTAGGTATATTCTTTTTTTACAACATAACACATTTTTATCAACATAACTTTTCTACAACGTCATCAATGACAGACTGGGTGTTGCACTCTTATGCCAAATATTTTCCAATCGAACAACAAAATTATTTCCAACTCTAAACCTATTTTTTTGCAAGCTTACACAGGATAGGTACAAAACAGCGCTAGTTTTCAAACTATGTCGCTAGCCTGACAGGGCAATATCGCCGGTTTAACTAAATTGTTAGTGTAACCGATTTTGCGACGCTAACGGAAAAATCTAGTTTAAGTAACGTAAATTGATTTAATCGACGTTTATTTTTTAAAGCACGGCTGTGGTCGTGATAAAATAAATTAAGTTATTCTGTGCAGATTGACTACTTGTCCTGATGGTGATACTTTTTTTGCTAAGATAAGATAGGTAGGTATCGTTACAGTATTCATCTTTGGTAGGTATACAGGGTGCCACAAAAAGTGTGTCGAAAGGAGGTATTCTGGACATTAAAGGGGTGAACGATTGTTCTACGATGTTATGAAAGTCGATTAAAGTAAATTTTTTTAAGTTTCACACTTTTTAAATATATGAAAAAGTACCCGTCCTCCCTTTATGGATTTATATTTTACAGATAAAATATAGAGAAGTCTGTGAAAAAGAAATATTTTTAAAAACTTGTCAAAGAGGGTATAATTTTCAAAATGGGGGGTTCCTCACTAAAAATGACTAAATACATCCGGAATTCTAAAAATCGTTTTCACAAGTTGATCCCTCGGCCTCCAGAATCACCCCCTTTCGGCTTAGTACACCCTTTCCGTGGTACCCTGTATATTGGTAGAAACATTAAAAACGTCTTTTTGGTTGTTTCTTCCTATCACTCCTAGCACTTTAACATCCACTGCTAAACGTTTGAAATAGTTAAATCTTCTGATCGGTTCTTTAACTTGATTGATGACCTCTTTGAATAATACACTATGAAACATAACGCACAGTAGACTTCTCAATACCCAAGCCTTGGTACATAAATACACAGAACTCTATGGGAATATCACCCACAAAACCTATTCATAATTCATAATTCACGAGCTTCTGCCCGCGGCTTCGCACGCGTATTGTCGGTATAATAAGTAGCCTATTATCTAAGATAGGCTTTTCTCTGAACGTACGCCAAATTTCATCTGTTCAGTAGTTTTAAAGATCTTATGTAACAAAAATTTAGATCTCACAAACTTTCGGCTTTATAATAATTAGTAGGATAGGATATTAGTTCATGAGATTTATTTTTGATCGCTGGATTCTGCCACTTGGGCGTACAAACGATGTAGTCTCAGTAGTCCGGTTACGTTAACGTCAACCGGACTACTGAGTCGCTCGATGGTATCAGTAGTCCGGTTCAATTAAGCAACCGGACAACTGAGACCTTTTTTGCAACTGTTATTTCGGTGTTGATAATACCAAACAACCTAGCTTCCTCCCCGCACGAATCCAAATAAAAACGCACGCAAAAGTTCGTCCAAATAAACAAAATTGAATTTAATTGAATAATGTATTTATTTTCTCATACAAAAGATAATTGTTTACAATTTTTGGCTAAAGCTTAATTTTTATTCACACTTGCGAGCTTTAAAATGGAATCGCTTTCATCGCGAGTTGATCAAAACAATTTTTTTACAATTTATGTACAATGTACAACTATAGATTGTGGTATATCATTTGAAAGGTAATTTTGTTACCTTTCAAGTGATATCAAGAAAAATTAAAATTAATTAAATTGGCTACCTAAATTTTGGGAATTATTGCAATAGGTCGAAGTTGCATCTATCGGCTTCTATCGGCTTCTCCGGATTTCTCCCTCGTATCTGCTGTTTTAGCTCGTCCCACATATGCCAGATTGGGTTCAAGTCTAATAAGGTCTAATAATAAGTCTAATAAGGGCTGGCCAGTCTAGTGTGGGAATGCCGACATGGAAGATGTCTGTCGGTACTGTCTAGTCACTGCTGCGGTGTGGCAGCGGACATTATCGTGCATTAAATCAAAATTTATCGTCGCCAATAAATCCTGCGTAAGGGAAAACATGACTTAACTCATAGTTAACTGCAAATGTCGCCAAATACCTCAATTATTAGATGGATTATGACGAATATTTAATATACGTAGGTATGTATGTGATAAACATTAAAAAAAGTACCTAATTAAAGGAGTGCTGAAATAAGGTCATGCAACAACGAGGTGGTTGTTCTACCACCAGTTCGAAGGCATAATTCTTCTGACATGATACGTAGCTGTTCCACCTGGATGTGATGACTAATTAATCTGGGTTTGATGGTTATTCCATCGGACCGTGCTATGATGGCTGTTCCACCTGTGCTCCGGTGCATCGAGCTATGATGGCTATTCCACCTGTGCTCTGGTTCCTCGAGCTATGATGGCTAATCCACCTGTGCTCTCGTTCATGGAGCTATGATGGCTATTCCACCTGTGCTCTGGTTCCTCGAGCTATGATGGCTAATCCACCTGTGCTCTCGTTCATGGAGCTATGATGGCTATTCCACCTGTGCTCTCGTTCATGGAGCTATGATGGCTATTCCACCTGTGCTCTGGTTACTGATTCTTACTATTACGGGGACGCATCCCCTTATGGCCTCCAACCTCCCCTATAGCCATCCCGAGCCTCGCACTTTATCTCTGATCTCCCTGTCCGCAGACAGACCAACGCATTGGTATACACACAATAATAATAATCTGAAACTGGTCATAATATCGGTGGCAAATGATCTCAATTGCATGCACTGTAACTCAAACTGACTCACCGATGTGTCTCGCTCGTTGTCTCGTCACAGAATGAATACTCGGCCGTCCGTCGGCAAAGGAGAGCGCTGCGCGCGCGCCCGCCTCCATGCCTCAACCGGTCTTGTAGCCAGTCAGCTAAAATCTTTATCAACCTACCTACTACCTAGGTAGGTACTGAGAATATTTCTTCGCCTTCGCGACATTCCCCCCCTTCAAGGAAGAATGAGAAAGAAAGATATTCAATATCATCACTATTTATTGAGTAATCATTATATCTTTATCACTTAATCTGACTCTGAACATTAACTGAATTTACTGGGGATACAGTCTCATTAATAAATGCGTGGTCCACTCTTTAACCTTTTCTTTGGCTTTAACTGCCGAAGCCCTGGTTGGCCTCTTACCGATCTCTACTGTAGCAGCTTCTGATTCTGGTTGCGCCGCAGCTTGATGTTCAATTTGATGTTCCTCGGAACCTTGAGCTCTAATCGTGGGAATTTGGTCAACATTCGGAACTGCTTTGCTCTTCGAGTTCGAGTGGGAATAAGTGTTCTATTGAGAGAGTGAACGTGTCTCCTATCAATGTTTTGACTCTTGTCTGCCCGTCTGATCCTTTAGCTAATTCTGCTATTTTTCCAACCTTCCAGTGCGCCTTATTTCCTTCTGGTATTATCTGTATACACTCTTATTTTATCGGTTGTTTAACATCTATCTATTCTGCAAAATCATCAAGACGCAGAAAATCTTGACGAGTAAACCCGTACTCCAGCTCAGCAGTTACCGTCTTTGACGGTCTTGTATTTACAATAGCTTCAAGCTCTTTCAGTTTCGTGCAGTACTGATTGTGATTTACTTCCAATGTCCTCTTCTTACTATAGTTCACAATTTTAGTCAACACCTCCATACCATAGAGCAAATTCTGGTATAAACTTCCATCGTTAATTGTTCTCTATATATATATCAACTGTAAGTTTGAATTATTTGACGTTATCCGATACAATCAACTATGGCCATTTCTTACTGCTACATAGTTCTTATGGCAAGAAACATTCTCCAGCAGATAGTTCTTTTACTACCTCTCTCTATGTGGCTCTTATAGTAAGGCACGTACGTGATTAAGCAAACCCAGGTGTTTCTCTTGAGAAGTTAGCGTAGCACATTTGATTCTAATCGGTTTTATTCTTCAACAATATCTTGTATTCGCCAGACCCTCCTCAACCAGGAATTCGTCTGATTTTCATTATGTTTATCAACCATTGGCCACTGTCAAGACTTGTATCAGAAATTCGACCTGAATTTTGACTTTAATACTTTGACTGCCCTCGGCGCATACGGTACACTTGCTGCATAGCAAGGCGCCGTCCGGCGCCCCCCTCCGCGTCGCATACCTTACCAATCTACATATTTGTCTGCCCTGGTATTTGCACCAAACTGATACAGTTTTGTTGGTATAGGTAGGTATAGGTACGTATCTGATTTTTAGTAGCTTGAATCTGCTTTATTTTATAATTTATTTGTCTGATTTGCACAACCACAAAACTATTTTGATATTAGTTCTTTCGATTTTATTTTACCGGTACGGGCGTTGAAAATAATAGTTATTCTGCGGGTTACGGTTCAAAAACTGTGTGACGTGATTTATCAATCTACACCACATTAGAACTACCAGAAACTCTCGTCTCAGAACTAGTAGGTACGTTATTTGGTCCTTTAGAAGCACTAATCTAGACTTGCTAATAACAAAATTAACAATAATATTAGCGTGTAAAGAACCAAGCTAATAATACCTACGACTGCGGCGTACGCTTCCATTCAAGAGTCTGTACCGCAACTTAAACTATGTACTCCTTAGAATTATCGCTGTTTAAGTTTTGTGGATGATAGCGATCAATATATTTTAACAACTTTAGTTATTTAATTTTACATCTTTACTACGAACGCAATGTTGGGGTAGGTAATTAATGGACCATGTGTGCGTGTGGGATATTCGCTTTTAAGATCCCGTTCCGTTGAATGTAATGTAGGTACTACCTCATCTAAAAGGTATTCCGTGAGATTAAAAATACGCCAGTGTATGTAGTAAACTAATTACGACTGTCTATTTTCACTGATGAGAGCCCGACCAAATACAAAGTAAAAATACTCAGTAAAAAAAACCTTTTCCTTCGATATGAAAAAGAAATAATAGTCATTCATTCATTACAATCAATCTTATCACCGCCTGATTCATAATTTATTTATTTATTTATATGACAATCTACTCGGAAAATTCTCATTTATTTTATGTGGTGATTTCGCACCTAAAAGTGAATACTTATAGGTTAATTTGATCAGTAACGAACACGCAACTTTAGACTATAGTTGATTCGGCAATGTTCGAGCGCTAACAGCCACAATTGAGAAAAACTGTTAGTAGCGTTATTCTTTCTCAGTTCTATCTACAATGATTGAGCAAGTTTCTAACGGCGACGTGTCTACTGCCATATTCATAATTATTATGCTAACTATCTGTTTCAGTTGACTTCACTCACAGCTGGCTGTGCAAACTTTTTAGGACAAATGGCCCGGTTATGCGCACCATATTCCTTGCAAAAATAACATTTGCGATTAAATCTACAGTTGCTTGCCCTATGACCTTCTTGAAAGCAATTAAAGCAACGGTTTCCTAGTCGAGCTTTCCTATCCTGAATATTTTTGTATTTTGAACATTCGTCATTATAATGATCTTGACTACAAAATATGCATTTTCTCGCAAATTTCTTTTTTGGTGGTTCCTCTGAACTTTCTGAGTCATTGTTTTGTCTTTTCTTTGATTGTGTTTTACTAAATTGTCTGTTATCATTTTTGTGTTTGTCTTTTCTGTAATTGTTATTTCTACGTTGCCTAATATCTGTCTTTTCTTCTGATCTTATGTGTAATGCTCCTGCTGTAATGTTTTCCGTCATGTCTTTCCCGTCAATATTTGCCGGTTCTGTAATCTTTACACCTATCGTGTCTTTCTTTAGTCTATTTGAGGTCTCTTTAGCAGATATTATGTATTCTAGATATTTTCTGATACCGTCTATTTTTTCTTCTTCATCTGTCATCTTCATTCTTACTTCATAAATTAGATCTTCAGGGAATTTCTCCATTATCATCACTCGGAGATGATTGTGATTCACGTCTTCGCCAAGGGAGCTCAATACGCGTAGGTGTCTCTCTATTTCATTGAGTACATGCCTGCAGTCTTTTACTTGATTTGAAGCAACTGGTTTTATCCTGTATAATGCCACATAATGCGCGTCAATAATCGCCGCAGGTTTACCGAACCTTTCCTTGAGAGTTTGGACAGCTATGCAATAATTTGTGTTAGTTGTGTCTAATCCTTCAATGGCTTGTTTTGCGTCACCTTCAAGAACAGATTGGAGGTACAGCAGCTTATCTACTTCATTGATATTTCTACCGTCAACATTTGATGAGAATTGGTCCCAAAACTGGTACCATTTGAGAATGTCACCATCAAATTTTCTCAATTCCATTCTCGGCAATTTACTAGAAATATTTAGGTTTTTGCCATTTATTGTAGCTGCGCTACATTTTCGGTCATTGCGTTTGATACAAATATCTATTTCTGATACCAAATCTTCGGCCTGAATTTGTATAGACGTGTACTCGATGATCTTATCATGGTCGGGTTCTGTAATTAGTTTGCAGTAGATGTGGATTTCTGCTACAAACCTCTGAGTAGCACTCTTAAGTTTAGCTCCGGTCAACTCTAAATCTCTATAGTTAGCTTCACCATCAGACATTTGTTTGAGGGCACACTGGGCGGAATTTATGCATGATTGGACTGATTCGTACAACAACTTCAAGCGAGCCTGGAGGGCCTCCATTTTGTTTAATTCAAGTGCAGTTCCCACTCGAAAGTGACCATAAGAGCAAGATCTTGTTTATGTCCAAAATCTATGAAAATATTGATTAATTTAGCAACGTACTTGTAGGTTTTGTTAAGTATCTGCCTACCTACCTACTGTTTCTTAGGTAGGTAGCACTTTGAGCTATTCCCATCATCTCACGCGTAGGTTTCCCAACGTCTCATGTGAGACGCCACCTATTCCCAACGTCTCATCGACTTTATTTTAAGTGTAAACTATATTTGTAATTCAAAGTCGTAAAATTTTAATCGTGCCTACGTACCAAGGTACCTAAAGCCCCACAACATTAGGTTGATTTAGAAGGGAATAGGTAATTATTGACCAACTAACCGACAGCAACCTAATTCAGATCTATGTCCAGCAGTGGGTAAGGCCCCTTTCATTCTGCAGGTAGGCGCTTAATGCAAATTACTTTCACGATCAATAAATTAAATCTAAATTCAAAAAAAATTTACGTAACTTTGTCTTGTGCAAGTATGTACCTATGGACTTGCTTACGTATTACAAATTTTATTTGTAACATGTTAGGTATGTACTAGGCTTAAAAAAAACTAAAGTGTCAAAATGTAAGAACACCCTACTGTGGGTCTAGCTAGTAGATAAGTAGATTATTTATTTTGCTCAAAGGTTGCCTGGAACAAATAAGGCCGCCTATTGCGCCAAATCATTGTCTATTTTTACTTTTTAAACTAGTATAAGTTGCTTCTGTTGGTTTTGTATTGTTCTATGAACAGGTAATCTACATAACCCTCCTTCTTGCGCAGTCGCGTGAATAGCAGTCGGGTGAATAGCATTCAACTTTTACGCGTAGGTAAAGTGTAAAATCTACACAATTCCTTTAGTGCAAAAAAACAACAGTCATATAGAATAATGGCCTACTACCAAAGTACCTACCACACACTGGTGTAATGGTTTAAAATTTTGTCTACTTCACAAATTTGCATAACACAGTCGTAAAATATTTAACGATCTAATTATAGAATTTCTACTAAGTTACTCCGTCAGGTCGGGTGAGCAGAGCACCATTAGTAAAACTACCCACATGACATTTTATAAAATAATGTACGGATTCTATTTTTAGATTCTGTAAGGTTCGATTCGAATAATTGTTCGAAAGATCCCTGCATCTCCACCATGTCGCCAAATACCTCAATTATTAGATGGATTATGACGAATATTTAATATACGTAGGTATGTATGTGATAAACATTAAAAAAAGTACCTAATTAAAGGAGTGCTGAAATAAGGTCATGCAACAACGAGGTGGTTGTTCTACCACCAGTTCGAAGGCATAATTCTTCTGACATGATACGTAGCTGTTCCACCTGGATGTGATGACTAATTAATCTGGGTTTGATGGTTATTCCATCGGACCGTGCTATGATGGCTGTTCCACCTGTGCTCCGGTGCATCGAGCTATGATGGCTATTCCACCTGTGCTCTGGTTCCTCGAGCTATGATGGCTAATCCACCTGTGCTCTCGTTCATGGAGCTATGATGGCTATTCCACCTGTGCTCTGGTTCCTCGAGCTATGATGGCTAATCCACCTGTGCTCTCGTTCATGGAGCTATGATGGCTATTCCACCTGTGCTCTCGTTCATGGAGCTATGATGGCTATTCCACCTGTGCTCTGGTTACTGATTCTTACTATTACGGGGACGCATCCCCTTATGGCCTCCAACCTCCCCTATAGCCATCCCGAGCCTCGCACTTTATCTCTGATCTCCCTGTCCGCAGACAGACCAACGCATTGGTATACACACAATAATAATAATCTGAAACTGGTCATAATATCGGTGGCAAATGATCTCAATTGCATGCACTGTAACTCAAACTGACTCACCGATGTGTCTCGCTCGTTGTCTCGTCACAGAATGAATACTCGGCCGTCCGTCGGCAAAGGAGAGCGCTGCGCGCGCGCCCGCCTCCATGCCTCAACCGGTCTTGTAGCCAGTCAGCTAAAATCTTTATCAACCTACCTACTACCTAGGTAGGTACTGAGAATATTTCTTCGCCTTCGCGACAGCAAAGAAATTGTAAAAATTAGTCTTGAACAACCCTTGAAGCGATTCCAGTTTAAAGCTCACAAGTGTAGTTATCTTATTTTGCAAGAGACTGGTGCTCGAGAGAGGTTTATAAAACCTGTGGTACGGGTCACCAGGTAGTCAAAAGTAACGTATCTGGAGCGACCGCACTGCACTTGACCCAGCACCGCATTATTAGATCTCGATAACCGGTTTAGAAGACCTGGTCCCCGGTCCATAGCCTTGGCCTTGCTCTATTTACCTATGTGGATGTAGATTGTCAGGTTTGCATGCATTTTATTTATCTGCAATCTTATGTAGCGTCCATCTGAACAGGAAAATATAAGGTGCTTTAGGTTGAGAAAAGTCACTAGGTACTGAAAAACATGAATAATATAAGATGATGTAGTTTGGAAATCACTATGATCTGACGCTCGTGAGACGTTATGAGCACTTTTCGTGTGGCGTTTTGAAAATGTGCGTGTCTCGTGAGATGCTGAGAATAGTCATACGTCGTCAGGAATAACTACAAACTTTATCAGTATAGGTATAACATTTATCCAAATGAGCAGCCACAAGCTAGTTCAGGTTCCTAAGTGGTATTCTATGTTAATAGGTATTCGCTTTAATTCATTATGAATGATTATCTGGGTTAGGGTACATCTGGGCCGAATCTCAAACTGATCCACGGACGAGATGTCCACTTCACTTTTGAGTAGGGGTACATCTCGTCCGAATCTAAAATCTCTTAGTTTTAGATTCGGATCAGTTGTACCTTTAACCAAAAGTGAAGGGGACATCTCGTCGGAATCTCTTTTTTTTTCTTTTCAAGGGTTCTGTATCGAAATGTCTTAAATACACATCCAGCACAAATGCTGCCAGATTTCTAATGGTAAATAGTAGTACTCGTCGAGAACTACATTTCGGAAGACAGCTGTCCTCAAATCATTAATCTCGGGAACTGTCCATCCTCTACAGACTGTAAAGAAAGTATAATGTTCCCTGATCAAAAATTTTCTATCATAGCATAACCTGAGTTTGGCAGATTTTGTCACAGATTGACCTTAGAATAAATTTGCGAAAAAGTATACTATATTACATTTACCGTACCGTAGCAGCCCTCTAATAAAAACGAGTTTTCATCTCTTATTGAGTTTTATATTTAAATCCAACCGTATTTTACCTTTGCGCTGCATCCATCAACAGACTTGAGAGGCGCGTGGGTGTACCTACTCTACCTACACGTATTGTACAGTGTACGTTAGGTATTCAATACATCACCTGGGGGCTAAGGCTTTCACATCGTGAAACATAAAGGATGGAGGAATGACGGGTGAAGTAGTAATTGAATAGAACTATAGTAGTATACAATAAATAGGTGCCTGCTTATTTATTGTACTAAAAGCTAAAATAATATGTCATTTAATGTTACTAGAACGTAGGGTATGTACACGATTTTTTTTAATAAATAATGCTGGACAATTCACACAGCATTATCAAGCCCCAAGCTAAGCAGAGCTTGTGTTATGTAATGTATTATAATGACTACAATAAGAAAATCCAAACCAATATACGGACGAATAGATCCAACGATACATAATATACCTACATACATACCTCTATAATGACGAAGGTAGTAACAATACGTTATGTATATACTAAAGAACGAAGAACGGACAATCGCTGAGGTAAACGTGTTCTTCAGTGGAGGCGGCAACTCGGCAAACGTAGTGTAAGATGCTCTCCGGCCTGATGGGATGACAATCTGCGTAAGACTACAGGCAGATGCTGAATGCGGAAAGCTGAAGACAGGGCGCCATACGCTTATAACAGGAGGCCTATGTCTGTGGACAAATCTAGAGTGACGGAACCGTGGTCCTACTGCGATGTCCCACTGGTGGGACAAAACTTTTTCGTGGTCCCACCAAACACACACTTGACCGTCCACATCCTCCCACTCCCGCGAAGCGGGGGGGTCAACATTAACTTACTCCTAACGAAGCCCGTCCAACCCCCGCAAAGCGGGGGGGGGGGCGGGTTCGTGGCGACTCTGTGACTGATAGGGTGTGTATATATATAATTGCACCCAGAGCCATATGTTGAACGGTCAAGTGTGTGTTTGGTGGGACCACGAAAAAGTTTTGTCCCACCGGACATCGCAGTGGGACCACGGTTCCGGAGTGAAATCTAGGCTGATGATGATCGTGATGGTAACTCTTATCACATATACATATGTATATGAAAAATTAAATGTTTATAAAGCTCCCCAGTTGACATCGGTGCTTCGCAAACAACGTTATCCTATTTCTACACGACTCGAGGGCAAATATTGGACCTTCGGTTTATTGGCTGATGGGTAGTTTCAGGGAAGTTGGTTTTCAAGCATTACGGGCTTTAAATAAATTGGATGTTGTTTATTTTATCGTAAATAGTTGTCTGGTGTAGAAGTATATTTCGAAAGGTTCAGGTTATATAGGTTTACAGTACCAAGGTTAACATACTAGTTACTAAGGTTCGTCGTAATTAAATAAGGTTGGTTTTTCAATGTTGGTATTAATAATAATGTCAGCAGTTATCTCAGAAAAGCTACGCGAAATGAAAAAATCCAATAATTTTCTGCATAAATATTTCCAATAAATATTTATTATTTTATTACTACGTAAGACGTCACAAGCCATGCCTATAAGTTGCAAACTTGTGAATATTTTTATCAAGAACTCTGTAGATACCTACACGCTACGTGACAACTTGACTGTTTGCGTTGATATCCTGCTAAGCAAAGTTTTCCAACTCGATCGGCGATGCGAGATGTTCTGAAAAATAAGAAATTTCCGAAACAGCCTCGGGATAACTTTTCAATAATCCTACTTAGGAGAGCGTCGTGTGGAAGGAACGTGAGATTGTTTACGTGCGCAAAAAGATGAGTTTTCTTTTTAACTTTAAAAGATTCAGAAATGGTATTTTTTCGTGCGGAATTGGGGATTGCACACGCACAGTATTTAATACACAGCTCTCCTCAACAGCCTGTATTGGTCCACTACTGGACGCAGGCCTCCCCCTGATAAGCGCGTTATTGGCTTTTATCACTTAAGGATTAATGCCCATAATCCCCACGCTGGGCATGCGGGTTGGGGATCGCAATTCGGTGGTTGAAGGTACACAGGTCTATTAAAAAAATGTTTTAGTAAAATCCAGTAGGTACGCAGTTTTTTTACCCATAAGGCGATGATTTAAGTTAATTATTTGATTTAAGGTTTACAAAATGTATGAATGATACTATGTAATCTAAACATTTTGTTTTCAATAACTTCCCGTGATATTTGCTGTGAGTTTCGATGGATCGGCAATATTTTATTTTAGTTAGCCACAACTGGCCACAAGGTACATGAATGTCAATACCAATGGTAGGGCCATTGATATTCGAAGTTCTATTCCAAATACTGTGCAAGAATCATAAATAAATAGAGCTCAATTATGCATATTTTAATAACCAAAGTCGGTACGATGTTTCAATCTAGCTTAGTTACATACTAAAGGAATTCCGGTTATTCGAAGTTCTATTGCAAATACTGTGCAAGAATCATAAATAAATAGAGCTCAATTAAGCATATTTTAATAACCAAAGTCGGTACGATGTTTCAATCTAGCTTACTTACATACCAATTAGTAATTGGAAACGTTCCTGCCTTCTATCCGTTGCATTTCATAGAAAGGTATTCGCAAAGGTATTTCCATTCTAGGAATAAGGATTTATCTCTCTATTAGATGTTTCGTAGAAATTCTGTTCTGCTTGTTGAGTGGATGTCGGTTTGAACAAGCTTTGTGCAATACGGATAGGAATCGACTTTGTTGATTTAGGTAAAGGGGAATAGGTATTGACGTGTATCGATATAAAAATTTTGTTTTTTCCAAGCTCTACAATTCTATTCTGGGAATCTAAAACCACAAATATTATTGGATGTCCGATCAAAACATGGTTGTGAGAAGCGGAAGCCGATATTTTTATAGTAAACAAAAATATATTCACTAGCGGCTAGCAATCGTTGCAATAGTTTTATTGAACGAAGGTACCTAATTACCTACCTACTAAGGTTTGGAGAGCTAGGTATTCCTAGTTGGATAGATATATTCACCTACATTTCGAATTTGTTGTGTGGCCGAAATATCCCAACACTTTTCATTTCCTTTTCGTGTTTTCATTTAATTTCAATACCGCAGAGAGGACTGGTTGTTTTTTGTTCGTGCTGTGTATACAAAACAAAATACCTTACCGACAAAAACCTGATATTTCACCTTCCTTTAGGTACAGGGAGTACTTACAAACATACATATCCAGATGCTTCCAACGCTCGTTGCTATGAACTTTTTTCAAAGTCCTTTTAAAATATTATTTTCCGTCCATATCTTGAACTTCGTTCGTAGCGGAAAGCTAATAAAAGTAGTTTTTACAAAAATATTTACGATTTCAACGGACTGAGTTTGGATACTTGCGGTAAACATTTAAGTTTTTTTTATAATATTCATTTATTCTCAACGAGACAAATTTTATAATGTCACTTACATGAGAACAAGATTCTCTTCAAAATAACATGTACTAATTAAATTGTAATTGCATTGACATCTTCGAAACAACGAATAGTTATAATAAGATGTACCTAAGCACATAGACTTTGTATTGGTTGAACGAAGTAGGTACGTAGAATAGGTAGGTACTTTCCTTGCTAAAAGGTGCGAAAAGAGCATTCTTTCCATGGCAGGTGACGGAAATACTTGTCATCTTCTTTTACGTTGATAAGGGTATTCTTTGCACTAGATTCTGTTCTGTTGACCTACAAAATATAGATAGACTCCATTATAAAATCACTCTAAATACCCATTGAAATGGCCGTTTACTATTTTTTTAAATAATGATTTGCTTACAAAATCAAATAGTAACGTGTTTTGTAGTTTTACAATAAACCCTATCGATGCTGAGAGCTTAATTAAATTTATTGGAAAGTTATTTTGTTAACCTACATTACACATCAACGCAGTTTTACACAGCTCGTGCACTCTACCACATAATTCAATTAATTGTTTCTAGGGTCATGGCGTGTAACCTAGTAGTACGTTAGTTAGTATTAATAAATTATTCTCTGCTACTAGGTTAATATTTTAAAACTCCTTTTTAAAAACAACGTCTCAATGTATTGGCATCCAAACTTAAAGTGTATACAAAAATTCATATCAATCGGTTGAAGATATCTGCTTCAAAATTTAATTGGAAGATTCCACGCGTATAAACATAATAACATACATTGCAAGTTAAATAAAAGCTAGTAAAAAATATATTTTACGACTAGGTACCCAGAAATAGAATGTATGTAATATTTTCTGAGTTCATGTTACATGTGTGTGATTTGGATGTGTGATATAATATATCGTTGGAATACTGATTCCGATTGATACTGGCTATATTTTTTTAAACGAACTTAATGCAGACTTTTTAAATTTTTATGTAATGAGTTTGTTTCATAAAGAGTTTATTTACAAAAATATATATGTTTACCTAGGATTAAGTACCACCTATTTAATTGTTACCTTTTTACAGATGCTTCCTTTTAACCGGAGACTAGAGGGACATGGCATCACTCAAACCAATTTTATCAAGTAAATGAGTAGGTATCTTCTTGCTGACAAGGCATCAGACGCGATCAGCTAATAATGATGGATTGTCATGTTTCCTCGGTAAAAACACGGTTGGTTTTTCAAGACGGAGTATTTTCAAGATTATTATTGTAAAAAATTCTGATAATAAGAACCCAAGTAAAACACTCCTGGCAGGTTCATAAATTTTTATTGAATTTATCGTACAGTTTTTGACGTGACAACGTCTTATAATTCGATAGAGCCGGCTGCACGCACGAAAAAACATGACGTCATGCGGCGTTACCTCGCTCTGAGGCGTTCCATGTAAGGCTTGAAGTGCAAGCGAGAGCGCTCGACATCCGTCTACAACAGCATCGAAAATCATACACCGAATAAAAAAAAACACTTACAGAAAATGTTATTTTAATGAGGAAGGCTCACGGAATTGGTTGGTACAGGTGGCTGGGCTACGCATAATTAATCATACCAGCATTACTGACCTTCGTCCGGTCTTCTTTAAACATTCCCTATGTGTGGTGTTCTGCAAGATTTCTATGACGAGGGTCGCCGCCTCAATTATTTAGGAATCCTTTTTGAGGTTAGTGTAATGCTCGAAACTTTGCTCGGGTATTTTATGCAAACATTTAAAATATTTTCAAATTTAGATTTGATACCGCTGGAATCGCATGGAACGTTCTCGGAGAAATTATAAGAAATTAAACTAAATTGTTTCTTTTTACCTGAAGCGCAATTTTTTTAAGCGATGTTAAACCTACTATGACTTGACTAACCTACATTAAAATTTCTTGACTTAATATTACAATACGTACTTTATTTTCGTTTCAGTCCTAATTTATGTTAAGTTTATTGTTTCAAATTAAGTGTGGGTTTCTAAGAGGGATATTGTATTTCACGTTAGTGGAAACAAAGCACTTTACTTTCTCGGGTGTTGTGTAAGTTTGTGTGGGAAAGGAGGAAGTTAATGATAGGCTTGTGAATATGCTAAATATAGCTTTAAGCTTTGTTTCATTCAGCATCTAGACTATGACGACCTCAGTGGCGCAGCGGGCGACCGCTTGCGATGCGGTAGGTTGCGGGTTCGATTTTCGCCTCGAGACAAGTGTTTGTACGATCTGCAGATATTTGTTCAGGGTGTTCTGGATGTTTTCTATTTATAATAAAAAAATATATATCTATGTAGTGTATTGTATTAAGTATATCAGTTATCTAGTACCCATAACACAAGCTCTGCTTAGCTTGGGGCTAGATAATGCTGTGTGAATTGTCTAGCATTATTAATATTATTTATTTATATCTTGGAGATATTATCCTAAAAGATAACCAAAGGAATCTTCTATGAAACGTGCAGGTCTTAACTTGGCGTCTTCACGAACGTTCGTGATGAACCTGCAGTTCACGCAGTGTCAGTAAATATATTTATATCTATACTAATATAATAAAGAGGAAAGATTTGATTGTTTGTTTGTTTGTATTGAATAGGCTCCGAAACTACTGGACCGATTTTAAAAATTCTTTCACCGTTAGGAAGCTTACTCTCAGGGAGTGACATAGGCTATATTTTATCCCGGAATTCCCACGGGAACGGGAACTACGCGGGTGAAACCGCTAGGCGATCGTCTAGTTTCCAATAACCCTGTATACAAGGGCCACGGAAAGGGAAAGAAGAATGTACTAAGCCGAAAGGAGGTGATTCTGTACATCAAGGGGGTCAACGTTTGTTTTACGTTTTTTTTTAATTTCTGAATTCCATTCCTTTCCGTGGCACCCTGTAAAGAACCAAAATAATCTAATAAAAGCGACGCGTGACCCGAGAGCTGGTGAGTATCTGGCACAGCGCATCAGCATTGCCATACACCGTGGCAATGCAGCCAGCGTCTCCGTGACGCTTCCGACTGGTATTGATTTGGATCAGTTGAGCTACCTGTAGACTGTTTGCAACAGTCTGCAGTTAGCTCAATTGTTTCAATTGTAAATACTTTGTGAATTAAGATCAAATCATTAATTTAATTAAGGCGAATAGTAGGGGTGATAGTGGCGCCACTACATATTTAATTTAATCATTAAGTTATACAAAGGAATTATCAAAAAATCGGACCGCTGGTAGACGATACCTATCACAAGCTTTTATTTAATGTATCTGTAATAGTTTTGTTTTGTGCTATTCAATCAAAAACCTTGTTTGGATAGCTTGGTGGCCACCAATAGGAACTAAACTCTTGAAACAAGTATCTGCCTAAATAATACAGTACAAAACTATTAAAGATACATTTAAAAAAAGCTTATGATAGATATCGTCTACGCGCGGTCCGATTTTATGATAATTCCTTTGCATAACTTTCATTACGTTATGTAATTATAAAATTAAATATGTAGTGGCGCCACTATCCACCCTACTATTCGCCTTAATAGAAAACTACTAGTAAGTACCTACGTATTGGACACATCTTGCAGTGAGCCGGATCTCCGTGGCCGTGAATAAGTAATTTCCTAAGCTTTACCAAGTTATTAGAAATGCCTTCCCCTAGTTTTCTTCATTTTAATTTCCACGAGACAACATCAAAGGACTGGGGGCAGGTAATGAGATGGTTTCTTCCAAGAAACAGTAAATGACGCATATCTAGCAGGAAAATATAAGTCTAGTTTGAATAGAAAATGTAGACAGGGATTTTATTTATTCAAAAAATACTTCTAAGACACGTTATAGTCAGGAGGCAATTGATGAAATAGAACTCGAGAAATGAACGAAAATTTGGTACAGTGGTGGCTGCCATCTTTGTGACGTCACAACTATGCGTGTCCCCACTTCCTCCTCTTAAAACCGACAGTTTCGTGTTGTACAGAGCACAAGGAACACATACATACCAGTTTTTGGTATACAGGGTGCTACAGAAAGGGTGTACTAAGCCAAAAGGAGGCGATTCTGGACCCCGAGGGAATCCACTTGTGAATAAAGTTTTTTGAATATTTAATTTTTTTATTTATTTTTTAGCAAAAATAAAGTTTTATGCAAAACCAGAGTTGTCATGAAATTATAATAAAAAAATACACATAAAACACAAATATAAAGAAAAACCTCTCCAATTTCTTTCAAATTCAGGAAAAAATTGTTCGATATTCAAGAAATCGTAGAATAAACGACCTCCTCTATGTCCAGAATCACCCCCTTTCGGCCTAGTACACCCTTTCCATGGCACCTTGTATGGAAGAGATGGCTACGAAAAATCGCAAATTGCTTATCTGCCGTTACTTTATGACTTATCTTCTGTATATTTTCTAAGTGTACATTTATTGTATTTATGGAAATAAAGAGTTTTAGATTTTGATTTCTTTTCTAAGTGTACATTTATTGTATTTATGGAAATAAAGAGTTTTTGATTTTGATTTCTTTCACTCGTACAAGAGGTTCTGCTCAACATTTATAATTCTTACCGCTAAGTTTTTTAACTCGCTGCCTGCTTCTGTTTTACCGGCCAACTACAACCTGGGTCTCTTAAGAGTGAATGATACGATTATCACGAAGATGTAAGACGAAGAGATGTCTTCCAGAGCTCCGCGTTACATCGTCGGCACATCGTCACTTTCCATCTTAGTATTATTATTATATTCTCTGCATCAGGTAAGATTGTGGTCAAACGAAGGTCTGTTCTCGATAAAAAAATGCCATTTACACATTCAAATTAAATCTTTTAAGTAATATACAGTTAACCGACCACTTGCAGTTAAAAAACATTTTTTTTATCATGTCTTAGGATACTACAGTAGAGATAATTAAACTATACAAACGAATCCAAGTTTGATCATGTGTCTCAGTTTCGATCCCAGCTTAAATGGCTTCCCATACGTCGTCGCGGGATCTCCATATCTTATCTTTCCTTTATTCTATCCTCTTTAATCCTCTCTCTCCTTCTTATCTTCGTGATCGCTTCGAGTTTCTTGTCCCCCGTGGAAAGCCCTGTAGATCGATTATATCCCTTCGTCTGAGGACCCAAGAGCATAAAACCAGCCGCTACCATGATTCTTTTACTGTGATGGCACCCAGACTCTGGAATGCCCTTCCCTACTCAATACAAGCCAGTCCTTCACTTTGCGTATTTAAGTCTACGGTAAAAGAGCATTATCTCTCTCTTTAGTCATAGCAGATATTTATATTATATATAGTTGTATATATCATATATATTTATTATATATATTTAGTTTCGTTTTCGTATTGTATTTTAATTTAGTTTATGTTAGTTTTGTATGTAGGTTTTATAATATCATTATCTGTATAATAATTTTCTATCTTGTATGTACACATTATCTATCCACACTCGTTTCATAAATTCTCTTTATATCCATAGGTTTGCTGTAAGAAAACTCTTTTAGGGTTAAGCTCGCCTTTGTACATGTCCAGTATTTTTGTTAATATTTATGTATGAAATAACTTGTGTGTGCAATAAAGAATTTAAGAATTTAAGAATCCATGAAGCAGTTAGCAAACTGATCAGTGAGCTTGGAGTTTTTTTTTGATATGATTGTATTGTCTGTATTGGACATTTGAAAGGTAAAAACGAAATAAGCTATTCAAAACCAAAGTCCATAAGAGAATTTAAGAATTTTCGGAAAAGGCATTCGGTCCCTGAAAGTCGTTGTTTGCAAACGGAACATTTTCACAGAAATATCCCGCATTTTTGACGTCTTTGTGAGGACGGGAATTTTCAAGGAAGTTTGTTTTATGAGTCTCTGACGCTATTTTTGCATAATTCACATGAAAATAGCTGATAAAAATTTGGCTTTGTAATTCATTTCAATAATATTAGTTGATATGCAGGCCTTTCAATCGGCAAACAAGGATATAACTCCTAAAACAGAATATTTATGTTTTAAGAACTTATCAATTGTCTGTCTCCTAAACAAGATCAATTACAATTTTACGTTGACTTAATTTATACTGTGTGCTGTTACGTCAACTTAAAAACTTAACCCATGTCGGGGAAACTATTACGATACTCAAAGAACAAAACTAAAACACCTAACAGTAGGTAGGTAAAATTCATGTTAAGAGTACCATATTATTGCTTTGTTAATTATAACAATTATATCAGAAGCAAATAGAGTTCAAAATTATTACATCTGGAACACAATAGTACTTTTTGTTACATTTTCAATAGAGGCTCACTTCACAGATTGTCAACAATACTCACCCAATCCCGAGAGGAACAGTAGAGGCACACCGAAATGACTCCCTTTGAAGTGTACAAGGGCTGCGTGCCCACGTTGTTTCAAAGTCGAACCCCGTGAAATCGCAAACGACAGGTCAGTGCGTCCCTGCACCCATTATACCAAGCTGGATAACCCACATTTTTAATATACGCCTTTATTTATAGCGGATTACGGCAGTGTTTAATATGAGAGTATATTGAGCGGTTAAGCAGGGATAAACTATTGTTGAGAACCAATACCCTGTAGCTTGAATATAACATTCAAGCTACAGGGTATTGGTTCTCAAATCTCTCTATTGTTCCGCAGCTGGCTCCTTTAGTGTGCTGTGATTAAACTTGCTTCTGTATTTTCCGCTCAACTTGACAAAGTTCTTCTGTTAAACTTTTAAATCGTCACAAATCATGGTATACTGTCTATTTAGGCACAAATCATGGTATACTGCCTATTTACGGGATATTTATCCCGTAGGTAATTAGTGAATATGCGTTCTTTTATAAACACTGATTGCATTTGAATTTTGACAGTTTGACGCTAGAATGTGAACGATTTTCGGTTTTCAAATAATATGCGGGCGACATTCGAAAATTCCGATAAAAAAGTGTTAATAATTTGCTCTCGCTGCCCGCCCATCAAAAAGCTTCATTAAAAACCGTCACCCTGTTTTTCTCCTTAGGGGAGGGCTGGGCCTGAACGCACCGTATGATTAAAAAGACTGCAATAATATTACCAGATAGATAGATAGATAGATATTTATTTATTGTTTCAAGGTTGTTACAATTTGTTAATAGCGTCTTAAATCCTAACATAGGTTTATCTAGACACTAGAGTAATAGAGTTCTCTACGTAATACTTAATAATAATTTTTATAAGCTAGCATCGGAAATTAATGCGGTAGGCAGCCACGCACACAAGCACAGTGACCTCGCTGTCAGCATGGCTCGGGCCGCACACAGGCGATCGACCAATCACGCACGAGCAGCGAACTCTAATGCGCCTGAGTTCAGCTACAGGATGCTCCTTTTTTCTAAACGTTGACATAGATGAGTAAAGCTCCAAAAAATAAAATAAAAATGTATTAACAATGAATTAAATAAATGAACTTAAGTTATGTAATATTTTGTTAAAATGTGTTTAATGTTTTTTCGGTTAATTTTACTTGTAATTTCCATTGGTAGATTATTTATTAAATAAGGAATTAAATATTGGGAGTTTGCCGTACAGATTATTAAATTTTGGTATTTTTAGCTTTTTCCGTGCTATGCTTCTAGTGACTATAGTGTGGTTTTTGAGTGATTGGATGTCTGGACGAAAGTACTTTTCTATAAGTAAGGTAAGTTCCACTTTTTTATGAATTGAGACAAGAGATGAGAGAACAAAACACCGCAGTGTTTAAATAGTCCATCAGGATCGCCTGAGTACTTTGTTTTTATTTTATAGGGCACTATTAGTTTGAGTAATCTTTATTGAATATTATGGATCTGATCTAGGTAAGTTTTAAAAGTCCTGCCATAGCTACTTAGTCCGTATGATATAATACTTTCTACTAGTGTTTTATAAAGGGTCATTAGAATGTCATTTGGAATTTTACTTTTTATAATACAGAATTTGGCCACAATGGCACATCAATGTAGGTAAATATGATAATTATCTGATTACATTTGAGCCATCAGTATCAACAAATTCTAGAAATCCTCAAAAGCTAACTTAATCAATCAATATTTATGACGAATCACACTCGCGCCAATGCACCACGAAAACACCACAACTAATCAAAATGGTAGTAGCATATATGTCGGAGATCAGGCCGCCGCCGGCGCCGCACTGATTCGTTTGTGTGTCGGTCTCCAACGCCATCTGTTAGCTAGTCGAGGAGTGTATAGTAGGAAACGTCAAGTAGACAACTGTCATTGTCTCGACTGTCGTAGTTACAACTGTCATTGTCACTTGGGCATGGTCAAGGCGGAGGGCTATAGAGGTTAGGTTGGACCGTGAGTGACGGCACTTCTGGCTGGCGACTTTCGAAGAGAGCACGGGTTCTCGTCTGGCCTCTGCCTTGAACTTGCCGTGTTTCACAATTTGCGAGACTATACCTAGTGAAGTGATTGTGATTATCTAATAAACACCTGGACAACACGTTGGAATATTTCATTTGGACTTCGAGGCATGTCTGACGTTCCGGACGGCAGACCTCCGGATCCCTCTCCGTTATATATAAGTAACCTTTATTCACAATTATACTAGTATTTACAATTGAAACTGATCCATATCTATAATAGAATACCAGTCGGAAGCGTCCCCAAGACGCTGGCTGCATTGCCACGCTGTATGGCAATGCTGATGCGCTGTGCCAGATACTCACCAGCTCTCAGGTCATGCGTCGCTTTGACCAGACGTTTAGATAATTTTTTAAAAACCCGAAGAGCCTCGGTACCCCACGGACCTAGGGTCTCGCTCGACTCCAAGGGGAGCATATTATTGTGTGTTCACATAATGCCACATCATGATCATCAAGCTGAAGGGCGACTACTAAAACGCATTTGACGTAACGCATGGCAGATTAGCTTTTTCCCGCGGTTTCGCTCACGAGATACTTGGAGAAATCATAGCCTAAAAAGCTATATTCACGCCAAGATGGCAGCGAGCGGCAGCAACGCGGCGTGCACTTTCAGAACGAAACTGGTGTCAAATAGTTTTAAGCTTTAATTACATACAAGACCAGTAACGCTTATCATCAGCGGTTCAGCTCGCTGTCATCCCGATGTGAAGTAAGCCTTACCACTCTTACAACTCAGATCTCTGAGCGCTGAATGCTATCTATGTTTAACAAACGTTAACTCGTTAAAAAAATCGCAACAGTCATTCAGAGAATTACCTACATCCTAAAACCTTTACAGCGGTACTACAAAAACCAACGTAAACACCTAGTTTAACAAGCGTTTAGCTAAACGGCGTCTAAACAGTTAGACATGGGTTTAACAAGAGTTCAAGTCTCGTTTAAACTATGTCTAAGCCATGTAAACCGTTGAAAAACGCTGTTTTGTGGTAACGCTTTTTTTAAACACGCGCTCAATAGATGTCTAACGACGGCGGTATTGCAAAAACCGCTGTTAATCTGTAACTCGTTATAATCAACAGTAGATACTAGATACCTATAGATATTCATTGAAGCTCAAAAGATGGTCTCCTATTCATCAGCATGTCAATATCCAAATACCCAAATATTTGTCACTCCGGGTACCCTTATAATCCCTAGATGTCCGAGGAAAGACCCGCAAGAGGAAATTCAATTCAGCGACCCACAAAGTGGACGATTATGCGCAGATATTTGTATCCTAGCCTCTTGTAAACCACTATTTACTTATTATTCAAATTTATCTCGAGGGATCGGCTTATTTCTCTTTGTTTTTGTGGGTTTATTTATTTTGATTTACCAGCGAATGATTCAAATCTTATAAATTACGATAACATGTTATCACAAATGTTGTAAGGAAACCTATCTTAACAATCATTCCAGAAAGTTGGACTCTAATTGTATTATCGGCAATCAAAACAGTCTCAGAATACTTTTTGCGACTACGCAACGCGTATATTTTCAAACTTTCTTTTCGACAAACACAATACAAATTTTCGGTTTATTATCACTAATTATGTCCAAATCCAACCCCGCTTGTTTACGCTACTCTCAAAGACCTGCTGATAAGACTGGTTTCACCTGGCCCGCTTTACCGAAAGTGCGATAACTTTTCTGAAAAGCTCACCCACCTAAAGCTTTGCAGATACGAAAATAAAATACAGAGAAAGAGGGAGATTGGTTATGAAATAACTTCCAGTAAATATCTACCTACCTACCTTCATCTGCCTACGTTTTGTGTAGATTACAATGTAACAAACAAGTATGGCGTATGATTCCTATTGGGTGATTAGTGATTACCCAATTGGATAATCACCCAATAGTAACTATACGTAACCATACTTGTTTGTAAGATTTGAAAGTTAATTGGCTACAAGCAAGACGAATGGCGTATAGTTCCTATTGGGTAACCACCTAATCACCCAATAGGAATTATACGCCATACATGTTTGTAACAATAGAATTTATACAAAACGTAGGCAGATGAAGGTAGGTAGGTACAGGTTAATATAGCCAATCGGCTAGGTTGAAAATGTGACGTCAAATCAAACTTCTTAGCTTCTAGAAATCACTGTAGATATAAGAATTGTGGATGGTGGACTCGCCTGCAGGTCGATTCAGATGTATTCGCAAGTGTGTGACTCATAGTATTTTCGCCGCTCATGGGCTACTCACGAATAAATTTGAAATAATTTAAATTGAACTGCTGAATTCACCAGCTGCTGTGTCAGAGACCAGGGCAAAATCAACGCAACCCTGAGATAAAAGATCCTTCTTAGGGGAGGTTCCCCCTGAAACCTCCCCTAAGAAGGATAACTGGAATTGAAAAAAATGAATTCCAGTTTCCCCCCTTATAGATCCCTCTTAAGGTGGAAAACTAGGATTTTTTTTTTTAGATTTATTTTTTACCCCTACACTTATTTAAATAGTAATCATATTTTTATAACGAACCAAATTAGAGAAAAATAATTAGAACTAGTATCATAACAAGTGTATATGACGACTTCTGTGGCGCAGCGGGCGAAGGTCCGCCTGCGACGCAGGAGGTTGCGGATCGATTCCCGCCTCGGGACAAATGTTTGTACGATCTGCAGATTTGTTCAGCGAGGTCTGGATGTTTTCTATGTATAATAAAAAAATATTTATCTATGTAGTGTATTGCATTAAGTATATCAGTTATCTAGTACCTAACACAAGCCATGCTTAGCTTGGGGCTAGATAACGCTGTGTGAATTTGCCACCATTATTTCATCATCATCATCAGCCTATATTAATCCACTGCTGGACATAGGCCTCCCCTAATGAGCGCCATAGCGCCCTGTCTTCAGCTTGCTCACCATTATTTATTTATTTATTATTTATATGAATAGAATAGAACACAAAAGCTTAAAGCAATGATTACCGTCATCTGTGTGAATTGTCCAGCATTATTTATTTATTTATTTATCTACTCGGCTCACAATGTTGGGAAATCAGACACTTTAGACACTTTAAAGCTTATTCCCCAGCGGAAATTCAACACGTGGAGTTTGTTTCCACTTTAACTTAGCGGTTACTGTGCCCGTAGCTCGTTCCGTTTAGAAGGGTGGTGTTTATTTAGTGGACAGTATTGCTGTTACCCTTGTTACCCCATTTTCACAGTCAGAGGAGTTGCTTGCGTTTGGCGTTAACGTACGCTAAAAAGTACTAGATAAACTCACTGAGCAGTACTACAAAAACCAACGTAGATAGATAGATTATAATCTTTATTGCACCATCAATACACAAAACAAATAAATAAGAACTTAATACTAACTATATAGAATGTGGCACAATCGGCCAACGTAAACACTACTGGTCCAACAAGCGTTTAGCTAAACAGTGTCTAAACAGTTAGACATGGGTTTAACAAGAGTTTAACTCTCGTTTAAACTATGTCTAAGCCGTGTCTAACAGTAAACCGTCGTAAAACGCAGTTTTGTGGTAACGATTTTGTTAAAACACGCGCTCAACAGATGTCTAACTTTTTTGTAGTAAAGCTGACTTTGTTTTTGGTGCACTCATGTATATTTAGACAAACTCAGTTTGTTTATTTCTACTAATTATAATGCTGGACAATCCACACAACATCATCTAACCCCAAGCTTATCAGAGCTTGTGTTATGGGTACTCATTTTAATTAATAATTAGTATAGAAGTCGTTTTTGCCATGTTCGTTTAATAAAATCACTGGGATTTGTTGCACTAGGAGTAGGTTTATTCAGTTTAGTGAACAAATTTCCTTTGGTTTTATTACACCAGAGTTGGAGTTTTAGTTATCTAGTTGAAAGTATTTGGCTAAATTAGTCTTTATTTGTATTAGACCAATTGAGCCAAATACTACATGCTACTTTTGTAGCGTGTAGCCTATACCCAGGTCAATTATGCAAAGCCGTGAGCAAAAACTAGTATGTTTACCTATAAGAGTGAAAAAACAAGCTCTTTAAAAATACCTATTCATTATTACTGTAAAATGATATAGAGTTTTGGTAAGTATGTGTTTTATTTTAATGATGCTGACACCTGATTAATTAAGCTACTGCAGGCAAAAAATACCTTTTTAACAGGCAGTGATAATCTGATTTTTACCACTACGTTGAAGTTTTAATAGGTTGTACTGAACCTTTATTAAAATTTAGCGAGAAACGGTAAGTAACTCTCATAATTGCGTGGAATTAATTTTCATATACTCGTATTATCAATGATTTATAATTGTTCTAAATAAAAAGTACTTATATGTATTTTTGATTTCTTTTTTTTAGATAAGAACATAAGGAGAGGGAAACAAATAGAACCTTATTTCTTAAAATGTTTGAATTCTCGACGTACCCTTGGGTATTGTAGGAATAAACGTTTGTTATTCTGACTCAGCAAATAGAAAATAACTACACCGAAAGAGAGTAAAAGGAAGAAAAGCTCGATATTTTATTGTTAAATTTTCCAAGAAAAATAATCGCAGAAAGCGATAGATATAGATAGTTACGAGTAAAAGCGCTCAAGTTTTCCAAAGTCTGTATAGAGGTAGGAAGATTCTAAACTACCATTTTCTAATGCGTTATAGGACGTCATAGTACTTTTGGGTAATTTAATAATTTTATTGTCCTTTTATCATCTTTTGATAGTTTATTACAAACTAACGGACCTTATAATTTCATGATGAAATTACACCACCGAATTCGCATTGCATCAATGGATTCTAAACTGCGTATAGATACAGAGCGGAAATATGTACACTCAATGTTCATTCAATGTTATTCTGATTAGCTACCTGGTACTCAATGTGAGCTGTTCAATCATTTAATTCGTCGTTCATTCATTCGTTCAAACCAACTAATTAGCCGAAGTGAGTCACCACAGATTAAAAGCGTCACCAAGCTAATGGCCAGGCTTTGATACTATATTCTATCTAGCTAGCCTATTATATGTAGGTACCTAATTATATATACCTACTGATTGGTTTTGGATGCATTCTGTAGCACGAATGCTTGTGCTTGCCATCCGATACTAATTTGTATTGTTTGGTGACAGTGAATGCGTTTGCAAGAAGAATTATTCTGGTGTCTATTGATTGATAGAAAACGGCTCTGTGTAGGTCGTAAATAAATGCAACTGGGTACACATAAAATTGTAGGAGTTTTATATAAGTTTCAAAGATTATTTTTAATTCTTTCTGCCGAAATAGATGACTTTGCTGCTAAAAAAACAGTGAGCAAAATCGATGTTTGCTGTCAAGAAACAAAGATTATTGAACAAGTTGAATGGCGTGATGAGTAGCAAAGTCAACAAGTTCCAAATGGTGTTAATTATCACTCCGGAACTGTGGTCCCACTGCGATGTCCCACTGGTGGGACAAAACTTTTTCGTGGTCCCACCAAACACACACTTGACCGTTCAACATATGGCTCTGGGTGCATATATATATATACACACCCTTTCAGTCACAGAGTCGCCACGAACCCCCCCCCCCCCCCCCCCCCCCGGGTTGGACGGGCTTCGTTAAGAGTAAGTTAATGTTGACTCCCCCCCGCTTCGCGGGGGTGGGAGGATGTGGACGGTCAAGTGTGTGTTTGGTGGGACCACGAAAAATTTTTCCTCGCAGTTCACGGTTCCGTCACTTGAATTATGATCAAGCTTTTTTTTTATTTCGAATGACATATAGAAAAACGTATCTTGAGGGCATATTAGCACACAAAAAATTGTTTTTGAGTTATTAACGAAAAACTTAACACCTTCTTTTGTCCATCCTATTTTGTTAATAACTATTGTATTTTTTTGTGGCCTATAAAATCCTTAATTTACATTTTTCTATACGTCATGCCGAATCGAATGTGCTATCGCACATATTTTTAGGAGCTTGATCAAGAATTAACACCATTTTGAACTTGTTGACTAGACTAATTGATAACCTATGGTCACCGCCAAAATAATTTAATAACTTATGAGCTAAACTTATTAGAGCATTACTAAGAAGGTTTCAGAAGCGTTCAACCTTCGAAATATTAACTCGCTGATAGAGGTGAAAAGTTGTACCTGTCTCACACAAGAGCTTTTCGTTTCGGGCATTCAAATGCTATTCCTAGCTCATCAGATTAATTTAGTGCTACTTGCTACGCTCGTGACTGCTACTCTCTAGTTCAGTCTCACTCTAGTCTCAAGGAAAAGAGGTAAACAAAAAAAAGTGTACTTTCCAGCCAAGTTTGCATTTTGATACCTATTGCTCGGCTAAAGTTTTCTTTTGAATGTGGTTTCGGAACTTGCTGCAAAACTGAATTAGCGTGCATTCAGAGCACATCTTTACATCTCAATGACGAACTTCAGAGCAAATGACACGCTTTTACTTTTGCGCATTGACACACTTTTCTTTGAGTACCATGTTAGCTTTGCAACTGAATGTGTATAATACGTCTATATTTTGTATTAGGTACTGGATAGGTACTTGTAAAGTCTCCTTTTAAATGACGATTTTATATTATAGAAATAACCGGTTTTCCTGCGAGAAGAAACTAATTATTAGAAAATAAAATCTATGCTGAAAACTTTCTCCCCATCATATTGCGTTGCAACGATTTTTTAACCATTTGTATAATTACTACTTTTATTATAATCTGTTGTTTTTTTTTTTAATCTTTTGTAAAGCTTGTCAAAAGCAAAACCTGCAATGGGATATTTCACAGTAAGCCTTTGAGTTTTTATGTAATATTAATTTGTTGAATTCTTTGTTGCAGATAATATCATGCTTGGAATAAAATATTTGTAAGTAATACTCTTTGATAAAGGAAATTTTGTTATAATGTGATGTTTGGGCAAAGACTCCAAAATTTCTAAACGGATCAAACTATAAAGGTTATTTTCGTAGTTCTAGACCTGGGTTAACATAGACTACTTTTATCCTGAAAAAATGCGTATAAAGACGGGGCCGCAATTAGTCCTCAATATTCCCAAATAGCCGTTCTGGTTTCATATCAAACATAAGTAATTTTGGGCACTCTAAAAACATTTTAAAATGTTTTCGCGCCTATTGGAGTATCGAACGGTCGTGAGTTCACATAAATGTAGGTCATCCGAACCTTCCAAAGGCTGGAATACTTTTTACTTCGATCTCTGTGAAGGTAGTGACCATGAAATTGAATGCTGTTTTTATTTTCATTTGGATCTAAGCCTACAGTAGACAATCTTGGCTGTGGGCATTGTAAATAAAATAATAAAATAAATAAATAATGCTGGACAATTCACACAGCTTATCTTTATCTCAGCTTATATATGTTATCTAGCCCCAAGGTAAGCAGAGCTTGTGTTATGGGTACTAGATAACTGATATACATAATAATATACGAGTACATAGATAGATATTTTTTATTATATATAGAAAACGACCAGAACACCCTGAACAAATATCTGCAGATCGTACAAATATTTGTCCCGAGGCGGGAATCGAACCCGCAACCTCCTGCGTCGCAGGCGGACCTTCGCCCACCGCGCCACAGAGGTCGTCATGGAGAGGTTGTATGTATAACGTCAATCTTTATATTGAGAACATTCTTACATCGTCGAACAGTTTTCTACGGCCTGTAATAAAAATACATACCATACGTAAATTAAAATAGTATCATATCCTTTTTGCAACTTAATTATTTGTACGTACAACATTTAATTTGTTACTCATGTTATTTCAAATTATTTCCCCAACTTTCCCTGTGAACTGACACAAATTGTAATTTCAAGTCTCTAATATCAATCAAGGAGGCTCAGGTGTAGCACTGATCGCCCCCGAGATGAGCTACTCAGAATATTGCCTGTTCATCATAATTATTGTCTTTTCCCACTTGATTAATAGTCAAGATTATCGCCAACAAAGCGTGTAGGCCAATAGCACACAATTTTCTGACTGTAAAATTCTCTATCGCCCTCTCATCCGTGAAAAAAGTCCGGGCCAGCGTATTTTTCTAGAATTAATCACTTATTTTGCATCGGTGCATGAAATCATTATAAATTTGTTCCTCCTTTACTTGCTACGACAAGCTACGAACGTAGAGGCTCTACTACAATAATTTTTTGACCAATTTAATTCAACAACCCCCCGAAAATTAATCGCTCTCCTTTCAGTCTGGTCGAACTATTTTTGACCTAAAAAAACCAATGAGAGAATTGTCATACAGCGTGGCAATGCAGCCAGCCTCTTGGGGACGCTTCCGACTGGTATAGATATATGGATCAGTTGAGGTCACGAAGCAAATACCGAGTTGAGCTACCTGTAGATTGATTGCAACAGTCTGCAGTTAGCTTAGTTGTTTCAATTGTAAATACTAGTGTAATTTTCTTTATGAATAAAGGCTTTATCCATAAAAAAATTAAAGAATTCTATAGTAACTATAATACTTCATTGTAAAAAAGGCTAAGTTTCAGAATTTACGCATTGTATGACATCTCTATTCAACCATATACAAATCATTTTCTTGGGTGTTCATGCTAAGCCGTCCGCATAATAAACAATGGAGTAACTTTACCATGAAGCATGTTCTAACTGCAGCTAATTAGCCCAGCGAGTAATTCCATACGCGAGCTAATTATGCAGTGAGGTAAGATAAAACCGTTTGATTACTGATAATCCTGTCTCGAGCGGTTTGTATGTCTATCGAAAATTTTAATTGAGTGTACCAAAAAGTTAATGTAGGTAGGTAATGTACCAAAACAAGATAATTTGATCGTTTTGTATAACTGAAAACCGAATGTGATTCCCTAAATTTAAACTGTTTTATTTTTGTTTTGTGTACAAAGACTAATCCCTCGGTAATAAAATTAATTTGATGAAACGATCTCAGCATCATTCTCTATACAATTGCGAAATAATCATCCAAATATAAGTCTATAAAGTCTATAAATGGCGGAGAAAGCGACGAACATATAAACAAGATTCGTCAAGTGTAAGTGGATTATTTTCAACTTTACTCAAAATATTTCAAAAAGTATGTAACTTACAGAAATTTCAAGTACTATTTTGAAATTTACAAACCAACACCTTTTATTTGATACCCTACTCGGTGAGGTAGCCTCCCCCCTTTTTGACCATTTTTCAAAAAGTGTTCTAGTCACTGACTTCTCTTTATTTTTCCTGTAAAATATAAATCCATCGCACATACATTTTAGGTGGATCGCGCGCAATCTTTCGAGATACGAGGAAATAGTATGAAACTCACGAAAATGTCTAAAACTATTTTGAAATGTACAAACTGATTCCTTTCATTTGATACCGCACATGATCCTGTAGGTGACTTTTAAACTTTTGACTTCACAATTTCTCCATAAAATTTTTATTTTCATTTTTCATTTATTATTCTTTAAATCTGTTCAGGCGCACGTAGTGTATTAACTATTATTATAAATTTCAAGTTATTAGCTTTGTTATTTGCTGAGATATTAAAGAGGGAAAAAGAACAGACAAAGCGAAACCGATCTCGAAACCCTAAAAAGTAAAACAGACATGCCAGAGAAACACAGAACCTCCTCCGTTTTTTCAAAGTCAGTTAATAATAATTTGTTTTTATTGAAAAAAAAGAGTAAGTTGCGCAAGCAAGCTTATTGGCTAGGCTAAGAGGCGGAATGGTATGTACCTACTTGAACTATGGTTTTAAATTTAGTGCCTAAGTGGTTTTGCTTTCAAGACACAGGGGTCACCCTATAAATTTCCAAAAAGAAGTTGTTAAGTATTTATTTGTACCCTACAAACATTTATCTTTGAGTCCTTGAAAATATCCGGCATTTTATAAAGTGATAATAAAGATTACGGATAATTAATTACTTTAACTTCGAGTTACAGGTTCTTATTATAATTACACAAGTTCGGCAGTCGCATGAATTACATGAATGTAAAGTTTGTTAGCTACGTGTTTCTAATGAATTTGAAATAAATTTTGACACTTGCTTTTTATTGCATAAGGAAGCTATACCATGTATAAGTGTTAATAAAAATTTCGAAACCATAGGTAGAATAAAATTTTACGTAAAAAACAATTAAGCTGAATAATCAGAGTATTGAATATTGGTATTTTTTATTTATTAAATTTAATAAATATAAACATTATATTTTCTGTGTTTCTGCATGTTTCGTAAGGTTTTGTTTATATTTATTATAAACTAAACCTAACTTAACCTTTTATTTGTTTATACTTATTTGTTTTTAGGATCTTTAGTACACCCTCTGCCTTTCTTAAATTCACATAAATCTTTCCATCCAAAGGTTGCCTGGAAGAGATCGCTTATAAGCGATAAGGCCGCCCAATGTACTTGTATTAAGTAATATCTCCTTGTAGTGTTATTTTTATAGTGTACAATAAAGCATTTATGTATTATATTGTATATATTAGATATAAAGAGAAATTATGCCCATGAACACAATTACAATTGAAATGATTGAGCTAACTGCAGACTGTTGCAAACAATCTACAGTTAGCTCAACTGTTCCATATCTATAATATCCATATCCAATCGGAAGCGCTGTGTGGCAATGTTTCTTACGCTTTATTTCTAAGTGAGAATTTTATTTTTTGTTATAATATATCACTAACAGCAGCGGGGCAAATGCTGCCAGCGTCGTCGTAGGGATGCTTTCGATTAGTATTGGTAAAGATCAGTTGAGCTACCTCTAGATTGTTTGCAGCACTGTGCAGTCTCAACTGTTTCAATTGTCAATACAAGTTTTAATTCTAAAGTCATTAACAACGGGATATTTACCATGATTTGAGTTTTGAGCTTTCCAATATTTCGGCACAGTTTCATGCGCCATGATCACGGAATAACTGACGGCACTGCGAGTGAGTTGTTATTGGCAGATATATCTATCTACCCTCATTTTTTGTCTTTTGCTACGAACGTTACTACTACCACCGGCTTCATTATCGAACGCAACTCGATCACGACACACAACACTAACGGTATCAGAACGCGGCCCGGTTGGTACATCACTTCTTCGGTTTTTGCACATTCTCACAACAGGATTCCAGGTTCCGGATAATTGGAAACCTTCTTCTCGGTTGAAGTTCCTGTGTTTGGTAATCTCAATGGCTTCTTGTACCAATCTTGGTATGTAATGTCGCTCTGTTGAGATTACTTGTGGATTGTGTAATTCAATCCAGTGGTTTGAACCAGACTCGAGAAGATGCTCCGCTATGGCAGACTTCTCTGTTGCCAGATTTTTTACCGCTCGTATGTGCTCCTTGACTCTGCAGGCAATAGTGCGCTTCGTTTGGCCTATATAGGAGCTTCCACAGCTGCAGTCAATCTTATACACTCCTGGTTTCTCAAGTGGGAACGTGTCTTTAGGCGTGCGCAGGTAGTGTGTCATCTTTTTCAACGGCGTGAAGATGGTTTTGAGGGAGGATTTTTGCAGGATGTTTGCAATCTTATGTCACTCCTTTTATGTAAGGTAAGAATGCTGGTTTGCGTTCCACCGTACTCCTGTGCGGCTTATGGGTGGTACCGGAACGAACTGGCAGTGATCTCACCTTATAACCATTCTTATTTAGAACATTTCTAACGTGGGCTAACTCACTCTGTAGGCTTCTCTTATCGCACAGGTCGTAAGCACGGTTTGTTAAAGATGTTACCACCGAGTTAAGCTGTCGAGGGTGGTGATGTGAGTCGGCATGCAGGTACCGGTCCGTATGTGTGGGCTTCCTATAGACCGAATGGCCTACGCTTCCATCTTCTCCGACCTGTACTAACACGTCCAGAAATGCTAAACGCCGATCGGTCTCCATTTCGTATGTGAAATTGATCTTATGATGTACTCCATTGAGGTGTGATAGTAGGAGCTCAACATCCTGTGTCCCTCTGTACCGAAATATTGGAAAGCTCAAAACTCAAATCATGGTAAATATCCCGTTGTTAATGACTTTAGTGTTAATAACCATGATGGATTTAAAAGTTTTAATTCGTTTCTACTCATAAATTGTAGTTTTCTTTGTTAATAAAAATGTACATAAGACAGTAAAACATCAAAATCTATAAATTGATGGTATAATTTACTAGGGTGTCAATTCGCCCGGCACAAAAACTAAACTAAATTAATTTGGCCTCACTAAAATGTTGCTGTAATTTTTATTCCATCGTAACAAGGGGCGGCAACATTTTTAGTACTGTCAAATTATTTTAGTTTTATACCTACTCAATTTACAACCTAATTTTTTTTTCTGGGCTATATAACTTTTTAAGCTAACCTATTTTTTTTATAGCCTTTATTTACAAAGAAAATTATAGGTAAGTACTAGTATTTAACAACCTAATTTACGTTTGTTTTAATTATAAAAACAATAAAAAAAATTGACGTTAGTTCTAGGTTAAGTGCAACAAAGAATTAACAATCATGAATATAAATTTAGAAACAACCACTCAAATGAGCTTAGGGAAATGAAATACATGATTAATGATTCAAATTGCGTCTCCATCACAGACTGACCTATTTTCATTAAGATGAATACTCACTAGATCAGTCTGAAAACCAGCGCTGTTTTGTACCTACTCGTGACGGGTAGGTGAGTCAGCACCGGCTGACACACCTACCCGTCACGAGTAGGTTAGGTAAGTGCAAATTGTGCATAACTTTTAGATTAAGTATAAGCAATAATGTGTTATTGCTAATTTACATTTGTTTTAGATATAAAAACAATAAAATTATTTGACGTTAGTTCTAGGTTAAGTGCAACAAAGAATTAACAATCATGAATATAAATTTAGAAACAACCACTCAAATGAGCTTAGGGAAATGAAATACATGATTAATGATTCAAATTGCGTCTCCGTCACAGACTGACCTATTTTCATTAAGATGAATACTCACTAGGTCAATCTGAAAACCAGCGCTGTTTTGTACCCCGGTGCTGACACACCTACCCGTCACGAGCAGGTTAGGTAGGTGCAAATTGTGCATAACTTTTATATTAAGTAGGTATAAGCAATAATGTGTTATTGCTTATACTTAATCTAAAAGTTATGCACATTAAGTTATTATCAAACATAGACAAGTAGGTAAAAAAACTACAATTAAAACTTATGAATTTTAATAGTAGTTTTTTTTACCTACTTGTCTATGTTTCATTGTATTTTGTGCTGTCCATTTGTGAACCAAATAAACCATCTATCTATCTATTTATCACTAGGGTAGGTTGAAAATGTTACACTACTTAACATTAAAGCATACAGACGGTATGGCCGCTTTTTGCATTATTACAACTTTATTTTATAAACTAGAGCAAGCATATCGTCGGGCTTGCAAACCTTTTATTTCAATTAGAACATTTACTATAGTATGGGCTGTGCATAGTTTAGAAAAACTAATGTCGTTTTCGTTTCCTTCCGATTTAGCGCCTTGCAGCGCCCCTACCGGATAGAGAGGAACTGCTCTTCTTAGTCTGACAGCAATTCAATAGTATCACACGTAGCCGATAAAAGTTTTTGAATGAGTTGATTTTGAGTTATTTATTGCATTTTGGCGGTACTAAATACTACTTAGACAATTTTGACTTGTCATCGATTTTGCCCACCATCCCCACCCATGCCCTTCCTCTGGTAAGTTACAATAGTCAGCTCTTAGAATATCCAGAAGCTGAGTTGGGGGAGTCAATTACTCTTATGCCACGACTGCTACGGCCAGTAAATAATACTGTTACGAAAATAATGAAATACTGTTACACGTGGTAATACTCAAGCGTGTACTCCCCCTTATAAATGTTCGTTATGTGTACAAAGGAGCACTCAGTAATTAATGTGAACGAAATGTGACACACAAAACGTCGCAAATGCGGCTGGCATCTAGGTACTTTCGTGTCACAAAATTTACAAATAGTGTGTCATTCTCATGTTGACATTATGATGTGCTTGGTGCTGGTTGCGTAGTTTTAGTTGGAGTCGTTTGGGTTATTTTTTTAGGGTTACGTACCTCAAAAGGACTAAAGAAATCCTTCTAGGATCACTTTGTTGTCCGTCTGACTGTCTGTCTGTCCGTCTGTTAACCCTCTTTTCTCAGGAACGCGTGGACGTATCGAGTTGAAATTAACGTCAGATACGAGGGTACATAGAGGTTACAGGCTTGAGCCTGTAACCTCTTGAAGTCGCGATATAAATAAAACTTATATGTCAACGCACTCAAAAGTTACAGTCGTTTATTTCTGAATATTTTGAAATTTCCAAGGGAATCACATGCACACAAAACCTATATACCCCGTAAACCTAGAATCATGAAATTTGGCAAGATACAAGGTCGTATAGCACAAATAAAGGAAACTATTCGAAAACCGTAAATTTGTAGTTTATTCACCAAAAAAATTACTTTTCATTCTTGCTATGGACTAAAACCTATCGGGTACTTCCCGTTGATCTAGAATTATAAAATCTGGCAAGAAGCATGGTCTTATAGGACAAATTAAGGGAAAACCCGAAAACCGTAAATTTGTAGTTTATTAATTAAAAAAAAATTGCACAAAACTAATTTCGAAAGAAGAATAATTATTCTTATTTAGAAACCGGTCACGAAAGAAAAAATATTATTCTTATTTAAAAACTGGTTTCGAATGTGGCCGAAGCGAATATAAACAGTATGAAGAAGTTATAGCATAGGTACTGGCCAATTAAAGGATTACATAAAGAAAGTATAAATTATATTTAAATGAAACAGAAAGGTGAGTGACGATAAATATTATTATGAAAACAATTAGGTAGTACAAAATAAAAGTAAAGTGAGAAATTCGCTTCGCTAAAACAAACAATTGTTTATGATAAATAAACAATTGTTTGTGATAAATAAACGATTGTTCGAAAGATACCTGACCCTGTCGCCAACAAATCACAACACAATTATTTGTTCTCGATTCTTCGGGAGGAAAGGAACAAGGAAAGAGCCGAAAATTCTTACATTCGCCTTTACTAATTGACTCTTTGCTTTCTATGATTTCGGGGCTATTATCAGGGACGAGAAATAATCAGAAGAATATTACTTTCACAGTGTTCTTTTACCAAAATCACACAGGCTGCGCTGGCTCGGCCACGTGCTACGAATGGAGGAAGATCGGGCTGCAAAACGGGCTTTTCTTGGAGCGCCGGTTGGCCGACACCAGTCGGTCGGCCCAGATACAGGTGGAAGGATGAAGTGGAGAAGGACCTTCGCTCACTTCAAATCTTCGAACCGGACTGGACGGAGGCGGCGCAGGACAGAAGCCGGTGGCGATCTATTGTGTCGGAGGCCAAGACCCACTTCGGGGTTGATGCGCCAGGATAGTGAGTGAGTGTAGTGAGTGAGTGTTCTTTTACTGTATTAGCAAAGAGTAATAAATTAGTACAGATTTTGATAAAAAACTTAACAACTCAAAATGCTTTATTTCCTTTAGTTACACTATACAGGAAACTAGTGTTTCATAATTCGTGTCTCGAACATTTATTACAACAACTATTATAGTAATAAATAATAAAACTACTAATGATGTCCTCCTAGTCGAATTTCGACTACAGCAGCCAGACTCATCAGGGACTAGCCAGATGCGCAGGACATATTATAGTGCACAAGTGTGTGCGCATACACAGGTGCACTCTCTATTCCCTCACTCTCATAATCCGGTGGGACAGACCGATACGACCGGGAAGAGGTCAAGTGCAAGACCAACTGCTTAGCGTGCTTTCCGAGGCACGAAGGTAAAACTAGGTACTTACTATTATAATAACAACGGCCAATAGTTATGCTCAGAACAAGCTGATCTTACCTAACTGAAATCTAAATCAATGCATCAAATCAGAAAATCAAATAGGTAAGTACTGTTTCACACGCATTTTTAGTGATAAATCACACGAATATAATAAACTAGCTGCGCCCCGCGGCTTCGCCCCCGTGGAAATTAATGTTTCCAACTTTATTAATTTTTTCTTTCATAAGAACCTTCTCCTGACAATAACAAACACAACAAAAAAAGAATTAGCGAAATCGGTCCAGCCATTCACGCGTGATGCCGTGACCAAGGAAAACGGGTTTCATTTTTATAATATAGATGCGAAAGATTGAATGGTTGGATGGATGTTTATTCTCTTCTCGCTAAAACTGCTAAAGGGATTGGTTCAAAATTTTATATAATGTAGATGTTGTTCTAGGCAATATCTATCTATCTATACTTATAATAAAACTGTAACTCGCTCGCACGCACTCTATTATCGATACTGAAGCCAAAACTGTAATTTTTTTCATTCGTGTCTGTCTGTCTGTCTGTCTGCCTGTTTCTTAAACGCGCATCACGCCGAAACTACTGAACCTATTGAAATGAAACTCGGAATGATACTAGGTCATACTACGAGAAAGGACATAGGATACTTTTTATCCCGGAATTCAGTAAGGTTCCCCTGGGAGAGGGGATGAAATTAAAATTCCTTTACCGCGTATCACGCCGAAACCGCTGAATGAGTTGGAATGAAACCTGGCACGATTTGAGTTCATACTACAAGAAAGGACTTGGATACATTTGATCCCGGAATTCAGTAAGGTTCCTCTGGGAAAAAGGATGAAAGTAAAATTCTTTAACTGCTTATCACGACGGAACTAATGAATGAATTCGAATGGAAATCAGCACGATTTGAGTTCATATAACAAGAAAAGATACATTTTATCCCGGAATTCAGTAAGGTTCCTGGGAGACGAGATGAAAGTAAAATTGCTTCACCGCGCATCACGCCGAAACTTCTGAATGAGTTGGAATGAAACCTGGCACGATTGGAGTTCATACTACAAGAAAGGACTAGGATACATTTCATCCCGGAAACCAGTAAGGTTCCTCTAGGAGAAGGGATGAAAGTAAAATTCTTTAACTGCTCATCACGACGGAACTACTAAATGAATTCGAATGGAAGTCAGCACGATTTGAGTTCATATAACAAGAAAAGATACATTTTATCCCGGAATTCAGTAAGGTTCCCCTGGGAGCGGAGATGAAAGTAAAATTGCTTCACCGCGCATCACGCCGAAACTTCTGAATGAGTTGGAATGAAACCTGGCACGATTTGATTTCATGCTACAAAAAAGGACATGGGATACATTTATCCCGAAATTCAGTAAGGTTCCCCTGGGAGGGAGGATGAAACTTAAATTCTTTAGCCGCTCATCACGACGGAACTACTGAATGAATTCGAATGAAAGTCGGCACGATTAGAGTTCATATTACGAGGAAAGATACATTTTATCCCGGAATTCAGTAAGGTTCCCCTAGGAGAGGGCATAAAAGTAAAATTCCTTCACCGCGCATCACGCCGAAACTGCTGAATGAGTTGGAATGAAACCTGGCACGTTTTGAGTTCATACAACAAGAAAGGTAGGATACATTTTATCCGGGAATTAAGTAAGGTTCCCCTGGTAGAAGGGATGAAAGTAAAATTCCTTCACCGCGCTTCACGACGGAACTACTGACTGAATTCGAATGGAACTCGGCACGATTTGAGTTCGTACTACGAGGAAAGATACATTTTATCCCGGAATTCATTAAGGTTCCCCTGGGAGAGGGGATGAAAGTAAAATTCCTTCACCATGCATCACGTCGAAACTGCTGAATAATTGGAATGAGGCTTGACACGATTTGAGTTCATACTACAAGGAAGGAAATGGGATGCATTTTATCCCGGAATTCAGCAAGGTTTCCCTGGGAGGGATGATGAAAGTAAAAATGTGTACTTAGTTGTAATTCATTAGCGCGTCGTCCGATTCATGCATTCTTTTATATAGAAACAGTGTTGCAAGATCGAATTTGACAAAATCAGCTGAAAATCAGTAGATTGATAAATAATCTGTAGATTGAAGAAAAAATCAGTAGTTAAAGGGCAGGTAAGTTCCAATCTTAAGTTCCAATCCATTTTTTTTTACAAAACATTCCCATTAGTTAGGTTCCCTTCTACCCAATGCCTATTTCAGGCAAAGTTAAATATGCAAATGGTCCATGCAATCTTCATCAACATCATATTTGGTGGTACCTATAGCTGGTAAACTGTACCACCGAAGTTTGGTTGGGGTAAGTGGTCCAATTAAACTAACTGGACCACAGAAACATATTTTTTACTATGGTTTATCATCAAGTGTACATAAAAATTGTGGTGATCCAGTCAAATGGATCAGGAGCCCAATGCAATACAATTGCTTCACTATGACAATGGAATCGTCGCAGAATCATCACGTAGAATCCTAAGATTTATAAAACTCCAGGTAGTGCGTGCGAGATTAATAGTTTCAAACTTGACACTTTGACACGCGTCTCTCCATCTGCATTCATCATAATTTCTTTCATTTAAGGTGGAATACTAAAACGTGTCATTCTGTGACGATACCACTGTCATAGTGAAACGATTAGTTTAGCAGAATAGGGTCCCAGCTGACCGGAACTATGAAGTAGTAAGAAGTGAAACGTAAGACACTTCTTGACACTGACGCTGGCCGAGTCGTAGCTTAAAGTCGTGTAGATAAGGAATGGGATTGTAAAAGACGACATTCTATCCCCCATAGATTTATAGTACATTTATACGCAACTAGGTACCCAAATATAGATACTTTTACATATTAAAAGTGTAACAGGTCCAATTCTACGCATCGAAGTTTTTTTCACGGCGGCGTTTCATATTATGAGAGAAACTGTGATTAAATGTGAACTTAGTTAGTCGGCAGGTATGGCAATCGCGAACGAAGTTGCGGGTATAGCTAGTAGCATTATAAAATTGGCATTGCCAGTGCGCGCAAGGACGCAGTACAGGCGCGACACGAACCGCACCCACCCAAATGAAAACCCATGCTAGGGGATGAAGTGTTGGTGTTCTTCCAACACAAACTAGATTCGTAGTTAACCCGCTTACATTCATAATTAACATAATATTGCTTAGGGATGCGAAACCACGTACAGAAGTAAAAAAGAATTTTCGTTTTCACAGTGGTTGTTCGTTTTTCCATTTGACGAAATGATGGCAAAACGCTATAATTCTTTAGATAAGAGTTATTTCATGATTGAAAAATCGCCCAGAAATAAATACTAAATTCGTTCGTCGCTAAGCGTTCAGGTAATCACTAAAAACACATCTGAAAAGGTTCTATTTCCGTGAGGGGCTTGCAGGAAATTGGAAAGCCTATTTCAATTGTTCCGGGGAAGGGGGTGTCACCAGTTTCCGAGTCTGAGTAGACTGTTCTAATTCCAACATTGACGCGGGCGACATTACGCTTTCAGGAACTTTGGCTTTCATAAATATTTGGTTTGGTTAATCAAGTGAAAAGTTACTCGAGGAATCGGAGAAAAGGAATTTAGAGATAATGGTTGGGTGTTTTACCTGGCCCCAAGATATTTTGAAGAAGAATTTTAGGGTCGTGTTCTTATAAAGGGCATAAACCAGAAACCTAAACAAAACTCGGCAAGTTTTAGATTTTGAGGTGCTAGATTTTTTGCTTCTGTAGATATATTAGCTCTATCTTTTATCTGTATAATATTGTAGCCGGAAAAATATTTAAGTGTTACCTATATCGGATAAGAGCTATATTTTATTTCAACATATTCATGTCTACATACCTGTGCCAAAGTTCTACATGGTCCATTTTTGCAACTAAGTTCTCGTAACCAGCGACGGAATAGTATTTTTTGCAAGAAACACCATCAAAGCCCTTGGGCGATGCTAATTTTGGACTACACTACTAAGATCCCAAATCAACAAAGACATTTACAATCCTTAGACTTTCATCTTTAGGTAGTTAGTTGATGAATAAGAGTGTATGAATTCATAGGAATAGGGGTATTTTCTACAATACAAATGTGTATACATAGTATATTCGAGTACTCAGTTATGAGTACCTAACTTAGCTAAATTGATTGATGGCTACTGAATCATGTTGGTAATTCTGTCAGACTAGACGATCGCCTCGCGGTTTCACCCGCGTAGTTCCCGTTCCCGTGGGAATTCCGGGATAAAATATAGCCTATGTCACTCCCTGAAAAGTAAGCTTCCTAACGGTGAAAGAATTTTTCAAATCGGTCCAGTAGTTTCGGAGCCTATTCAATTCATACAAACAAACAAACAAACAAAAAATCAAACCTTTCCTCTTTATAATATTATAGTATAGACAATATCTAAACTAGACACACACCTAAATCAATTGTCATTGGTCTACATCAAGTCACAAACTTGGCGTGGTAGTTAACGGAATACCTCAACGATAGTGATTTATTCATCTTGTCGTGAAATTGATACTTAACTATACAAATTTGGTGCATTAATAAACCAAAACCGCGATCGACGATAATTCTATTAAGTCGTCAGCGGGTGTATCTCGTAGAGTCTCGTCTCCGTGCTATAAAATCAATATAAGGCTTGGCGCAAACGGACCACCGACTACAGCCACCTGTGGCGAGCGACAAGCTGTTTACACGCATTTTCATACATTTTGTACGACCTCGCCGCACACACGTCGCCGGCGGCGGCGGCCACTCGTTACAGCAGTGTCCGTGACTTGCCATTTGACGCCGCTGCACGCAAGACGACAACTCTTGCCACTGTCGCGCTGGGCTGTCCCCGCCCACCCTCACTCAGCTTAAGGGAGAGTGGGGGAAACGCGAACGCGGGGTAATCCCGAATCCAATGGTTCTAATGTGTTAGAAAGAGGTAGCCATATTTTACTTGCCACCATTTCAGACATCACGTCACTACTAGTGCCAGTCAACAACACGGGAGACGCGGACGCACAAACTTGTCAAGGTATGCATTTTTCAATATTTCGCATGTTTTTGATTTTTTTGGTAAATTCAAGTTGGTGTTATTTTATTTCTATCAACAATAGTAATTTAACTTTTACACAGTGGAATACTCACTTATTAATCACCTAAATGACAATAACGCAATCGCGGAAAAAATATAACCTAATTTTATTTTGTTCGTGTTATTGTTTTCGATCCTACGGGGTAAACGCGAACACTTCATGTCGGGCAATCTCGACTGTTCGGCATTACCCACCTTCCCTTTTGTTGGTTCCCCTTTCATCCTTTTTATATTATTTTTCAGATGCCTGGTAATTACATAAGGAAGACCAAACAAAAGTACAATCTTGAAGATCTCAAAAAGGCTATCGATGATGTTAAAATCGAAAAACTCAGCATCGGCAGAGCAGCAGAAACTTGTAGTGTTCCAAAAACAACCATTTTTGACCACCTAAAGAAAACAGTGATAACAGTAAGAATTGGGCTCACGAGAATTATACTGACGGACAGTCAACATCGTTGGGTTATAAATGTGATAACTGTCGTTATTAATGTTAGTACGTAATTACCCCACGGGGTGTTTGTGTTTACCCGACTAATGGCGGGTAAAGCCGAACACTAAGGGTTTTGTTTTTTTTCTTCATATTCTTACAGTTTGTTAATAATATTAATTTTGATAAGAGAATTCGTTAGACAGATAAGCAAACTTTATAATTAACCAATAAAGAAAACTCTGTGATCAAATTCCTCTGTTTTATTGAAGTTTTCGTATTTCAAATTAAAGTGTTCGTATTTCCCCACTTTCCCCTAACCGCTAGATGCGTAGGACACGCATCGCACGCACGCATAAAATGTGGTGGCTTCCGACAACCGGTGGCAGTCGCGCGCTTCCGCAACTGCTGCAAATGCCACTGGTGGCTGTGGTCCGTTTGCGCCAAGCCTAAATTGTTTCCATCGATGCCCAAAACCAATTATATTATCAATCGTTTCGACGCAAAAAAGTAACGATCGTCCAAACATTCGCCTTTAAAATATTAATAGCGTTATAGCCATTTAGTTCTAGAAGACGCATGTTAGAAACACCCTTGAAGAACCAGACGCATATAAATAAGGCCCCTTAGAGAAGACGTGCGCATTAAATATGTACCGAAACGCTTACCAATTCCAGAGTACCTATCGACGAACGAAGGATGGACGAGTATTTACCAAGTTATTTATCTTTATTTACGGTCTTCTCATGACCGCTACAGGCTAATCGAAGCGATCAGGTGAAAACACGGGTAAATGACGTGATAAATACCAGGTGGTAATTTATACTAAAGGGGTGGATTACGTCCTCATTTGACAACGAACTTTGCAGGTGCTCTTTTCACAATACAATACAATACAAATACACTTTATTGAACACCAAGAAAATACAAAAATAAAATATAGGAAAAGAGAGATACAGAGTTGTACAATGGGCGGCCTTATCGCTAAGAGCTCTTCCAGACAACCTTGGGATGTACAAGAAGCAGTTGTGCTTGTAAAGACGGTGGTGTATTACTTAAATATACAGTACATACATATAATACATAATATAAAATATAATATTAATATACTATAATAATGATACCACGATTTTCACGTACGTGGCCTTTCTCTGGAAACGTTTAAAACTTATTTCTATCACATGGAAACAGATCTTGAGAATAAACAGTAGCCTCTTTTGTTATTCAGGGTCAAGAAACGATAAAGATACATATCTAAAGATTGTTTAATATCACACAATTCTAATAATTACTATCAAATAATAGAAACAGATAAGAACTAGTATTTACAATTGAGATAATTCAGCTAACTGCAGATCATTGAAAGCAATCTACAGGTAGCTCAACTGATCCATATCAATACCAGTCGGAAGCGTCCCCAAGACGCTGGCTGCATTGCCTCGCTGTATGGCAATGCTGATGCGCTGTGCCAGATACTCACCAGCACTCGCATCACGCGTCGCTTCGACCAGACGCTCAGATATTTTTTTTTCAAACCCGGAGAGCTTCGGTAGCCCACGGAGGGTCTCGACTCCAAGATGAGCAAATACGTAGGGTCGGTCGAGACCTGCACATTTGCGCCTTTTGAGATCTTCAGCCAAATCTGCCGTCGCACCAGCCCTCACGGATGTCCTCGAAAGATAGGCTGAAGGGCTCAAGTAATAATAAAAAAACACTCAGGCTGACAACAGATATTTGAAAATCATAAATATTTGTTCTGCAGCACACTGTGCTCTCCGGCCAGGTGGGATGACGATCTGCGAAAGACTGCAGGTAGATGCTGGATGCGGCAAGCTGAAGACAGGGCGCTATGGCGTTCATTAGGGGAGGCCTATATCCAGCAGTGGACTAATATAGGCTGATGATGATGATGATGATGATGACACTGTGCTACAGAGATCTTCTCGTCAGATACCATATGTGTACTCTATACCTACATGCTGATCATCGACGTAAGTAAAATTCGGGAGATTGGGTACCATCTTCATAAGTTTAAAGTAAAGTAAAGTAGTATCGTTTATTGCATGAAATACATTCATGTTGGTACAGGAACGGGTGTTTTTATTGGAACGCTCAAACTAGGTCCGACCGTAGAACGGCGGCGCCACCGGCGTTCGCATTTAGCATGCGTATTGTTGTCTAGGTCGTACTTCGGGCTAGGTACATCTTTACATCTTTGTTGTTCCTCAACCTCAACAGCCTTTAATGGTTCACTGTTGGACGCAGAAATCCCCCTGATAAGCGCCTCGTTGGCTTTTATCTCATGGGGGTAATGCCCATAAACCCCATGCTGGGCATGCGGGTTGGGGTTCGCAGTTCGGTGGTAGAATTGTTCTGCAGGGGGCGCTGCTGCTCGCCCCCGGTAGATATCCCTTAGTCGCCTCTTACGACACCCGCGGGAAGAGTTGGGTGGTGCAAATTCTAAGCCGGCACCACACATCCTTTGTTGTTCAATAGGTAGGAATTTTGAAAAGATTGGGAATAGCGTGTCTTTGCATTTAGTTGTAACACAACACAGGCCATTTGTTGAGTTAGCGCTGGGAGAACGTACCATATCTACAGAATTTACTTATATCTACGATGTTGATGTTGATTCTTCACAGTCGTTACTTTCGCTTACCGTACCGTAATAACAAGATGTCCTAAACTTTACGTTCCTTCCTCTAAGCGTAAACTTTATGTAGTTTATTAAGTGCTGTTCCGTTGGAGATAACAGAGTTAACAAGGTTTTGAAAGCATACGTAGGATAAAAAAACTGTTGGCCTCGTTCTCATTTGAAATTTGATGAGAATTTCATTATGCTGACTTTATGTGAAAATTCGAATACGAATATCAGATTCTCGGAAACTTCAATCAGGCTAAATATGGACATGGTTTTATTTTGTTCCTGGATCTGAATTGATGAGATATCATACAAGACAAAATTAAAAATTTTAAAAACCCGCCGACGTTTATTGGCTGAACAGATTTTCATGAAACATGGCTAAGAACACTCGGGATAAAATTATCTATGACACAAAAAAAACTAAACGAAAATCGATTCATCCGTTTGGGAGCTACGATACCACAGACAGACACGTTAAACTTATAACACCCCTCTCTTTTTGCGTCGGGGGTTAAAAATATAAACTCAACTGATAATGCGCAGCAGGTCGGTAGGTAAATTGAAATTTATACTCCAGCCAAATTAGATGTAAAGTGACTTTGTTACCGTGCAGGTACTTTTATAAGCAAATCATATTCCCAGTAGATTTAAGATATTTCCTTCAATAAATATTGCTGACAATTATATCTAATACTCGACGCCAAACATAAGAATTATAGTTTTTTGTGGCTTGTTTACAAACATTTTACATATAACTCATATAACTTGGCTGGACACTTATTTTCTGAAATATAGGTTCTTACACTCATGAAATAATTCCATCACGAAATAAAATTAAACCGGCCAAGTGCGAATCGACCCGCACACGGAGGGTTCCGTACCATCGTACATAACTATTTCGCAAATAGAACCGACAAAATTAAAAAATTTAAAAACCCGCCGACGTTTATTGGCTGAACAGATTTTCATGAAACATGGCTAAGAACACTCGGGATAAAATTATCAATGACACAAAAAATACTAAACGAAAATCGGTTCATCCGTTTGGGAGCTACGATACCACAGACAGATACACAGATTATACACAGACAGATACGTCAAACTTATAACACCCCTCTTTTTTTGCGTCGGGGGTTAAAAATTAATCGAATTAAAACAAAAAGCGAACTTGAAGCGGTCCAAGTACTGACCGCGCCCACCATTGCTTTACTTTGGTGATCGATACTCAACTTGGTGGGGACTGTGGACCCCTTAATTATTAAACTTATTTTATTATTATTATATTTCACTTATGTAAATACAAGTTATACATAACCTGCCCAAAATTTCAACTGTCTACTTATTACGGTTTAAGTTATACGGTCTTGACAAAAGTAGAACAAAAATCTAGCTTTTTGTAAAGTTGTTCCTTTTTGTTGTAGCGCCAAGAGAAATACACATTCTAAAAATTTCAAGTAAATATTTTAACTGTTTACCTGTTACGGTTCATGAGAATTTCGTATGTACTTGATCAAACAAACAAAATATCGAACACCATCGGCGTCGTCTGTCAAAATCATTACCTATGCCATCTGCGCCCCGTGCGTACGCCGTAAGTCCCTTGCATTCGGACCGCAATAAAACTCGATTTGGGCCTGGCGGGGTGAGGTCAAGTGGGAGGCGAAGTGTGTCCATTCTACACGTTAGTATTATTATGTATGTGCTAATAGTTAGCAAAATTATTCCCTACTAACTGAATGTAATAGAAGTATCGTGTCACTGATAAAGCAAATAAAACGCCAACCGCGTTTCCCTTTTACATTTCAAAACTCGACAAATGCTAACAAATCAAATAAGGAAAGACTACAACTGAAAGTGCCAACTTTTTTGCGACAAACCCTAGAAGGGCAAGTAGAAAATGAGATGTAATCTTGGCCCTGTAATTATGCCCAGTAGGCCCTACAATTAGGAGCGGGTTTACAGCGTACTTTGTTAGTCAACACCCACTTCGAAAACGGAGACACTTTGTGATAGGCAACTTGACCGTCGGAACTTGAAATCAGTTTTCAGAGCTCCATGGTTTCTTGTTACTGGTAGCTTGTCAATATTCGACGGAGAGACGACGGATATGGTGAGACGAGACAGAGTAAAGTATCATTGAAAGAGAGAGAGTTCTGGTGGGAAGCAATAGTGTTATTATTTCTGTGTATTTATTTCTGTATGTACATAACAATTAATTTTTTTTTTTAAGGAAATAGCCTTTATTCACAAAGGAAATTATACTAGTATTTACAATTGAAACAATTGAGCTAACTGCAGACTGTTGCAAACAGTCTACAGGTATTTTTTAATTAATTTTTATGGTGTGACATCTGATTTATTTTTACTATTCATATTATGATTTGATTTTATAAGTGATATTTTGATGTTTTAATAATTTATTATATAGGTTAATATTCCAACACAAATTTATTTGTTTGAGAAAAATAAACTGAAAGTGAAATTGTTAGTTGAAGTTAATTACAAATGAAAGTAGTTTTCATATTGAATTAAGAAACTTGACAAAACGCTATAATAGCAACAAAGAGTTTTTGGAAAATGATTACAGTCAGTTAAAGGTCAAATCCCCAAAATTACCTGACGTCTTCGTTGAATCAACTTAAAGCAATAGATTTACAAGAACCTTAGATTTTAAGCATATACTTGTACATTGACTATTGCCCCTCTACAGCAAAATTGTATTTAGTGTATTTTGAACGTGTCATCATTTAATTTGAGTAACATTATGTATGATGTTTGATGATTGTATGATGTATGAAAATACAATAAACGATCGGAATCTGAATCTGTGAAATAAAAAAACGACAGGTTTTTTACGTTAGTTGTTAACGCTTACACAATAAATTCCTTTGAAAGGAATTAAAAATTCGCTGCTATGTCGACAGTTCCCTTAAAATGCGATCTAAGATCATTTTTGCCTTCTTCAATATTCATATACCTATTCTTTGCTATAGAAAGCTTGATAGGTAAATATTCAGCAGTGAATCAAAAATAAATAAAGTGTTTCCTTTTTATTCAACAGAAGTTTTACAAAGCTCATAATAAACTAACCTCCTTAGGCAACTAACCTACTTAAAACTGAGATAGGTAAGCGGAAGTTTTCACATAATTTTCTTTTTTCATTTATTTTCTTTGTTCACAGATGCTGTTAGACAATACTCTCGAGGAAGGGGAATCTACTGGTGATATTTTAAGAAATATTGTAAGTACCTACTTGATTTTTTCTTGAATATTATTGAATGAATGAATGAACACATTAATTACTATCAATGTTCCCTGTGCTTCATAAGCTATGAAGATGTCCATTTTAACTGAAGTAAAATATCTAAATATCGACAAAAAAATGAACCCAACTATTCCATACAGGTATCAGTATTCTAAGGGTATTATTACGGTATAAATACGGTATTAAATAAAGAATAAATCGATCAAAAATTGGATTTCCGTCGTTTCGTAACACAAAATTTACAAAAAAAAAATTAAACTCGTTGCGTGGATGTTATAAAATCTCTTCTATGATTATTCTTAGATACAGCATCAGTCAGATATGTAGGTTAGGTAGGTAGCAAAACAACCAACAATCGAGATTTGTACAGCATACCGTTTTACGTAATACATAAACCATGATAAAGCAACGCCCTGAATTGTAGAGAGATTGTAGGTTGCTATTACTTTGTGGGTCCCAGTTACAATAAAACTCGCCTACGAAATGACTTGCGTTTTACTATAAGCCGGATCAGATGGAAGATTTCCTACTTTACTGTATTTGGTCCTACATTGTAGAACCTACACGAATTGCATTGACTTGTCTCTTATTTAAAAACTACATTTAAAAAGAAAGAACAAAACGAACGTAAGCAAATGTGTTTTTTATTCTAGGCCAGATTTTAGAAATCCCTGTATTTAAATAGTGTGAATGCTTGCGTGAAAATTTTATGAGATATTGTGCTTAACTTACTAAAAGTCTAGCCGAATGCGAAAATAAGGACCTACTATAAACCAAACTGCAAAATAAAAAAATAAAAAATCTTCTAATGACAGGTACAGTACCGAAACTTAATAGGTTTCACACAGAATTTGCTTATACTATCATTAGCATATTCGTTTACAAATATTATAAATATTTTTGACATACATATCGTAACTAAACCACCACAGTCTCTTACTCTAGTTAACTTACTATAGCAGTCATTAGCTCTACATTTGCATAAAATTCAATTAACGAGTACTTAGTGCAAAATCGTTTAGTAAAGTTTTGCTTGCAGAGAACAAACGAAGTAGGTTGAGTTAATTGCTAAGGCTTGCTGCTTTCTACTTAAGTTTGGTACACATAGGTAATTTGAAATTTTACAACCTCTTTAATAAAAATCTGTCAACTTTGTACAACAACTACTGGTCGTTTATTTACTTATTTTGACATTGAACATCGAATGAGAAACACACTGCTTATGCTTCGTCCACGCATTTATTTTCTTTGACTTTATGAAACAATGTAATATTTCATAGACTTTATTTCCTTTTAAAATTGTGATGCTAATCTGTAGATTTGAAAAATATTGGGACAATTGAGAGCTTAGATATTTATCTTAGTTAGCTTCTCTAGTTTAACTTTATGTAACATATGTACATAATAATATTGTTTATGCTATGTTTATGCTATGAATAAAGATTTGTTTCTTTCTTTCTTTATCGAGCTGACAGATTACGTATCTATGAAACATTGCATTCTTTAATTCAGTCAAAGAACGAAATGCGTGGACGCATTATAGCTATTCGTCTCAAGAGGGCGCATTACGCGCCATTTTGTGAAAAGGATACGCATAGGATTTCACGTTCGTAGGAGCGGGACAGAGCACACGTTTTTGGAACGGCGTAAGCGGAAAAAACTGTATTTTCTATATACCGCAGGTTCCCTGAGATCTCGACCAAATTAAGTGCAAAACAGTGCACTTACATGATTTCTTTTTATCGTATTTTTTTCTCGCAATCGTCTTTTCCAATTAAGGACCGAAGAAAATATATTGAATTTTATGTAATTCGAGTTTTTTACCGCGGGGATCCCGTGAGCACTAAGATTTAGGCCTAGTTTGACAATCAAAAGCAAGTTCGCCCCGTAAACCTGGGAGATTTTCTTATATACATACATAATTTCAAATAGGCAATAGTACAATTGTACGTGATGTTTCTTATAACGACAAGGCACGTTACGTAAACTAAGAAGACAAGAAATGTCTTGTCTGCTTATTTTACATAATAAAATCTACTTGTCCCTTTAGGCAAGTCTTTTATTACCCCGCTGTACAGGCTGCAAAGAACTAGTGCGGGGAACAGGCAGTTTCCGATTCGTCTACGATCTGACTATATTAAGTCAAAGTAAAATCTAAATTTGGTTTGACAAATTGTAGGTTCTTATCTACTAATTCTATGAAATTAATAAACTTAATGTTTTAATAAGTCAGACACACCAGACTTATTGTTATTTTCAGTAATTCCAGAAAGTTTGCCTCATTCTTTTTAAATCAAAAGCAAAATTTGAACTTGAAAAAGAGAAACTTTTACTTGGCATCGAAATCCATAATAGGTACTTGATTGTGACTCCACTCCGGGAAAGTTCATTATACCTAAACACAATCAGCAAACCATTATGGGTATTTACGGGAACGTTGAAAGATGGAGCAGCTATTAAAATAATATACAATCTTGAAATTGTTTTACATTGTCAGTTTGCTCTTCGTAAACGGTTGTATTGTTATAAGTCGTAATACCTACACATAAAACTTGTTGGAACGTTATTGTGCTATAAACTTGACGTTTACGAGTTGTTGAGTCTAGTTGAGGATGATGTTATGTTGTTTCAATCAAATCATGTCTATGTAAACAACAATACATGACGTCATATCACTAGCTAGCTTCTATTAAATTTTTTTCATCATCGCCATAGTACTTTCATTATATGAGTCCACAATAATCAGGAGATTTTTGTGGACTCATGCGATGTTGAAAATCAGGCTAAGATAGGTTTCCTATCCTCTCATTTTCATTAACGAGCGCAAAGTAATTTTGTATTTTTATCGGTACAAATTCATGAATTAAAAGGTAAGCTTAAAGGTTCACTTGAATTCATAAATTATACTTAGCTGCTCCTAATATTGAAATCAAATCTTTTATAATGACTTTTCAAGTTACAATAACATCCAACAAATTCATTTCGAAACGAAAAACAATAAAATCAGAAACAAAGGACAACGTAGATACTCGAACTCCTTTGTTTTTGCTTGTTAATATTGCAAAGCTTATGTCTACGCGATATTTATAAAATAATATCCCGGAATCAAGTTATCTTCGTATGATTTGTTCAATTAGTGATTGATTTGCTAAAGGAGGCAAAGAACGAATCACCTCCTGTCCCGTTTTTGTAAAAATATATAGGTAGGTATAAAAAATCTTAACGTTGATGACATAATCTGAAAAATCCCCACAAAATGATCAAAGAAAAGTTAATCTGATTTCTTTATGGATCGTCTCTTTTTTACTTAATTACTGAGAATTTTACCCCTCAGTACTTAAACCGACTTCAAAAAGAGGAAGTTATTCAACGCTCCCTGTGATTCAAAGAGTCTCTTCCCTGCGATAATTATCTTTCTTTTAATTTGAATAAGATTAATTCGTCTCATTGATTCCATCCCTTGGTAAAACAAGGTAAAACAATTGCTCACGAAAGCTACAAAAGTACTACCGAGGTTATTTTTGCAAACGAAATAAGGTTGTTTTTTTTTCACCCTGATGAAGTCCCTCGTTAAGGGATGAAACGTTGGTGTTCTTCCAACACAAAATAGGTTCGTAGTTAACCCGCTTACATTCATAATGAAATAAGGTTGATTGAAGAAATGTGCAAATTGTGCATATTTACGAACTTACTCCCAAATTTTGTATCATCATTTTAAACATGTTATATTTTTTGAAGATTAAAAGCCCGTAATACTACACGCATAAAACTTGATGGAACAATAACGAGCAAAAAATATATATTATCTGGAATTTCTCATTTACCCATATAACCTTTTATTTCAGGTATTTTCAAATTATGCGAACAATTTCATCAATACGCAACATCGCTTCGACATTTATATCAAAAACATTCAATAGGTACATTCAGAAAGCAAATATGCTATCAGTACGCTGAAATATTTTACAATGGGAAGCTCGATATTAAATCCTTTGCCAGTTATATTGCACGGTATTTTAAATATTCAAATATATTTATTGTGCGATTGTTAAGTATTACATTTAATCAGCTTAGCGTGAAAATGTATTGCAAATTTATTTTAGAAAACGGAGTAAATAGATTACACTCTGAAGAACTCCCTCGTAACGGAATTAAACGTTGGTGTTCTTCCAACACTAATAAGGTTCGTAGTTAACCCGCTTACGTACGTAATAAATTCGTTAAACTACGATAGTTTAGAAATTACTTACAGCAGATTAGATTTCGCCAGCGGCTTTGTTAAATATACAGGGTGGATTTTTTCCACGGGTCAGTAAGGAGAGGTACCCTAACCGGTATAGATACAGGAAAATGGTCTGAGAAGATTTTCCATAATTTTAAAGAAATTTTCATCCCCATTTACAAATTTAAAAAAGTTCAACTAACAAGAAAATGGGCATTTACACATTTTTTGATGGCAATCGATCCTCTTTCCGATCAAAACACCTATATCGCAAAAAACTTCCATTGGTATCTACATTTTGTAGGCAATCATCGCCGCTTCCAAAAAATATGAAAATCCACCTATATAAGTATTATTATTAGTAGTCAAATTTATCCCACTGCTGGGCAAAGGCCTCTATATAAGTATAAAAAATAAAAATTATATAGGTGTCATATTTAGGAATTTTACATTCAAATAAACTTATAGTACGCTCAGCTTACCAAACATCCATCCATCCAAACCTCTGTATTAATAATATCAGTGTAAATAAAGAACCTTGTGTTGTGACTATAGCTGCCTATAGCCGCCATTATTTTGTCTACTAAAAAGATAAGGAATTGTTTATGTAGCTCTTTCATAATTTCCATGATAAACTCCTGGTCAAATTTCAAACCCTTGTTAAACTCAGAAAAACAATAAATGCGGAATCATTATTTTATCAGAAAATATTCCATCAATCAATTTGTGAAAATAAACAAAAGGCGATATTGAAGAATGGGATATTTTTTTCAAGTGGTTTTATTTAGATTTTTGGAATATACAAGGAGGTTCCAGGTTAAAGACGTTTCACACTAAGCGCTGTGATTTTGGTATTAAGGCGCTTATCCGACTCAAATCAGCGCCACCACCTATTTATTAAGGAATTTTCAAAAATCGATTTTGCAGTTTGTGATACCTATCATGAGCCTATTTTTAATGCCTCTATAGAAGTTTTATTTTGTAGTGTAGGCAGAGATGCGATGTTGCTCTTTAAGCTGAGGAAAAAGAGCAACTTAAAGTGCCACTATAACAAATCTTTTTCATTATTTTGAACCACCGCGGTGGTTCAAAATAATGAAAAAGATTTGGTTTTCTGCGTGCTGTTGAGTCCTTTTACGGTGCACCGTAAAAGGACTCAACAGCACGCAGAAAACCATGTGACATCTGCAAACTTACAACTCAATAGTAATATTCAGGCTAAATAGTAATATTCAAAATATATTAAAGTAATATTCAAGCAAAATAGAAAGGCTGGTCATGTTAGACGGAGTTTGGTAATAGCATGGATAGTCATTTTACGGTATAATCTGGTCCCAAAGTTAGCATTAGTATGTAATTTCAGCGAGAGAATGATGCGTGTAGTAAATAAAAATACTGTACTGAGGCTCAATTCGAGTTTCTGCTAAGCAATCGCTTCACTATGCCATCGTTGACGACCTCGGTGGCGCGGCGGGCGAAGGTCCGCCTGCGGCGCGCGAGGTTGCGGATTCGATTCCCGCCTTGGGACAAATGTTTGTACGATCTACAAATATTTGTTCCGGGTGTTCTGATCGTTTCTATGTATAATAAAGAAAAATCTACCTATCTATGTAATGTATGTATTATATTATGTATATCAGTCATCTAGTACCCATAACACAAGCTCTGCTTAGCTTGGGGCTAGATGATGCTGTGTGGATTGTCCAGCATTATTTTATATTTTATTTTTATCGTCGCAGAATCGTCACATAGAATCCTCAGATGAAAAAAACTCCAGATAGTGCGGTGCTGTTTGCACGGAAGAATTGATGGAATAGTTTTAACCTTGCCACTTTTGACGTCCTTGGATCTGTAGTTTCTTTCATCTACGGTATAAAACCAAATCGTATAATTCTGTGACGCCACCATTGTCATAATGAAGCGATTAGTTTGCCACCATTGTCATAATGAAGCGATTAGTTTATCAGCATAAGACCCTTAGTCGCCAACAAAAATGAAAACGTCTTCAAGCCGGAAATAATTTTTCGTATACCTCAGAAGCACGCATACTTGTCATGCAAATGAAGACCGCCTCGTTGGTCTAGCGGCTTGTTCAACCGCTGTTTGTGAGGTCCTTGGTTCAAATCCCGGGTCGGGTCAAAAGTTGTTATTGGGGTTTTTCTAGCAAGAAAAATTCATTGACGCGTTTCTGAAAAAAGGGCGTTGACAGATGGACAGACAGATATACAGATGGAGAACAAAGTGAGGGACCCTTATAGGATCACTTTGTTGTCCGTTTGTCTTTTCCTTTTTGACGTACGGAGCCTTAAGAACAAAAAAATCAATATCAAAAACAAAAACTAATGTAATTACGCAACCTGGACCTGGAACCCGTCCCGGGGTTACTTAATTATGAACGCCACTGTACTACAAGTATAAACGTAGCTTGCGCGGCCAGTGAGATGGTGTCTTTACGTGAGCAACTCCTTACCACTAGTGGAAGCATAGTTTACAGTTCAATAACTGCATCGGCAGTTGAGTGCTGTGGTTAGTTTGTGAATCTACCAGGTCGTTGTTAAAACTTTGGCATTCGCAGTTTAGTTACGCCAATGTTCGAGAGTCAGGTCTTGGATTTAATATGTGTAACTCGTTATCAGTTTCTGGCTGCGTATTACTAGGTTTTTATTGATCGTTTTCAAACTGTACCTATTCAACCTCAACCTCAACCAATACAGGCTGTATTGGTCCACTACTGGACGCAGACCTCCCCCTGATAAGCGCTTTATTGGATTTTATCACATGGGAAGTAATGCCCATAATCCCCACGCTGGGCATGTGGGTTGGGGATCGCAGTTCGATGGTAGAATTGTTCTGCAGGGGGCGCTGCTGCCCGCCCCCGGTGGATATCCTTTAATCGCCTCTTACGACACCCGCGGGAAGAGTTGGGGTGGTACAAATTCTAAACCGGCACCACACAGCTGTACCTATTATTTTATTACATTTGGCCAGGCAGTTTTCTGAAACTCATTTCTCTTTTTGAACCTTTGAATAATTCTTCCATGATTATTTTTCTCTTTGTCCTCTGGATTATAGCCGAAAGGAAACTCGTGCATTCATGAAACCTCCTGCGCTCACAAAAATAAAATAAGGTGTCATCCCACTACTTGTAGCTTTAAACCTTCTTAGACTGCAATATTATGTGCTATATTTCGGCCATTGTAAGATATTTTTAATCTAGTAAAACATGCGTAATGTTGAAATAACACACGTTTTAAAAACACTGTTCATCGCCAGAGCACGTATCTGTTTACACCAATCAAGAACCTGACGTTTACCTGTAGGTACCTAATATAATGGAGGCGTAAACAATGAAATTGCAAATTGGTAACTGAAATCCTGTCAGAACGGATAACAAGCGTTACTTCGAACAATGCGTCTCGCGTTGCAATTTCCTAGGAAAATTCTGTACCATTATTTTACCTTCGCTCTTTGAATTTCGTCTGGTTTTTTCGTAGGCCTATAATCTGCAAAGAGCTTGCTTACGTCAACTTGTCGCTGGAAAAATGACCGTTAGGTACCCAACAGAGTAGCTGTAGTATATGTCCAGGTAAAATAATATAAACCATGGTCTGCATACGTCATCTCGTAGGTCAAGGTGTTGCTAATGAGCTGTCTGTCACTGTCACTTGTCAGACGGACATAGCCGAGAGAGCGGGAATTCGGAGTAAGGCGAACGGATGCCTACTGGAGAGTGAAGAGGAGCTCGAGCAATGCCTTGGCTGTGGTGAGCTGATGTATCCCTTATCGTGTACGCGGCGATCGGAACCCCAACAGTAGCGAACCATTAACGCGACCATAATTATATTGTAGGCTGTTAAGATTCCAGAACCGTTCAAAATAGAGCGAGGTGGAGGAGATTAATCAATCAAACTGATCCCACCACCTTATGGGATAACAGGGAAGAGAGATAGCGAGGAACACAACCTGATCTTGCCAAGTTCATTGTTAAGCGTATACATCGGTATAGGACTGTAATGTCCAGAGTCCTGTAAGGTCTGAAGGAAATAAAGGACTTTGATATTTGATATCTGACTCTTCGAACTTGTACATTCAAAAAGTCATTATATCCCTTATTCTTACTCAAAAAATAACATAGATCAACTCAATAATTACGTCACACGGTAAAAGCAACCGCGATTGGTCTCAATACCAAATTCAAATGCTAGAGACCACAGGCGAATATATTGGTTATACCCGGTTATAGTGGACCGTTGCATTCGTGTGTGGTTAGCCTAAAACAGGAAGTTAATTAGCGGTCTAAAACTCGAAACAGGTTAGAAATTAGTATTCCTCAGATATGGGCTTTGTTCGACAGTTAATTACTATCTGACCATTGAAAAACCAAGAATATCGCTATTCATAGAAGAAAGGCTATCTGGTTGTTTATCTGAGGATTGAAAAATCGGCCCTAAGTCATAAAACTGCCGAAAACATACATTACCCTTTATTTGGCTTGCAGTGGCAGTCGAGTTCGAAAAGCAAAATGCCTAGTGGTAAAAATGAGACGGCAAAAATGGTCATTCAGAACTTTTAATCGAATAACATGAAGCAAAGCAAGTAAAAGAGTATTTCCGATGGACAATGGGAGAGAAAATGCATGTGGAATGAGATTTCAATTAGCTTTAAAACATGCTCGCCCGGGGCTGTTACACAGGGGCCCTATTCTGCTTATCTAATCGTTATCACTATGACAATGGCATCGCCACAGGATGACATATTTTAATATTCTGCCTTTGGTGATAGAAACTACAGATAGAGGCACGTCAGAAGTGTCAAGGTTGAAACCATTATATCATCCCTACATGCAAATAACACCGCACGCACTATCTAGTTTCTTTCGTCTAAAGATTCTAATTACCAATTCTGCGCCGTTATCATTGTCATAGTCAAACGTTTGGTTAGCAGAATTGGGCCTCAGGTACTGTGTCCCTAGTTCTATAAATGGAAATGTCGAAAGCTTTTACCATCTGTTTTTTTGTTTTAAGTGAGACTCCTGTTTTATCTTTTTGAATGACTGGATTTTTCTTTGTTAGGTAAGCCCTAGGGAAAAACAAAGAGATGCCTATGTTTCAGTGGAAAATGGCTGATGATAATGAAGTCAGGTTAAAAATTGGAAAAGACTGCGGATGGGCGGCATTGTTAAAGGGCATTACTGATTTTATCTGATTACGGATTGGTGAAGGGCTTACTTGGCATATTAGTCATGAACTTTGCATCGATAAATGATTATAATTATTTGTTTAATTGCTGTAAGCCACAAACTTTGCCATTAATTGTTGCTTCATCAAAGAAATTAGCTAAATTTAGATAATTATTTATACAAATTGTTTTAAATAGGTCAACCCTTTTCGTTCAAAAAGTTATTATTACAACGCTTATTTATTCAGGAATAATTGAACGGAAGGGCATGGGACCGAATGTGGGAAGGGGAAGGGAATCGAGGACGAAAATTCATTAAAATCTTACGTACCCACTGGTATATTACTGATCCATCAATCAAAAACCAATCTACGTTGGACAACATTTCTACTTACTCATTCACGAATAATGAACCTACATAAGTTGGCTTACTCGATTTTCGATATCAATTTTAAAGCATCCAGCTGTATTAATTAAATTAAACCACATAGGCAAACATCAACAACCTTTTTGTATACGAAAAAATTTAAATTAAGGAAAACATATTTTATTTTTTGAAGGGATGAATTTGGAATCGGTTATGTAATTTTAATTTTATGTTCATAGTAATATGACAACAATTCAAAGTGCTTTATTTCCTTTAGACCTAACAAGAGTCCTCAGAAAATTCAAATAACATCGCAACTTACATCAATAATGTTGAGAATATAATAAATAATATATAATAATGTTGAGGCATCGTAAATACGGAACAATGCCTTCAGCATTACCACAGAATAACTTTAACAGTACTACGTAGTTTGAATGGGTATTACCTTCGCTTCGGTATTACGAGATTTTCCGTTATGTTCAAAGTACGAGATGCAGCAACAAAGCACACAGAGTGAAACATAATCGGATTGCGGGCATTAATTGCAATAGGTACAGTTACAGCGAAATTGATGTAGGTGAGCGTCCAATTACGAACAAGATGAACAAGACCTATGACCCGTTTGTACAGAGAATCAGAATATTGTTACCTGGTGCGTAGGCTCTATTATTAAATGGCTTTGAAAGGAGGCTAACAGAAGGGAAACTAGGCCTATTCTCAGCCATAGACGATTCCAGCATAGTGTACACCAAAAATAGCATAAAGATATCAATTAACAATACTTAATAAGGCTATTTAAAAAAAAAATTGTTCGATCAGACTCAAAAGAGGGCGCTGTGCTGTCCTGGTTGTCACATAAAAGTGATATAGACCTACCCAGGATGGTTTAACCTACGAATTAGTAAGGTTTAACCATTGTCATTTTGACATTCTTCGCGTAGAGGAGAGAATAGGTCCCCGCCATCTATTGAGTTCAAGGAGTTCCGGATTTTTTTAATACGCCCCATTTTGATGATGATGATGACAGTAAATTAAATAGTTTCTGTGAAAAAAGTAATTCCCGCAGATATGCTTAATTGCTTACATCAAGGACATGTCGAAATAGATTTACTTTGGTACCTAAAGTTATTTTGACTAAAGGCATCGACTGTCCCTACCTGCGCATATGAACTCAAAACTTCTAATTGGGTGTCTACATTCAGAACGCTACATTTAATTGGCTGTGGAGAATATCACAGGCAGAGTCGTATTCAGAACCATTATTACAATCATCATCATCTGTAGTTTGATTTTACTCAATAGAAGCAATATAAATTATCGTCACGATGATATTATAGCGACATTATAGCGGTTGCAGGCAGTCGACGGATAGAGTTGGCTCAAAATCGCAATTTGTGACAAGATTTGGGGAAGGTATGACCAGGAGTGGACGTTTGTGGACGCAAAGCTACAAGGTCCTAAGGTCTACGGCTAATAGGGTATTGTAGCCTAAAAGCTACAAGACCGCTGAATGGAAGCTATGACACCGTTGCGAGATATTCGTGTGCTATGAGTTTACTACGAGGCCGCGACGCGTGTGCTACGAGGCCGCTACGTGTTTGCTACGAGAGTGCTACGAAACCGCTACGTGTTTGCTACGAGAGTGCTACGAGACCGCTACGTGTTTGCTACGAGAGTGCTACGAGACCACCACGCGTCCGCTACAAGAGTGCTACGAGACCGATACGCGTCTGCTACAAGAATGCTACGAGACCGCTACGCGTGTGCCAACAGAATTTAGTACTTCAAACGGAAGTTGACAACTGTCTGACTGTATGCAATACTGTATCTACGTATGCACGGCCCATCCTATTTGAATTTCAGAGGCCTCTTTTCAGTTTGGTCGAACTATTCTTAAACTAAACTTATCTTGGTAAATCCTATTAAATCTCTGACTTGCAGAGTTTAAACAATCGAGGCATTATTATGCATCGATGGTCTGCAACTCAAGGTATTCCTCGATCGGACGCTGTGGTGAACCTCTTGTGTACCTAGCTTAAGGTTTCAGATTCCAGACTGAAGTTTAATGTCTGCGCGCTTTATTAAGCTATCGTATTCCCGCGTACCTACATAAATAATTATTCAAAAGCGTTTACCTGCGTAATATGATATCTTGTTTGGATGGACTGTAATATAACAGGATTGGAATATGAACAGGCTTTTAACTAAAACACTATTTGATAGTAAGGTAGGCACGAGATAGTAAGGTAGGCACGATTTTGCACCAATCCTTACCTACTTACGAGCTTAGGTAAAACAACTTAGGCATAAATAATAAGTTATTAATGCATCTTCCTTCAGAATGTATTAAAGAACTTTAAAAAGGTATAAGTACGTAGTTCATACAGAACTTGATATTATTACCATAAGAGACAGCCAATCTTGGTAAAAATTTATTGCAATTCATATTTATTATATTTCGTCACTTGGAAGTTCAAAAAATAATTATACCTGTATTTAAACACTAAGGTGCCTAAGTACTATTCAAGTTAAACATTACTAAAAATCTAATAAAATATTCGACAAAAGTTACCAACACTCCTCAGAAATTACAACCTTGTACTTCATACAATACCACATTGTTTCAACAAAGTCTCTCTCCCTTTGAACACAATTTTTGTAAGAACAATGCCATTGTTATAATTTTCTACGTAAACTAAGAAGTTAAAAGGAAAACCGTAGAATAGGAATATGAAAGGATTAAATATCGTACGTTCGCTTCGCGTAGTGCCCTCTATGTTTTCCCTGTGAAACTAAGTGTGCTTTGGCTACAGTGCTGACATCTTGTGTGTCGTTCCAAGACTATACACATTCCCGGGAAAGGGAAAACTTTGCATGAATGTGTTACAGAAAACTCTCGCTTGGTGGCGCTAGCTGTATACTTTAGTTTGAGCTTAATGCGTGCCTGAAACATAAATGTTAGTGGACGACCTTCCTATTTAATTCAAGTAATTCTCGTTTAGACGCTCAAAGATTTTATTTGCGTAACTTATACTTGGGATAAATGTTTAGATAGTAGGTTTACATATATGATAAGGCAGTATCTAGGCTAGGTAATAATAAACGTAGGGTATCAATAAACTATATATAATTATGTATATTGATACCCTACGTATATGCTTCAATACAAAGCAATGGGATATTTTATTGACAACAAACGATACTTACTGTAAAATTTTTGTAAACTCTATCTCTCATCATACATATTATTACTTACTTATTGTTTATGTCTCATTTTTCGTTTTGATTCCGATTGTGATTGGTGTTTTTACGGTTTTTTTTATGTGTCGTTTTGTTTTACAACTAACGTTATTGTTTCAGATATACAAACTGTTTGATGTGATATTATATGTGGGCATTTACCTCAGTTAGCGCCCTGTATCCAAATGACCCGGCTTTCGACATGCCTCAGTCCCCTTCACCTCGGCTGCGCCACTACAGGTCCCTGGTCAACTCCTTGCATGAAAAGAGCACGATAAACTCTTTGCATGAACAAAAGGCACGATAAACTCCTTGCATGAACAAAGAGCATGATAAACTCCTTGCACGAACAAAGAGCACGTTTTGCTTGAAGAAACAAAATCAATCGTTTAGGTACCTACTGGCTGGAGAGATAAAATAGCAACCGGATGTTCGCAATATGTATGTTGTGCGAATTCCTTCGATCACAATCCTGGCAAATTCCGGGAATAGACATGAGACATCCTTTATCTCTTCTGCCAACTTAACATTTCCGGGATGGAAAGTTCCTCTTGAAGTTAGAGCAATCTCGACTTATTTCTGGTTATGTATGAAAGACCTTCAGTTATAAGGAGCTTGCTTCAACTTTAAGTTTATTGCTCATGACTTGCACGTTGCCTCGCCGTTGCGTTACCTTTAATATACTTTCCTTTCAAAATATATCAACTAAGTAGGTAGGTACTTCTAAACATAACACGAGACGGACTTCAGATAACTGCTGTCATCTATTGTAAAAAACACTTATTCTTCACCAATGTAAGAGTTCATGCTGTTAATACATAAATAAATTGTAGATAAGCCACAATTTCGTTCAATCATAAAAACAGATGTAGTCTAGACCAAACGCACTAAGTAATATCACAGGTAGATAACACGAGATAGTAGCCTAGGAATCAGGAAGCACAAAATTATCATCAACATAATATCGTAGATAGAAAAAAAGCATACACTTCAAATGAATAATTTTACCATTGTAGCTGATATACATACGTTTTTTACCTTCAACTAATTTAATTAATTGCGGTCATTTAACGAAATCTGTTTGATATCGGTACATCAAATGTATTTCATGCTCACGTTACATCGAAATAATTTAAACATAACGCATCTATTGTAAAATATAAATAGATCCACTCAAACATCAAATTCGATAGCGATGAGCACCTTGTTTCCATTTGGGCAGGTATTAGAACAGAAGTTCCGATTCATTCTCACACGAAGGGTGCGTTACTCACTCATCCGAACAACCTGCAGATAGGCCTTTATCTACAAGGTATGACAATACCGCTGGTAATAACAATCATGCGATGATAAATGTATTAGCCCAGTAGCTGACAATGTGTCAAAGCCTCGAACGGCTACTGATAAACTTTATAGAGCAATTTTGTTCTATATCCAATGATTTCTTCATTATGACGCCGCTATTAAATCCATCAGTAGTCCAATATTCGATAAATATTGGGGCAGGAAATAGCTTTTAGCGTCAATTGTTATAGTGTAATACTTGTTGACGTTTATGGGAGCGGTTATTACTCAATATCAGTAGGTCGTTTTATCAGACCAGTGTGCCGGCACCGCGATTATGTTGCTTCACGCTTATTCACACCGCGAGCCAAGGCTGACAAACACAGCCATGTATCGTGACACTAAATTTAGAAACAATAAGGCGTGAGTTCTCCATCGAATCATCTTAGCCAATTACCATAATGATTTATTTACATCTCTGTTATTTTCTGCAGGACTATGACAGCAATATGTTTCGTGTGCAACCTCCCGATCCTGTCGCATCAAGTGGGCCTGGTGTGGGCGGGCGGCAACGGTTGGGACGAGCTGACGCGATCCACGCTCGAGGAGAACACCCTTCGGCAGAGGCTCGGCAGCCGCAGGGACTCCGCGGCGCAGGTCTCCTGCCTGTCGCCTCCCGAGCCGGACGTCTCAGACCAGCAACGAGGTAAGAAAACCGAAAACATATGACAAAATATCGGTATAAATAGACGAGATGACACTTTTAGATAGTAAGTACTTGTTACTTGTTATATTTTTTTCTAGGCGGGACTCGTCGCCGACGCTCGTCACTTGCCCAACTCACAGATATTCTACGCGAGTGGGGCGGCGGAAGCGCCCCTCGCCGGCAAAGGGCACCGCTGTCCCGCCGCGAGACGCTGGCCGACCTCGCCCGCTCGTTGCCCTGGGCGCGCCACGAACCACCTCCACGGCGCAGACGAGATTCCTCCGCTGACTCCGGAATCAAATCTATGAACTCAAAACGCAGAGACTCCAAAGCACCCCAAGATTTCAAAGCAGACTTTCCGAACTGGGATCGCAAGGATTCTGTTACCATCATGATGCCATCAAAAGAACGCCGAATCAAAAGACGGGGATCTGAAGAAGACAAAAACAAAGATCGTAGAGATTCCGTCGATGGTCACAGACGGCGCGATTCCGTGGCAGCACCACCACCCAGAATTATTGCAACGCATAGAAAAAACCGACGCACATCGCCCCCAACACCGGGCCCTCCTTCCTTCGTTGATGCAGCGTCCGATCCTGGACCATCTACGCACATGCATCACATGTCAACGGTAACAATAGTTGCCATCCATGAACCCAGTCGCTCTGATGGAGAATGCCAGCCAATGATGACCATGCCGACAATCATTACATCAGCTGTTACACCGTCGCCCACATCACCGACTCCACCAAGTAATAATGCAACTCAAACTGCTCAGACATCTTCGCAATCAGCTCAGGCCACGCAAGTTACTCCAGCAGGCCGATCACCGCCCAATTTGGGAGGCAGACGAGATTCCACCACTCAATGTGGAAGAGCAAGAAGAGACTCACGAGCAGCTGCTAGTCCGACGAGGCTAGGACGACTGCAGCGCCAAGCGACGGCTTTTGATGATCCGACCGGGCCTCCTGGCACAAAACGCCGAGATTCAGGTCCGTCCCTAGGCCCTGACGACGAGGGTCGAGCACGAAGAGATTCCCTGAGCCCTGACTCAGCGGCAAGGCCACGACGAGACCGATCGCCTGGGGCTGGCGGTGAGCTGAGTCCGTCAGCTGCGAGGCGACGTGGGCGACTGCGAAGACAAGCATCGTGCGCTAGAATGGGTCGGGCGAGAAGCCCAGAGTCCAGCTCGTGTTCCAGCAGAGATCCAAGCCCAGGAGCTCGACCACCAGAGAGATCTGAGAGAATGATTAGACGACAGTCCACGACGGAAGAGATATTGATAGCCCGCGGCTTTCGGCGGCAGTCTACCACTGAGGAGATGATCAGATGCCGAAACTTCAGGCGACAAAGCTCTCAGAGTGACGACGCGTGTATGCGCGCCCGCGGTCGCCGGGACTCCTCCACGCAGATATTGGATGGCACCATTGGAACCATGACTGTGGAAACCACGAGTACGTTTTTCGACTCCAGTACCCAAACTGGTAAGTTTTTTAAAATTTTATAAGTATTTTTTATTTAGCAAGAACTATAGATTCTTAAATGTTTATACTTTCAAGAAATGTATTTTTGAAATGACCGACAATCACGCTCATTGTAAGTTTTGACAAGTCGTACAAATTGTGTCACCTAAATAACGTGGGTACCAATTGTCTCCTAAATGTAAAAACACCCCTTTTAAAATAATGCCCTAACAGTCGGACTCAAAACTAAAGCTACGTATGATGTAATCTGATATAATATTTACACGAACTGAAATCAAATGCACTCAAACAATATCATTCAAACGCGTGCCTCGCATCACAGAAAATAAAACATATTGGTAGGAAAGATAATGTAAACGCCAAGTTTTTCGGCAGTTTATTTTGAAGTGGCTACGTTGCTCTCTGACACTGACACTACCACTCCACGTGCTCGGCCCCCGCCCCTTTCCATCAGCCAATCGATTCGCTCGTTTCCCGTCTCAACGTTGTCCTGCTTTACCGACGGGAACCGCCGGGAAGCGGGAATGGTTCGGGCTCCGAGAGGGAGAGGGCTCTGCCAGTTCGCAGGGAGATTAAATTGTCCGGGAAGCCGCGGCCGCACTCGAGTTTGGCAGCGCGGTCGCGCGGACCTCGCCGGCATGAGATGAGGCTCTCGGCTCAAGGCGCAGGCTCGCTCGCCAGCGCCCTGTCATCTGTTGCAGATAGATCGCTGCCATGTTTACTAGAACGAAACTGACGTGCCGTACACAACGAATAACCTCAATAACAATACATTCCCTACCCCGATAACCCACCAAAATAATAAATTCCAGCCAACGTAGATTACAACGAAGCACAATTTTATAACACCAAATAATTGATAAAACCGCGGTTCTTATATAATTTTTACGAATAGTTTTATAAAATGTGTCAGATCAAATATTTTTATGAAAGTTTTTGACAGTGAAGTGATTGGACTGAAGAAAACAATCCCGTGAAAGTGAAAGGGTGTGACTGTCAAGGACAACAATGTTTACATTAGGACGTTTCTTAGTACTAGACATTTTTGCGAGACACCAAATTATATTGTAAATTTAGAAGTAGATTTAAAATATTAGTGCTAATTTTGACGTTTGATAAAACTTTATATATCAACATTCTACCGACCGGACAATATGGTAAGTGTCATTAATAGATCTACAGTAGAATTTACTATATGATCTAATTATAGAAAATTACTCAGTTCATAATAAAACGTTGTTCTCCACACCACAATATTAATCATTATTTCGTATAAAAACTATAAAACTCTTATGTAAATAAATAATTCTCTATTCGCGCCTTTTTGACCAAGTGACGTGCTGACCGGTGTAATAGATTCTCAACTGACTATCAACCAATTAGGTTGAAGTAAAAATGTATCCATTACATCAAAAATTTAAGTAATTAATAAACAAAGAACTATCTTTTCCAAATACGAATAAAAAGGCATAATTATATCATCAATATTATTTTGTTTTCTTTTATTTGGGAAATAAACAGAAAATTATACATAAAATTACAGAACTTAAAATAAACATAAGCCAAAATAATTTCCTCCGTTTTATACAATTGCTGCTTTATTTTATTATTTATTGGCTCTATATGTGTTACTTAATTGTTATTATACATATTTCGGTTTATTCTATGCTCAAAAAATAACACAATCAAAATAAATAACCAACCGAATAATTTACCTACAGGTTATTATTTTCGTAGCATTGTCGTAGAGTTCGTAGCTCATACACGGGTGTATGAGCTACGAACTCGAAGTGCTACGAAAACTGTACATTTAAAGCATGAACGAGGGAATTTTCCCTCGTCCCTGATTCAAAGCTTGTTTTCACTCATTTTTATAGAGCATCATTTTTTTTTAATAAAAACTTTTTTAATACTTGCCAAAGAAGGTGAAAATACGTTTTAATAAAAAGTATTGTATCTTGTTACGAACCATCCATAAACGAAAGAATATTGAAAGTGTTATTTCCATGGGCTATAACATAATATTGCCTATTACCTCTAGAATATTTTTTATGGCTATAAATCGTGCAAGTATTTTACCGCGCATTTTATGAAATCTTGTTCGTGCACTTTAATTAGTTTTCTTTTAAGGATTCGTTACAAATTACACTATTACACTAATATTACACGACACTATTATACTAATATTACATGACACTATTATACTAATATTACATGACATTATTACACTAATATTATAAACGCGAAAGTTTGGACGGATGGATGGATAGATGGATGTTTGTTACTTCCTCACGTCAAAACTACTGAACGGATCGCGCTAATTTTTGACGTGACAACGTCTTATAAATTGGTTTGCCGGGTGACACTTCAAGAAACTGCGTTACGCGTTACGCTCCGCTCACGTTATGCGCTCACAATGAGACTCAAAGTCGTTGTCACGTAAAATTTTCGCCCGTATACCGACTTTACAGGCAACCAATTTTTTTTATTACTGTAACTCTAAACCTGGAATCAAACGTAAGTTTCCTTTTTATCCCGTAAATCATTTCCCATGGGATTTAAACAACTTCTAAACGTTTCTGTAGTAAAAACACGTGCCCAGCCGCGGGCAGAAACTAGTAGTACACATTTCTCTATAAAAACTCGGAAACTACAAAGCCAGACAAAATTATTATAAACCATTTTTTGGGTTTGTGAGCTTTTCCGGGCATTGAAACCATTGTAAAAAACATGGATGAAAAAATCAAGTCCAACATGAAAAACCGTACACAAAGTAAAATCTCTATCAAAGAGGCCATTATGTTACTGGGCCGAATTTAATAAACCCTAACCAAGAGAAAATACTTTCAATAGTCAATAGTTTGCCTTTGTTGCTCACACACTTGCGAAATATTGGTTATGAAAATATTAAAACAAACGTCACACATGTGGTATCCTACCTATTTAATGTTTATTCGAGGGTAGCGCAATAAACCAGTCAGTTCGAACATAAGATAAAAGAAAAAAATTAAAAATTTTGAATCCCCAACAGATTTTCATGAAACATATCTAAGAACACTCGGGATAATGAAAAATCTATGACTCAAAAAACTAAACGAAAATCGGTTCATCCGTTTGGGAGCTACGATACCATCGACAGATACACAGATACACAGACTGACACGTTAAACTTATAACACATAGTATAGGTAGTACACCCTTTTCGTGGCACCCTGTATACTTAGTCAAAAGTTAATCTCGTCCTCGTCAAGTCCTCTAAAAGATAATTGGACTTTGACGTACTTAAATATTTCTTTAAAAAAACGTCCATCCATATTTTCGTCTGATTATTTTTGAGAATTCAAGGAAGATAAAAACTTCCTGTCGAAGAACCCCACCTACAGTAACTCTTTGTAACTAAGCTCGTATGTTCTAGAACCATCGCCTCTGTACGATAACAACCACTACCACGAGGAATGTCTCCGCTGCAATTCATGTGGCCTGAACCTAACTGGACCCAATCAGGTGAGTCACCTTGTTACGAAACTCTTTTGGTTTATAGTAAACACGACAATTCTGCACTTCGCAGTTTTACTGTGTAAAAGTAGCCTATCATGGCCCAAAACCTAAACATTCAAGGTTTTGAATAATACATAAAAATATTAATAAAAAATAAAATAATGCTGGACAATACATACACACAGCATTATCTAGCCCCAAGCTAAGCAGAGCTTGTGTTCTGGGTACTAGATAACTGTTATACTTACTTAATACAATACACTAAATAGATAGATATTTTTTTTATTATACATAGAAATCATCCAGAACACCCTGAACAATAGCAGATCGTACAAACATTTGTCCCGAGGCGGGAATCGAACCCGCAACCTCTTGCGCCCGAGGTCGTCATCGAGGCATCACATAGAAGGATGCTGCCTCTGGTAGGTTCCTTTAGTCAGGTCTTATGACATCCATGGTTTGAGTAGGAGTCCATCACACAATACGTAATCCTAAAAGCGTTGAGCGACTCATCACCACCACCAAAACACCCCAAAAAATTTACTAAGTATATATTCTTATAATCTAGATAATCCTCACCTCATCAACAGCCTGTATCGGTCCACTGCTGGACGCAGGCCTCCCCCTGATAAGCGCTTGGCTTTTATCTTATGGGGGTAATATGCCATGCTGGGCATGCGGGTTGGGGATCGCAGTTCGGTGGTAGAATCGTTCTGCAGGGAGCGCTGCTGCCCGCCGTCGATGGATATCCCTTCGTCGCCTTTTACGACACCCGCGGGAAGAGTTGGGGTGGTGCATAATCTAAACCGGTACCACACCAATCACCAATCAACACCTACCACCAATCTACCTAATGTCTAGTCTTAATGATAATTAGTTGTAAAAATACTGTTAGAGGCTAAATGAAACTAAAATGGTACTTTAAACAAAGCCACCTTTTAACCAACCCTTTTTAACTATGTGAAAATTTGATGAGTTTACTCAGTAGATGTTTCTACCTTTATTGGACCACGGAAATCGATACCAGTTGGAATTCAATGGTATAGGATGAGCCCAAGACTACGATGACATGACCCAATTACCTGCACACGTGGTATACCTGCTCCAGTCTACTCTGATCCAATGAACTAATCCATGAATGGATTAGTTTCTACTTCTTTCCTACTTTAATCCAAAGCCTAGGATTCCTTACCACTGCTTGAATCTATTCCATTTTAATTTTCGGTGTTACACCCCCGTGCCTTGGAAAGGACGTTCCGTCGTTGGCCGTTGTCGCAACGGATTATGAGAGTGAAGAAATAAATAGAGCAACTGTGGTTGCGCACACACTTGTGCACTAATCACACACTAGTCCAGCGCGTCTCCGTAGAGACTGGCAATAAGGCCGCCCATTGTACGTTCTTATTTTATTTAGATATAAGTTATTTTATGTATATTGTAAACAATAAAGTGTTCATTCATTCATACTGGCCGCCGTGGTCGAATTCGGCTATGGACATCATCATTTATTATAATTAACAAACAAACATACACAGTGTTTTTTTTTTCTGAAATAACGACATCAAAAGAAGAATTTATGTAATATTTTTTATTCTGTATACAGAGTTATTATTTATGGATCTTGTTATAAAGTAAATTCTCGAAACCTCGCTCATACTAAGATAATCTTGTATGAAGATAGCAGGAATTCCAGCTTCGTCTTTAAGATGGGTACCACTTACAACCCAGTTACCTAGCGTATTTAAAGTTAAACTTATTTGCTTGGCATATTTATTTACTTCATAAATTTGAGCCCTGGTGTTAACAAAACTCCAACAATAAGAAAACATTGGATATTCAAATTGTTAATTTCAGAAAAAACAAACATTTTAACATGACGAGTTCTTGTCATAAAATGTATAGAAAATTAGCTGAAGGTTGTTTCTCTTTGGTCTCTATTCCCAAAAGGCTTTCAAGAAAAATGAGGCGAAACATTGATTCTGGTGAACAATAACTCAATACATTACCTAATTGATTTGTGAGACGGGAACAAAACAATTTGTATTGAACACGAGCAAGGCCGCTAGATTGATGGAAATTAATCAAAGACGAATCACGAGAAGCCCGTGAACTATCGAAAAAGGGAATCAATCAAGCCACATCCACGGAACAAATTGGAAAGAATAACCCGCACTAACCTTACTTACTAAACTAGCAAGATTTCATAGTTTATACAATGTTTATTATATACATTTTTATAATTTATTATTATACATATTACACTTTTATTTGGAAAATTGGCTAAAACCTGTGTTTCCAACCTGAAAACTTAACATTTGAGAGAGCATTATGTAATAATTAATACTAAAAGCCATGGCAGAAAATATCTATAGGTATATATAAAAATGAAACCCGTTTTCCTTGGTCACGGCATCACGCGTGAACGGCTGGACCGATTTCGCTAATTCTTTCTTTGTTGTGTTTGTTATTGTCAGGAAAAGGTTCTTATGAAAGAAAAAATTAAGAAAGTTGGAAACATAAATTTCCACGGGTCGAAGCCGCGGGGCGCAGCTAGTAATATAATAATACTAACACCGTGTTTAAGATAGGCGAAGTCTAATAAAGTCCAAATGAAATCGCAGGAAAAGGCCTGATACACTTCTTCCGCTAAACAAAATCAATAGCTTTGTACTGAAAACGTATAAAATCTAAAGTACCCTAAAGACGCATGGTTGAGCATCGCACAGATAATGTTGGTGATAAAAATTAAACGCCACCGTTGTAATATCCGCAGGATAACAGCTTTTTTACAAAGTACCTGCTGATATTAAAAAACTCGATATCTACAAAGAATTTGTGTTGTACAAATTAGAATGGAATGGAAAATATCCGAAATATTGGCAGGATTTGGGCGCAACTTTGCACGCAGCATGAGTTTAGCCAGATCCATTATCTTTTCGGATGGTATTTACTTTTAAAAACAGTGTTTTTGCTTTAAACCTACCTACATCTTTGATGAAATAAATGTCAATGATTATTTAAAGAAAATTACAACTAATAGAAACAGTTGGTTGCAAACAATCAAGCTGTCTATTGTGCTGTAGGTATGTCTTAAATTATAAGAGAAAGAGTAGTTGACCAGAGAATAATACTTATGAAAACTATTGAAAGTTAAACAAACTTACCGTAAGTGAAGTTCGACCATAATTACACGAGTTGCTGCATCCGAAGAGATTTATTGGTTACCACAAACAAACAATGGCAGAGAGGTATCATACAAATTTCAGTCAAATTGAAAACATCCTCTTTTTGTGAAATACCGAATATCTGAATTCGGTATTCAATGCATCCGACCAATATCAAGGATGACAACGAAATAGCTCTACATGAATATATTTATTAATGTAAATTCCATTGTGAAATATTTAAGGTTTCCTTTTATGATCGCGTACCTTTGTGGGTTGTTTTTCATGATGGGAAATGAATTTTCAATATCGTTTGCAAAACGGGAATTAATGTATTCTTATTTTCAACATTATGTAAATCTAAGGACCGAAGACATTGTGTTGTGTCGGGTTCGATTCCCGCCTCGGGACAAATGTTTGTACGATCTGCAGATATTTTTTCAGGGTGTTCTGGATGTTTACTACCTATGTTTAATAAAAAAGTATCTATCTGTGTAGTGTATTTTATTATGTATATCAGTTATCTAGTACCCATAACACAAACTCTGCTTAGCTTGGGACTAGATGATGTTGTGTGAATTGTCCAGCATTATTTATTTTATTTATTTATTTATTGTTGGTACACAAGGGGGTTTTTGACAATCACCACGGTTATCAAGCGGATCAGTGATCGCAATTGAGGTGTTTATTTTACAAAGAAGGAAGCTTTTGTCCTTCCTCCTGTACTTCCTCTGGTAAGTTCTCTTAGTTGGTCGATATCCACGAGATTCAAAGTAATTTATTTAGTGACAATTACATGGTTGTAATAACTATTGGAATTCGATGATGCCCGCAGTAGTTTTAAGTTATCATTAAACCATTAATCGGGGTTTAACCACCTTTGAATTCGAATTTCCATAAGCAGCTACATGCAGAATTTCAGTCTCGTAGCTCTTGTAGTTACAAAGATTTCTTGATATGTCAGTCAGTTTTTTCTCTTTTATTATTAAAGAAAATGTTCCCTAACCTAGATATGCACTATCCTAACTTTCACCTCGAGAAACTTTTGAAAGTAGTCAATAATTCAGCATTGGCGCTAATTAATTAAGATTGGAAATTCTCTACATGACATTCTGTACTTGCCTATAAATAATTTTCCTGTGGAAATGAATGCTCTATACCCTGCTCAAGAATCCTACATATTCATTATGAATGTAAGCGGGTTAACTACGAACCTATTTTGTGTTGGAAGAACACCAACGTTGAATTCGTCAAACTACGAAAGTTTTTATAGTAAAATCCTACATATTGTTTTGTAAATCACACTAATATTATAAATGCGAAAGTTTGGATGGATGTTTGTTACCTCTTCACGTCAAAACTACTGAACGGATCGGGCTGAAATTTTGCATACAAGTAATTTTTAATCTTGGAATCAAACATAGGCTTCTTCTTATCCCAAAAATTTGTTCCCTTGGTATAAAAATCACCTTTAAACATTTCCAAAGAAACAACGCGTGCGAAGCCGCGGGCATACACTAGTAAAAAATATTTTTCATGTTACAAACATGAAAAATATTGATGAAAAATATTTTACAACTCTGTATTATACGAAGGAAATTCCATAAGTTCGAAATAATTTTTGGTTTTGAAAGCTTTCATTCATCAAATTTAAACTTTTTTCGGTGCGCGTGTGCAGTTTTTAGTGATTACCTAGCTATTACTTTGTTGTTTTATGATATTGGTTTCAGTTTTTGCCAAGTTTTCATTCATAAATGTATTTGTTTTCATAAAATATGTTAGACTCTAGAACTGAGTACCAATAGGTGTTTTATTTTCACTAGTTTTTTTAAACCTTACCGGCAACGTTTAAGGTAACTTATAACAAGCATGCATTCGAGAGTATTTCAAAATCATAATGGCGGAAAAAAAAATTGTCTCATCAATCACAAAACTTATTTGGAACTCGATAGATCCTTCAACTTCACTCCACTCAGTTCTATCTGGAATGGCATCTAAATGAAAATTTGTCTACTCGAGATTGTGAAGGTCTCAGATTTAAGGCCTCTACACGATCGGAAACTTCAGTTTGAGTACCTCTAATTTGTATTCCGGCCTAACCTGGTGTGATAGTCAGGTTGACCATGGTTTGGCTAGTGAGACTCAGTAGTCTCACTAGCCAAACCATTGTCAACCTGACCGAAACAAGTCACCGGACAAAATCCTTATTAAACACCAGTGTGTTTAATAAGGATTTTTTTGTGCTCTTGTGGGTACCTACTGAAACTGTACTGAAAGTTCTCAGAAAAGGACTCAGCTTTTCGGCCTTTACCTACTTCAAAATTAGCATCTGTTTTTAGTTCCGCAGAAAATGTCAACACTAGCACCATTGACAATATTGCCAGTACCAGTGCCAGTAGCAGTCACCTGCAAAGACCTTGCACCTGAGGCCAGATTTTGCAATATTTTCCGTACAATATTATGTCAAAAGAATCGCTTCAATCATATCAAAAAATTATTGGTAGGAAGCTCGACATTAGAACCATGTATTCGAGGATTTTCTGCCTCAAGGTGATCCCTGATAGAGATTTTGCTTACAAAGAGACAGGTAGGTATCAAATTGATCAAACTTAATGATGATACGCCTTGTAAATAACTTTACGGATTTGGTTTACCTTTCAGTAGACAGGCCCTATATAAATAGACCTATTTCTCTCTTCGTTAAGTTAACTTCATGCTAAACCATTATTGTGACAGTTTATGATATAAAAATGTGTTGAATTTTGTTACCTGTTCTTGCATATAATATCAAAGTTATTAAATACAAAATTATGTAGCTTCCATAGTTTAATAACAGCGTGAGATAGAGGTGTTGCGCTTGTTCAATCCCGAAGAATTTATCGTAAGAGATTCAAGACAATTTTGAAAATTACTAACACAGACAAAGCGAATTCTTTAGAAAGTTAATAAAGCATTCTATATTAACAAAAAATCATTTTAGAAAGTAAAGCAAATCATAAATATAACTTTTTTGAAAGTATTCCTGGAAAATATTAGTTGAATCAATAAATTTTATAAGAACAAGCTCTGCTTGGTTCTATGACGTTTGGTCGAATGCCAAAAAAACTAACACTTTGTTGATCGAATTTCATTTCGTATAATTTCATTTGATATATTTTTTATTTGATATAACATACACGACACCTAATCTCACATAAACTAATTTTATAACAACTAATATACACTTAATATAATTTTACTTGACATAACTTTCATGCAATCTAATATTCATAAAAAATAATTTTAAAATACATAATATACAGAAGGTATAAAAACATTTTATATAATCAACATTTCATCTAATTTCAAAATCCATAATATTCAAATTACATAAACACATTCCATATAATCAACATATCATCGAATTTCAAACTACATACTATTCAAATGGTAGAAAAACAAATTAGAGGGGGACGGCCGCATCGCGGCCGTTGGATGCTTTCTAAATCAAACCTAACAAACCTACTGTCACATATTACCTTCTGTGTAGCGGGGGACGCTCACGACCATTTAACATTGTATGAAATGTAAGTTATATCACCTAAAATTATATCAAATAAATGTTATACAAAATAAATGTTATACCAAATTAATGTTATACTAGATGAGAATTATGTTTTTTAAAATTATATGAAATGCAAGTTATATCACCTAAAATTATAACAAATGAAAATATACCATCTGAGTATTATAGGTTAAGTTGTTATAACAAATAAATGTTATATCATCTGTACTGTTATACGTTCTAAAATTATATTAACTGTTCATTATACCAAAAGTTGTTATACCAAATGTACGTTATTGAAATGAAATTAGTTTTTTTGATATTCGACCAAACGTGGGGCACCCGCTCTGCTTAGTTTGGGGCTAGATGATGCAGTGTCATGTCTTACCGAAACCTTGCCTACTAATCAGAAAACGGCCTAAATAAGACCCTCGAATTAAAAAGCGATCTATGTGTTCTGGGTTCCGAACCTAATATTTTAAGACAATGATTAATTAATATTCAAGAATTAGAAGTCGGTTTTTAGTTTTTTTTAAACACGCCAATTTAAGTGCTTAGCAGAGTTTAGAGCAAATATGGCATACACTTCCCTACCCGCGCTGGTTTTTAGGGCAGGCCAAAGGCAGGTCACGTCACGACCATCTGTGTTAGTGCGTTTTTTTTACAAAGTTATGAATATATGGAAAATTAACATATTTTGACATTAGTACCATTACATACTTAACATACCTATTTAATTAGATATGTACTCGTACATGTGTGCAATGTGTGCCAGTCCATTTCAATCTTCTGCTAGCATCCAACTTCATCCAAGTCTAGAGCAATCCTTGCAATATTTTTTATCCATTATTGTGTGTCGCGTCTGGACTGTCCCATCAAAAACAAATGGGTGCGGATATTAATGGGGTTAAAATGCATTTTTGACGTGACAACGTCTTATAATTCGATAGAGCCGGCTGCACGCACGAAAAAACATGACGTCATGCGGCGTTACCTCGCTCTGAGGCGTTCCCTCGCTCTGAGGCGTTCCATGTAAGGCTTGAAGTGCAAGCGAGAGCGCTCGACATCCGTCTCTCTCCTACTTGAGTGAGCGATGCGTCTGCGTGGACAGCTGCTATACTATAGTACATTTACATGTTTTGATCGAGTATCAAATGCTACCATTCCATCAGTATTTTCTTAAGACGTTGTCACGTTCAACTATCGTCAGTAAACCGACTTTACAGACAACCAATTTTTCAGTGTCATTAGGATAGTGGTAAGTATTTTTTTATGTTTTATCCAATTTTATCATCATGTAATTTAATATTTTAGTACATCTGACTGTACAGTGACATTTCTATTGTTTTGGTTGTGTTTTATGGATTGAAAATCTGAAATAAATGAGTTATTAGTAAAATGATTATGATCTGCTACAACTGCGGCTATTTCTCCTGTAAGTCCGTACCAACTGCAGTCAGTAGCTCTAACCAAGTGGCCAGCCCATCTGCATTTCAATCACATCATCCGATAAAAACACAAAGGCTAAAGATGACTACACAGGTTTACCAATTTGTTGATTAATTCCGAATAAAAGCAGGCTCAGTTGAAATTCCCGTTAATCTTAAAAGTGCAGTTCAGATAACAAAGCACAAGCACTAATGAAAGCTAAGAGAAGCTCGAACTATGCATTCTCATCTGCACAATGGAATTAAACATAACTTATTTTCCATCTCGAATTCCTTTTGAAATTGGCTTAGCGAACTCAACAAGGCGTGCCAAAGATTGACTTTGGTTTAGCGCAATTCGAGTTGCAACGCCGACATTACAGCTTGAATATTTTAGCTTAAAATATTGCTGACGGCATTTTCACGACGGAAGTGAACATTTTTCAGTGCTTTAACTGCATAGATCGTGTTACGAAGGTAAACATTTATTTACACTGGTTTGTTACAAAACCTATGGGTAGAATTACGGAACGATTATGCCGCTATGATTTTAAAAGTTAAGCTCTTTTGCATTTGTAACAAAAAATGTAGGTCAGATAATTTTGTACCCTCACCAACCATATATTTCTCTATCGATAAAATACCACTCTGAAGTGCTCTCCCTACTTTGTAACTTGGATAGAGGAGATAGCGATAAAATATAAAAATGGAGCACGTTCTCGAGATACTTGTACGTACTTCAGAAGAGAGGTACAAGGTGAACACGGTAGACCACCAAAATCAGACTCACATTTTATTGCGAAACGTAGATAAATGTTCGTGACACATAATATGTAATGGAAGGATTCTGGTCTTAGGATGATGGTAGTATGAAGCAGGGTTGTTGCTGATGCAGTTTTTAGACACCTCAGCGGATGCTGATGCTGATTTTTAATCTTGACGTCAGCGGACGCTGATGTTTCGATGTATCCGAGTTTTCCGCTCTTTTAATGTAGATGGTCCTTCCATCATCAAAAGCGAGTCTCGATTAATTATGCCGTTTAGAGTTCCGTCCCCAAAGGGTGCCAACGGGACCCTATTATTAAGCTTCCGCTGTCTGTCTGTCTTTCAGTCTGTCAGCGGGCTGTATTGTATGAATAGTTAAATGTAGACAGTTGCAATTTTCACAGAGATTTCTACTAACAAAAGACGCGCACTTACTACTTACTTAAAATAAGAACGAGCACTAAAACCTGTTTTTCACCCCAACGCAATGTGTATTGCGAATAAACAAGTTTGTGTTTGTTTACCTGATTTGTACAAAAATGCACTTTAAGCCTCACCCCTTCAGGTATTGTTGCGATTCGAACATCAGCATCGATCAATGCGGATGCTGATGTCTAAATTAATGCTGATCATCAGCGGATGCTGATGCTGATATTCACAACAAACCTGGATGAAGTTATAACCTAACTTCATCCAGGTTTGTTGTGAATATGTGGTGAACGGATTTTCAAGAACTCGTCGTAACTATTAGTGTGGTCAAAATAAATTTATAAAAGGACTAGTGTATGGAGGTTGGTACTTTGGTAGGTACAGCTGAAAACGCTTTTGAAAGATTATTAATAAAGTAAATAAAGTAGACTGACCTTTACCTGCTATTTCTATCGTTGCTTGTAACTGATTTCGTCCAGAAAACTAATCAAATAGGGATTAGCGAAAATGGCGTGAAAGAACAACGGGAGGTGGTGGTGGTGGTGATTGAAGTAATTAAATAATGGATTGCTGGGTTAATCAATCTACGGATAATCCGTGGTAATCGTACAAATCCACATCAATGACGACGAAGAGATCTTAGTTTTATTGCTGTGTATATACTATAATGTGCTGTGTCTGTGTTGTCACAAGAATATTGATGGACACTTGAAACATGAAAGTAGAGCCAGGTCAGAATCATTTGCTTCTAAACAATTTAGTTGGATTGACTTAATTCAGTTATTTCTACCTACCTACCTCGTCGGTAGTCACTTCTGTTAGTCATCGTCATGTCTTTGAATTTCAGGAAATAATCTACGAAAGATTGTTTATGTAGTGTTTGGCGCCGTCTTTTTAATGATGTACCTAAAACGCCTACCAGGATAGCAACTTCTTTTTGTTTATTCAACACCTAAACTGCGATCATCAATCCGTCTGCCGAGGGTTGGTGATTATGACAAAACCTTTGTTTGAGGGAGGCATTTTCAGCAATGGACGTATGAGTGCTGATAAAGAACCTAACACGCAATATTTGTCACAGAAACGCGCGCGCCGCTTCAAGAACCAGATCCTGTGCGATTTGCACTTCGCGGACGTGGCGCTCATGGAGTGCAGTGACTTCATGCAGCAGCTACGCAGCTTCAAGCCCCAGTCTCTGGGCTGCGCCGTCGCCCGGCGCAAGTCCTCTACCACACTTATCTTCCCACTGCCACCCCAGGCTTGCTCAGGTGAGATTGACTTCATGCAGCGGCTACGCAGCTTCAAACCGCAGTCTCTGCGCTGCGTGGCGCACGGCGCAAGTCCTCTACCACATTTATCTTCCCACTGCCAGCCCAGGCTTGCTCAGGTGAGATAGACTTCATGCAACAGCTACGCAGCTTCAAGCCGCAGTCTCTGGGCTGCGCCGTCGCACGGCGCAAGTCCTCTACCACACTTATCTTCCCACTGCCAGCCCAGGCTTGCTCAGGTGAGATTGACATCATGCAACAGCTACGCAGCTTCAAGCCGCAGTCTCTGCGCTGCGTGTCGCACGGCGCAAGTCCTCTACCACATTTATCTTCCCACTGCCAGCCCAGGCTTGCTCAGGTGAGATAGACTTCATGCAACAGCTACGCAGCTTCAAGCCGCAGTCTCTGGGCTGCGCCGTCGCACGGCGCAAGTCCTCTACCACACTTATCTTCCCCCTGCCACCTAGGCTTGCTCAGGTAAGGTTGACTTCATGTAGCAGTTACGCAAGTCCTCCACCACACTTATGTTTTCACTGCCACCCAGGCTTGCTTTGAACCAAGTTCTTTTTATCATCTGCAAAGAATCAATATATAGTAGGTTTGTTAACAAATTCATGAATATGATAAGTCCACGTCATTCAGAGGTAATGATTTAAATTTGAATATTATGTAGCGCAAAATTCCTAGCGTTTCTATTGCATTTCATATCGCATCGTCTCGATCCTATCCGAGATCCAATATGGGGTCAATTTTCTAGAAAGCATATTTTCAAAGTACGAATAAATGAGCAAGTTTTATGTAAATTAGGTCCCATGTCACACTAAATTACGAATTCTTCATAAAAATGCTGAAGAAAATGTAGATGAAAATAGCATGGCAGTGAAGTTTCGACTACGAAATATCTTAATCGGAGAGTCACAATTATTCTAGCGAACAAGTCTGGCAATGTCCATAAAATCTTGGCGCAGGCATGTTACCCCCAACTTAATTTTCTAGATAATTGACGAGATTAAACGGGATAACCATTCGCCACTCCTTTTAGCCATTTTAACTTTTGCCAAATCACGGAATAAATTTTCATTCGAATGAAGATTCGCTTAGTTTTACAAAGTTCAAGTAAAGTTTGAATGTATTTCTTTTGAATGTCATTAACTTTATTAACCAGTTCTTGTTTCACGTAACTTAGCTGCGTAGGTATTCTTAATTATAGAGCTACCGGCCGCTTTTATCTCAGGAGCTCGAATTTATATCCATGCTATTACCAAACTCCGTCTACAATAGTGCCAGGGACAGATTTTAGATGGAATTGTCTTGTCCAGCGTTTATTCATCTCCTCTATACATAACGTCTAAAAATAAACCGTATTAGACAGCTCCAAGGCTGCTTATTCCTTACCCGTGCACAAAAAAGAGAATCCATTGGCTAAGGTTTATTTTCGTGTAGGTAGAGCCATATTCGTCCCATATAAATGCTATACTCAGACTCAGCATCCTGATGTATGTAGTTGGCACTGACGGGCCGGCTGAAATAACCCTCCGCCGGTCAATAACTGTCATCCAGAAATGGAGAATACATGTTCCGTGTTACCTGACCGCTCAACGCTCTATACAGAGCCTTTACCGTCAAGGCCAAGGATCGCAGCTTTGATATAAATATCGTTGAAACTTTAAACTGAGTTGGGGAAAATGCCATTGCAAATTCCGTGAAAAATGCCGGGAGTAATAAAATGAAAATTAATGCTCGATTTACTGACGCCTCAGGTGAAAATCGTTTTATCACGAAACGTTTGACGTTTTATGAGAAGATTTTTATGTACCTTAAACCTACTTAGTTAAACGTACCTATACTCTTTTTTGTAGGCTCATTATATTTTTCTATAACTATAGATCCCACAATTTTCTTTCTCTTTGGAGGCGAGAAAACCACTTTGCCAAAGAATATAATTGTGGTGGTTGGTTCACAGTGAATCGAATATTTATTTGCTACATTCTTTATTTTTAAACGTCTTTTTTTTCTTAGATTTTCTTCATTGTCATTGGTCTAAGTTTCATTAATTTATAACCAATATTGACTGGAATGATTTGGAACAAACTAAACTGACAAAGTTGGCAAAGGGCAAGGGAGTAGAAACTAAATGACAATGAGAGCACCGGAACGGCCGGAGGGAAGGTTCACAATTCTCGACTTTGTATCCTTACGAACTGGCCTTTAGATATAGATACAATCGATTGGAGACGTCCATCAAAGTCAGTGGGAGGAGGGACTGCCTCTAGGATTTGACAATGACGAACCCTTCTTCACCATCCATGAAATGAAATGCAAGAATACTCAATTTCCGCCGTCTATTTTGTGTTGATACAGAAATCGTGCGGTAGAGACTAGAAAGGTAAAAACTTTCCCAATAACATCGCCCCGCGGTTGGCCGCAACCCGAGGAAAAAGGGCTCACGTAAACAAGCTCCTTGCACGTACCTACTTGAGACCGTTTTCTGTGATGTACACGGGACAAAGCAGGTTTTAATGGTAGTAGAAAAGTTTTGGGGTAACCTTATTTATAGTCAATTACAATGAATTCTCTAAGCAGAGAAATTTTCCTATCATAGAAAGCTCTACTCTCTGCTCTAGCTTTACTTTTGTTTTTAGTTGTGATAATATTGTGAATTTCTAAATATGAGTGTATATACAATTATTACAATTCACCTTGGACAGTTTGTGGACGGATAAAGGATGCACACCAATTTGTAAAGCCAGACTTGGCATACATGTAATATTTATGCAACTGAAGCCTCCTACGAAACACGAATCTGTATTTTATTTATTCATTTGTAAGCAAAACGGAGTTGTTGTTATAGTCTGAACATGTTTGTTTATTTTTGCTATAGCTATGTAATACATTGTTGATAATGTTATTTGTGTAACCCTATTATTTTATAACAATCCGATATAAAGCCCATCATTTAAAATGTACAGAGAGCTCCATCGATAGTTAACCCCTCAGAACAGGGAAATTAGGTTAACCCTGTTAAATTTCGAATTATTATTATTCCAGAAATATAATATGTATATATTAATGTTGAAAAAATTGCTTCCTATTTATGGCCTTGTATATGTATTACCTGAATAAATGACTTTTTGAGGAATCGATGTAACTCTCCAACACTTACCACTAGAAGGTACTACTAATAGTTTAAAATTTAACTGAGAATTGCTTACTTTACCTACTTATAGAAAATAAATCGTGCAATGGTGTAACAATGATTTTGTATAATACCGTAGGTGGGTACTTATGGTTAAATCTTAGGTTATACAACATATTATAGTTTATAACCTTTATAAAAATGTACTTCACTTTAAAAAGGTATAGTCCAAATGCCTTTGGATAAATAAAATAATTGGTTGATAGACATGGACAAACGTAAAACAGAGAGAAAGCACACAAACAAACCCAAATGCAAAATAAACCCGCTTGTGGACAAAAGGTAAAAACAAACAAACTGTCTGACGCACTGTTTCAACACAATACAAAATTAAAAATCCCAAAAAAAGATTACTTTGTGAATCTCTGTGTCTGCCGAAAGCCAGAGCAAACAGTGAAATATTAATTAAACCTGAAACCGAATGAATAACAGTGATAAAGCACGTAATGTATGAAAAACTCACTTTTGCACCTGAGACTTTATTTCGGGTCGGTTTCCTTTTTCTGCAGACTTTATGATCTATCTTTATCAACGAGCATTTTGACGTGTCTGTCTACTCCATGCTTATACCTGGCTTACTCGTTAGATGGTTTTTGGTTTCTGTTTTTAACATTTCATTCTTCTTTATACCTAAAGTATGGAAAACATGCATTTACCAACGAGTATTTTAACGTTTATATGTCTAACTAATTCTTGTGGTAGGTTTTTATATAAGTTCAGAATGTTTTCCACTTTTTTTATTAAATAAAACCTAACGAATTAACAAGAATTTAAAATGACTAACGCTAAAAGTAGAAAGACCAAAAACTAATTATAACCCATAAGTAGACACAATGCAACTCTCGAGACAAGTAAGCGACTATGGTATTGCCGGTTCAAATGTAGTGATCTTCATTATTCCAGATTACATTTTTATAAATAATTTTATGTAGATTAATGTAGATTTAGAATGATGCAACCGCCGGGACAAGAAAGCGACATCAATATTTGTTACACTAGCTGCTATTGTAGGTTCAAACATAAAGATTCTACATTATTCTAGATTACATTATTCATAGAATCGCGGAATTGTGCTTGTCTAGAAGGTAACATTTGAATGCCACATGTTTCTCTTTGTGATTTGGATTTTACGTCATTCTATCAAATATTGCTCGGGGGCAATAGTTTGTCTTTGTCCTCTGTCAGGCACCTATATATTATGGCAGAGCAGTGTTTTTTTCTCACTCAGTCAACATGAGGAAAAAGACTCTTAAATATTGCATAGTGTTAAGAGAAGTTTATAAATGGGAGGGTTTATTCTTCGTTTTTGTTAAATACATTATTTTTATAGGTAAATTTATGAAAAATATTTTGTTCATATCACTTGATTCTCCATAGCTAATTTTGACGTGCCTGTCTACTCCCCTTTTTCTTTTCTAAATTTGTATGATTCTCTGAGTACTGAATAGTATGATTGCATAGCGGATTTGATATTCACACTGTCATTTAGCCGTGAAGGCCATTCATAAGCTTTACGGTTTTAGACATTTATTTCTCAAAAGAATATACATATTCACTTAAAGAGAAATACAGTAATCGTAATTAAACATGCAGAGCGGACTAGTTGCTAGATTCTTGTAATTATTTAAGCTGTAGGCCTTCTTTAAAACTGGGTAAAATGGCACTTCTTTTAAAACCAAGTGAAGGCCCAATATTGCACTTCATTTCCTAGTTATTTAGTTTTTAACCAAGTAGGTGGAAAACTGTATATTCTTCCTCTGGGGAATATTTCGAGATACCTACTTATCTCTGTAAGAACATCAATCTTGCTCCATCTCACCGGATACAAAGTGTTATGAGCCCCAACAGCTAACACACAGATTTCCTAAGTCTGGGCTTACATAGGTAAGACTTATTACGTACCAACCATACTCTGTACGTATGTACCTACCATTTACGATTGTAGAATTTTTTACTATGATTTTGACAACTTTTCATGGGCCTTTGTTCAGTGTATGAACTATATCTAGATACTAACAGATGCACATCAGTAAAATGGCAAGAAAGAAGCTTAAGCCGGAAGAAAAATGAAGAACGAGCATGTGAGATTTCGGTTCACTCTAAGTATGAACCCCAAGCGTATTCATAAAAGTTTGGTGTTCTACCTTACAGTGAATCGAGGTTCATACCTCCGACGTGGGATATGAACACTTGCAAAAGAAAATTTAGCGTAATGCCTAACTTGTTTTTCGTTACGAAACTATTTGATTGTAAATGGATTGTAACCTCTTTATAAAATGAAAATTGTTAGAACCTCTTTGCACTATTTTTAAATTTCGAACAAACCTCGTTCTTATTCAAAGATGTTATTCAAGAAACTGCATTCCATTTGCTTTTTTTTTATTATCTTGCAACTGTTTTTATTATGTATCAACATGTAAAATTAATGTTTTTGTGGTAAAATTAGTGATTACGTAGTAAGTAATGAAACACAGAAGTTTATTGTTACTTGTTACTAAAAATTAAGGTTCACATGCCTACTCGTAAATATAATAATTTAGTAGCTATGGGTGGTGTTTTTCTCAAAAATAACCGGACTGTTCTTTGAATATTGATTTGAAGTTCTGATAGAATTTCAACAGTTTAGTTCAGGTAATTATTTAGCTAGCCAGAATATCTTTCAGAAGAATACCACCCGTATTATTTTTGCCAGTTAGTTTGCTAGTAAATAGGTACCTATTTGAAACAAAAAGTACCCAATTCGAGTTATGTAAGTATGTTACTTTGGGTAAGTTTCTTAAAAACTCATCTAACTATCGTCTAGTCTAGTTCGTAGCTGATAAAAATATTAGGCTTTAAGAAAAAATCTAACTAGGAATAGTACAAAGTATTTTCCAAGAAGTTCAACCTATTAACTAAACAAAAGTTTTGTTGATACGTTAAACTGCTTGGAAGATACTTTCTGATATTTACCTACGTTTGCTAATCTAGATAAAAATGTTACTGTCTCATTTAACACAGACAAAGTAAGAATAGTAGGTACAGATGGAAAAACTAATTCTAAGGCCCTAAGATAAGAATAAAACATTTCCCTTAGCTTACCACTGCAGAGATTTTTAAAGACAAGCGAATTGAATAGGAGTTTGGTTTGTTTGACATTCAATTAGGAGTTGGTAAAAAAGCGAAGGAATCCTGTAACGAGATAAGCCAAGTCCATTCAATCCACCCTTATCCCTTGTAACTACGTCCACAATGCTGGGGCTTATCCTTTTTTTTAGTCTAAGTAGGTTCGGCTATAATCGTACTGAACCTTATTATTTTTGGATCATGAAGTTCAGCGCCCTTATTTGTGTTTTGAAGTTGTTTTGTTTTGTATTTGATTTATAATTAGTTTTCTCTATTTTGCGAAAGCATCTCTATTTAGAATTAGAATATATAATGTGTTATTTACTAGGCATTATGATGATTATGAGTTCAGTAAGAATCTAAACAGATTTTTTTTTCTACTACACATAGGTAACATTTGGATGGACATTTCTTTTTATTAGGACACTACGCACGCGGTAACATTTGGACATTTTCAAATATTCTTAGTTTAGTTTTAATTCTGTTCGTTGATCAACACACCATCAACTTATATTCATGAACTTTAGCATGCTAAAGTAAGGTTAGGTTTGAAATAACCGATTGCAACCAGTCCGTTTCTAAATCTTCCGCATTTATCTCCAAAAGGTGAACCGATGGCCTGGTGAAGGTTGCAGGAAACTACTGGATGCGGGTAGCGCAGGACTCGTCATTGTGGCGATCTGCGGGGGAGGCTTATGTCCAGCCGTAGACTTCTTTCTAAAATGATTATAAATTATAATACATTTTATCTTCCATTTAATAAAACAAAACTATTCAACCTTCTAACCCTACCCTGGTTTCCAGATGAGTTCTGCGAGGAGTACCCTCACAGCCTGATCCCCACGCCAGGCTACTGGATCGAGTGCTCGCGTCAGAAGATAGCCACGGACACAATATGGGACGAGTCGGAATCGGAGCACGATAGTGGGCCGGACCGGGATAATGGGGACAACGGTGAGTTCCATCCTTGTTAGACAATCGACAACTGAGCTTCTCAACATGAGATGATCAGTCCAAAGGCTTTTACCTACGAAATAAAATAAATAGACTGCCCACATCACACAAGTTTCTCAAAATAACAAGTCTTGATGACACTAATCACACTAATATTTATAAATGCGAAAGTTTGGATGGATAGATGTATGCATGGATGGATATTTGTTACCTCTTCACGCCAAAACTACTGAACGGATCAGGCTGAAATTTTGCATACAGGTAAGTCTAAACCTGGAATCAAACATAGGTGACTTTTTAACTCATAAATCAGTTCCCATGGGATAGAAATAACCTCAAAACGTTTCCATAGAAACAACGCGTGCGAAGCCGCGGGCAGAAGCTAGTAATAGAATAAAATAGACGTCTTTTATAGCAGTGCTGTATAGACAGCACTGCTATAAAAGACGTCTATTACTGATAGCCATTACCATCTCCGGCACCACTGGTGGCAATCGAGAAAATAAATGCCAGTCGCCACCACTGGTGCCAATGGGGAATGTTAAACAGTTGATTTGATTTCATTACATTGGTAATTCCTACTGAAAACTACTGTCAAATCCAGGAAATTGGACCTGATGTGGCCAGCAAATCAGTTCAAATTTCCTGGTTATTTTTAGAAAATCATGATGAGAATCCGAACCCAGCCCAATTTCAGATGGATATTTTCTGTCCTGAATCTTTATGTTTTTATATCCTAAACACAAAACATCTGGTTTGGAGCGGTTTTGGTATTTCTGCGTAACTATAGTACAATCCGCTGAACCATGGAGGAAAAATAAGCCAAAAACTACCTCTTACACTTACTCGTATGGATGAAGTAATTTATCACTAGATGCGAAAAACCTGTGCCTCTTTCAGACTACGCACGAATTTATGAAAGACATTTGAAGAAAAGGTAAAACTTTTATGCTATGTAGGTTACGCGGTTTTTGAGTGACAGGTGATCCTCTGATACGGGGAGGTGAGGCGAACGCCTCGCTATTTCCCTCAAATGCTCAGGATAATAGGATTGGATTCACGGGAAAGTGTAAAATTAAATTTTCGCCTTATGTCACGTCACGGCTAGCGAGACAAGGGAAAATCACTGAAGGTTTTGTAATTTTGTGGACCTTGTAGAAAAGGTAGTGAAAACCAATGAAGTGCCCCACCCTAGTTTTCTCATGCTAAAAAGTAATACAAAGAGCTTATTCTAAGTTACAAATCGGGCTGAAATTAAAAACAAGAATGCAGTAAAATAACGTCTTGTCATTCTTTTCGAAAGTCTTTTCCCTAGCACATTTAAAATAATAATAGGTTCCTACTTACCTAAATTACGAAAAAGCTAGGTGCTGTCAATGCTAAGGTGCTTTTGAAGTTTCTTATAGTAAGCTTATAGGCGGGCGGGCGGCTGGCAGAGACGGGCGGGCAGAATTCATTGGCAGCCCTTTCAAGTTTTTTGTCGAAAGTAAGGCACGTTGTAAAAGGCTTATGCCATTTTGCACTACGAAGCTTTTAATAATCCGCATTATTTATTACATATTTGATTTATGCCAAAGTGTTTTATAAAGTTAGCATTAAGCGATTTAGAAGCTTTAAAGGTGAGGTATATACTTTTATGAGTTATGCTTTTAAACTGTCAGTCGTATTATTTCAAATCAATAACTGATGCACTACTCTGTCAAGAAAGTACCGGAAAAAGATCAATAATACACAAAATGTTTGTTATTCATCCAAATTTATTTCAGCACCTTCAAAGTATGCTCCTTCAGAAGACATAAATTTACGCCAAGGAATAATCCAATCATCAAAACATTTTTTAAACGCTGTTTCCGGAATTGAGTTAAGTTCTCGCCGCGAATTCTCCTTTTTTCGGTTTTTTCGGTTTCGGTTCAGTTGGAAGGCGCCACTCCGAAGCTTGTTGACTAGTTTGCATGTCAAACTCATAAACACATGTCTCGTCACCAGTAACAATGCGTTTCATGAATGTTGGGTCGGAATTGACTCGTTCTAGCATGTCCTCAGCGACTCTCATGCGATTGAGTTTTTAGAGAAAATTCCGGTCTTTTGGGACTAGTCGACCGGCAACATGTTTCATACCCAAGTGATTATTTAAAAAGGTACGGATCGACTCGTGAGATACAGAAAGTTCGGCGGCTATCTCTCTCAAAGTTGAATGAGGATTTTCAGTCACTTTTTCCTTCAGTTTTGCAATGTTGCAGACGTTAATGGCCTACCACAGCGAGGCTAATCTTCCATCACATCTCGACCGCTTTTGAATGCTTTGTACCACTCATAAGCACGTGTTTTTGATAAAGTCGATTCACCGTAAGCCTTCTGTAACATTTTCAGTGACTCCGAACACGAAATTCCATTGGCGATGCAAAATTTAAGACAAACTCTTTGTTCGATGTTTTTGTCCATTATGAAATTCGCAATACACACTAGATATGATATAACTAAAAACAGCACTGTATTTAACATAAATAACAGATGCAACTCAAGCTCCGCGCCAAAATGGAAAACAGTTGTGCCAATGTAACAACAACAAAAAAATGAATTTGGAACCATAAACAAATCGTCCATTCCCGATACTTTTTTGACTGAATATATATTGCTGTGCCCGCGGAATCATCTGCGTAGAATTAACAATTTCTCGGCCTTTATTTTTCTTTGCTCGGACGGAAACCTAATTAGGTACACTTTTAAAATAATTGTAGCATAAGTTACCCGCTATAACATCAGCCTCTGAAGACACAAAGTCTCACAAAGTCCCATAAAAATCAGTCCAGATGTTGCGGAGATTTGTCAAAACAAATAGACAAGCAGAAAAAAATATTCGATATTTTGTTATAAGTACCGTGTTGTATAACTTTCGTATTAATTTAGTAAAAACCCGTTAATTTGACATTACAAACAGACTTCTACAAACGGGCTCATTTTACGATCCGTCGGCAATAGATATATACCAACTTAATAGATTTTCATTCGATATACTACATACGAGAGCAATTATTCTGAGCAGCATCTATTCATACAAATATAGACATAGCTGCCTTTGAATCCATTCAACACATGCCACATGATTCAATTCAGTGAAATGGGTAAGAGATATTAGAAGCCGTTGAATAGGTGCCTAATTTTGCATTGAAATGCTAACCATATGTAGCACCATGATGAATAACAACGTAATTAAAATCGGTAAATAGGCCAACTTATCGGCACAGATATTAAGCCATCAGCAGAGTGAGACGGTAACGTGGTGAATATTTAGAGGGGTTCGAAAAAAAAACCTGAACAGAATAAAAACATAAGGGTAAACGCACAAACATAAATCATTTATTAGGGATGTAGGTTAGATACTATACCGACAACTTCAACAGACACGTCTCACCTATTTCTTTAGTTCTCTAAATATTGATATTGTTTCAACTCAATGGATCCTTGACTAAAACTCTTATTTTCATTTGGCTTATTCCCATAAATTTGGTCTTATTTGACTTTTGTGAAGATTTTATCATTTAATATTTGCACGTAAAGATAACCTGTCTATAGAGAACAAACTGACCTTACAGTTACCTTAAAGGATTAGAAAACCAATTTTTTTTAAATTTTATTCCTATACATACGTATTGATGGCCGCCTATCCATTATTTAACATGTAGCCACTCTGCAAAATAGAATTAATATTGATAATTATTAAAGGAAAAAAGGGCCCATGACAATATGTTAGTCTAGTAACATAATATATTATTAGTTTCCGACCAGCGTTGGTTGTACGCAAATACAACCAACTCATGCTGAGACAAGGACCGTTTTGTAACTCTTACAAACTGTCTATGTTCTTTTGTTTTAAATTGTATGTCTGTGGTCGAGTTATAAATAAACTTTTCTATTTCTATTTATTACCACCTCTACGCATCTGTACCCCACAATAGCACCCACGTGATATTGCCATACCATTTCCATTCATGTAAGTTCATGAAACAGTGACTTCTTTGTATAGACTATGCTTCAGTGCCTTTCAAAGAACTCTTGGTTCGATGCACTAGAGATAGACAAGGGTAGATTTAATATATATGAAGCCATGTCTACCTTATAGGTATTTTTGTTCCTGACGTACTTGAAATAGAAACAGTAAATCTGATTTTCGCCAATAAAACTAGTAAATTCCTCGCGACAAAATAAGTACTTTTGGGTGAGGTGGTCGCAAAGCGACATATCCCTTTAACGCATTTACTGCCCAGCCGCTACATGGAGGTGAACGTGACCATCCATGCCATGCCAGGATAGTGTTAGTAAAAATAAAAAAGTTCTTTGGCTTATATCTTTAAAACGTCAAGTGCATGACAAGCTAGTGGTGCTTCATAAAAAATCTACTTGAGACTTGCAGCCATTAGCATACTAAATGTTCACGTAACAGCTCTATACTGTCTGAAGACGCCACCGATCCGCAAACAAGCACGACGGACAAGTTCGAACGCATTGGTTATGCAAAGAGCCTTTCAAAGAGCTTTACTCGGGTACCTCGGGGCTTCGTCACACGACTACCCGGGCCCACGTTAGCTTTCACTTTGCTAGTTGCACTCGAACTTAAGAATTTGCCTTAAATGGTTACAGAAGACCACTTTTGCTATTCTATACGTACAGACATATTAAGTTGTATTGAAAGATAACATAGAAAATTGAATAGAAAATAAACATAAATAGAAAACAGTCTATTTATTTAAAAGCAAGGAAGCTACCGACGACGCTTTGAAAAATATTCCCATAAATAATATCTGTTCCCTCACGAAGCAAATCAAAAGTAAGCAAGAAACTTTTTCACTAGAGTTGCAAAGAGGGAGATAATTATTTGTTGGTATATATTTTGTTCTCAAGTCTGCTCCCAGGAGGTTCATAGTAAACTGGAAAAGTTTTGTACGTTATAAATCAAAGCGGAATCACCAAAACTTGGGGCCTCTTCTACTGAAGAGTTAATGGATATCCTCTCAGCGATCATTTCTCTTACTTATTTGTGAAGGGCGTCTCTTAGATAGGCTTTGAGGAAATTCTTGGATACTAGTAGGTGTAGCAATCAAACTTAGCACAGCACCCCTTCACCATTTTCAAGGTCTTGTGATTTTAACTAAGGGCCATGAACGCCCTATATATATATATATATATAGGATACTAGATTCTGCCCGCGGCTTCACACGCACAAAAAATTTCATCAAAATCGGTCCAGCCAAAATTGTGAATCTAAACCATTCCCAGATCCCCTTGAACACACACAAAAAATTTCATCAAAATCGGTCCAGCCGTTTGAGAGAAGTTCAGTGACATACACACTCACAGAAGAATTATATATATATATAAAGATAGGTGATACTGATATATCATTGGATATAGGTGATACTGATATATCATAGGATATATCATGAAGGGGATCGTCTTATTCTGACTACTTTTATTTCTCCCCTCGAAAAGCAACACTTGATTTTTGGCAAGTTTGTTTCTCAAGGATTCTGATCCTTGAGTAAGAAGAGGTGCGAGCCGGTGTGCTGCTCTGCTCGCACCCTTTAGTTAACAAATCATCAGCATAAATCCTGTGCGGAAACAGGACCTGTGCAAACTCAATCCATCGGTGTCTCATTCGATACACGTTTTCAATTTATCTGGCGCACTCGTCATTGTCAGATCGGTGGCAGATCTTCGGCGCCCGACGCGGCGTCTCCGTGTAGACTTACGAGCAAGTAATTATGGAGATAGAGTCGCCTGCCACTAGGTAGATACCTCATCATCATTATAAGCCTAACAAACTAAACTTAAAACTAAAAACTACTAAAGCTTTAATAAGCCCGTATTTACCTACCCACTTCTGGGCATAGCTCTCGTCCAATCCGTGCCAAAAATGTTTGATCTTGTAATCGTATCCAAGCTTTGTTGGCAATATTTATAATGGCCTAAACCTGTAGCCGGTGGTTCCTATATATGTATATTAATAAATGTTGCAACTCAAATGTAAGGCACAAAAGCAGGGACATACGAATCTTTTTGTTAGTTATATAGAATACTTAGACCAATGTTAATGTTTTACTCTTAGTTTTTATTTATTAAACGTTCAGGAAATTTACGATACAATCTCTGCTATATAGCTATTTTAATGAATATGTAAGAGAATAAATTTGAATAAATTGCATTATTTTAATTCATTTTCAGATTTGCATGTCTCTATTTTTTATTATTTTATAATATTGCACACAAAGCTGGGTAAATGTATGGGACATTTTAAAAAAAGCATACTACCGTAAGCATAACCCGTTGTTTGCGAATAAATGATCTTAATTGATTTAATAAGAACGCGGAAGAAGCTTTCTAATAGCATTAACCTATCATATCTAATAGCAAACACCTAATTGTTACTCAGATTCATTTTTCGGTCTTTTTATAGAGCGTTAATACCGCCGCGATTTAATACCCTTGTTGCCTTGCTCGGAAGTCCACCCTTATTGTCAGCCCTATTCAGTAGTCACGTCATGTGTAGGTATCTACCCGATACTGTAATGGCAGGGTGACCCAGTCGTTCTGTCTCCGCAATCGCTGTCCATTCTATAGTTGTGTATGTGAGAATCGCTTTTCACTATCATTATGACGTCATACTCGCCACTTTGAAACTGTGCCAAGACATTAAAATACCTACGATTTTTGTTTTGATAAGTCCATTGTGGAAGTGTCTTAGCGCAATTTTACTTTCCTAGTAGGCTTTTCCATGGAACTTAATGCCAAGAAGCTTGAAGCTTACAATCAATCTGCCCCGATTCAGCGGAAACAATGACCTAGTTATGAGCCACTGATTGTGATTTCTAGGTTATATTCATTCAAGATTTTAGCATGACAAATTAATTTTTGCAGTTGTTGAAATGATGTCCAAAATCGCATTTTCCGAATTCGATCAGAATCACGAGCTGTAAATGGTACCTTACATTCGCGAAGCTATTTCTAAATTGGAACTATTGGAATCGCCTGCTTTTGTAATGTCCTTACATTTGGGTCATCAATCACTTGTCGGTGATACATTCTTTTTCGTAGACGTTGAATGGGGCTACCTTGAGCACTTAGCGGATAAGTCCGATTTTTTTCATTAAATTTTGGCAATAATGCTTTTAAAAAGAATGCTCAAACTTTACGGAATAATTATGGGTTAGTAGGTCGTAAATTGTAACTTCCTTTTTGGTGATACTAATTTAATACACATAAAAATTTTGCCGCCCAAAGAAAGTGCTGGAAGATAAGATGGGTGCCATTATTCATAATTTGCTCTGACACCAATCCTTATTGCAAATTCAACTTCACAAGTTCATAAGTTTGTGCCCAGCTTTTTACGAAGTCACATTTATAGGGATAGGAAACGTAACTTTGTAGCTGTAGGTAAGTGGGTGCCTAGCTCAAAGGTGTAATCCACCTTTATGGTTTTCGATAGAGTAAATTAAATTCTATACCCAGATTTGCAAGGAAAATATATTTGCTTGTGTTATCGCTCAGACAGGTGTTAAAGGCAAAGTAAATGCGATTATATTTGTACTTACCCTATATCTTGCCAACCAGCGGGGCCTGCGAATGAAGGATTAGCCCGAAAGTGTTGCTCACTGATTATAAATTTAATATCCAACTGGAATTAAAGCCGTTCTTAAAAGCAGGTTTGTGATTTGTGTACGAAACAGGTAGGTACCTAGGTACCGAAATTATTAATTTCAAACGTTGCCATATCATTATTATGTCATCTTTTTGACCTAAGGGATTTGAAAATGAAATTGTTGTAAGCCTTACAACAATTTCATTTCCAAATCCCGGGGTATGTTTATCCCTTACAAATCGTACAGGCGGGTAGCCTGGCTTAATAAAGCTTTCAGGTAGATAACTTAAACGGACCTTAATTTAATTAACAGTTTGTGGATTCAATCAACAAATTCAAATTCAAACTCACGAATTGAAGGAAATTATTAACAGTTTTCGGTTTGCAGAGGAGTTATGACAGAACCGATTTTTTTCTTTTACACCTGGTCAATCACTGCGATGCGTTAAGGTAAAGGGTATCCCTTTACCTTTACCCATCAGTGGGATCCTTCAGGCCCACTGTTGGGTCAGTGATCAGATAAAATTAGTCTAATCTGATTTGATTAATCGAGTCTAAATCCATTTCTTAGACCACTGATTGTAAATAGAAAATATCTTATGGTTTCTAAAATATCGTAAGATATTCCTCGTACCTACCCACTAGATAATTTATTAATTAGCAAATATCCCGAGCATGATTTCATCTGACAAGACCTAGGTGGGCGGATGGAAGCTTATTATACAAAGCTGTCATTCCCTGTCAACTAGATGGGTAATTTCAGGCAGAATACCCATTACCTCAATGCTGTGTTTGGGCGGGATTGTGTTTCATAGCAATTTGGTGACGCTGTCAACGCACCTCACCTATGCTAACAGTTGACTGATCGAGGATCGAATATGGCTCGATGTTTGGATAGAGGCAATAGGTTTCCAATGTGGCAGTTCTATTGAAATTAATTGGGTCAGGTTTATACTAGTACCTTTTTACGGTATTGTTCAATTCAAAGTTTGTTTTGGAGGCATTTCAGTATTTAGGTTAGGTTATTCTTCTGAAGCAATTCTTAGGTATGTATCCGGTAGATAAGTACTTATTTCAGAAATATACTTAGTTCAGAAAAGTTACAACCATTCGTATTGATTAAAAATATGCAAAACTATAATGACAATTATGTAGAGTAAGGTAAGTAAAGTAAAATGCATAATTTTATAAGATACTTTCCCTGGAAATAATCTTCTGGATTTTCGTAGATGCTCATAACATTTATCTACGACGAAAATCCATTAGTAGGTTGATGTACCAAAGCATGATAATATTCCAAGGAAAAAGGGTTAAATTTTGAAATTTAATCTCCACAAACAAATCCTTTGCCAGACTCAAATTATACTGCAGTAGTGTGAATGTCGAGATAAGGAGGGCTTACGACTGAAACAAAGATGGTTCCACGTGAGCAATATTAAATTTCATTGTAACATTTCCACCCATGCATGCAAGAATGACGTGGTAAGCTGAGCTTAGCTCTGACGGGCGACATGAGCTGATAATGGTGCAGCTTCGTGATACACCGACATATCCACAGAGGGTTACCTTCTGGGATATGTAACTTAAACGTGTTAGAAATAAATTGTATTGAGTTTTTTTAAACATCTCCTTCTCCAATCAGACAAAGATAATAATCAAAGATTAGTAGGATATGTACATATCTATTTTCTTCCTACTAATATTATAAAGCCGAAAGTTTGTGAAATCTGAATTTTTGTTACCTAGGATCTCCAAAACTACGGAACAGATCAAGTTGAAATTTGGCGTGCGTTTAGAACAAAGCCTAACTTAGATAATAGGCTACTTATTATACCGAAAATATGCGTGCGTAGCCGCGGGCAGCAGCTAGTATAGAAATAAATAACTACTTTAGAAACAAATGATAATAAGAAGAAGCAAATGAGAACAACAAAAATTCAATTCACATAGGTACCTAAGCATCACGAATGTGCTGGAAGAGGCCTGTGTGTCACAAGACACGCTAAAAGTTTAGTGTTAATTAGTAATAGGTAACCTAAGTACGTATAGCTGTAAAACATTATAAGCAATAATAATAAAAATAAAACGTCAAGTGCGAGTTGAACTCGCTCAACAAAGGTTTCGTATAATTGTAAGACCTTGCTTCTTGCCAAATATTTCTATTCTTGATCAACGGGAAGTACCCCATAGATCAATGGCTTGAATCAATTTTTTTTGTGAATAAACCACAAATTTACGGTTGTGGTTTCTTATTCTTACTTGAGCTATAAGACCTTGCTTCTTGACAAATTTCATGATTCCAGGTCAACGGGAAGTACCCATTAGGTTCGTGTGCATGTGATTCCCTCGGAAATTTCAAAACATTCGGGCATTAACGTTGATTGCGTTGACTTAGAAGTTTGATTTATATCACGGTTTTGAGGTTACGGACTTGATTATTGGATGTTAAATTGAATTCAATAGCTCCACGCGTTCCTGACAAAAGAGGGTTGACAGACGGACAGACGAACGGACAACAAAGTGATCCTACAGGGTTCCTTTTTTCATTTTGAGATAGGTATGGAACCCTAAAAACATCTCGGATCTCCGTCTTAAACCAGGCGTCAGACAGAATGCTACGTACTATCGATTGCCAAACCTACCAAAATGATAGTGAATGCGAAAATTTATTGTGGATAGACTAGACCTGAAGTTGAATGTTATAAAGTGTTTATTAGTGACTCGTTTTAAACCATAAAATAAATAAAACCTTTTCCCTTTTATCGCCGGAACATCTTATTACCGTAAATTGTGTTTGTAAGACATTTGCCTCGTTTGAGCAGCACGCACTCCAGTGCTATTGTTTATTTACCACGAGGAACTGAAATGTAAAAACTGTGCTATCAGCGGCTAAATTATGTATGGCAATGTCTCGAATAAATGGCGCTGACGTGAACATGAATTATTTGGCACGATAAAACTTTATTTTCTTTTGCACTTCGAACGGATAATAAAGCTGAATTTTAACTGGGGACCTTTCTGTTTTGATATTTTTACGATGCGGTCGAATTAATGCGTGTGTGGTACCTCATCCTAAGTAGTCTTGGCTACGATACCTCGGTTGCGGTTAGATGCCGCACAGGGCCAATTTTGTGTGATGTGGTGCTCGTTGCGAGAGTTTCAAAGATTAGGAAAATATAAGCAACTCATAAATAATTTTATGAATAGATTTTAGTGAAAACATTAATCTTTCATGTTTTTCGATAAAATTAGTCGATGAACGGTTTACGATCTTTAATAATAAACAGTGTGCGAAATATAACATTCACTTTGAATCCTTGCATACCACCTTATCCTTAGACATAATTGTCAAAACCTTTTCACTAACAGATAAAAATCGCTCAGGATCCCTCGATGAAGCCGCGGAGGACAGCAGTGAGAATGGAGGCAGCACGCCCAAGAAGAAGACCGCCATAGAAGAGCAATGGGAGCGATCGGGCGGCTTTGAACTAACCTCTGTCGAACAGGAGACCTACGAACGATACTTCTACGGTTCCGAACATTGGAACTATTTCACCAACGACGAGGACCTCGGTCCGGTCATCCTGTCGATCAAGCAGGAAACGCTGAACGGAAGGGACCAGTTCAGGTAAGATTCCGCTTATCAAAACATTATTAATGTTATAGCACTACTGTCCCATCCAATAGACTATTGATTACGGTTTACTTAGGTTCACTTTATTGTGTCGTAACTTCGAATGATCCTGTATATTAAATGAGAAATGTGAGAGACTGTCACCAAGTTACCTACGTTATCTGCTCAATCAACAAATTGTTCAGTTACTCAAGTAACCCATTACCTTTCCGCTGAATATTTAACTTAATAAATAATATAATCAAGCTACAAACAGGTCCCATAAAAGCCAATACAAAATGTATGACTCAATCGTCAATAATATCTACTGAGACAGCAGCTGAGACATCATTAAACAGCGCTCATAAAACTTTATACCAAACCGTCGAAATATGTCAAATCGAATATCACGTCTGCGGATAGCTGTGATGGAATTTAATTAAATATGATTAAATTAAACCGACGACGATAGCACGGCGGGTGGTTAGCAAAATATTAAATTCCTACGATGCCACCTGGATCTTAGTCGAGTTACGTATTAAAAATATTGTTTTAATAAACCGGATAAGAAAATAACTACTTTACAAAGAAACTAAAGAATCGTTTAGCCCTATCATTATGAAGAATATAATCAAGACGTATTATTGTGTCGTAGTTGTATTGTGTGGTAGTGGTCGTGAGTGCTCCTTCGAATTTTCGAAGGTATATTTAAATTTTGAAACATTTGTCTGACATTTAAATGTGTAACTTGTGCTGTCAGTTTACCTAAAGCTAAAAACAATTACTTTGTAAATTTGGTAGAATATAAAATCTTCTATTCTTTCTAATACATAGGTACCTAGATAAGCGGAGGCCTAAATACCTACAAAAAAGATATCAAAAGATATAGCCGAAATTTTTCGTACTTTTTGGTTGGTCACAAACTATTCGTTCCAATTCTCTTGGTATTTTAGATTGCTTGAACTTAATAAGCGTCGTCTATGTTACACTATAGGACCGATAAACATTCCAATTTTATCATCATCCTGATCTAATCCAATGCCTCAGGCTCCCTGTATCTTAATTAAAAATAGCGTCCATAACAGGGATGTGCCATTGTAAAACGGAATAGTCCTCAGTAAACTGTTTGTGGGTGCCATAATTAACTGCCCTCTAACGGCCGTGTGACCTCATCAGGTTTACTTTCGCGTCCCTCTCGTAAACTAAGAATTCAATTTACATAATGCCGTACAGGCAAGGTGTGAAGTCGCCATTCATTACATTCATTGTTTGACTCAGAACATTTTCACCGCACACTCTCGCTCAAAAACTCGTAACTCAAAGTGCTTTATTTTCTGTAGAGTAGACTTTATAAGACTCTAGGACGTGTTTAAACCCCCTTTACTACAAAAATACTAAAGCGCCTGGGGGGATGATATTCCTGACCCTCAACTCCTAACAACACAGTAACGGCGAGCGGAGAGATCGGCGAAATTTTTTGTGTTTTTCACAAGAGTACTTATAACAAAAGAAATAATACGAGCGAAAATGTTAAAGACTGCGGTGGTAGATAATAGCTACGAATATAAATAACGGCGAGCGAAGCGAGCTGTGTTAATTTTGGAGTTTGGTGAGGTCGGGCTAAAAACATAGACAAGGAAGCTAAGACGGCAAGCGGAGGCAGCCGCAGCATTTTTGCATTTTTTTCGGCCATTAACAAAAACTTTAAGAATACCTACAAAAAAGATCTAAAAAGATGTAGCCGAAATTTTTCGTACTTTTTTGTTGGACACAAACTAATTAGAATGAGTATGATAATGAATAGCGAGCGAGCCCTGAATATTTTGGAGAGTTAGCGCCGGCTGAGAAAATTGTTAAGAAACTAATACAAAATAAATATCGGCGAGTGGAGGTGAGCCACAGTCTATTTTGAAATGGGTGAGACATGCTGCCTGTATACCGTATCTATAGAATCAACGACAAGCGAAAATTTTTGATAATTCATGATCTGGTGGAGCGTGTGACTTGTCATTGTCACCCCAAGGGGTGCCAAGACGGCACCCCTGATAGCTTAGTACCCGGGGCGGACCGCCTGTATTATCTGAAATGGCAGACAGGTCTTTCAAATTACGCTCGAAAACGGTGATTATGATTAGGCTGCTCAAAAACAGTGAACATAGTCGTTTTTGCTCTCACTGTCAAACTGAACATACATTTTAGTGCCACTTGCTACGCTCGTGGCTCCATTCTTGACTGCTTCGCTAACTCGATATTTAAAATCAGCACGCTCACAAGATCACAACTTTGCTCCCTAACCATACCATAGAAATATTATTATAAAACAGATCTCATCAAAATAAAAAAAATATACATAACGCTGGACACTCGGCACGTGATAATATTTGTAAAAAAAGCCTTTCATTAATTGACCAAAATGAGACGTATTTTTGCAATGAATCACGTGTCAGGCGGCTGTTTCCCAGGAGCAGGTGGTCACCTTCTTCCAAAATGTCGATTGCGATTGCGTAGAAATTAGCTGCCTGGCTATGAAGTTAATCTACCTACAATTTCATGTCCCTCTGTAGATTAATTTAACAGCCCTTGGCTTTGCCCCTGACCCAGTTTATTTCCTTTGACGGTTTTTAAGTGATATACATACCTACTTAGACAAATCTTAGTAAGTAGGTAAGCAATACGTTTGCACTTATTTTCTTTCTCTTTGCTATCTATTTACTCAAATAGACAATAACTACAACATAATACAAAAATACTTGATTATCTTTTTTGCTTCGTTTATTTTCTTTGATTCTTTGTCATTTTTAACAGACTTCTACAAAAAGAGAAGGTTCTCACCTCGTCTGTATGTTTATTTTATTTTTTATTTGAGTATGTTACCTGATATCTCCGCCAATTGTTAACAGATTTTGCTGATTCTTTCACACCTGAATAGAGAATCATATCGAGGTGGCCACATAAAAATGTTATTCTAAAGGGATTAGTACTTTTTACGTAAAACTTTAAAAAACTATATTTTTGTGGAATCACGACTAGTCACCACAATTCTGGTGATACCTTCGCCAATTGTTAATAGATTTCGATGATTCTTCCATTGTTCTATCAAGATTGATTTTGAAGTTAGTTATCCGCTATAAATTCGATTCTCGAGGGCTTGCTTTAAGCGCCGTAGAAACAAAATACATAATTATGTTTTTATTATAAGATTTGTTGCCATACCCAATCCGGCAGGGAGCATTAATATTTACAAAACACTGATATATTTTTTTCAAGCTGTTGAATATTGAATTGAGTTGGTTTTGTTCAAAAACTAATCAGAAACTTCGGTTTTCGTTAACAGAGTAGACCACCTGGTAATAAATGGTTTCCATAGCAACGGGCGTAAACAGTTTCATCCATGTATCAACTAAATTAGACTCGAATTATAATAGATGTCACCACTAGCAAAATTAGATCGCGCTTTCGAAGTATTCTAGTATTCGTAGTATTCTAGGTTTATTTATAACGACTACCAAACATGATTAAATTTGCACATGATTAAAGATTAACTATTTACCGGAATTTGAATTCATTTTATAGTTTTTTAGAACACGTCAAATGTTTTAATGACTATTTTAGCATTTTTGTGGACTCCTTTTGTAGCAAAGAGATATATAATCTTTGCTACAATAATTATAAGTAAGAGAGTCACATTAAGCATCGTAATATACCGAGAAACTTCACCAACAGCTATATCCCCCCAGCCTTCCACGCGAGTGCTGAATAACACACATTTTTCACGAGAAAGAAAACACAGCCAAGCTTCACTCAACAATAAGAATGTTCCATTGCACTCTCCATTACTTGAGTATACGAACATATACAATTCAGGACCTGTATAAATTGTATCACTTCGCTCGAAAAGCCCGCACACCATCTCTAACACTTGCTTCCATAACTTCGCTTTCATTAAAGTTAGACGTTCTCTGTGGCTTGTCTAAATCATCGTGATACCTTCTAATATTAAATCCAAACTAGAAACATATCGCTTTGCTAGGTATTCATTTATAAATTCAACGCTAGAAACCGTTCAAATTCTGATTAAGAAAGTACATAAATAACGGTTTCATTTTTCAAATAATCTAAGTTGGAATAATATCTGCAAATTATTTTATCTACGTTCTGAGATAAAATAATTTGCAGATCTACCGTCTTTGAAGCAGATGAAATGTTTACTCGTATTTTTAAATGCATTTTGCATGCTCTTAAATATTCAGGAGTGCATAATAAGCTTAAGGGGGTACTCTACCTCGTTATTGTGTGAAGAGGATAGGCATAGGATTTCGCGTTCACAGGAGCGGGACAGAGCAAAGCGGCGTAAGACCAAAAATCAAGTTTTTAGTAGTTATTTGCTCCCCACAAACATTAGAATAGTTAATTGAAAAAAAGGCAACATATAAAATGTTCTTTATACTTAGCTCAATTACTATGCTTAATCTCAAGATCGTATCATCTGTATTTATTGAGAAATTAGGGTTTTAGTAAAAAATTAGAGGTAACTTTGCGATTTTTTTCTATCGAGAAAATTGTATGGAATCGTGTTTTCGAAACATATGATCGATAGAATAAGTCCTGAACTTTACCATATATAAATTTCAAAGTTAAATATTCAGTAGTTTGGAAGATATGGAGGTCCGACGGAGTTGAAAATAAGCAATTTGAGGGTAGGTACCCCCTTAATCTTTACCGCGTTACGCTTAATAAGAGTGAGTTTATAACCTAAGCTAATGACGCCTTTAAAAAGGACAAATTGCCTCTTAACCAAACTTCCGTTAAGTTAATTGGAATCTGTCATTATGGTAATGAAACGATTAAGCTCTAACTTCTCCAAACGCAGACACACCTCCGAAAACGTAGCTTCTATTTCTTTTGTCGCCATCGTAACGAGCCGGAAAATAAGCCGATGGAAATGAATAAATTCGCCAAGACTGTAGACTGTCTCGGTAGGTATTAGCACCATGTTTATTTCTATCTTTTTGATAAATTAAAGTCATTGAGTATATCAATAACAAAAAGTGTAGCAGGTTTCTGAAAACCAAAAAATGCTACAAGGAAATACCTACTCATCGAGTACCTTGCTACCTGTCTTTCCTTTTTTTCCATGTCCTTCTGGGAAATTTATTTTGGGTGTTTCGTTGGATAATTAAGACACGATAAGACATGAAATCTAATTTTAAACGGCCCCGCCTTCAAATTTTAGCTTTGTCCTTCAAATCTGTTACGAATTCTATCTTTTATACAGAGCACATGCGATAATTAAATAAACGCCGTCGAAGTTTTGATGAAATCTAAATTCTTTTCAGTTTTTGTTAGGAAAGAAACAAAATATAAATTATCCTAGTTAAAATAATGAGAATGAATAATAATTATATTTTCTTTACGTACCTATTGAAAATCTCATTAATCCAGGTACAAGCAAATATCTTTCTGCTTATTTGATTTTTTTCATTGTAGGGTTTTAGATATTTATCTCGTTTTTTGGTAAGAAGATCTGTAAATATGGGTTACGACCCCACGCTATGACGTAGCACATGCTACGTTGGTGCTACGATTCTATGCTACGACGTAGCACATAATTGCACTAAATTTATTGGATTGTCATTCTACATGTTACATTTTAACATAGCCACTATCTTGAAAAATATAATAACATTATCATAAATAAATGTAATTGAAGACCACTGACCTGGTAATAATTTAAATTGTTCATTTACCCAGTTCCAGTCATTGAGTTAGTAAATATTAAATCAATGGTTCCATTCGGTTCTTTACATTTGAGGTGTTCCCGATTCAATTACCTACAGAAACGCTCACTTCAGTTGAATCAGTATCTACGTGTAATATTTCTCTCTGACCCTGTAGGTATAACCATTTACTTGACATGACCCTGCCTGGGGACGTTCATTTTAATAGGCAAAACGTGGTCGTTGTTTTGAAATGTTGTTCTAAGTGTAAGATTCTTGCTTTTGATGTCCGTTGCGCGGATTTAGTTAGATCAAAATTATTATTCGTTTCCAGGTATTTTTCAACAACTCATATATTTGTAGATTTGTGGTGGTAGGTACCCAAATTCATAAATATTTAATATTTTCAGCCACCTAAGTTAGTTAGAAACATGTTTCTCGAGAGGTAATTCTTGTTCATTCATTATCGAAGCACGTATTCTCCCAAACAGCTGTAGCCAGGTCAAATAAAATTCAAGGATGGTCTAAATCTAAATCAAAGGGAACAATACGAGCCACCTCACCCGATTTTAGGGTTCCACAGGACGAGGGGTCCGTCCAAACTTCACGCATTGTTTGGTCCGCCGCCTGTCTGTCAAAGACGAACCCTTTTTATTTCGTACACGCGCGTCTATTTGCCTCGTCTTACTAAAATCCTAATGTTTAGATAGGTAATACCTATGTATTTCGCGATTTGGTAACATTCTTCAACATCAACAGCCTATATTGGTCCACTTCTGGACGCAGGCCTCCCTCTGATAGGCGCCTTATAGGTTTTTAATCTTATGGGGGTAATGCCCATAATCCTCACGCTGGACATGCGGGTTGGGGATCGCAGTTCGGTGGTAGAATTGTTCTGCAGGGGGCGCTGCTGTCCGCCCCCCGGCGGATGTCCCTTAGTCGCCTCTTACGACACCCGCGAGAAGAGTTGGGGTGGTGCAAATTATAAACTGGCACCACACAACACGTTTGTTAACATACTAATCATTTCCCTACGTTTCAAACCTTTTGCAGCAATCATGGCCACGGGACGATAAAGTATTCGATAAAACCCAGTCCATGTGTTTTTTTCCACTGCACAATAAAATAAAAATAAAACATTGATATGAATAATTAATAGACATTCGGTCCTCAAAATGGAACTTGAAATTCAACTTAACTCAACAGGATCCTGGTACGAGCGATTAGCTACACAGTCCACGGGCTGATACCCGCATCATGTGTATTCGCTGACCGATACAACCGCGAAGAGGTGGTGCGGTCGCTCGGCAAGGAGGTCAATATCAACCCGCCGCTGATGCTGGGCCAGCTGCCTGATACCCCGGAGGAACTGCTCAAGCTTGATCAGGTACGAGCCCGTTTTTCCAGGAAATTTCTCCTACGTGTGATGTTCCTTTAGTTTTCGGGATTTAAGAACTCGGTCGGTAACGTTTCCTCTTAATTTTTAAACAAAGAATAATAAAGGGATTGAATTCCAATCATCACTGTCTTTTGTGGCCTCCCACCATTCTGAGATAAAAGATAATACAAGATTGCCCAAAAGCTTTGGGGGCCTTCCCCCATAGTCGACTGGCACAAATACATATAATTATAAATTATTAGTAAATTTATTTTCACACAGCTACATTTAAGCCCCCCAAGGAAAATCGAGTCTCATTACATACTTCGAATCCACTATTGGTCTAGTCATTGGTCCGTCAAGTTCTTTTTAAGTCAAGTCTTTCGTTCGGAACAATGACTCATCAGTAGTGGATTTGACAAATGGAATGAGACTCGGAAAATAAATAAGAAAACTTTTACGAAACCCATTCATCAGTGAGCCAGACACGCTCTTGGAGAAACCATTTACATCAATTATAACCAGGATCTCATTCATAAAATATGTCATGAACACGCAAAGCCCACACACATTTTAAGCTATCGTACGCGCCGCGTTGATGCTGGGCCGATTTATATTTGGAACTAAACATGTCCTTAAAAATTTCCTTTGGAAAAAGAGAAGAACCTCATTAAAAACCTAGTCTATATTGACGTAGCAAATATTTCCACAGGAACAGATGAAGGTACTCGTACCTCTCCCCGTGTAAACAAAGTTCATCACGAGAAACGACGAAAGCGAATAAAACCGAAACAAATTTTGCGATCTTATCTCATTTAGCATTCGGGCCGGGCGTAACTTGGAAATCGCAAGCGAATTTACCTTTCTCGTCGCCGTGATTGTTTTTTCAGTTCCCCAATTAGGGAATAAGTGATACCACGGCTTATGCCGTGAAACATTGATGAAGCTCACAAGTTTGTCCTCCCTGAGAGAAGTCCCCTCTTCCGTCGCGCGAGTTTCGCGACTAATCACTGTAATGGACTAATGACAAGTTTCGTACTAAGCAACTACTCCGTAGGGCAGATACAAAGTTTCCGTTAGCAACCTCGCTCGACACAAGAGGGTATCAAAATATCAGTTAGTGGCTGCACGGGAACTACGGATAAAATTACCTATGCGAACCCGAGTATGAATAACTTACAACGCGATTTAAAAGTTATTATTTATTTTGTCTATTTTCATAGAGTATGGCGCAAAATGTGTCACTACAACGAATTAGTTAGGTAATTCAATTTTCGACCCAAAAAGTTAGGAAAATTTCGTTACTGGGGAAACATTGGGGAACTATGTTTTACGCTTCATTTTATAAGACTACTTATCCTACGTGTACCCAGGCCTCCTAAAGCAATTACGATTGTTAGATAGTAACTTTGACATCAGACCATTTGTGGACAATTTTTAAACAACCATCATCAAACTTCGCGACGACGACGTCGCGTTTATTCTTAAAAATAGAATACCGGCAACTTCATTTCATAGGTACCTCTGAATTCAGAGCACATTGCTTTTATAGGGAAGTTTATTCGATCCAGCGAGCTGCCAATTTTCATTAGGGCCCGTCAGAGGTACTTCGCTGTGAGTCGGAACTTTGTTCTCCCTGTCCGTCCTTTGCATTTCGAATTCAGAGAAATGTCGGATTTCATGAATACAATGCTAGCGGGTCGGCACATGTGTGAATTAATCTGCTGAAGTGGAATCAGCCTTATAAGTCAGCATCAGCTCATAAATAGAGTCAACAAAAAAACATATAACATAAAATATGTTTGGCAAAAACTAATGAAATACTTTGAGTAGAAATTCATTTAGTTAGGATTAGCTCGGATCCCTTTGGAGTTGAAAGACTGACAGATACCAAAACTATTCCTCGCACCAATTTCCCGAAGTTCCTTATAGTAACTCCGCCTGATTAAGTCCTGAAAACGCGAGAAGGGTCTGTTTTCCCGTTCTCTGACAGTACCTAATGTCTAGTGACCGTTGTCGGTAACCTATACGTGTTCCAATATAATATGTTTAGACACGGATGGTTTGACAAAAAACGCCCCAGTAGTTCCACGACCAATATTCTCTCCGACTCTTTCCCTTTGGGTAGGTAGTTATCAACTTTTTTCGACTGAACGAAGAAGGTGATTGTTTTGTTCCCTACCTTTTTAGCAGCAGTAGGTACTTTGTTCGTCTTTTGCTTGGATTGGACCTATTGCGATCTCGGAAACGTAAACGTGGTTGCTTTTATGTTTTTACCTGTCTGTGTTCACAGCCATCTCGAACTTCCTTTTCTACCTTATCGGTCGATTACTCTGACCGTAAAAGTTAATGACGTCATAAAACCGTTTTTATAATTGTCACAATCATGAACGACAACATAAAACGCCCACCTGCTTTCAGAATCGTATTTTTACTTTTCAGCTATAAGCGATAAATATTTTTGCGGTACTTTGGTACCTGAAAAGAAAACTGAAACTAAGTGCTTTTTTTTTCAATTGGTATTATTACCTGCTTTCCTTCCTATTATAGACTCAAAAACTTAGACGACCTTTTCTTAAAAACATACATGCCACTTGGATATTATAAAATTATTAGATTTGAATTAACTAGTACTTACATACCTACCTTAAATGTTAAAAAAAAAACAGGAACACGTAACGGTAGTTACAACAGTTCTACTAGTTTAAGCGGACCAACCCAATCCATCCCACGAGAGACCAAGCTCTCTATTTTGATCAGAGCTGAGTGGATTGCCGTGTCGTTCCAATTTTGTTTTGACGTAGATTAAATTTTTTAGTTAGCTATTTTACGTACCCTACTTTGTATTTACTCCAGCAATTATATCAAAACCTAAATCAAACCTCGGATTATATTCTTCTCACGATTCCTCTATTAGGGTCCTTGCCAAGTTCTTGGTATAGGTACTCGTATTTGTTTTGCATCACGTTTGGTCTTTAAATTAGCATGGGTGACGAATGATCTTCTTGTCGAAGCCCAATAGGCGCTGTTTGCTTTAATCTACCATTCGCCACACAGACAGGTACCAGCAGATACATACTTGACCTATATCAATAAATATTTAATTTTTTTACCAACTCTACTTACTAGTGCCTGGGTCTTGTAGGTATACGACTTTACGAGCTTTTTATACGGCACTCATTACAGAAGAAAAGAAAATAAATAAAGTATCCTCTTTCGGTAGCTTTTAAGAACTCAGTTACAAGTCCACTTTATTTTGTTTTTCTATTTAGCTAATTATTTGCCTTTCATCAGCGTCGAATTATTTTTATCATAGAAGCTAATAGGCAGCGTAGATGGAAAGATAATAGGCCTTGTTCCCTTGAGCCTCGATCGGCAAACTCGTGGGTAAGAAAATAACGTACCTACTTAAGATTGTGAGAAAAACGTGTAATTATTTTAGTAAGTGAGGCCGCACATTAGACCTACACTTGTATTACGACTTGTAGCGCGACATTTATCGCCCCCGTATATCTGCGCGCCAGCACGCCCACCAAGAACACATTTGTAACTACTAAAAACGTGTTGCGTTTCAAATGTGTCGCTACAATTATCGTAAGATAAGTGTCTGGTGTGCGGCCTCACTAACAATAGCAATGCGATAAGTACGCCAGTATGCCCTTACCATAATCAAATTAATTTAATGATGAAAAACTAACGAATTCAAACGGAAAACTTGTAAAATGTGTCCTAACAGGATTTGGTCTCAAGTGACTTACAAATACATAGGGGTTCACTTTTGGACCTCACACATAGTTTTGCCGAACGTTCAAGTCCAAAAAAACGAATTAATTTTGTGTTTTTCAAAGGCGTACTAGTACTTATTAGCAAAACGGCAGAAAAATAAACAATTAATTGCAATTTCATTATGGATGTAAGCGGGTTAACTACGAACCTTTACGAATACGAACCTCTACGAATTTGTGTTGGAAGAACACCAACGTTCGGTACACCAGACACACGTTTGTCCACATCCAAACGTGTGTCCTAACACCAACGTTCGGTACACCAGACACACGTTTGTCCACATCCAAACGTGTGTCCTCTCATGATTACGAGGGATGCCTTACACATCCCCGTAAGTAGGAAATGGATATGAGAAAATTATTAGAATGTTTTTGTCATCATTACTCTGATAATTTAATTACGTAGCCAATTAATGGCAATACCGACTTGGGAAAGTAAGCAGTTATGTGCCTAATATGTTTTATAGGATCGGGCGTAGGGTGCTTACTTTATTTGTATTTTGAGATAAAGCCAGTTTCGGAGAATATCTATACTAATATTATAAAGAGGAAAGATTCGATTGTTTGTTTGTTTGTTTGTATTGAATAGGTTCCGAAACTACTGGAGCGATTAGAAAAATTCTTTCAAATCGGTCCAGTATTTTTTTTTTTATTTAGGTACCATTAGAAGCTTACATTATTCCTGATGAACATAGGCTACTTTTTACCGCGAGAAAATGCTTCATTCCTACGGGAAAACGGGTAATAGGACAACGGATAGTAAGAATGCAGGTAGTTTTGAATAAAGAGGTTGATTACTTGCAGTACGATTTTTATGAGACACCAAAATTTTGACCATGTAGGTATTATTGAAATCGTCCATTTTCTGGTAGGCGAGTGCCAAGCAAAGTAGTCGATTCTCATGTGTTAGACGCGAGAAACAAGCTTAATTTCTGTTGGAACCAGAATTAGCGGTAGGGAACTGTAAATTGGATCACGTTAATTCACCCACACCAACGCAAACACAACAAATGTGTATCATCTAGGAAACAAATCACACCATACCACAAACCCTTCATTTGCAAAGCCCAAAACTTAGAAACAATGCAAGGAGTCTAATGTTCTTATTATGATCCCTTCTTCACAATTATACTGTATAATTTCAGGTGTTTATCAAATCAGAACTAAAGGTTGGTGTGATATACGTGAAGGAGAACCAATTCACAGAGGAAGATATTTTGGACAATAACGAGAATTCGCCCATGTTTGACGAGTTTCTTCAGGTTATGGGAGAGAAAGTGAGACTAAAAGGTAACTACTTCAGTAATCAACTTAAAAAGTCTAGTTTCACCTATGAACTTCATTGTCTTTCTTGATTTTGATTGAACTCCTGGAAAATTCGCTCCTGTTGAAAATATAAAGCAAATCAAAAATTTTGCTTTAAAATTGTACGCAGCGTACCCACGAAACCTATCTATAAACTCTAGGAATAATGACTCCCTACATAACCTAAGGCAATATTTTTCTTCAGGCTTCGACAAATACAAAGGAGGTTTAGACACAGTACACGACCTCACAGGCTTGTACTCTGTGTACACAAATTGGCGCGGGATCGAGATCATGTTCCACGTGTCGACTCTCCTACCCTACGAGAGGCATGACCCTCAGAAGCTGCAGAGGAAAAGACACATCGGCAATGATATAGTATGCGTCGTGTTTCTGGAAGCCGATAATACTGCCTTTTCACCGGCTTGCATCAAGAGCCATTTTCTGCACACTTTTATTTTGGGTGAGTTCTCGATTACAATTTGAAAATTTATGGCTAGTTTTTTTCTGTACAGAGCCGAAAGAAAGAGAACTTAAAAAACCATGTTTTGTATTTTGATTCTTATAATTTCTAGTTCTCAAATAGGGATGAATAAATGAACACTTTACTGTACATACAAAAAAAACTTATATCTAAAATAATAATAAACAATGCTTAAAGCAATTTCTTCCAGGCAACCTTATTATAGTTTAAGTCATTTGTGTTTACTTCTTAATTGAATAGTTTTTCTTTATTAAGTACCTATACAAGTTCTTTGGATCTTTGTCTTATCTTAGGAAGTTTCCATAAATGTAATGTTTCTCCGTGAAAGATTTGTAAAGCTTCGATATTGTCATTGTTGCAATAGACATGGTAAAATAATACAAGGTGTGGCACTCCGAGAAACAACGGTCGCGTGGGTTTTCTCAAGCCTACGTCATATGCGCTACGGTGGTTCTCAAACTTTTTAGTTTGGGAAAATTCGAGATCTAGACCTAGGTTTTAGGTTTTCCATGAAATTCTGAGATAAAAGCCAACAAGGCGCTTACCAGGGGGAGGCCTGCGTCCAGCAGTGGACCAATACAAGCTGTTGAGGTGAGGGATGAAATTCTTCAAACTTAGTTTCCATAATTTGAGCAACGGTAATGAGCTCTGCACACGGATAAATAATTTTTTCCCTTGAAATTAAAATTATGTAATCGCAGGAACATTCTTCAGCCACAGATTCTTTTGTCGGGAACGAAAATAACCTTATTTTACCGCCTTTCACACTTACAGTTACGGATAGAGTAACCACCCATTTTATTTTAAAGATATTGATATCCGATCAATAACGCGAGTGACGCACCGGCGTCAATAAAAGTTTGATAGTCACCGGCAAATTAACGTAACCTCCCTTTTTTGTGGCAACTGGACAGTGACGTAGGCTTGAGAAGATCTCGGAATGTCAGATCTTGTTTTCTTAGATTATGGCAATAGGTATTTATGGTCTTTTATGGAAAAGTGATCTGAATAAAAGGTTATTATTATTATTATTTTATTAAAGGTACTTAAGCGTATTTTTAACTTGCTTTTTTTCAGTTCGGGTCTCAGCTAAAATCAAACGCAGACCAACACGATACGAAGTTTCCGTGGTGACCCGAGATGAAGTTGGAGCCTACAAGCCCTACCTTTGGGAACAGAGCGTCTTCGATAAAGGCCCTATGTTCAGGTAAGCCGGTCACTAGATATACCTACCTACTAGCCGGAACAAAACAATGGCAGATAAGAATAGACCAATATCTTATTAATAATGATAAAATAACGCTTACAAAAGTTACTGGAATTGGTTGCTCAGTAAACGCAAATCATTTTAATCGCCAATTTCGTTGTGCGAGAGAGCATCCCACCCAACCCCACTTAATTATACTGTCCCCAATGGACAATTCGAAATTTCTAACATTTTAAATTCTGCAAAGAACATCTACCACCTTTTGTACTATCATAAACCTATTCGTAAATGAATTATTTGCAAGCTCTTGTACTTTGAAAGCAGTTAAAGCAACCGCAACGACTAACTTTGTGTTGGCACTCAACGGGCGTCTATTAGCTTCGAGATGAGAAAGTTCCTAGTGACGAAAGTTCCTAGTAAGAGCAACCTACGTGGTTCGTAACAACTATTACATAAGCTGTGCTTAAAACTCAAATCTTGGTTAGGAGTTTACATTTCCCCGAATTTATGCCGTTGTTTCACTTAAGCTTAGGTTTGCTTGCAAAAGGTAAACGTTCAAGAACTACGTAGGTAATTATCCTTAATTTTGTATAAGGAATGTGCCTGAAATAAACGGATTTTAAAATTGTGTTTGAATATGAAATTTCCTTGTTTTCAGAGAATGGTTGCTTACTAAAATAGTCAACGGCGAAAGGGCGTCCTACTCCGCTCCGAAGTTCGCCAGAATGCAAGAAAGAACCAGAAGTCAAATGCTGGAAGATATAGTGGCGAATCTACAAAACCACGCGGAGACTGGACAAATACCGAAACCATATCGCAGAGGTTTGCTCATTGTACCACAAAATGTCTTTTGATAAATGAAACATTCCTTAAAAGTAGGTATTAAGAGACCAGAATAGACCAGATTACCTATGTAAACTTTGACGCGCGAAACGTATTGTACCCAACAACTTGAAATATTTCAAATGTATTGTCCAAATATAACATTTTGTAGACACGTTACTGTATCTCACATACGTCAGATATGGTAAGATTACAAAGGTCTTACCTATATCCCTTTTCTAGGTGATGCTGTGTGAATTGGTCAGCATTAGTAGTATTATTATTATGTTCCAGGATCATGGCGTCCCATAGGCCACATGCGGCCGTCCTCCCCCCTCCTGGACTCAGTTAGAGACCAGTTCGAAGACTACGACCAATTAGCCAAAGACTTTACCCGCGTGTTCTTGAACAACGAGCTGAATATAGCGACTAACGCTCAGCTGTTCGATGTGGTTTTCCTGGTAGGGCAATCCAAGCAGAAGACTAAATTTATTGGTGTTCGAGCTATACTGGGAGTGAGAAGCAGGTAAAGTAACTTTACTCCAGTACAACTTCACTTTGCTTCACTAGTGGATAAACTCAGCAATAAAATTTAAATTTATCGTCATGGCGCCCAACACGGGGTTCCATGTTGAACGTAGACTTCTTTGCTGACTTAACAATCATAATAGCAATGTGTTTAATTTACTCATACATATACTCCACTTTATTTAACTCAAGGATAAACGAAGGTTTATTCTCAGCAATATAATACTTTTTCGTCATGGCGCCCAACATGGGGCTCCAAGATTATCGTTAACTTCTTAACTGCTTATGCCCGATTAAAGTGTTGCTGCAACTTAATGTAGTGAAAAGAGACTGATAGTGAAATATTTGGCAACAGTGGCGACCAACATAGGGCAATAAAAAACACTGCCCCGCGTTCGACACCAAAGTTTGACACAAACATAGTCTTAAAAGAAATAATTTGGTAAAATTACTAATCAAAACACATTTTCTCCTCCATAGAGTGTTCCAGGAAATGCTTTACGGAATACAGTCAGGATTTGGCTCACCGCAAGTGCCAGTCGCAGAGCTACTGTCCCGGCCAGCCCCAACTCTGTTATCTCCCACACCGAGACAGAAGAGTAGCAACTTCCTACAGGTCCCGGATATTGAATCACCGAGGTAAACCAATCACATCAAATTTATTTCGCATTGTGGCCAAAAAGAGCAACTTCGCATCTCTGCCTACACTACCAAATAAAACTTATACAGAGGCGTTAAAAATAAGCTTATGATAGGTATAGTTGTTCTATCTGACGAAGTCCGTTTAGACCTGGTTGTAGTAGTGACTTTGCGCTTAGTTATCATGCTGACGGTACTCGCTACCAAAAGCTACCAAAGCGTGAATACAATGAGCACTAGTGACCCGGACCGCGTCTCGGGCGAGACTGATTGCTTCTGAGCTTACGCACACTAAAACAATGTGTACATGCATTCACTATGACATACATAGCCGAACGGACTTCGTGAGATAGAACAACTATATCACAAACTGCAAAATCAATTTTTGAAAATTCCTTCGTTTAACATAATAATAAGATATTTAAATAACTCTAACACTCATAAATTTCTTATGGACTTATGCACAAAATAGTGATATTGTGAATTTCGTTTATTAGACGTCTATTTGTAATTATTTGAGTGGTACAGGATGCTTCAGTTTAATTCAGTTTATTTGCAAAATCAGTTATTTAAAAACATTAAATAGGTAACGTAACAGATTAAAAACTAAATCTAAAGCGTTAATAAGACAGAGAAACCTTTAAATAAAGTAGGCAGGTAGGTACATAATGACAATGACCCACAACATTTGCACGAAATAGTTGAACGCCAGCGAGAAAACGTTTAGAAATAAAATTGTTATGGCATAGAAGTCACCTTGACAGACACAACAGTGGGCTGTGTTATAAATGAAATGCTTCGTCCGAAAAATAGGCCAACTGTTTGTTATTAGATGTGCGAGAAATTCTATTGAGACATTTTCAGTTCACTGTCAGCCAACTGAAATCGTAATTTAAACCTTCTTTTATTTATTAAGAATGCGCACGTATGACTGAAAATATAATTTTAACCTTAAACTACTGAACGGATTCCCATAAAAACTTGAAAAAAACTGGGTGCAAAACATACTGGACCAACATAATATAGGCTTTTTTAGCCTCATAGACAACGACGCGTGCAAATTCGAGGTCAGAAATTCTAAACTCACATGATCATTAGCAGCATCTGCTGTTAAAGTAAGTAAGTAAGTAAGTAAGACTTGTCCAAATATTCCTAACTTGCTCGAGACCGAACACTTCAGTTTTACGGCTGCAATGATCGACCAGCTAAGGTTTTATAAGTCGTTATTACATGCTGCGGCTGTTATAGAGCTTTGTGCCCAATTATATTAAAGTATTCATTGTGAACATGAGGGAGTAAACTACAAACTTTATTTGTGTTGGAAGAATATTATGAATTCGTGAATAGACTATGGCTATGAAGTATATTGAAGGAATTCAGGGATGTCTTTTATCGTGCATTTCAGACCAAAAAGTGTGCCCAGTTCTCCGATGGTGAAGCGGGCGTTCTCTCGTCTTGGAACGATAACTGCAGGATGGGGGAGATCCATCCGAAAGCAACACTCGCAACTCAGTGCCGATGACAAGAAGAAATGGGCCAGCTCTCAGGACTGTTCGAGTGAGTGTTTTAATAACATTTTGTAGTAGGATAGAATTAAAATGTTATAAAACAAACACTATTTATTTAATACCAATTTAAATAAGTTCAAATTTTTTGCTACTATTTGTTAAATAAATAAAAAGAAAGTGATAGGAACCTGAATAATAATGTTAAACTGAGAAATAAGGCTTTTTATTCTTATTTAGTAGAAAAGTTTCATACACAGATTGTGTAGACTTTTGAGACCTTTAAACTGGATGATCGTGACGCCTTTAAAAAATTGTCACAACTGGCTAATAATAGAGAGTAGTAGAAAGAAAGAGAGGTATTTATCCTGCAGTGGGACACTTCGAGCTAATTATAATAATGAGATAATCATTTTCTTGAAACTACCTACCTATTATGATCGCAAATCGCAAATGTGAAATACGCCTAACATGAAGTTCAGAGCAATCACGTTGGACAATGTTAATAAAATAAAATGGGTAAGAAACAACTAATAGGTACTAATTAATTTCATTTGCATTGCAGATAAGGAAGGCAAAGATAAGGAAAAAGAGAAAAACGCAGCATTAGCAGTGCCAAGACTGTCTGTTTGCGCTGATGCTCAGAAAGTTGACCGTGCCAAACTTGCTCAAACTGAGGTAACTTTCACAACTCTTCGTATGTAAACCTTAACCTAATGCTTATAAATTGATTGGCTATTTATTTTAAGATTAACAAAACTTTTTGAGGTACGCATTTTTTAATCCGTGATGCGATGTTTTTCCCCGATAATTACTATTTTTTCGGCAAAACTTAAAAAACAAGGAGTTCGAAGTCGGTTTTGTTTATTCTAAACAAAAACTTGTGTCAAATAAGCTTGTAATCGCTACAAATGTGTTACTTAATGTCGGCCTTTTTCCAGTTTTCAATAATAGAGTTCGACCCAGAGACGTTCCGAATTCTCCTAGACTACCTTCACACCGGGAGCTGTCCTCTCACATGTGCTTCCATCCCGGGCCTGATATGTGCGGCGGAGCATTACGACCTGCCGGAACTACTGCAGGCATGTTTCCACCATGCCAAGCAGTTCCTCAGGATAGAAGTGGTAAGTCTCTTCTTATCTTCATTTTCATTAGCAAAGCTCGCATGCAAATTTGTTAACCTGGCTTTCTCAAATTAACAAATATTTTTGGTGTTGAGAACAATTTATCGTACCTATTTTAATAAATATTGCGTTGAGATGCATTTTTTTGTGAATGCCAAATCGAGTTTCTAATATTCTTCTTTTATTTGCAGGCATGCACCATGCTGATAGCTTTAGAAAACTACTACTGGCGATACACCTCCGCATCAGAGCTGGTTAATATGATTCTAGCGTTCATAGAACAACGTGCCAACGCTCTATTCCAAACACCAGAGTTTCTAAACCTCTCCGAATCTATGGTTCAAATGATAATGTGCAGGAGTCTAGAAATCTCAGAGGTGAAGAAGTTCGAAGCGATGCTTCTTTGGGCCAGGAATAAGATCAAATCAAACAAGACTGCGGTGAATAAAACTGACGCAAGGAATGAATTCAGATGCACAATGGAGAGACTCGCGAGAGATCTCAAACTGCATAGGATTACACCGCAAGAATTGATCAAGGTAATATTTGTTTTGGGATCTAGGATTTTTTGCAGGTTATTTGCAAAAAAAATAATTAAATGTAGTATTATCCAGTCATACACTTAACACAAAAGCAATTTCTTTCTCCCTACTGATCCGTTCTTCTGTTCGATTATGTGCCTCCTTCGGGGCTAAGAGCTGATGTGTGTAATGTCCAGAATTATTAAAACCTACTTAAGTAAGTACTTTGTCTAGCAGTGCGACACACCAACCATATTATTTTTGTAATTAAAGGTGGTGCTTCCGACAAAGACGATTAAGAACGAGCGTATTCTGGAGACGCTGACGTACCAGGCGCAGTCCGGCATGTACCGCATGCAGGACGGCTACATCGAGGAGTGCCACCAGCAACTTTTGCAGAAGCAGGACTCGCGCTTCTCGGAGTTCGAGAGCTTCGACTACGGAATATGAACGGAGCTGTCAGGAATATCAGTGTATTAGATCAGGTCACCAGCCTCACGCGAACCGCGTTTATGAGCTTTTAGGTCACGATCACGATTTCGCTGGTTAGATGAAACATATTCCCAGTGATCGAACGGTTCGATTCGTCTGATCTGACCCCCGTTTATCTCCTGGCTGTGGCCCTGTATTAGATAGATTTTGAAGAGTGATTGGACCGGGTCCTTCTTAGAGTGGTATGTTGAGCCTTCATAAGTATTATTGTTATAGATGTACTGGACGGTAGTAGATTTCGAGAAATATTTGTACACTCGGATAACTAACCTATCCCTTGTTGTTGTTGATTGAACCTATATTTTTTAAATCTAGCTAAACGTGTTCATAATCATCTATATTTTTGGAACCAAAGTATTATTGGGGATTAAACGTACTCTATTCAGGTGTTGAAATGTACGTATGTTAATGTCTGGCTTAAAATGGTCTGATTCTATAGCAAGGTTCAAAATAAACGCATGTTAAACAAATCAATGTAGTAAAATTTATCTGTTAACATCAATTTAAGGCACGTTTAAAGAAAATGACTGATACATTAACCTTGTTACTTTAAAAATTCTAAAATATTAATATTTTAGATTAAAAAAAATATATGTAATATAAATTAAACATCACAATAAAAAGTGTGTTTCCCTTAAATTTGTAAAAACATATGTATGGAAACTAATATTATTGTATAATATAAAAAATATATATGAATGTGACGTTGTTGTAACTCGAGGTCTCTTGATCTCGTAATATTTGTCAAAGCATTTTAATTGCCATCATTATTTTAATAACAATGAAAAGCACAAACACTCTTTTACAGTTTCTACTTTCCTACAATTTCAAATGTTTCTTTTAAGGAGTGAAAATCTAATAAAATATAATTATAATATTTGTATTATAGTTATTAACGTATTATGTGTGCTCAATTCTAGGTTTCAAAGTAATAGTATAAAACCACTGTGTAAGCTTGTTGTTATCGATGTTACAGTGTCTTAAAATAACCTTTCATTAGCCAATAGGTAGTCGTCAAAAACAATCTAGGTACCATTCTTACTAATATCTGTTTGTTCTTTACCTTTATTTTATTTATATCCTATTGTTATTTTGAAAGCAATATTTTTTACTACATTTGTACCCTTCCATCACGTTTTAAGATACTTACACAAATCTAAATAACATCATATCTTTGTTTAAGGTTGCGTAGAAGTAGGCTCTAGGCACCAACCTACAGTTTATGATTTAGTGTTCCATAAAATAAAGAAATGTACACTCTTCTTGGTATGTTTAAAAAAATGTGGATACAGTAAGTATCGGTCGATGTTTTGTATTTAGATCTTCCTGTAGTTAAGATGAATAGTTTTCGACCCCTTTTATGATCTTTATAGAGACAAACATTCTGCTAATCATGTTCGAAAATTAGTAAAAAGATAATACATTCAAAGATCAATAGAGAACAATTGAATGTATCAGAGATACATCGCCTGTAATGTTTTGATAATAAGTATAATATACATAGAATGACCGGATAAATTAAACACCTAACACCAATTATGCTGGTATACCTAATATAAAGCTATTTGTTGATAAAACTAAATTTCGACTACAACTTTGCTCAAAGCTTAGATGGAACTCTGTTGAATTGAACGTTACAATTACAATAGAATTGTTCAATAAATGTTAGTAAAAATGTGTCGGTAGGTAGGAACTAAATGTTTGCTTACGTACTATACATCCCAATTTTCTTCTAGCAAATTCTTGAGTTATAAGAATAAAATACTCATTGATATGGATGTAGAATATCTAGATTTAATTTGTAGAACACCAAGTACTATATTTACGTGTCAACTCTTCATAATTAAGTTTTCTATTCCAAAATTTTAACCTTCCTGTGATCGTGAATATTGCTAAAAGTACGTCATTAAATGTGAGATCTTCAGAGTATAAAATATTTATATTGTTATTTTGCAATGGCAAGATTATGATTATATCCAATGAAATTTTATGTGGTCAATAAAACTTTTGTGTATTTTATTGGTATTCACATTTATTTGATGGACATCCGAATCCCTTTAATTTTCAATTCAATTATATAACTCTTAAAATATATTTATTTAAAAACTTTCGTCTTTGCTACTTCACCTCCATGGGTTTGTGAAACCTACCGTGTTCTTGCATTTTTATTGAACTTACCATTGCAATGGCAAGTGTTCGAAAGTGTTGGTCGGTATACTTAATCTTAATCCGTAGTGGATGGCACAAACTTCGGGAGGCCTATACCCAGCAGTGGGTAAAATCCGGCTGTGGATGATGATGATGATGATACTTAATCTAACTGTAACTGATCAGATAGGCTTACAAACAAATAAGTACATTAATTTGTTTTAAACATGCGTTAGTGACCCACAAATTCAGTTCGGGAAAATGTAGTCTCCTTCCTTCTTTAACTACGTTTATAATCTGATTATGATCAAGCAAGGTTAAGGTAACGCTTCTGCATTTAGCGTGAGTTGAAACGTCTCTGAGAATGTGTCAATATCAAGCAAGTTTGACAGTTGAGAGTTTTACGTGAAACGGAACGTAAAGTGAAAGTTCCAATTGTCGCCGCTAGCAGCGCTCGTGTCCAGTGTTCTCGCAGCGGGCGCGCGGCCGGCTGCCTGTTGCAGTGCGCGTTAACCAACACACGCGAGCTCGCGGTCATAGGCTCGAACGAACATCGAATCGACGGTCAGTGCGGTGACCATGATGATGGACAACGGGGTGATGAATAGCTATGAGTTCGGGGACGCTTATATGGAGCAGGAGGAGGAGTGGGAGCGCGAGGGTCTGCTAGACCCGGCTTGGGAAAAACAGCAGAAAAAGGTCAGTTTCACATGACACACCTTACATCTGTTGACACTTTGGCTGCTGAAGGTAGGTAAACTGATGGGGATAAAACATAATATTTCAATATTAACATTGAGACACATAAACACAACGGATAGCAGGAAAGCCTTATCACCGGCGGTCGTGAAGTGAATCATGTTTTTATATTTACAATTTTTATCTACAAATCAATACAATGATATCGAAACATTAACTGTTTCTACTAGAGAGTCCCTATCAAAAGACATGTTACTACATCTTATCTGTAACACTACATCTGATCTGCTCCCAGTTGCAAATTGGCAGCGCTCACAAACTATCAGATTTATGTTTCTAATTTAAGAAAACGATGCAATGAACCATTTTTTAATCTAGTTTGTCTTCTGTATTAGTTTTTTTTTACCCAATCCGAATCTGATTAGTATTGTTAAAAAATCCTTCATCTTGCACATTTCCCGCCGCTGCTAGTTGAAAGTAGATCGCGGCCGTGGACACTATTAAAAGATTTCTTGAAGCTTTTCGCGTGAGCGAGACAGACGCACGCCGCTTCCCGCGGGAGGGAACGGGCCAGAGAGAGGAGTCGAATTTCCGTTAGTCATGTCCTAAAATGGGTTCAGCGCAGGCGCCGCTGAAAGCGCGGGCGTCGGACTTTGCGTCACCCTGAAAACCATATTTCAGGAAATCACTCTGCCTCCAGCGTCAACGCGAATTGCATTCATGAGGATCTATTTACGCAGCGCCAGAACCCTGCTCACCTAGTCGGTGACGAGCGTCTGACGCAGCCGCGGGCTCAACCTGCGGAATGTCATTGACGACTTACGACACTGCTCAAGCGAGAGCTTTCATTTAGTCCTATTGGGCTTGGGTCCAGCTTTTGCGACAATTTCAGCAACATTTTTGTGACATAGTTTTGTGTCTATTGATTAAAAAGTTTTCTTACGTGATCTTTGTGAAACCTGGCATTCTCAGGACAAATTAATCGATGTTATAAGAATGCATACAAATGTAGCTTTAACACCCTTTATACATCGTTCTAGCTAGGCTAGGATTAGCATAGCGTTGTTAGAAAATATGTTATGCCTTTTACTTTCCAGAGCCATAAGCATACCCATATTCAACCAACACAATGTTTAATGTTATGGCTTTCTATCGCCTAGTAAGAATGGTGGCTAGATAAGTACGTCGTGGGGACAATGAACGTTGAGGGTCGCACGTCGCACGGTAGGCTTCGCAGGATATAAACAAAGAGCCTGCGACACCCGGAGCAATGGCCGATCATGTATGGCGGGTCAATGTCGCGGCCGAACGACTTTAGATGCGTTAACGCTGCTCACTCGACAACCGCTGGAAACACTCTTCCGCAAGGAGGTCACTAGCACACTAAATACTCGTCAAATCCAAATCTCGAAATACAAAGAATCGCTCGTTTTCTAATCTTAACTGATCATCGATGACTGACGTCACTCGAGAAAAAAGTCGATACTAATCGAACTAATAATTTTATAAAAAGTAAGATCAGCCAGTATCGGTCACACTAGAAATCGTGCGTGAAAGTGGTGAGGACGAGTTCGGAACTGGTTATAAAATAGTAATTTACATGGAACTACTAATTTATTCAATCGTCGTTATTGTAAGCTTCGCGCCGGGTGTGCAGTTTTCGGTGCTGCCCTGATTTACTAGTCTGTATAGGGGTAACCGAACAATTAATCTACCTATTAAAAAAACAAAAAAGTTTTTTAATTCCTGAACACGTAATGGTTACGGCATCATTTAACGTTACTCTTTCGCTTAGGACGTTATGTGTTTCATTTCAACTTGTTTACGAGTTTTTAAACGTTTGTTCCAATTTCCAGTTTTAAATTATCATAACGTTCACCTTGGTTCTGTCACCTTGGCATACCTTTCGCGCACCTAATTCCATGCGACCCCGAGTACATTGACACCCGATAAGCTGAAACGTATGGTGTACTTTTGGTACGATAAGGAAGTGGTAACCATATTGGGAAAATACTCAATTTTAACTGAATGTTAGTTTGAAGTTTTTTTATTACGAGTTTATGCCCGCGGCTTTGGACGCGTTGTTTCCAAGGAAACGATTAAAGAAATCTAAGAAATTAAATAATATCTCAAAAATTACCCAAAATCACATTTAGGGCCTTACGCACGATAAGAAATCTGCGAAATTCAACTCAAATTTAGCGTGAATGCTCGACATTTATGTCTTTTGCAAATAATGTACCTACCTTATATTCAGCTGTACAAACATCACACTAATATTATAAATGCGAAAGTTTGGATGGATGGATGTTTGTTACTTCTTCACGCCAAAACTACTGAACAGATCAGGCTGAAATTTTGCATAGAGACCTGGAATAACATGGCTACTGCTTATATTCCATAAAATAATCAGTTTTCATGGGATAGAAATAAGCTTAAAGCTTCAGGAAAAAACTTAATTTTACTAAAAACTGCTGACGTACCTCTAAGTATTATAATCGGTTGCATAACATTTGACAATGTTATTTTTTCCCTGTCGTGGTTAGCCTATTTTTTGGCACAGCTTCAAGAATTGGGGCATCGAAGTGTCGGCTCACACAGTAAATCTCGCAAGTTTACTAATATTACACCTAATAATTAATGAAATCTTTGAAGATAATTAATCAGGTAGATATGTCCAAACAGTTCACTGACTTTGAATACGTATTAGGGTTTCTCTTCAACCACAATTTGGTCTCCATAAGGGTGAAGAGGTTACCACGTCCTGAAGTAAAACAGGAAGGAAGTCCACCTAACAAACCCTTTTCTATACAGATTCTTTGATTAAATTAGTTATTTATTATTATTAAAATGGATTTGACAATCATAATAGACCCTGGCGGTCTCGGTGTAAGAATCGAGAACACCAAGTCAGCCCGAGGATGTCGTAATAACCGATGAAAGGAACCTACCAGAGGAACGCCAGGAGATTCCTTCTGATTATTATTTTTAACACTTCCACTGCGATCCCCAAACCCAGCGTGGGCATTAAAGACCAATGAGAGCCAATGAGGCGCTTATTAGGGGAGGCCTATGTCCAGCATTAGATTAGTATAGATAAGCTAATGTAGTGTGGTGGTGGGATCTAATAATGATAACCCTTTCGTCATTTGAAATCATAATATAAGCAGATGCTTTGATAATAGAATACAATAAATGATTGAGTATTGATTATTATCAAAGACTGGATGTAGCCCAGAATATAACCAAAACATATGCATAGAAATAAGAATAGTGAGACGATGTCATACCTACTCACGCAAAGCAACAAACGTCGTCCTTCATAAACAAACTTAATAATACATGGAAGAACATTAAGTAGTGAACGTTAAACCGAAAGTGGCTTTCTAAGCCGTGATAAGGTTTAAGTAATGGAATGGGCCAAGCAGAACCTGCTTTTCACCCGTGAACTATGCAAGAGTTCACGAAGCAGATAAACAAAATGAGAAATTCATACAAAACAAAAACCTTTATAGGCAGAGAAAGTAAGTTAAAAGATCTTGGAAAATAGACACATTAAAAGAAAATGTTTACAAATCGCCTTTTTAGAAAGCGATAAAGCAATTCAAATATTAAAAAGTGTTACATTTAAAGCATCATAGAACGTCAGAGGGAAACGTTTCCCTAGCGTATGAAGGTAGGTACTTAGTAAATTTTATGGTAGTTCTGTTATGTACCTTAAACGACTAATTTTTAAGGAAAAGAAATTACTTTACACGGTTTCGTTCTAGTATAGGGCTTTTAACCAATAACGTCAATCGAGTTGGTGATTGCAAGCACATTATTAACAGGAAACCAATATGACCATATATGACTTGGTTGCACCGCAGTATTCGTGCCAATATACATAGGTATAATTGTTTTGAGTCACTGTTAGGTAGCTATCAGTGACTCAAAACAATTATTTTGAATCTTGTCAAATATGAACGAAGGAATATTGCACACTTATTCTATCTTATGTAAGAGTAAAGCGAACGGGATGGTGGTCTGTCTGGAGCTGTTGGATGTGATAAGTTTCTGCACGAACATAAGTTCACTTCGTAAGCCTTGTCTCTTGTATGAGCTACTTTATAGATTTTGGTTATTGATGAGAGCAATAAAACTGTATATTTATTGAATACATCTACCAAGTGTCTTAAAAGCTTGATGGGCTTATGTTTATTTTGATAAGTGACATAGGTAATTTAAATTAACGTCGTTTCTTTTATCGATTGTTTTTAGGGTTCCATACCTCAAAAGGAAAAAAGGAAGCCTTATAGAATCACTTTGTTGTCCGTCTGTCTGTCTGTCCGTCTGTCAACACCTTTTTCTCAGGAACGCGTGGAGGTATCGAATTGAAATTAACATCAAATACTCAAGTCCATAACCTCTTGTAGCCTCGATATAAATAAAACTTCTGAGTCAACGCAATCAAAAGTTCACCGAATCACATGCACACAAAACCTATAGGGTACTTCACGTTGATCTAGCATCATAAAATTTGGCAAGAAGCAGGGTATTTTAGCACAAGCAAAGAGAAAAATCCTAAAATCGTAAATTTGTAGTTTTTTCACAAAAAAAAATACTTTTGATTCTCGCCATAGACTAAAACCTATAGGGTACTTCCCGTTGACCTAGAATCATGATAATTATTTGGCAAGACACAAGGTCTTACAATTATTACGAAACCCTTAGTGCGCGAGTCTAAATTGCACTTGACGTTTTATTTTATCATATAACTTATTAACTTTTTATGCTCCGAGTAAAATAAAAGTGACAACTTGGGAGTATATACATCTCTGAGTAGCTGACTGTACTTGTGGAAACTTATAATTAACGTTTTATTTTATCATATAACTTATTAACTTTTTATGCTCCGAGTAAAATAAAAGTGACAACTTGGGAGTATATACATCTCTGAGTAGCTGACTGTACTTGTGGAAACTTATAATTAACACTTAGTTAAAATCTCCTTGCCATATTCATATTTGCTGTTAGTTTTCCAAAAATTGTTGAAAATTAATAAATGAATATAACAAGAATGGAAATTCAGGAGGAAAATGAAACACATTAATGTCTATGCATCATTAAAGTAACATTAATTTAATAATGTAACAAGATGATTCTTAACTGATATTTTGTGAAATGTGTGACTTTACGTGACATCGATAAATAACGGATCATTGGCACACCGTAACAATTAAAATTGCAACATTTCAATAATAAAACTCTGCTGCAATGAATGTGAGTTTTATTAGTTTTGCATCGTTATTACTAAGCTTTGAAAGCGCAATTTATTTTTTGTCATTGAACTTCTTGGTGGTAACAGTCTCATTGACTTTGTTTTTGTTGTCATTGATTTTGTTTAAAATCTTGAGGCTATTAACAGATAGGTTGATATACTTTATACTTCGTACTACCTACGTAATTTAAGGGACCGGTTTTCCTTCGACTGCAAAGAAAAACCGGTCCCTTAAATTACGTAATCCTTAATTACGTAATTTCGAATAATTATAATTTACCTCCAAATAATACGTATTTCTCTATTGGATTGAAAGAACCGTGCATAAGAAAACATTCCTTCAAATTAAATTGTATGTTTATGTTTTGTTTTGACAGGGAAAAATTATGCAGAGTTGGTCAGTGGTTTGGTGTTTGGACGAATTAGAAACTGGCCAAACAACAACAAAAGCCCAATGCCCAAGCACCGCTGCATATCGGTACCTACTGACTGCCTTATTATTATGTTATTCTCATTATTCTATGGTTCGCCGAGTCTGGTCTGGAGGTGTAGCTGCGCCCGCGACATTTCCACCCACACTGCGCCAGGTACCTACCTACCCGCCAGGTGTGTCGGCTTTATCACAATACACGCCTTTTACTAGTTTCCTACACGGTTTCGAATTAAGTACCTCGTTAAAATCTGTATTTACTCTGGGGCCTGCTATAGAAATACGGGATATTAGATATTGTATTGTGCAGGCTGGTGATTTCGAAATGAAAAGCACATAAAATATAGAAATGTCGAGATGCATTTAAGAAATTGATGCTTATGAGGTCGGAGTCGTAGCAATAGTTCTTAGAGGCTGTCAAGAGGAAATGGTAGAAAAAATGTGAGACATTTCTATCAAGGCAGACATATCGGACCGTTTCTCGGACAGACTGCAGGCGAGCCGATGCCAACAACGTTTATTTTCGACTTTGTCCAACCGCCCACGCGAAATGCTTACACTCACTTGCTATATAATTAGAAAAGCGTAGGTACTAAATTTACCCGAATGTCGTTTGGCTCTACTTTAGACTGCTAACGATTCATGCATACTTTCATTTTATTTTATTATCATTTTTACTAATTGGTCTCCTTGGGCAACGTCCTCGTGCACTTATTATTGTCGTCCGATACGAATTCTTATGCCAATAAAGCTTCAATTAATTTAAATTGCCAGACTGTTTAAACAATTACCGAAATGTATGTGGGTAATAATATCAACGGCCTTATCATTACAATATAAACATACCTATTCATAGCACACGTGGTGCTCTCTATCAACCACGATTATCTGTTCGGATAAAACGTGTTCCGTACCCGACTCTAGAAGGGGACGACAACGACGGCTGGGCTCTCAATTTGCTGCTATTATTCACTAGGACCCCACATATCTACAATAGTTATGAGGGTTGCGAACTGAATAACTTGCGCGACCTTGCAGTCGCCCCAGATGCATAACATTGAAATACGGATGGTACGAGTATTAGTCATATTCTGCCAGTAATTGGCAGAATACCATGCTCAGCATCATCATGAGACTAGCAAGATTATATTGGTCCCATGTCTCATTCCGAGCGGTGTCAATGGTGTCAATAAAAAATACCTATGCGTAGGACGCTTCCGCTCCTGCTTTGTTATGGGATCGGTGGGTGCTCAACGATAAATTCGTTGGCCAAATAAACACACCGTATTCGATGAGACGTCGAGTGCGACATGGGATTGGACATGGACACGGCTGATTACGATACGCCTCTTATCCTGTTCATTAAATAATATAACCGTTGTGGCCCTTGCCTTATCAAGCTATCGAGCTTCTTATGGTTATGGAATCTTGGATAACGTACCAAGAAAACATTATCTCCAGTTACCGCTCCTAATAGTAAACTGTGAAGTTTCTCATGGCATTGTAGAGTTATTCTTGTTATTTTATAGCTCAATAGCAGGATGTCTAGATCACCAAGTATCTTCCTCTATAAATCAGCTCCGTCAAGATCAACCAATTGGAACGGACTAAAAATTTCGTGAACTGTGCACTTAAATTGTCTTTTTAAATGTCTTTTACCTTTGACAAACTTGGCATCGAGATTATGAATATTATCGGATAAGTGCCTATACCTTCAGCCAGTCGTCATTCAATATTATAGTGGTAAAGTACAGTTGGTTTATATTGTTCTTATTCGTGACCTGATCGATTAGGTACTGACATACATAGATTTTTATAAACAGTCTGATTGGTAAGTTGGCTACCTACATGTTTTTGTAAACGGCACACTGTTATACGAAACATTTACATTTATACGAGTAATAGTAGTTTCGCTATGGTTAACCCTATCTACTTGAAGACCATTCACATTCAGAGCTTGGATTCAAGGCATAACAAGAATAACCGTAAAGTACATCGCGAACTAGCTTTTATTACAAAGCCTTTAAGTTTGATATCGAGAACAGAATGAAAGCTCTTTGTTGTAAACACCTTTGTTGTGACATAATACCTGCATATTGTGTGGCCTCAAAACGAGAACGCAAACAATACATAGGCATGTGGTAGACTGCCAAACGATTATTCTAGGATAGGTGGGTGGCGATAGGACTGGTGTTTTGTTTTGCTTCAACAATGCACTAATTATGCAAGGTGCCTTAACCAATGCCAATGGAAAAATATTAAGAATTATGATATGAATCATGTTAAACAAAGGCTGGCTGAACCTGACCCAGCGTTGTCAGCGACAGTGACCATATCAGGTTCAAAAACTGATTTCTTTTCATTATTTTCAATGAAATCGTGTATCTATCACACCGCTACTTCTAAGTAGGTATAGTAGTGGGACGGTTCCAGACAGTTTAGAGACGCGTGTTGCTCCAACCAAATCGATTTCGTCTGGGATTCTGTCATGCCCGACATTTTACCTATACACTTATCGGACACTGAAACAATGGGCCAACATTTTTATACGACGTTCAGTTGGCTAGGGTTCATCATCTTCAACACACCTAAACTACAAACGCCTTGGTCTTAACATCGGTCAACTGAGTAAACTCCGTTTCCATACACCAGGAATGTTATGTTAGCCACATTCTGCACATATAATTGAAAACGGTAAAACGTGCACATACATAATTGTAAATGCTTGTAAAAGGTCAAGTGGTGCTCAGTTCAGTGTTGGCATGTCCTTTGAAGTTATTTCTACTGATGTCTTAATTAAAAAATATTCGCACAAATGGCTGCAAGGTGCCCACCTTGCAGCCATTTGTGCGAATATTTTTTTATTATATGAAAACGTCATCGTCAACGCCTTACTAAATGATTGGTGGGAAGTTGATTTGTGGACTATCGTCTTTAAGGAATTGAAATAATTGTAAATAATATTATAAGTCCTTAAAAACGATTGTTAACGTCTGTATCTGTAACAGCTTAATGAGATAGAACAGAAAGCCCGATAAAGGAGAGGTAGCCATTGTTATCCTTGGTGCGTGACGTTCTACCAATGGTATAGTCTATGCCTTCTAAAATATATGTCTACTGATGTCTGAGTTGTTGATTTCACCTCACCGGAACATAAAAGATACGATACCCGACCGTATAAAATAGCACCAATGAACCTATTAATGCCTTAAATTAACAAATACATAATGATAAATAAAAATTACTTAACATAAAATTTGTCTCATCGACAAGGGCTAATTGTTTCTACAGAAATAACGCAGATTATAAGAAGGTATTTTACGAAGTAGGTATAAAAACTATCGAAGTTGGAAGAATTCATTATCTCTAGAACCGTAATTATCGTCTATAACCGCACTCTTCTGATGATGTCCCTCGTTTAAAGCTATAGTTTTCACCAAGAAACAATCGGACAATTAAGCAGCTTCGTCGGTTAACTTTGACGTTTAATGTATGAAAACTTATGTCAAAAACATCAAAACAACTGTTTAAAATTTAACCATCATGATAGTGAACTCACGTCTGAAACGTTAAACGAGGGACATTATCAGGGAGAAGAGAACACCAACGGGTGTTCTGAGAACACCAACGGGTGTTCTTCCAACACAAACTAGGTTCGTAAGTTTACACATTCATAATGCAGAAGGTATTTAAATCACTGGAAGTGAAAAGTCTAGCTCATGAAATAAATATCATCGGCTTTCCACAACTCATTCACACGGCGGCGGCGGCAGCAAGAAGCTAACAATAGGGAATAGCGAGCTTGATTACTACAAAACACTTTGCAACAAAGCTGGTGATGGATAACATAAGGTTTAATAACAGTGAGAAAACTGCGTCATGTAGTTATTTATCGAGTACTTATTTATTAGGTACAATTCATTTAATGTCTTGATAAAGGTAGATGTAAGAAAGTATAGGTAGATGTAAGAAAGTATAGGTAATCAACCTCGAGTATAAGTTTCGTTTCAGAGAAGTAGATAGATAGATACATAATAGATGGATAATAATTTTATTCATCACTTTATAAAACAGATTTTACATAATTAAACATATAGAGAACAACAATAGAACAGGCGGCCTTATCGCTTAAAGCGATTTCTTCCAGGAAGTAATCACTTGTGAATTATTGGGAATGTTCACGTAATAATATACACCCTAAAATAAATTTCAATAAAATGTCCGATCAGTCAATAAACTCATAAAACCAAAGGCTTCAAAAATATCTTATCTATAATACTTAAGGACTTAAGTCACTGGCGAAACTTTCTGAAATAGCCAGAACCGAAACAAAGTCATTAGCACAAAAACTACGGAAGCAAAACTGTCGTCGGCGTCACTCAACTCTTCTATTTTTAACCAAAAGTTCAGATCGTAAGTAACTGGGTTAGACGGATGTTACGGGCGCTGAAGTGTAAATACACCATGATTTGGTAGGTACATGTACCTAGATATTGGCACGGTCTGGTAGTCCAGTTTCTAATTCAAAACTCGATTCATAATTCTTTATTGCACAAAATTGGTACAAGTAGAACATTTACAAGGTAAAATAATGGCAAAGGCGAGCTTAACCCTATAAAGAGTTCTCTTTCAGCAAACTTTATTGGGATAGAGAGAGACAAATTTGTAAAAGTGGGTGCATGTGCTTAAACAACGGATACAAGATTTAATTTTAACCTACTTATTAAATAGACTACTACATAATATAATACAATACATAAAATACTATAACTTAACAAATACTATAGTTATATACACAAATAAATTAAATAAATACATAAAAAACAACAGAATCATAAAGATAGGTAATGCTCTTTGACTTTACGCTTGAAAATGAAAAGTGAGTTTCGATGTGTTAACATCGAAGGCTTTACAAAAGCGTTCAGATATTGGTGGGAAAAATGAAAACGGCCATGATTGTAACAAATGGAAAGATTTGCGGGAGGCTTTTGCAAAGATGACATGGTCAGAGAAAATGTAAATAACACAAGCTTTCGATGAGAAAAAACTAAAACAGCAAAATTTTATATCAAGAGCCATGCATGTACATGGTCTACAAACCTAAGCATTTGTATTGCACAACTTAATCCTACCAAATAAATACAAAAGTTTTATAGATTAAGCATCTCGTAGGTATAATTAGCTGATTAGGACATGAGCCAACGTACCAAAGGCAACATCAATGGTAGTATAAACATAGCCAATACGATAGTCTTACATCATTATTGACATAAGGAAGCGGCTGGATTTAAACCGATGCTTGCGAAACGGTAGATTTAGTTCGACGTATTTATAGAAAACCTTATGGGCTACTGGGTTTATTGTCTTAGATTATTTATAAGACTCTGTAGAGACACGACAACGTTCAATGTTTTCACTGGCTCAGTTTCAGTTGAATTTTAATCTATCCAGGGAATGTACAAATTTTTAATGCTCGACAAATTCAAACAATTGCTAGACTTGCGAATCTTGCAATGCTATTATATAAATATATTTATACAACCAGCTTGTTTTGAGTACAGCGGACGAAGTTTTTATGCTTTCCGAGCAATTCATTTGTTGGTATATAATATCTTTGGCCACGGATATAAACAGTCAAACACCCACATCGAGTCTTATTCTAGCTCGTAAATTATTTGTGACTGAAATCTAAATCAGTAAATACCGTAGGTGTTGCTATCTCTACCAGTAGGTATTGAAATAAAATTAGAAAGGAATTATTTTGCATTTACTTATGCATCGATGTTTCTTTTTTCCAGGTAATGGAACTGGGACGGTTACCCGGATTAACTTACATTGACACGTCATCCATAATGTAAGTGCTTTGCGGAATTAGCAGTTATACCAGAGATTTTTTGAAATTATTAGCAGTGATTCGCGAAACGGTAAACTTTTGTGAATCATGGTCCTTGTTATTTTTATATTTATCAATAGTGGTACTGTGGTCAAAAACACATACCTATGATCCTAAAAATAAATAAATAATGCTGGATATTCCAGCCCCAAGCTTGTGTTATCGGTTCGTGACTGATATACTTTATACAATACATTACTTAAATAGATATTTTTTATTATACTATCACCCAGAACACGCGGAACAAATATTTGCAGATCGTACAAACCATTTGTCCCAGGGCGGGAATCGAACCCGCAACCTCCTGCGTCTCAGGCGTACCTTCGCCCGCCGCGCCACATCGGCCGTCCTGATAGAGAAATTTATTTGAGATAATAATGTATATCACAAGATTTATTTTCTCCTGTGTTAAAAACACAAAATGGATGTCGGCTAACGGTCACGTTATTGTTTATTGTATTTAGTGGGCGGATTGGCACAAATCACGACTTCCTCAGGTGTGTCAATGAATCTCATTAGTATGTGGGATACTAAATCTACGCATAGTTTGGGTGGTATTTCCTACAAGCTTAGATTTGCGGCATTAATAAGGTATTTTGTAAACATTTCTAAACATTAATCTTACAAATATTTCTGATATTTTCTTTTCGTGCGGTATTTTATTATTAATCAATTTAAGGTGATCATGTGAATGTATTTTTTTCATCATAAACGTACTTTATTCGCATGTAGCGTCCCACACAATAGGCCTCCCCAACTCCCATGGGACTAGTGTCATACCGTCGGGCCTCTTACCATCGTCACGCAACAGATAGTGCTTAGCTAAACATGGATATATAAATTATGTAGTGTAGGTATAGCTAAGTATGGTTCTGGTGTAAATTAGTAGACAAGGCATGATATTTTCCTGCTAGGAGTTGATATAAATAGTTTTCATAAAAGGCATCATAGGCGCGGCGGGCGAAGGTCTGCCTGTGACGCAAGAGGTAGCGGGTTCGATTGACGAGGGAATAAATATTTGTACTATGTGCAAATATTTGTTCCGGGTGTTCTGGGTATTTCTATGATAAACAAATCTATCTATGTAACGTATTGTATCAAGTATATCAGTCATCTAATTCTCATTCATAACATAACACAAGCTCTGCTTAGCTTGGGCCTAGATGATGCTGCGTGGATTATCCTCCATTATTTATTTATGTTTATTTGTTATTTGTCTGGTTACGTTACGTCTGTACCTCGCCAATGCGGTAATAAAGAGTACATCGAACAAACCAACGCATTATTCTGCTTAGATTCAATCGGCATTGAATATGTCTACAGTTACAACAATAACTGAATAAAGATAACGCGCTGCCTTTGAATTTTTTCATTCACCTCTGAGGTGGTGATTTACCAGTACTTATAGGCAGTAAGTGTCAAGGTTGGAACAAAAAATTCGTTAGGAAAGTTTCGAATGTATAAGTTAACATATCAATCCAATATCTAAGAATTGATTTGATAATAACAACCATAAGTGCTAGCATCAGTCATACAGCAACTCAGCTTTCTATCTCCCGTAATGATTCTAAAATGATATCATCAATACAAATCACAGATGCAGAAATAATAACTGTTTGATTACTAAGTCCGTCAGCAAATCATTTTTTGATTCCCTACGCAAAAAAATCGTATACCTACGTTTATCGCATGAATCGCATCACATCGGAACCGTTGGAATCAAGAATCGCCCACATGCGCCTGATGGGCCACCATCATCAATCAAAATAATAATCGATTGTCCGTCGCTGCACTAGATTAACATTCCGTTCGTAGCAAGTAAGGACAGTCTATTTTGAGGTTTCGTTTTTGCGTTTAGAGCAAAGCTTTATTTTATTACCTGAATGTGTGTACATTACATACAATAACTGATATTTACAGCTAATGCTAGAAAACGAACATCTCTTGGTTTAGCAATGTCGCGAAAATAATAACGGTTTGGCCATCTGTTGTTTCGACAATTTAATTTGGCTTTGACATACTAACTCGCATAATATAGTATCTAATAGACGACAATTATAGAATATCGATTACCATATTAAACATGTTAAAATAAAAATAAATTATCTAATAAATGATCATTAATTTATTTGTAACTAGTTTCTGCCCGCGGCTTCGCACACGTTGTTTCTATGGAAACGTTCAAAGGCTATTTCTTTCCCATGGGAACTGTTTTGTGGGATAAAAAGTAGCCTATGTTTGATTCCAGGCTTTGAGCTACATCTGAGCAAAATTGCAGAACGCTCGGTTCAGTTGTTTTGGCGTGAAGAGGTAACAAACATCCATCTATCTATCCATCCATACAGCTAAACATCCAAACTTTCGCATTTATAATATTAGTGTGATATTCGTGTGATACCGAGACTTTATTTGAAATCAATGATTATAATGCACGTTGAAATGCAGGTACCTATTCACGGCAAAGTGAAAGCAGCCTTAGAAAACGATAGATTCGAAACAGCAATAGCTAATCATTGCTGTAGATTGGATCTAAGAATCTATACAGAGTTAAGGAAATAGGATAATAGGGTTTTTAGAGAGTATGAGGATGCTTCAATTTGAAGGAATAGATAAACCACAGAAGGGCAAAAAATCCAAATCAAATAATCTTTACAAATCTGTAAACCCATAAACTCTGAATAAATGCTGGACAGTTTCACAGAACAACATCTAGCCTAGACCAAAACCAGAAAATAGGAAAATAGTAATGCAAGTTAAAAATCAAAGGATTGAAATTGAAGAATCTTAAAACGACAAGAAATATGACCAACTTTATTTAGTCTCAGCAATGACAATCTCTTCGCATATTTTTGACTTCCTTTTTCATTTATTTTCTCCAATGAATTATTCATCAGGTAGTATTTATCCTTTTCTTGGCCGTTCAGTTTAGTTAAATATGCAAAACGATTATAAGAGTAAGTGGTAAAATACTGAATATAAACACCGTTGGCAACTCCCAAAAATAATTCTAGACAAATCATTTTGGACTTTTTGACCAGTGACTTTTTTCAACAGTGACCATAACGAGCAATTGGCTGAAAATTCGGATACTAAATCTTGGCAAATCCACTTTAAGTGGCATCCCGACGATAGTTTTAGGTTAGGACTTTGGCAATAGAAATGAATATTACATTAATCATAACGATGACGGCACGTTATTTACTGAAGACAAATAGGGCACGTCTAAGGCAGCGCGTGCTCTACAAAAAGTGATTGCGGACTCAGGGAGCTTTTATAACTGGATACAACATTAATGCTGCTACCTCATTAAAGTTAATGCACCGGCCAGGAAGATGAGTACACAGAGAGAACAGGTTTAAAGAACTGTCATGACATTAATGGACAACCTTGAATTAAATTTGCCTTCGATGATTATATAGGAGAAAGTTTTCGAACTCGTTAACATTTTTAAATGACGGTGGTGGTCTTTGCAACCATGTTTAAGTTGGTTGTTTCAGTAGAGTAGGTAATGATTGTAACGATTGGTAAACAACGCAATACCCTCCATCAATGAAATGATTGTCGTTTTATGTAACAGATCTCAATGAGCTCACGTTAGCTTTTGAAATTGATCATGCATGACTACAGATCAATGAGCAAAATTGTTCATGAACCAAAATAGTCATTTAATGAAGGTCAAAGTTTGAACCAACAACATTCGCATTTGATAGGTATCGTGTAATGTTAAATGTGAACGTTCAACTAGGTATCATCGATAGAAAAAGAAAGTGAAACATCGAACATTCAAGTCATTCGAGTAGGTATTTGAATAATAGTATGTCCGACCCAGAATTTACACGCGTAGCCTCGTTATTTGCATTGAAATTTTACGTTTGCAACCTTCCATACTTCTCACGTTGTTTGAGTCGTTGACAGTATGAAGGTGCTCGCTACAGGATGATTTTACTACTCGTATTATTTCATTCCAAGTAGTTCGCGTCCGCACCTGCGTATCTTATTTTAGAATGGGCTCGGCCGTGGGGATAGTCACAAGGTGATTCTAGATTATTTTCATATTCTGGGTCACTACTCACTAGTTGTGTTTTGTCTCAGGGACGTGCGTATTCCTGTCAGGGTCGCTTTTGCATCTCTAATGTGACAATTAACATCTAATAAACTTGTCTCTATAGTTGCTTTGTGTAAGATTAGAACGACTGAATTCCATTCTTCTCTTTCCATTCTTCTGTATGTTTGTTTCACCGTCGGATAACAAAATATGTTAGTCAAAATAGAAACCCGTTGCTTCTGGCCAGAACTCGTACATAGCAACTGTTTTATTTAAATTCCCTACTGTTTGGTTTGTTATCGATGAAGTATTCAATAAATCAATTTGCGATACCAAAGCACTCGCGTCTTTGGTTTGAGAAACGATTAAACAACGTCGTGCTAGAGGTTTTACTTTCCCTTGTAAGTTATAAGGGCTATAAATTATTCGGAACTTTCTTCAATCGTAAATATGACGACCAATGTTTATCTCACGTGCTTTCTGAGCTTGGGATCGGCTAACAAATCGATGGAATTGCTGATATGAATGTGGCACCTCCTCAGCCAATACACAACGACATATTGTAGGTCATGCGGATGCGGTCGAGCATAATTTTGCCGTCATGTGCCAAGATACGGTTTGTAAGATGATTCATACGCTACGATTTGAGAATGCAGTTTGGGCACTTTAATATTCCGCAAAGATATTCGCTAACGTTGCCACGACCCTAAAGAACAGCGAATTATATTTTATATCGGCATAACTAGAGAATAACTAAGAATGAACACCGTAAAGTAACGTGCCGAATGGGAATGTGTTGGCTTCAATATTTCTTTTAGGTTTCCGTCTACTTCGTCTGTGAACTGTTCAACAATGTCATTACCTACTTATCTGTCGATCTTTGCCATGAATTAATAAATAAGCTGGTGTTGACATACTTTTGTAATTTTCTCATCTAATTTCATTCGCGGATCTGAAAATTAAAATCAATTGGTGACGCATTACAATTGTTGTTCTATGAAGTACCTAATTGTCCATGGACTGTAAGTGTAGAATGGACTATGGTCACGCAACCTTTATTGAATAGAGTGGTTCGTAGGAACCTACTTTAGTTCTATTTATCAGGTAAACATGGCCTTGGAGCCACCTCAGGAACAAATCGCTTGTAGGAATTACTAAATTAAACAGGAGTGTCGTGTTGTAAAACCGACTGTTGCAGTTAAACCGTATCATAAAGTGTTTGTTTCAGTTTAAATTAACATTATAATGAAATAGATTTAGTTTACGACACATGATTCATAACAAAACTGATAAAGGTCCATTTTAAATTAACAAAGCTGATGTAGCTGGTAACAAAACATATCAGCAACAGGAAATGTCTCGATCACTGTCAGAGGGTTATTCGTTGACGCTAATTTTATTTATTGTATGTACATTATAGCTACCTACAATTTACTACTTTACTGTCGACTTCATAAGGAGATTGTCAATTTTGAAAGTACATAAGAGATTTTTTAGACAAAAATTCTAGCAGCCTATGTTCCGGAACGTAGGTTGCTACGATCTTAGCATTGTTATTGATTGAAATCATTGAAAGAATCTCGGTAAAGCTAAACTAAAACCAAAAATCTTTTTCAGAAAACCGACATTTCCAACTACAGCACCCGTAATTTGCAAAAGGCCGACACAGGGTGTTAAGTAGAGATGGGCGTTGTCGTTGAATTTCCACAACGATGCGCATCGTTTTTGTCAGAATGGCATCCGTTGTGAACAACGATGTTGCCGCCAACGATGTCGGCCAGGTTGCTAACACAACACTGACACTAGGGTGTCGATGTTGCCGCCAACGATGTTGGCCGGGTTGCTTACACAACACTGCCTATTAGACCTATTAAACCTATCTAAAGCAAACCAAATAATTATATTAGTAGGTACGTACCTACCTACCTACCTATTAGACCTATTAAACCTATCTAAAGCAAACCAAACAATTAAATTAGTAGGTACCTACCTACCTACCTATTAAACCTATCTAAAGCAAACCAAACAATTAAATTAGTAGGTACCTACCTACCTACCTATTAAACCTATCTAAAGCAAACCAAACAATTAAATTAGTAGGTACCTACCTACCTACCTATTAAGCCTATCTAAAGCAAACCAAACAATTAAATTAGTAGGTACCTACCTACCTACCTATTAGACCTATTAAACCTATATAAAGCAAACCAAACAATTAAATTAGTAGGTACCTACCTACCTACCTATTAGGTCCCTAGCCTACTCAAGGGAATATTTTTTTGTATTAGGATTGGCCGTTTTTTGGCGTCTCGACATTATTAGGTACCTAGGTTCACACAAACACTTTTACAAGACTTTTTAAAATCCGCGGTGCGCACATCATCGTAATTTGCGTAATGAAAAATCCAAAGAAACGACAAGAATAACGAGCATATGAAACTTGCTGGAAGTGACATGAGCGTTTTAGACGGGTAGGTCCTAAATTACGGAATTTGAACAAATAAAAATAATTCAATATCTAACTTGGTTCCTAGTAGTAGGGTAAATCTAAAATACCATAATACTTATATTATAACGAGACATTTGATAAAAAAATTAGATATCGTATTTTTTTAAATAATAAGTAAATAACATTGGTACATGGTTCATGCCATATCTAGTTAGATATAATAAAACGTTCAGTTCTATGTTCTAGCATCCTCTCCTCTCGCTCACACACACGCAGGCATGCGGGCGGTGAGGTATGGATGGATGTTCGTTGCTTAGGTTTGGCAATCGGCATTACTCGGCTGACATCGTTGTTCGCCATCCGATGCCGCGCCACTAACCTCCCCGCTCTTCCGATGTCGGTGTGACGTTCGTTTGTTGTCGGTGGCGATCGGCATTACTCGGTTCGGCATCTCGTTGTCGTAGGCATCCGTTGTTCACCTATTCGCCATCCGATGGGAACAACGTACACTGACATCGTTGGTCAACAACGATGTTAGTAAAAACGACCACCTCTAGTGTTAAGTCAAAACTTAAAAACGATTTCCATCATATTCAATGCAGACAAAGTTCAAAATTCAATTTCGTCGTAACCCACTTGCGAATTCGGTTCGGGCATAGAAGGGTCGAACCCTCGTTTCGCTCCCCCACCTGATTGCAACTGCAGTATTGATTAACAGTACTTGTACACAACGAATTGTACTTCCGATCCTACTTGAATTTGGGCCTACTCCCAAATTGAATTACTTATCAAAGAAATATAAAAAAACTTAATTGAATGGAAATAATATTCAGATATAATATTGCAACAGTCTGCAGTTAGCTCAGTTGTTTCAGTTGTAAATACTAGTGTAATTTTCTTTGTGAATAAAGACTTCTGCAATGTCAAAAAAATCTGAATTTGTATTGTAGGCAGAGGATAGATACTAAGTGGAATAAACTTACGCTGGTACTTATTTTTTACCGACGCTAAGGTGGTGTGTTTGACACACACCACACTAACATTTCTAAGCACACCCAAAATTCTAATAGCTATAATATGGAATAGAACTTAAATAATAACATAAAACAACGCGTATATCAATGTAATCTCTCATCCTCTTTTCCAGACCTTCACAGCATGGTGCAACAGTCACCTTAGGAAGGCCGGCACAGGCATCGAGAACATCGACGAGGATTTCCGCAATGGCCTGAAGCTGATGTTACTGCTGGAGGTCATCTCCGGCGAAACACTGCCCAAGCCTGACCGGGGCAAGATGCGTTTCCACAAGATCGCCAACGTCAATAAGGCTTTGGACTTCATTGCCTCCAAAGGTAAATATTTGAAACTTAATATCTTCAAGACGTGACTGAGGGCTATGCGAAAAATTCGACTAAAACAATTCGTCTAAAACAATTCGACTAAAACAGTTCGACTAAAACACAATTCGACTAAAAACATTTCGACTAGTAACTATTCGACTAACAACTAAAACATTTCATTTCAACAACAAAAAAAATATGTCAACATATGGCTCTGGGTTCAATTAACATATACACACCCTTTCAGTCACAGAGTCGCCACGCTTCGCGGGAGTGGGACGCGTACAGGTCGGGTCAACTCAAGGTCGAATTGCTTTAGTCGAATTGTTACTAGTCGAAATGTTTTAGTCGGAACTGTTTTAGTCGAATTGTATTAGACGAATTGTTTTAGTCGAATTTTTGATTAGACGGACTGAGGGTGTCTTTTAGACCTTTGAGATACATCGTCGGACACAACGTCATTATGGTGAGATTGTGGCCAAATGAAAGTTTAACTAGCCAACCAAAGAAAGGGCCCTTTTTCAAGAATTGAAATTCTTTCGATGATACTTATCATCAAACAAAAATAACTGTTACTTTTTTTAATTCAATTTCTTCCCTATAATTTACCTCCCTTTAAAAGAAGACTCCATTGCGCAAAAAGACGTAAACAACCTACCTACTCTGAATTTCAGGAGTAAAGTTGGTATCTATTGGTGCTGAAGAAATCGTTGATGGCAACCTAAAGATGACCCTCGGTATGATCTGGACCATCATCCTGCGATTCGCCATCCAAGACATCTCAGTTGAGGAAATGACCGCTAAGGTAAAGAATTCATAAATTAATATTGCACTAGAGTACGTTGGTTTTGCTTAAGCTGTAGAACATTGGTACACCTACTTGTAATTTGTCAACGCCAAGTTGAATACAAGAATGAGTAAAATATCCAAATAACTATTATAATGTGATATTATGAAGAGGGTGCCGTATCATCCTAACTTGTTTCAACATTACATCGTGAATTTTATTATCAACTTCCAGGAAGGTCTGCTGCTCTGGTGCCAACGAAAGACAGCACCCTACAAGAACGTGAACGTCCAGAACTTCCACCTTTCCTTCAAGGACGGTCTGGCCTTCTGTGCCCTGATCCACAGGCACAGGCCCGACCTCATCGACTACAGCAAGCTTTCCAAGGATAATCCTCTGGAGAACTTGAACACTGCCTTCGATGTCGCCGAGAAGTACCTGGACATCCCCCGCATGTTGGACCCCGACGGTACGCAAGCATACCTTATCTACTCTGTTTTCTACATATTATTTTTGGATGAAATCGGGATAGCATTACTAAAGTATTTTGACAAAGCCAAAGCTTTTTTGTAGATTCAGTTTTATCGATTTTCAACTTGTTCATCGCTTTGACACTACCATTATTTAGGCTATTGTTTATAGTTGCCGAATTGAGATAAACACGAGCAATTGATGAATATTACAGACCTTATAAACACACCAAAGCCGGACGAGCGCGCCATTATGACCTATGTGTCATGTTACTACCACGCTTTCCAAGGCGCTCAACAGGTACAAAAATCTGTGACCAAGCGATCGCTATCAAAGAGCTCCGAAAATTTAACGCCAGGCCTTTGTGTGTCACTTATAGCATGATTGAGTGCCCCTTCTGCTTTCCAGAGACTATTATTAGCTTAGCCACCTACGATATCCTCCACTACATGGTCTAAGACAGTTGAGTCTTCGTATCGGTTTCCTCCCTATGTCCCAATATGGCCTCCCAAATCGATGTTGTAATTGTAAGCCATGTCAGCAAGAATCCCTTTTATATTTAACCCGTAGATTGTAAGCTTTATGTTATTAACTTATTTAAGTTATATGTTGTAAGGCAGAATGCTTGTGTTTCAGTTTTGCCTCATAGCCAACATTGGGAAGCTCGCATCCCATTGGCGCTAATTTTCATTTCCATTCGTGAACAATGCTTTTCATCTTACATGTTTTGTTGAGTTATAATTCGCCAAAAAGGAATTGACATACTTTTTATTCAGTATGATATACTCGTATAATTTCATTGTTTTCAAATAAGTACTAAAAATAAGTTCTGCGGGACAAATACTAATCTCTCGGGAATACAATTTTTATGGGACCATCACGAGATCATTTTCTATACAATAGGAAAATAATCATTAAAATCAATCCACAATTGACTCAGAAAACGACGAGATTTTTTTGAAGACGGTTAAAATAATCCCTGTGATTGTTCTGTAATGTGGGGTAAAACACAAGCATTCTCAGTTTAAAATAATCATCGCATGAGAACTAACAATGTTGCTTGCGTACCGCTTGTCAGATCTGCAGAACACTGCGATGCCGGACGAGCGAGCTGTCATGACATACGTGTCGTCATACTACCATTGCTTCTCTGGTGCTCAGAAGGTTTGTACCAAACAAACATTCTATTTAACTAATGCCATTCGTTTTGTCTTGAGAATTACATTAACAATCGTATTGTCTTAACTTCAATCTTTTAAGAACGACTTTTTATAAATTGTTTACAATATGTCCCTATCAATGTCAATAAGTTGTACCTGAAAAGCTTTCTTTCTGATCATTCAGAATCCCTTATGTCTTTCAAACATTTCAGTATCCGAAAACTAATTTTGACTTATGTTATTAGGCTGAAACGGCCGCGAACCGCATCTGCAAAGTTCTCAAAGTCAACCAGGAGAACGAACGCCTGATGGAAGAGTACGAGCGTCTCGCCAGCGATGTAAGTACATTTGAACGATCAAGTCAGCCGAAGTAATTACATGGAATATCTTGAACGCTTCAATATGCTACGTGTTAATTTCGTTGCGTTAAAGTTAGTGATAATTTTCAGCTTCTAGAATGGATTCGCCGCACAATGCCCTGGCTCAACAGCCGCCAGACCGACAACTCGCTTGCGGGTTGCCAGAAGAAGCTGGAGGACTACCGTACTTACAGGCGCAAGCACAAGCCACCACGCGTGGAACAGAAGGCTAAGCTCGAGACCAACTTCAACACACTGCAGACCAAACTGCGCCTTAGCAACCGACCCGCTTACATGCCCACCGAAGGCAAGATGGTTTCAGTGAGTATCTACGTAATATGTAATAGATTTATGTGGTTAACAACGCGTCGTGACAGTCAATGATGCATGAGGTAATGAAACTGGACAACTAGTAATGCGCTAGTCACGAACCTATTAAGGTCAAAATAACAGTTATGAGTGAGCAAGGAAGAGTTGGCATGACGCAAAAAGTTAATTAGGTATGTTTCAAGTTACATTTTCAATACAGACATTAACTATTCAAATGCGCAAGAGAAGGCCAAAAATGAAAATAATTGACAAGTTATTCTTGTCAATTATTCTCATTTTTGGCCATAGCACAGAAAAAGGCCCTTTAAGTCAGCGATCCGATGACCCAATTTTTTGATTCCTTATAAAATTGTTTTCAGGATATTGCTGGAGCCTGGAAGGGTCTAGAAATCGCCGAGAAAGCCTTCGAGGAATGGCTTCTCAGCGAGATGATGCGCCTTGAGCGTCTTGAGTACCTTGCCCAGAAGTTCAAGCACAAAGCCGACATCCACGAAGACTGGACCAGAGGTAAGCAAAAGTGTTCCCTTTAATTACCAACAAATTATCACATGGTTGCCCATGTGATAATTTGTATATATGATTTGTATTAAACATACTAATTTCATAGTTAGTCAGTTGAGAAGATTTTCCCAGAAAAAACATGTAATTTTGTGACGCAATACGGTTCAAACGTCATATTTTTACTTTCCAGGCAAGGAAGAAATGCTGCAGTCACAAGACTTCCGTCAATGCAAGCTGTACGACATCAAGGCGCTGAAGAAGAAGCACGAGGCCTTCGAGTCAGATCTCGCTGCGCACCAGGACCGCGTCGAACAAATCGCTGCTATTGCTCAGGAGCTCAAGTAAGTTTATTTCAGCAAAACCAAAACTTTGCAAATTAGAAACCTAGCTTTCATAGAATAAATTATTTAAAATAGGTATGTATGTTAACAAGAAAACAATACCTAAGTCAATCTTTTCAGTTCAGAGCACTCTGTTAGGTTTCGCGATAGTATCGAGGCGCCATCGTGCCGTTCCAATTTTGTGTGGGATTTGGTACAGATATTCTATTTGACGAAGTCCGTTGGGCTATGTATGTCATAGTGAATGCATGTACACATTGTTTTAGTGTCCGTAAGCTCAGAAGCAGTCAATCACGCCCGAGACGCGGTCCGGGTCACTAGTGCTCATTGTATTCACGTCAGATTTTGGTAGCGAGTACCGTCAGCATGACAACTAAGCGCAAAGTCACTACTACAACCAGGTCTAAACGGACTTCGTGAGATAGAACAACTTATACAGCGCCTCTGCTGTGCAGCTATGGAACTACGCAAATCCCATACAAAAAGAAGAACGTCTCTTTACTATCGAGAAACCAAATGTGGCTCTGTAGGCCTAATCGCTGTAAGCACAGTGATTGTTGTCAAGGGCAGAATAGACAAAAATTACATCGCATCGTCAGTTACATTGCGTAAATTATTGAAGTTGAAGGAATTAATTACAAATATTTTACGCATTCGATGACGATGCGACGTAATTTTTCTCTATTTTTACCCTAGACATAGCCTAATACTGGCCATAGAAAGCCCTCTAAACTGTGCAGAGCAAAATTTTATTCATCTTAATCCATCAATCTTAAAACAACAGTAGATTCTCCAGGCTCCACCTCAAGAATCTTGTCACATTTCGCCACAAATCTTCCTTGTCAATGACTGAATCGGGAATTAGTCGACTTCACAAATCCTCTAACATTTCTTTACACATCTTGCTGTCCTATGGTTTGATGATACTCAAACTAAAATTGGATTACGTTGTTTTCCAGCACTCTGGAGTACCACGAAGTAGCGAGCGTGAACGCCAGATGCCAGCGCATCTGCTCGCAATGGGACCGCCTGGGCGCGCTCACGCAGCGTCGCCGCCACGCGCTGGACGACGCCGAGCGCGTGCTTGAGCAGATCGATCTGCTGCACCTCGAGTTCGCTAAACGCGCTGCTCCGTTCAACAACTGGTAAATTAATCTTTCAACTGAGAGTGAGAGAGTGAGGATATATTTACAAAGCCCTAAGAATTAGCTAGCAATTTGCAATTAACAAGTGGCAGTGGGCCGACCAATTCTCCCGAATAATCTACAACTTGTGCTTAGCCTACAGCTGGGTTAACCGTGTTATTGAGTGGAGACGCCATCGGTCTGGGATGACGACCTGCGAATAACTACTGGCAGATGCTGGATACGGCAAGCTATGGCGATATGGCGACTAGACGCTCATTGGGGAGGGTCTATGTCCAGCAGTAGACTAGTAGGCTGATGATGATGATGATTATTGTCTACAACGCGTTACAATATTAGCTTCTCTTTGAGCATGAAACGAACCGTACTTGGTTGTCTTGTCCCTTTACTTATCTTGCCAAAGTATCGTGATGAGCTATGAAGTTGTAAATTCTTACGAAACTGCTGAAATTTACAGGTTGGACGGAACCCGCGAGGACCTCGTGGACATGTTCATCGTCCACACAATCGAAGAAATCTCAGGCCTCATGGACGCACACTCCCGGTTCAAGGCCACTCTCGGTGAAGCCGACAAGGAATATCAGGCAAGTTATTAACTATAAAAAATCTTTCTAGAGCCCTTGCTCTAGAAATATTTTTTGAGCAGTTGGACTGACAATTTTATATTTTGCAGGCGATAGTCAACCTGGTCCACCAGGTTGAGTCCATCGTGAAGCAACACCAAATTCCTGGAGGTTTGGAGAACCCCTACACCACACTTACTTCTCACGTAAGTTATCACAACTGCCTTACAATCACTACACTTACCCTGCCAAGCCACAAGGTAAGATCTGGCGCTGCTGCTCTACAGGCTGTCCAAGTTTGCCATGTGCGTTATGGGCAGTCAATCTTGATTTATCTTTAATATTTCATCATGTTATTGTGACTTTCAACAACATTGACTGCCACATAGCGGTGCAATAGAACCAGCGTCTCAACGACGCTTCCAATTGGTATTGATTTGGATCAGTTAAGCTACCTCTAGATTGCTTGCAGATAGCTCAACTGTTTCACGTGTAATCTGTAAATACTTGTACCTTTAATTTTTACTTTTCTTTATAAATAAATATCTTATTAGACTTTTAAATACATTTCAGGAGCTGAACCGCAAGTGGTCCGACGTGAGGCAGCTGGTGCCTCAGCGTGACGGCACACTGGCTGCGGAACTCCGCAAGCAACAGAACAACGAGAACCTCAGGCGTCAATTCGCTGAGAAGGCCAATGCCGTTGGACCCTGGATCGAAAGGCAGATGGACGCTGTCACCGCTATCGGCATGGGTCTCCAGGTACGGATTTTGGAAAAAACTAGTCATTTAACTAATTTTGAATTTTTAATTTCGATCAGCAATGTTGTTGTTTTTTACGTTTGAATGTGGGGTAGATGTGCGGTTTTAGCTATCTCATTTTATTTTATCATCGTTCCAGGCATTTGTGCAATATCGTCATGTAACTTTAGTTGAGTCATCATTTCTAAAAATCCATCAGTAAGTTAGGTTTGTTATATTTGAATATGGGGTCTGAACTTATTTTCCTTTATCAGGGCTCTCTGGAAGACCAGCTCCGTCGTCTCAAAGAATACGAGGCCGGCGTCTACGCTTACAAACCACACATCGAAGAGCTCGAGCGTATCCACCAGGCAGTCCAGGAAGGCATGATCTTCGAAAACAGGTAACGTTTGCTTGATAACCGAATACCTAGCCAACACACTCTCACTTAGAAAGCTTTCTTAACTTTTAAACAGTTTCTACAAGACTAAAGTCATTTACAACGGGATATTTACCATGATTTGAGTTTTGACCTTTCAAATATTTCGGCAGTTTCATGCGATGATACTGCAAATGACTTTAGTGTTAATAACCATGATGGATTAAAAAGTTTTAATTTCTAAAAGTTAATTGTCTTGTTGTAATTGTCTTTGTCTTGTGTTTATAAATCAGAATGAGGAAAAAACACTGTTGCAAGTTTTTTACGTATCTATGGGGGTAAATGATTGAACCCCACGATTAAAGCTATTTTTCTAATTGTTTGATTGATATCAGACGAGTATTTGCGCTAACATAACTATTTTTCCGTTGGTCAGCTTTTGGAAAAATATCCCGTTCACTGCTCAGCCTTTCCAAGCAGTGCAACATCATGTGCACTTGCTCAGTCTTGAGCGTCAATAGAAATATGGCCGCGAGCGATGAAACGGCTCTGTAGAGACACAACCCTCGTAGAGATAAATACACCAATCACTATCAATACCAAAGCCATGTTTTTTGGTTCTTCCTCTGTCCATTCACCAATCAATACTCTAACTAGAGTCTAGTCTTACATCCTCTATTCTTCCAGATATTCACAATACACAATGGAAACCCTTCGCGTAGGCTGGGAACAGCTGCTCACCTCAATCAACCGCACAATCAACGAGGTCGAGAACCAGATCCTTACGCGCGACTCCAAGGGCATCACTCAGGAACAACTCACAGAGTTCCGGGCATCGTTCAACCACTTCGACAAGAACCGCACCGGTATGTGAATTCTGTTATTCTTGGTAGATAAGATCCACTTCTAATGAGTCGAATGAGTAGTATCTGGTCAGACAGACATCTTAATAAGTATCAGCTGTTGTACGGTGCACAATCGTGGTGGTTTGACGAGACTATTGCCGCGATAGGTCTAATAACAACTTACCGCGACGCTTACAGCAAGTGTAGCGTCGCGGTAAGTTGTTATTAGATCTACACACCAAAGTCGTCGACAACGGCCGGCGGCGGGTTGTTGCGACATTTCAGTGTATGTATATTGTCGAAAGCCGAATTGTTTTGTCAACTTGTCGCCGGCCCGCTGACTTATGTGTGTAGACTCCATAAGAAAAATGTAGATCAGATTGTAAAAAAGGGTCATAAAGGGTTCATCTTCTTTTCATTCTACGTTTACGTCATTTCCAAGTATAAAATATCAAATTGCATTCAACAACTGCGTAGGTAATTATCATATCTTAATCTGCTTTTACAGGCCGCTTAGCACCCGAAGAGCTCAAATCCTGCCTGGTATCAGTCGGCTACAGCATCGGCAAGGACAGGCAAGGAGAACTCGACTTCCAGCGCATTCTTGCCGTTGTCGACCCCAACAACACAGGTAACCCTCTTCCTCTCTATGAGAATGTAGAGTACCTTTCGAACTAATTCCATCCTAGATGAGCCAGAACGTATCATTTCGGTATATTCTATATTAAGGAGGGGCGAACCTAGCGAGTTCGCTTGTCAAACTAGGCCTAGAAAACAGTACTCACGGGATCCCCGTGGTAAAAAACTAGAATTAGAAATTGGACACTAGAACAAAAATTGGAACGATATAACAATTAAAAAATCATTAAACTGCAGTTTTGCACCAAATTTGGTCGTGATCTCAGAAACCCTGCGGTCTATAGAAAATATTTTTGTTTTGATTCGTAGGTTATTACTAATTCTTTGCTTCCTTAATACAGTTTCTTCATAAATTGTGTAGTTTTCTTGTAAATAAGCAAAAACATCATTTTTACGCTTACGCCGTTCCAAAAACATATGCTCACTCCCGCCCCTACGAAATCCTATGCCTATCCTTTTCACAAAATGGCGCGCAATGCCTCCTTAAGGGAGGTTATTGTGCAAAACTACAAAGCCCCCGCTAGCTCAACTCCTTAAAAGAGTGGAAAGAAACCAATGACGTTTTATCTCTCTCACCATCAGATGCTAATGCGTTTATGTTTCGTTTCAGGCTACGTATCGTTCGACGCGTTCTTGGACTTCATGACAAGGGAATCGACAGACACAGATACCGCTGAACAAGTCATCGACAGCTTTAGGATCCTGGCTGGAGACAAGGTAACTTCTGTCAGATATATATTAACAATCACATTTTAAGGTTTTCTTAATTTTGAACAGAAATATCATTTGACGGCGCTTTGTAAAAGGGCCTTCATCAGAATCTTTCAGCTTGTTTATTGTATTTAATGCTATAATTATTGTATGTAATCTAAATCGGTCTTCAATTGACGAAGAAGTCGACAAACATACTTACATAAAAAAGTAGATATCCTATTAATCCTACTAATATTATAAAGCCGAAAGTTTGTAAAATCTGAATTTTTGTTACCTAGGATCTCCAAAACTACTGAACAGATCAAGATGAAATTTAGCGTACGTTTAGAGCAAAGACTAACTTAGATAATAGGCTACTTATTATACCGAAAATACGCGTGCAAAGCCGCGGAAGCTAGTACAGAAGCTAGTACATACATACAGTAGAACAAAGATCCTCCTCCTTTTCTTGACGTCGGTTAAAAATACACAAAACTGCACTGGAAGGTCTTTCACAAAGCGCTAGTCAACATAGTGTTTCTGTTGATCAACAGCCTCAATTCTGTCTCAGCCACTTTTGGCACACCTCGGACACTCGTCCATAACTCTATACAATCTCTACTTCCAGTATAATATTTTGAAAGACAGAAAGCTAAGTTTGATAATCGTCTTTTCCAGCCCTACATCACCGCAGACGAGCTGAGACGCGAGCTGCCCCCCGACCAGGCGGAGTACTGCGTCGCACGCATGCCTCCATTCCGCGGAGCCGGCGCGCCCGCAGGCGCTCTCGACTACATGGCTTTCTCCACTGCGTTATACGGAGAGACCGACCTTTAAGGTACTGAGAACTTCATCGATACGTTACCCCTTAACAAGTTCCAAGACAAGTCCGCTTTTTTTTGGACAAGGCAGTAAGGAGAGGTACTGTAACCGGTATAAGAACAGGAAAGTGGTATGAGGTGATCCATATTTTTTAGATAAATTTTCATCCCCATACATAGATTAAAAAAAATGTACCTACTTTTTTTAAAACACAATTATTTTTTATGTCAATCGGTCCCGTTTCATATACTGACGATGATACTCCAGATAACTTTTTTTGCAATATAAGGTCATCTTTGCCCTTTCCGCTCATTTTAAGTTTTATCAACGTTTTTTTCTGTAAGTAGTGATAGTAGTTTGATAGTTTCGTCAGAGAGAGCATAAAATAGTTCCTAAGTTTCGATATTTACAAAAATCATAAAAGAATGTGTTGTTTATATCTGATTACAACAAAAAAAACTAGGCATTAAATCTGTCCCATCTATCAGCAGCATGTTTAACAGACTTGTCCACAGAATTATTTTAGCTAGTCGCTTTGCAAATAATGTATGGGTGCTGAGAAAAATATTTGTATGTTTGGCTACCCTCCAACTTGTCGTATTGGCCTACTGCCCACATTATTTTTCTGTCTAAAATTAGCTAGCAATTAGTGATACTGAATTACGTTCTATTTAGATACAGGTCGCAAGAAACGCGTCAAGGGACGTCGTCAACGAGTCAACCATGGGGAAGGCACTGAGAAGAAACCATGGTGCCGCCCCTAGCAACAACCGTCATGGCTAGAGATACCGAGCAGTATCAAACCACGAAAATTATTTCCCTTACATTGATCTCGCCCTAAACTTTGGTCAATGTAAGTCAAAGAATTTTTGTCTAAAGATTAGTCTAAAAGCAGTTATATTTATGTGCAATGTTCAAACCAAAAATGCCATTATCTATCATACCATGAAATTTCTTCTCCCTATAATTTAGCAAGTAACTGTTGGCTCAAATCAGAGAAACCATGTTTACAACACTATTATATTAGGCATTAGGTATTTGTAATTTTTATATAAAATTCTCAGGGAAGTCACAAAAATATTATTTGTAAGATAAAATGGTGCTAATATTAGGCTTCACTAATGTCTGACACCAAAATAAGACTCATTCAGTATGAGAATGGTTTTTTGTTATATTTTATTTTTATTTTAAGTTACTTAATTTATATGAAGATCAATTTTAATTACTGCCAATAGTAATTATAGTTATTCAGCGGTAGTTTAAGATCTTTTATCTAAACTAAATTATGTTTGCAGGAAAGTATCATTAAATTATTATTTCTATCATAGATTGCCATAGCTTGCCTGCATCTATTTATTTATCATTTTTATATTATCGTTTGTAAGAGTATTTTAGAATGAGTACTCAAAATAAATGATCTGCCATAAATTGTCTTTTAATATTGACTGTCTTGTTAATTCAACCATTACGACGAGGAGAACCGTACATAGTTTAAGCATAGGTATGTGCCCAAAAGTATAATATACTAACTCGAATGTACAGCTAATTTAATAAAGAGTTCTTTAAATTACATAATAGTTTTATTTCATAATTTTTATATTTGTTACTACTGCTTCTGCTCAGGATTTAAATAACAATTAAGCCTTATACCTACACAAAGATCACACAATCATATAGTTTGGTTGAGGTCACAAGAGCTATCATGTTATGCACCAACAAAATAATAAGAGACCTCTAAAAACTATCATATTATGATCATTACTAATAAATAATGTCACAAATAACAGAGCTAGCTAAATACTAACATAATAAGTTGAATTAAAAATTGACTAACCACTACTTCTGTTCTTCTTTCTTTTCTTCTGATGCTGTTAAGAGGGCACTCGTAATTCCAACTTTTTTTAATTCTTCAACTAGTTCACCCGACTGATGCATCTGCAGCATGATGTCACAGCCTCCAACAAACTCTCCGTTGATGAAAACTTGGGGTATAGTTGGCCAGTTTGAATATTGTTTGATTCCTAAAAGTAGCAACGTCTTTGTTAATGAAGTAAATTTGAAGATATACTCTAAAAAACATTTTTTACACATGACAAGATGTGATTGATAGCTCGTGATTTTGTCACATAACTTCTTATTTTCTACCAAAAAATAGCAACCCATGGAGGGTTAAAGATGGAATATGATTGTCTGTTATTCTATAGGTAGTCTGGCTGGTTTCACGTTAACCAGGGAGATACAGAACAAAACATTCCAGTGTCAGAACCACATAATATAAGAATAAGTTGGTTTAGCTCAATCAGCTCATGACTATAAAGATTGAAGCTGATCCTGATACCCAAGTAGAAACCTGATTATTTTTCGGTGAAGAATTCGGTGTATACATGGGTACACAGAACACAGGTACTTACGTAAGATCATCATTTACTCTTAAGGTACTCATAGAATAGATGTCAATAAAACAGGTACCCTAATAAATAAATAAGTAGACACCTAAACTAACCTTGTCTGATGGATTCGTCTGCCAAAACATCGTGACTTTCATAGTTTACTGCGTGCATTCTCATAATTTGGACCACGGCGTTACTGAAACCACATCTTGGGGCATCGGGTACGCCTTTCATAAATACTACAACCTTGTTGGTCTTTACGAGTTCATCAATTTTCTTCTTGATTGTTCCATCGCAGTAAGTGCGGCAAGTTAGTTTCAGGGAGTTATTACAAACCGGGACTAAGCTCCTTCGTAGTAGAGTATTCATTATTCAGAATATGCACAGCAAACAACTAGTAGGTAACGAAAAAATCAGGAATTTGAATTCTGCTGTGTTGTGTTCCCTTTTGTTTTCCACTTTTCCAGGCAGTCAGTCAGTCAGTTTTTTTCACGATTTTTTGATAGGTATCACAATAGGTACCTACATATTTAACATGACATTTTGATTTGACATTTATTCTAATCTATGACGATGACATTCACAATGATATGATAACAAACGTTTTTTTGGACAAACGAAATAAAATTTTAACATTGCACGAAAAACGGCAGTAAGGTTATTTATATTTATTCACAGCGTTCGTTGCTATTAGCAACTTGCTAACTCACGCAGGTTAACGACCATTTTGTGCGTTTATTAAAGCGTGTCCGCCGCGTTTATTTCTTTGATCTGTTGGCTAATTAACTGAATGAACCTTAATTATAACACTCTCTTATGTCAAATCGCGTTAAAATACCGTCAAAAGGGTGCTTAGCGCGTGTGCGCGCGACACTCGGGATAAAATTTTAAAGGTCACAAAAAGTATAGTAAACGAAAATCGGTTCATGAACCGATTTTCGTTTACTATTCTTTTGTATCGTAGCTCCCAAACGGATGAATCCGTTTGGGAGCTACGATACCACAGACAGATACACAGATACACAGACAGACACGTTAAACTTATAACACGCTGCTTTTTGCGTCGGGGGATAACAAAGGACTTTTTTAACTTATTCTATTGAAAATTACTTAGATAAAGTCGTTTGATTATATCTATGGTTTGATTTCAAATTTTAATCACTTTATTTCTATAGGCCTACAAAATAAGCACATAGCTAAGTAATTTTTTATAACTTCTTTGGTCACCCCTTACCTTTATTCCGGCTTTCTCCAGTCAATTTACTATAGTTATAAGACTTTTTCAAAAGTATTTAAACAAATACCTAAATTATTTTTAGGTAGGTATCTACTCTTTTGGATGGTCACAGACATGTGAAGTGAAAAAGAGTACGAAAAAAAAACATCAGTGCGGGCTGAGTGAGCCCTGAAAATTATGGAGAGTTTGCGGTGGCTGAGAAAATTGTTAAAAAACTAATACAATAATGTACCTACATATATCGGCGAGTAGAGTGAGACGCAGCATTTTTGAAATCGGTAAGGTATGCATAACAAGACAAGAAAGCTAAAAAGCTTGAGACCTGTTCATGTCTTTAGGAAAAAAATACGATCTTGGTGTGTGTGTGAGTTGTAGTCAGGCGCGGTCCCAGGGGGGGGGGTCACTGGGGTCGTGACACCCCCCAAAATCTTAGTTTAGGTACTTAAGAAATTGCAATCCACAGCTTAATAATTGTTTTTTCCAGTTTACTGCTGTCACTTTGATTAAGATTATCAACAAATCGCGGCTCGCTCCGCTCGCCTATTACTGGTATTTTGTGCTTTATGTTTTTTTGGTCAGCGCAGAGGCAACTAACGTTATCTATGACGAGAACTGAACTGAACTTGAGTGCTCTAGCTGGTCTGCTATAGTCAGTTTGTATCAATCCAACCACCACGGTAAAAAGCATAAAAATATAACAAATTATCTGCGAGGTCACTTTTTCAACCAGCGCAAAGAAATCGAAGTCGACAACAAAATTTTCGTGCATTGTTCCGCTCGCCGATAACATTTTTATCTTTGACTATGGTCCAGAGCTCGACCCACGCTTTAGGTGACTTTGCAAAATTGATAAAAATAACCGAAAAATCTAAAAATTGTCGTGGCTCACCGGCAACTTTATTGCCTGCCTCTGGTCATGGGCTCATCTCTCTTTTGAGGTCAGTTTGCAAAGTACTCCAAAAATCAAACAAATTTTCGCGGCATGCATTGCTCGCCGACTGATGATAACGTTTTGCTGTTTCATAAAGCTGCTGGCTTGCTCTATTTCAGGACTCAACCTCCGTTTCAGGTGAGTTTGTAACTGCGAACTGCTATATCTAATGCCAAACAACTCACACGCACAGCCAGATCATAAAAATGTTCAAGGCTGGTTTTGCTCGCCGTTGATTCTATAGGTTGTAGTCTGGTTGTCCTCTTATTTTGTTGTTCATTAAGGATGTAAGAGAACTATAAACCTTATTTGTGTTGGAAAAACAGCTTCGTAGGTAATGAATTCGTCAAACTACGATAGTTTCTTCTATAAATGGTTCTAAGCTCAATAATTAGCTTCTTTGTCTTGCTACGCATGCCTCACCAATTTAAAAAATGGCACCCTTTTTTGAGGCATTCCATTTGCTGATATAAATAAAATTTACGAAGCATCGCAAAATTTTACAAAATTTATGTTATGTGCATGTTTTCTAAACGGGTCTGCACCCCCCCCCCCAAAGAAAGGAACTCCTTCGGAGCAGTGTCTTTGGCCCTGACCAAATGTGACCCCCCCAAAGTCTTGGGCTGCGACCGCTCATTATAAAATGTCTCTTTTTTTCGGTTTTCGAATTATTTGTTTTGTATTTACTTTCTTCATAAAAATTTAAAGAGACGGGGAGTTGGCAAATTAAGCATAAATTTGTTTGTTTCACAGGTTTGTACATGCAGCCGGTATAGTCTGAAGATCCTGTTGATCCTGCAGGGTATTATTTATCTTATGCAGGGCCATTCAGACTCTCCGCTACCGAGTCATCGACGACCGACACTTATCGTTCGGTTTGGAGGTTTTTCAGTTTTACTGCCGGCAACACTGAATTTTAGTTTGTATCCTCCATGGTACTAACTCGAGTACTACTCTCTCTTTGTCTTTGATTGTGTGGTTTGATTGAACTTGATTGATTGAAGGTTTGATTCACAGAACAATTCTACTCTACGAGGTTTGATTGCAGTGTGACCATTTGTGGCAGATTTCTGCCATTTTGGCAGATTTGGCTATGGAATTTTCAGTTTGGCATATTACGTTGACGAAATAGAAATGTGGCAGATTTTGACAGATTTGGGAACAAAAACTTTGTGACCTGCTGCCCTGTTTATACAGTCAATTTATATAAGTAATTCTATTTGTAATTCGGCCTCCCGCGATACAGGTTCTGAACCTAGTTCGGGGACCACCAGTAAACTGTTTGAGCTTTTTGTAAAGGTAAATAAATGAATTTTGTACATTGTATTTGTATTTGTACCTTCTTATATATTTTGGAGATTATACGTACTTATACAAAAAAATTAAATTTTATAGTAAGACCAAAAAATTACGAATATTAAATTTTGTTGGAAATAATTTTACCGACACCTGGCAACTCCTAGTCCGAGGTAGTCCTTAAGGGGAATTCCCTTATAATGTTTGTTTATATTTGTACGCCATGTAATCATCAACTGTAAATTCTCTACGTTAAGGGTCCGGCGGAGAATTAATTTCCCATACAAACGTAGTACCAAAATGATTTGTAATTTAAGAACATTTTCACCATGGTTTGCTATTATTTGTATTTGAATAGTATTTATTTAGTTTCCTGCCACAAGCTTTTTTCAAAATACCTTATTGAAATGAAATTAAACCGAATCGCACTTTTACATCAAAGAACGAATTTTTTCCTAGTATTTTTCTAGATAAGTAGTAAGTTCTAGTAAGTTCTGCCATTATAACCACAAAAGAAGGCATATAGGAAATGACTAAGCAGATGGGCTTGGAATCAAAATACGACGAAAAGAACGAAGAATATGAAGCGAATGTGGACATTCAAAGTAGTACCTACTTAAAGAAGTTATAAGCAAATACATACTTACTGTTTAATTTAAATTTTATGTATTTGTGTTTTAATGTTTTTTAATAAGTCACCTGAGTATATTAATAAGTATTTTTTTTGTTTTCCAATCAAAGAATCACTTAAAAAGTATGTGGCATATTTTATGGCATTTTTCTTGGAGTGTTGGGCAGATTTTGGCAGATTTTCAGTAAGCGTATGGCAGGTTCTGTATTTTCTCAATGGTCACACTGTTTGATTGATGGAAAAATAAAAAAGTTGAGGGCCAAGCAAGCCAAACGTTTGTTTGTAATTTTTCTAATAACTATTCAAAACATGGAGAACGCTGAAGAAATATTCCATTTCCTCGATGATTTCTCGAAGAGAAAACCGAAAACGATCCCTCAAGAACTCAATGAATACCTGGCGTACGTCGCCCGCACCGGCGACCCCGTCTACCAATGGCCTCTTGTAAAGTGTTTATTCAAAGAAAAGCTTATAAACGTGATCACAGACTTCTATGAAACCACTCCAGGTATAGAAATTCCACCATATCCTAATGTAGACCCGTTCAATTATGATATTATGAAGAACAGTTTGTTAGAACGTCTTGATTCGTTTACTTCTGCACCATTCACAGTGCAAAGGCTTTGTGAACTTCTTACATTCCCACGAAAACAATACAATCGCATAGACAAGTTCATGCGAGCTATAGAAAAGAATATCTTAGTTGTAAGCACCAGAGAACCTGGCATTCAGCGACACTCTGAGACAGAAAATGGAGAAGCAAATGAACCTATTCTCAATGGCTCTGATAATTCAGAGTACCATGTTGATGTGGAAATGGAAGACATGTCACGAAAAGAAAACAATGAGCAATGGGCCAGTGAACCTCAGCCAGGCTCGTCTGAAACCCATATTACGGTAGACGATATTGAAGCAAGACTCAAGGCTAAAGAAAACACTTCTACTGATACAGTGGAAAAGAAAACAACTGAATATGAGTCTGTTACTCCACCTGAGTTGAATGTAACTACAGATGATTCAGAACAGAAACCTGAACAAAAATCTCCTCCACAGCCAGACACTGAAATGGTTGAAAAGGTCCTACAAGAACCAACTAGTGCTGTAATAGATCCAGAGGTATTAAATGAAGACAAAAAAGATGTAGAAATGAAGACTGATTCTGCCACTACACTTGTGATACCCGAGATTAGAGTTGAAGATGCAGAAATGACTGAACAAAAACTTTTAGAACAGGCAAATACAGAAAAAACTGTAGAGCCAGAACCCGAACCAGAAACTGCAACTTTAGAAGCAAAGGTCTCCGATAATGTTGTTGTTTTAGATGAGAGCAGTTCTGACTCCAAAGATGAGTCTGATACTAAACAAATCTCTGAAGTGTCAACTTCAAGCGAAGAAAGCTCCTCATCCAGTGACAACACTGATGGCAGTAGCAGTTCCCCGAAAACTGACGAAGGCCACATAGACATTCAAGAAGAATCAAATCAATCAGATACTGTAGAAGTAGCAGAACTGCCTAAAGAAATTGTTAAAGAAGCCTCTCCAAGCCCTATTGAAGAAGTTCCTGCCAAAATTGAAGCAGAGAACTACTCAATATCAGATGTTCAAACTGTACCCCCTGCAGAACCTACTCCTATAGAATTTCCTGTAGATGTCCCTAAAGTGACTGAAATTGAAGTAAAATCTGAGCAAATAGAACCTACGCCTATAGTGGCTGAAGAGAAGAGTGTGGTTGAGGAAAAGCCTACAGAGGAAATGGAAGAACCAGAGAAAAAAGAACCTTTGTGCACACAATTGTAAGATTTAGCAGCATTTAACCATTATATATGTATAAAATAGTGTGAACGAGCTCTTCAAACCATTATTCAGTGATATGACTATTAGTGCTTTCTGACATGGCATGTATATGTACCACTGTATTAAATTAAGTACCTACCTAATATGTAATTAATTTTATTTGATGAAAAATAGCATTAATTTTGTAATTGTCTGCTAAAATAAAACAACAATGAATTAAAAAGTATTTTACTTATTATTCCAACAAAAAGTAACATTTCCTAAGAAATAAAAAGCACCAGCCCTACCTACCTACATAACAATTAGTTTCTAAATTAACATCTAATATTGCAACTTCATACTTAAAAATAAAAAAAATACAAAATTCTATACCTTATCTAAACTAGCCACTAAAATATCACAATCAATTTATCTAAAAATACTATTTACAACTTTATCTATACTGTACTTATTTACGAAATAACCTTAGGACTTAAGCTGACTTGCAGTCATGCTGACTATTGGCAAACGGCATGTTAGCTTTGTCAGCGCGAGACTGCAACGTATGGCTGTGTCCCCAGTAGGCAACGCTGGAAATGAGCGCAAAACTAGCAAACTGTGGACACTCCATTTCAAATATATGGAAGGGCGTACGAAATCAAAAAAGTTACGCCGCAAACTCAGTCGGCCGCTAACAGTTTGCCTACTGGGGACACAGCCTATGGCAACTACGTGCTGACAATGCTCACCATTGCTCTAAAACTAGGTAGGTACCTACTTAAATAAACAACACTGAGTGTCAGCGTAACTGTAAACTCAGCCTCAGAAAAACTAAGTAGGTAGCTGAACCTATGTACCTAGTTTCTATTATTTCTTGGGACGAGCGAGAACTTTCAGTTCATTCCTCATGATCTTCCCGGCTGCATTCCTAGGGATACTATCTACAAACAACACACCGCCTTCAAGATGCTTATACTTTGTTAGTTTTGAGGCCACTGTGTCGTAAACCTCTTTCTCGGTCAGTTTCTTTGATGGTTTAAGTACGACGAATGCTTTGGGGAGCTCGCCAGCCAACGCGTCTGGGACGCCGACCACTGCCACATCGGCGACTTCTGGCCGCTCCATGATAACGCTCTCCACTTCTGTTGGGGACACCTGGGAAAGAATAAATAAATAAATAATGCTGGACAATCCACACAGCATCATCTAGCCTCAAGCTAAGCAGAGCTTGTGTTATGGGTAGGTACTAGATGACTGATAAACATAATAATAATACATTACATAGATAGATATTTTTATTATACATAGAAACGACCAGAACACCCGGAACAAATATTTGTAGATCGTACAAACATTAGTCCCAAGGCGGGAATCGAACCCGCAACCTCTTGCGCCGCAGGCGGACCTTCGCCCGCCGTGCCACCGAGGTCGTCAATTAATAAGAATTTAGGTTTAGTTATTTATTATCTGGTGTGATTTATTTCTTTTATATCGGATTTTCATATCTTTATTTTATTGTTTTGTGTAGGTAGGTAGGTACCTACTAGGTATATGTATTTTCTTACTCATGCGATTATATGTCTTTGTAACATCGGAGTCCAAAGCCCGCGGCAACGGATTTCAGATTAATTCAGATTTTAGTAACTTTACTTCTTTATGGATAGGTATGTAGAAAAGAAGCACTTTGACAAGTCAAATTTTATACCATAAACCGCTTTACATTAGTTATTATAATAAATAAGAAGATATTGATTTTCTTTCCACTTTGATTTTTTGTCCACTAGTGGAAGAAGTGAAAAAGAAACCACTATCAATTGCGCAGTTCGGTAGATAGATAGAAGCCATGGAGCTTTATAACTTCTATAAGTCTAGTCGGGCCAAGATGAGATGCTTAATACTTAGATATTATTTGTAAAATATCAGTTTGTTTTCGAAAGCTTAAACCCTCAGAGGAAAAACGCGTTTAACTGTACATTTCCGCCCGGACACTACTGACATAGATTCGCGAGACACGAGGACTCAATTTGATATCTCCTGGCATGCTATAGCGATCTATTTAAAACGCGCTTTAAACGTACCTGGTTACCCTTAACCTTAATGAGTTCTTTAGTCCGGTCCACGATGTAGAAATAGAAGTCTTCGTCGTAATAAGCTACGTCTCCTGTGTGCAGCCAGCCGTCTGCGTCTACGGTTTCCTTGGTTGCTGCTTCGTTGTTCCAGTAGCCTTTCATGACCTGGAATGGAGACGAAATTTACTACTATAGTTTTCTTTACAGAAAGACAATGGTTATCTCGTAAAATTAAGTAGGTTTGGTATTCTCTACCATTAAGTCCTTGACACAGTCATTTCCATCTCCCAGAGATATATTTTTGTGTCCTGCTCCCATCGATACGGCATAAAGCTTGGACTGAAGTACCTAACCTAGGTATAGTTGTTCTATCTCACGAAGTCCGTTGGGCTATGTATGTCATAGATGGTCATAGTGAATGCATATACACATTGTTTTAGAGTGCGTAAGCTCAGAAGCAAATAGCAATCAGTCTCGCCCGTCAGATTTTGGTAGCGAGTACCGTCAGCATGACAACTAAGCGCAAAGTCGCTACTACAAACAACCAGGGCTAAACGGACTTCGTGAGATAGAACAACTACCTAAGTACCAAAGTACCTACTACAGCCGTATCTCTAAATTTAGGGAGGTACCTACAGTGGCATGCATCGTTAGGTGACCCCATATGTTAAGTTTAAAGTCAATTTCTATCGATCCAGAAATACTTATTTGGAGACTAGTATACTTATTTCGGTAAAATAAAGATAGCAAGCTATTTATATACCTAAACAACAATTTAATTAATAAAAGATCAAAACTAATTTAATTACGAGACTTTGAATTGGAACCTGTCACCGATCTATGAAAGGCAAGGTTATTTAAGGACTCATGAGTCCCGCCTTAACTACTCAAAGCAGATGTATTGTTGTGTCTTCGATGATTTTTCCTATAGTTTTTTCCTCATGTGGCGATGAACTTCGAACCGGAAAAATTGTACCTACTACCTAACCTACCTACCCAGCTAGAGATCAATCGATCGAGCTAGTACAAGCTAGTGGTATCATTTTGTCCAGTTGTTACCTTCTTGACTCACTCTAAGATGTCTGGAGTGATCCAAAATCTTTTATTCTATTTTTAAGTCATGTTTGTTTTTGTTGATTATGTGACAAATAAAATATTCTCTCTCTTTCTCTCTCTCTCTCTCAAACGCTGTAACAAGTTCCCTATCTCATTTCGATCCCCTTATTACCTCACAATAAAAAATTATGGCTGAGTTACAACGGTTTTAATTTAAAGATATGATTTAAACCCTTTCGTGTGTCATTTCATTAGGTATGTTTAAACAAGACAAAATTTTAATTTTAAAAAACCCACCGACATTCACATCTTGGTTGAACAGATTTTCATGAAACATGGCTAAGAACACTCGGGATAAAATTATCTATGACAAAAAAAAACTAAATGAAAATCGGTTCATCCGTTTGGGAGCTACGATACCAAAGACAGATACACAGACAGACACGTCAAACTTATACTTAACACGCTTACCTGAGGCCCTTTCAACAGAAGCTCCCCAGACTTGTGAGGTCCCAGCATTTCTCCCGTGGTGAGGGAGAGCACCCTTGCTTGAGTGCTTGGCACGAGTTGTCCAACTGATCCGATTTTATTGAACGGATAGATGTATGGAGTCATCAATGTCACTGGCGAACTTTCAGTCATTCCGTAACCTGGAATTGAAGATGATTATGTTAGTTGCTTTGTGCGGAGTCTGGTTTAATTGTTGTTTAACCTAGTATTAAGTCGAGTTATTAAACTTAGACCTTAATAACACTAATTAAAGGTGTTGTGTAACCTGTCAGTAATTAGTAGATAATTACGTTTAGTAGGTTGATGTAGGTACATAGGGTAATGTCGGGTATTACCGGTCACCTCAAAATAAAGCACTAGGTAATTGTTGAAAAAACATTTTTTTATTAAAAGCTATTTAGAAAATATAACTTTGACTATTATTCTAACGAACCTACTTAGAAACAATGAAGGTTCAAATTCTTTGATTTTTTAATCTCGCTATGGACCAAAGGTATCTACTTCCCGTTGACCTAGAATCATGATAAAATTTGGCAAGACACAAAGTCTCACGGAACCCTTAGTGCGCGAGCCCGACTCGCACTTGACGTTTTATTTTAACGTTTACGATTAAATACCTTCTTAAACGACATGGTTGCAATAAATAATGGAGCTCACTCCTTTAATAAATAAATAAATAAATAATGCTGGACAATTCATACAGCATTATCTAGCCTCAAGCTAAGCAGACCTTGTGTTATGGGTACTAGATAGCTGATATACATAGTACAATACACTACATAGATAGATATTTTTTACTATACATAGAAAACATCCAGAACGCCCTGAACAAATGTCTGCAGATCGTACAAACATTTGTCCCGAGGCGGGAATCGCAACCTCCTGCGTTGCAGGCAGACCTTCGCTCGCTGCCCTACAAAGTCTGTCGTCATATCATTGGTTCTACATTATCATATCAGGCAAGCGACGTCCACAGCTGGATATACCTAAACCTTAGTAGACCTATACCACTAAAGATCTACACAATGACCGATTTTGCGCTGCTAACATCCAGCGATTTCCGGCGACCCGCGACCAGCTTCGTAAAACATCCAAATTTACCTTGCAAAAGTCTTATTTCCTCCTTTGTCTTATCACATTTGAGCAGGAACTTCTCAAAGATACTGTCGGTAGTTGGTGCAGCACCAACCATGATGGTGTTCACGGAATGGAGATGTTCTTTCTTCACCAACGGATGAGTGGCTAAAAATGCCAGCAGAGATGGAACCACGAATAAAGTGGTGGGCTCATACTCTTCCAAGCATCTTAGGTAGTCTTCTGGCGTGAACCTGAAGATTTTAAAGATGATATCAATGAGATAAAAATGTATTTTTGTACGGAAGGGGAAGTTATTAACCCAAGCTTGGATTGGTATTGTTTCTTTTTGTATCCATAAGTCAGTGTCACTGACTCAGTGTTACAGTCCATAGTAAGGTAAAATAAACTAAGATTTTTGACGTGACAACGTCTTATAATTCGATAGAGCCGGCTGCACGCACGAAAAAACATGACGTCATGCGGCGTTACCTCGCTCTGAGGCGTTCCATGTAAGGCTTGAAGTGCAAGCGAGAGCGCTCGACATCCGTCTCTCTCCTACTTGAGTGAGCGATGCGTCTGCGTACTATAGTACATTTACATGTTTTGATCGAGTATCAAATACTACCATTCCATCAGTATTTTCTTAAGACGTTGTCACGTTCAACTATCGTCAGTAAACCGACTTTACAGACAACCATTTTTTTTCCTCTTATGCTAAAGTTTCTGATCTAAGTAGTGTTATTAGTGCATATTGGTTAAAATAAACAAATTTCTTAGCGTTCTTACCTCGGCATTGTGACAATATGATAGCCAAGACGAAGATTGTAGTTGAGGATTCCGTTGAAACCGTAAATATGGAAGAAGGGAGGAACAGTCAAGACACAGTCACCTTTACCTGAAAGAAAAAATCTTCAAGTTTAGAGTTTCGAAGGCTAGCGGGTTAACTATATTCTATTCATAAAAAGTTTCAGCCCGATCCATACCTACTGTAGGTACCTCATTTAGACATGCCTTAGTGTCAGTTAGTACCATTGATTTGTACAATTTATGGTACAAGTGACACAACTTTGTATCTTTAGTACCATTAATGGTACTAGTGACAATTATTTAGGATCAGAAGTACCTACCATCATAAATATTGATGTACGCTAGTATGAATGGTACAACTAAACAAACTCGAGGTAACCTTTCATCCATAAAACCTATTTAAATTACTTTTCACGGGTATTTTCTTGTTTCAACTTCCATTCATCCACACTTTCGTATTAGTTTAATTTGATACTTTTTAGTTACCTTTTGCCCCTTCATATTTCATCAGTTTCGGCCAATGACACTGCCTCAAGTTGGATACAAGGTTCTGATGGGTAAGCATGACTCCTTTGGGCATGCCGGTAGTTCCGCTTGAGTATGGAATCAGACAAACGTCATCTGGACTGACGGTTGGGATATCCGCTTTGTGGTCTGCCATTAGCAGGGATTGCAGACCGTAGATATCTGTAAAGAGGGGATTTTTTCAAACTTTGTAACATTTTAGTATACCTACAGAAGGTCAGGCAGAAAGAAAAGCCATTTTGAAGTTACCTAGGTAGATACTTGAAAGCAGAAGGCAACTAACTTGAACATTAAATTAGTTAGGTACCTAATGGCTGGACTATTTTGTAGATTAATGTGTGCTAATTTTAGCGATATCCGTGGTATCTCTCTAGAAATCATAAAATAAAGGAAGAGCGACAAATTCATAACGTTTAAAACCAGTCTGATACGCTCAGTGTCCTACCTACCAGCAGGGCTATTCAGACCATAGAGCAAATCTGCTCTATGATTCAGACTCTCAGCTACCGAGTCATCGACTCGGAATCTGTCACAGTTTCGCGCGAAATTCAAATCTTTTAGTGGTTTTTAATATTTTCTGCGTTCTACGAGAAATTGAACTATAATGGAAAGTTTTCCATAAATAATAAAACATTTCCTATGTATAATTCCTAGCAGAACGCAGAAAACATTAGAAACCTCTAAAATATTCAACTTCCGCGCGAATCTGTGCCAGATTCCGAGTCGATGTCTCGGCAGCGGTGAGTCCGAATTGCAGGGCAGATTCAGGTTTTTCTAGATTCCATATAAATAGCCGTCGCGAGGCTGCAACTATCGCCAGTTAAGTTACATAACTCAAATTAAGTAACCGGTGATAGTTACCTACTGTGTACAGTACAGTAGGTACTAATGCTTGGCCTGAGATCTAAAAAGCAGGAAATTTAGACGACCTCTGTGGCGCGGTGGGCGAAGGTCCGCCTGCGACGCAGGAGGTTGCGGGTTCGATTCCCGCCTCGGGACAAATATTTGTACGATCTGCAGTTATTTGTTCAGGGTGTTCAGGTCGTTTTCTATGTATAATAAAAAAAATATCTATCTATGTACTCGTATATTATTATGTATATCAGTTATCTAGTACCCACAACACAAGCTCTGCTTACCTTGGGGCTAGATAATGCTGTGTAAATTGTCCAGCATTATTTATTTATTTATTTAATAAGCGCCATATTTTTTTATACCTACTTAGCATGCGTGGCGTTCATAAAACTCTCGACATTATTCGACATTGTACGATCGGACGGACTGACAGATAGGTATCGGTCAGTTCCATCCTACAATGTACGAAAAGTCTGTCCTTAGCATAGGCACGTCCACAGAAATCTAAATAGTGCCTTGTTATTAAGATTTCTGTGGGCACGTCAGTATATACAGGGTGCCACGGAAATGTACTTACCTACTAAGCTGAAAGGGGCTGATTCTGGACCCCGGGGTCCGAAATGTTCTAAATAAAAAAATCGTAGAACAAACTTTGATTGACCCCTCGATGTACAGAATTCTTTCCTCTTTGGAATTAATAATTTAATCTGAAAAGTCCGTTCTCTATATTATAGGACGGACTTTTCAGCACGCACAATCACCCAGACATTCTAGGAGTCTAGAACGACTAGAACTCGATATATAATCGACCAAAACGTTACTCTAGCCAGTAACCATGCGTTACTTAGAACACCTTGACACTTTTTACACTTTTCACTTACTCTGGTCCTTATCATCATTCCCTCCAACCCAAATTGTGCCATTATAATCCTTCAAAGACTTCCCAACCTCCTGTGCAACTGGCATGAACATCTCTATAGTCGCGATGCATTTCACGTTACAGTCTGCAAACTGACGGCGCACCTCCTCTGTGGATGGAAATAGCATTTTAATAACAGACTCTTACGTAGGTACTGTCTGAGATAAGGACTAGATTAGAATAAACGAGGCGGAATCTGGGGGATCATTGGTCCATATGAGCAGTGCAAAGCTACACGAGGGTACGAAGAATCTACGATGCTAGTTCATGAAATGTTAAAATAACCCAACGCTATTGCTTAGTTAAGGTTCTATTAGAAATATGTGCAAGATTTTCTTGGTTCAGTCAAATTGATATTGCTACCTTATCATTAAGGGCAAGGTTTTCTGTTTAAGCACGGGTTTTGTATAGGTATGGAGGTACCGACCTGCCTACGCTGATAAGATATCTAATTCTGGGGCACGATTCTTTTATTAAGTACTTTTATTAGTCTAACAGCTCATGGTGATGATAACAATCATTCAGATCCGGCACCTAGGACATGCCCTCGATTTTGGACTGATCATCTTCAATTCAGTAAATTGAATTTACGAATTTAAAAACCCTACCTGTGATGTTAAAAGTCAAAGTGTGACCGCTATAAGTAATACCTAAATCGTTCTCAGGAATCAACAGTTTTTATTATAATTATAACATCGCGTCTGTTAGATAAATGGTAGGACACAAGTTTAAATCCAGATGTCGTCGTACCTACCCATGAGACTTATTTGTCTGTTGTAAATCTTTATCTTTGTAGGTTAGTAAACTGCATTCATTCATGCTGATAACGTTTGGTTTGTAATTTGCACCACACGTGTTATCATCTCGTGCGAGACATGGCTGCATCAATTATCCGGTACCTAGGTAGGTAGATACTCGTACCTAACTATTATAGTTTAGTGGGCACCATTTATCTTATTCAAACAAGCACGTGATTCAGTAATGTACTTTTCCTACTTGCTAGGTAGGGTAAAACACCCAGTAGTCAGCCTTTTAGTGAGGACTCAAATTTGAATCAACTGTAATTTAGACATTAAACACTATGAATAAAAACAATCGTTATTCTTCGAAAGGTTGTTTATTATATTTACTAAAGCCAATAACAAAATCTTATATTTCTCATAGATTTATAGAAAAATTCAACATTAAACAAATAATGGCACTTTTCACCAGTAGTCAGCCTCATTTCTCTAGAAGTCAGCCATGTCTTACCCACTAGTCAGCCTTTCTCTTATTCTTGCATATTTGGCATAGAATTTTAATTATTATATGACGTATACCGATATTTTCATTTAATATGTCTCCAGCGAATTCAGTACATTGCAAATGATACCATACAGGGCAAATAACTGTCACATCCAATATTCTTTCAGTCATTAATTTCTGTGTAGCTCGTGAATTCCTCTTTATAGTTAGTGCACCTGATTCTGTTTTTTTGCCATTGGATTGGTCTTTTTGACATACTGGAATTCTAAAACATATGATTTTCATGCTAATATAACCGTGAATAAATTTAGCCCTAATTGAAAGGTTTTAAGGTGCTATTTTCCGCAACAGGACTAATAATGGCTGACTACTGGATTTGTAGACCCATTGGTCGGCTCCTGACATTTCTATGCGGCTGACTACTGGTAAAATACACTTTTCGTCTCATAAGAGTTAAGCCCAATCTAATGAGCACAATTGGGATTATTTGCTCCGTTAATTTCAACTACATACAAGAGAAATGTGAAAAAACCAGTAGTCAGCCACTTATGGCTGACTACTGGATTTACCTTAAAAATTCGAAATCCAGAAGTCAGCCACCACAATTACAACGTAATAAACAAATAAAATGCATGTAATAGTTAATTTTATCACAAAATAAACATTTTATTGTAACACAGTATAACAATCCACCACAAATTACAACAAATACACACAAAAACTTAACGAAAACTCAAACGCGTTTCCTTAAGAAAAAAATTGAAAAAGTGACGCATTTAGTCATATCCTTGGCGACAGTGCAAATGAATGACTGTAGCTCGTCAACCCGTGATGCTATTGGTTCGAAGGTGTGCGTATTAGCCAATAATGAAACATGGATTCGATTGAACGTTATTTTACAGGTGTAAACAAATTTCAACACTATTTATATTGAAATAATGTCTGTAAAGGCTGACTACTGGTGCGGGGCTGGCTACCGGGTGTTTTACCCTAGGTTATTTACCAACTAAGTACCTAATTTATGAGTTAGATTAGAAGGGAGGGATGATAGATGGATGAGCTAGATGAGCAGTTTGTATTACCTACCTATATCTACCAAATTTAGTTCCTTTCACGGTATGTTACTAAGTATAGAGTGAGCTCTTTTGAAATCTCATCTTCACTGAAATGATCAGAATAACGTTGCATAGCCAGATATAACCCTTGCCTAGGTTTTTTTTATCCTGTATCTCACTGTGAATGTGAACTCGCTAGCAGAAGCTAAATAATGATCCTTACCTGCAGTGTAGAGCGGATTAGCGAACGTTACGGTAAGTCCCGCTCTCATGGCCCCGTGGACGAGCACCGTGAACTCTGGCAGGTTCGGCAGGATGAGGCCTATCCGCTCGCCGGGCTTCAGTCGCAGGGGGCCCGCGAGTGCGGCAGCGCAGCGCTCGATCATCAGTCGCATCATGGCGTAGTCGTAGCCGCGGCCTGACGCGCCACATGTCTAGGAAATATTAATTGTTTATTTATTTATTTATTAAAAATATTGTACACCTATCATTACAGGCACACCTAATGCGATAATTGTTATTTAGAGGGGTGTTCCTATTTTCGTGTTCGCGGCTCCTATGTTACGAAAATCAAAGTAACCACTTAGATTTCTAGTTTTAGTTAGGTAAGTACTTAACTAATTTGAAATTTCTGACGTGTTTAGAGTCCTGTAAGTACCTATGTAAGGTCTAAAGGAAATAAAGCACTGAGTTTTTGAAAGTTTGAGGCTGAAGCTAAAAGCACAGAAGCCCTATAACAGAGTTAGGGGTTGCATTATCCGTTAAATTTTCGTATCCGGATAATTCGGATAGTAGTGAGCCTTACTATTCGGATATTCGGATATTTCGGATAATTCGGATAATTGAAAAATATACATAAAAATTAAATTTAATCAAGGAAAATGGGTTTTTAAAGTATAAGTATTTATTAATTTATATTAAAAAACAGTTACATTAAAGTTCTAATAAAATAAAAATAGAATTCGCATAGAAACTGAACAACATAGAGATTTAAAATTCTTTACTGTACGTTTGTTAGAAGCATCTTAGAATATGCATCACAGATTTGGAACCCTCGTTATGATGTTTATAATAAAAGAATCGAGCGCATTCAAATTAAGTTTATGAAGTACCTTTGTTTCCGTTTAAGAATTCCATACAGTTCAGCCAATTACCTCGATTTATGTAAGCAATTTCACATTCTCCCTCATTCCAAGCGGCGTGAGATCGCCGACTTATCATTTATACTTAAAATCACGTCGAATAATATTAACTGTCCCAATTTGCTTCAAAAAATTAAGCTTAACGTTCCCTGCAAACCTATCAAATTTAACCCCCCTATTTACGTTCCTCATGCTGGCCCTAACCATCGACAAAATTTCTTCTTGTGGCGAGCGAGTAATAATTTTAACAAATTGAGTAAGCAATTTGACCTGGATTTATTCTGCACAAGTGTCAGCTCGGCCAGGCGGCGGCTCAGCGGAGAGTTTTTTGGTGCCCTGATGATGATAAATATGAAGTCTAAATTGTTTGTAATGTAGATACTAATCTATGTTTTTAGAGATGATGCATGTTGACTAGTCACATCATGTTCATAGTATTTTTCATTGTAATAATCCACCACTATCCATGAAAACCTTCAATAAGCTTTTTGGTACTTATTAATTTGTAATTCTGTTAATTTTTAAGCCTTTGGTTTTCCCCAAAATAAATAAATAAAATTAAAAATAAGAGTATCGATCAAATGGGTTGATAAATTAAAATATCTATGAAATAAAAACAGTTTACTTCTTTCCATCGAAATTATTTTTAACAACGAACGAACGTAAATCAACTTCCTATTTTAATAGGTACTCTAAAATTATTTTAACAAAGAACCAACACAGTCACGAGATCAAACTTACGAATGTACACATACAGTTATGTTATAGTAGTGTGTGTGGGGTAGCTGTGCTGCGTGTGCGGAGATCGGTCTGTGTCGGCGTCGTCGTATCACTGACCAACCAGTGTCAACGCTAGTGATGCGTTTGCGCGCTACCGCTAGTGTAGGTCTTGCTTGTTTATAGCTTCCAGATTCAGAAACACGCACGAATTAATATATGTATATTCTTAACAACACAAAGTATTCTATGCATTAAATATAACATTTCTAAAATGCTAGATGCGGTGTAGTGTTGTGTCGTGAATTAGAAAAATCAACTGTAGGTACCTATCCGTATTATTCGTATTATCCGGATAAAGGAGCTCCCATTATCCGGATATGAAAATTAGCGGATATCCGGATAATTCGGATATCCGGATATCCGGATTGCAATCCCTAAACAGAGTTAATCGTATAGGTAGTTGATTCCACAAACGCTGACTTATAAAAAAACCCATAAAAATTTAGATTTTCCCGAAATACACCTATGCGAGCAACTTCTCCAGCATTTAGGATCTAAAAAGCTTAGACTATGACATTGTAAGGTATTACGGGCCTTTTAAATGTTATCAACATATTATTTTCAGGATAAAGTTTCCAAAAAAAATATTGAAGAAAGCACCAACAATAAATACGGTACCCTAAGCCCTCTCTATAACCCAAGGTGGGTTCTCTTAAAACTGTCCGAATGCTTATCCGGTCTTAAAAGTTCAATAAACTCGTTTTTGTGAATAAAATCCAACTCACCTTCTATCTACCAATACTACTGGTCAATACGGCACAGCTACTACCTAGGTGAAAGTGAACCTGCATGGTTCAAAGTCCAAGCGAAGTGACATGCCTATAGCTTGGTTCTCTCTAGCCGGGCACCGACCGGTGGTGTTACGGGGCGTAATGTAGGTAAGGTAGGTACCTACCTACCGTTTGCAGCGACGACCATGAAACGTCAAAAATCCGTCTCGTTGCCACTCGTTACCCGTTGCGAGCGCCTTCGTTTCCCGTACTGACTGCACAAACGCTCGCTTTCCAAGCACAGATGTAGGAATAGGTACATCTGTGCTGTGCTATGAATGGTCCTACATCTGTGGTGACACGTCACATAGACGCCCCGTAAGTAGCGCCGCCGCCCCGGTCAGGCTTTACGTTTGTAATGTGAGGAATTTTTAAACCTCTTTTAACATTATGAAGGTGCATTTTCCAAAGAATTCGGGGTGTTATATCGAGCCGTACTATCGTACACCCGGGCTTAGCCATAAAGATAGAAAATAACCAACATTTCTAGACTTTGAACCGTCATTAATACAGTCCAAACTCCAGTCCAGTCGAATGTTGATATTGAAATACGTTGTCCACTTAAAAGATAGGTAGGTACCTAATTGTGTATTTGGCACGACCACGATAGGTCGAAAACCTACTCGAAAATAGACGTATTAATAAAGATAAAATATATGCCACACTGTTTGTTTGGTAAAATGATAAGAACGACAAATACCCAGCCCTAGAAACATTGACTTGACTAGACCACCTTCCTGACAAGGTATCATCGCACTTGTTTCGAAAGATAAAACTAATTTATTAGAGCAAGAGTTGTCAACAACAGCCTTGTGAGAAATAAGAGCACAGATTTTAACATTTACCTAACCCTGTCAGGACGACGACGTTTCTTTTAGCCTAAGCACATAACATTATCCCGTATAGTAGGTACCTCTACCACCTACCATAATGCATGATAGGTACCAGCTTATTTTTTTATAAGTTGCATGGCGCTATGCCTACCAGGTAGAGAAGGTGTAGGTAATAGTTGTAGATAAATCTCTGATTCTTGAGTAAGTATAAATTGGTTTGTGGATTCTTGGCAGCATTGTGTAACATATTATCTACCATGACGGTGTGTTGTGAGCCATGCTTCAAGGTCGTGGAGTTGGATCAAGGTAAAGGTAAACTGGGTCTGTTTTGATACAATTTAATTTAAATACAAATAATTATGCTTATGATAAACGCCATCGCCATCGCCAAGGAAACGAGCGAAGGTTCCCAGTAGTTAGTGAAGTGACGATATCCATCCACCAGAGCGTAGAGAGAAGTAAAAACAACCAATAAGTAGAATATCGAACATCAACATGTCATATCGCGATGATTATGTCATCATCATCAGCCTATATTAGTCCACAGCTGGACATAGGCCTCCCCTAATGAGTGCCATAGCGCCCTGTCTTCAGCTTGCCGCATCCAGCATCTGCCTGCAGTCTGTGATGGTCGTACTATGAAACCATTGGTTGTACTGAAACCACACAGACAGTATTCCGTTATCTCTATCCTTATAAAACAGAAACTATTATTCCATTAGCACGTCCATTTCTGAAGCTGAATAATCTGCGCGAATTTCCTTGTTCAGAAGGAAACAATTACCTAACTAATACCCAAAATAGCATAAACTACTATTATCTAGGTAGAGAAACCGAGACTTTGTCCGTGATTGCATCCGACTTGCATCGAAAAATATACATTTGTGTTCAAAATGTTCAAATGCAGGGCGCTGCTATGGCGCTCATTAGGGGAGGCCTATGTCCAGCAGTGGACTAATATGCTGATGATGATAATGATGGTGATCCGAATCCTGTACGGACAAGCACTTTGACTTTACTTTTTGACCTTATATTTATGACAGACGATCTAGGACCGGAGTCTAGGACTGCAGGTTGTGGGTTCTATTCTCACTACAGGACAAAAGCCATTAACTGCACAAGAAAATAATATAAATATAATCTATATAAGTATAGTATATTATTATTATATAGATATTTATATATTCCATAAGTATTTATTAGGTATATAATCATTATTATTTTTTATATAACTATGTACGTTTATTATAAGATTATTTGTACACTTCCTCTACCTATTCCATCGCCTCTCCTATAACTCTAAGGTTTGCTGGAAGAAAACTCGTTTTCAGGGTTAAGCTCGCCTGCTCGCCTCGTACATAATATCTTATTAAATAAGTTCATGGTATGTATTAATTGTGTAAAATAAAGAATTACAGAAAAGATAGGTACTAAGAGATGATGATGATGATGAAATCATCTACTTACGTCATTATTACGTTTACTGTAGTAAACTAAAAATTAAACTACTGTAGTAGGTACTGTACGGACCAGCCCTTTTTATTGACTTTTAGACCTTATTAGGTAGGTATGTAATTATCACAGACGATCTAGGACTGAAGATTGCGGGTTTGATTCTCATCACAGGGCAAAATCCATTAACTGCACAAGAAATTAAGTCTGACATTGGCTTTTGTTCCGTAGGTACATGTGAACGACCTACTGACTTACAGAGTACCTACCTACTATGAAGATCAACTAAGAAAATATTCTTAGAGGTGATTAAGAAATCACCTACATTCGTCATTATTACGTTCATCGCAGTCAGGTAGGTACTTACATTTATTATGATTATGACCTAATACGTTGAATTTGGGCTCTCTATATATTTCTCCACTCCTTTTGAGAACTCAAACTCAGATTTTTAGAAATTTTATCGACTTCCCCATACGACAGATATTAGTATCTCTGCCAAGCATCCATGACAGCCAACCTTGCCCTTCAAATGGTAACCTATTTATACCCTTGTATCGCAACGTCCGCATAAAAACAACTCAATGTAGCGCAGTGAACTTTGTACCTACCTATTACAGTAATTGAGTGCACAATTCAATGGTTTTTAATTGAACTGCACATCAAGAGCTATTTAACTATAAAGTAGGCACCCTACTTATGTTAGTAAACCTATTATGAACCTACCTATCTAATTGTGTTGTGTTTTGTTTACGTTAATAAAGGAAGAAACAGGATATTTTTCAGTCTCATTTTATGAAAACCAGTATAGCATATAGGTATTTCGATGACCGATTTTTAAGCGAAGACAGCCGATATGGTACCGATTTTTTTTTTTAATTGGAGGAATGGAAGAAAAGAGAGCCCTTTTCCCAGCAGTGGGACAGTAACGGCTAAAAACAAAATAAAAATAATAGGTAATGCGAGTTCGATTCCGTACGTGCCCATCTCTTAAATGTGGTTTATTTAAAGTTAGTTTCAAAAATGTAAGACCGATATTTACGGGGTATAAACTGTTCCATTTTTGTCGTCAAATAAAACATATAGAATTTATAAATTAAATAACCTTATTGAACCTCATTACAATACACTTGCATTTGCAGTGCATTGATGCAAGAGAATTAATTAGTGAGTTGGTTTAAACTAACAAAAAGTAAAGTGTACTTTAGAATTAACAGTGAATAATACCTAAAAACAATAAAAAAATAATTATATAAGTATGTAGTCTATGTAGGAAATAACTATTATAATTAAGTATTAAGTACATAGAAATTTATTACATATCAATTTGTTTTATATTTAATGACATCTAAGTAGGTACCTAGTTTACACAATAAAAAATATTATAAGAAAGGAATAAACGAATTGGAACAGAAACATTGGAATATAATGTAAAAGTCTGTCTAGTTAGATAAAATATGGCTCAAAAAAATGTTACAACAATAAATAAAAAATACTCACCACTGAAGGGCTATCCGCCCAAAGCTCGAAGTCCGAAAAAACGTAGTCAGTCAAAGTTTCCTTCCCAACTTGTATCTCACCCCATGGCGAGTTCAACAGCTTGCAATCCGGAGCCGGCGCAGTCTGAGTAGCCAAGCATCTACTCAGAATACTATTACTACAAACACTAGCTTTCTTTTTCCCATTTTTAGCTGAATTTATAATTTGCCGCGCAACATTCCCGCGTAAAACTTTGAGAGACATGTCTGTATTCTCGCGAGCGTCGACCGCTTATGACGTGCGGGTACCGCCTCCGCTCTGCTTTTGTTTTGGCGCGTTCCTGCGAGGGGGCAAGGTCCAATCTCGTATACTGTAAATACGAAAAGCAACAAGATTACACGCAAACGTTCTATTATCAACGTAGTAATGAAATAGGCACGCCCCGCCACTTGTGTCGAAGGGATGACCTCGATTCCATAACGAATTCATTAACGGTGCTGGACTTTGGTAGTTTTAATGCCTCAGTCAGCCATCAGTTTTTAATAAGGTCACTGGCAGAATATTGCTTGAATTGGTAACGGATAAAAATATCTTAGGGTGAACCATGATAACCTTTGTTTAAAATGATACAGGCAAATAAATAAAACAATAAGATAAATAAAATAACAACAAATATATTGTGTCACGATGTTCGTGGCGAATTATTTACCCGTTATCACTCATTAATTTAACCTATTTCTAATTAATATTGTTTACTATAAATTCACGATTGTCTATTATTTATTATGTTTTGTTGCATGGCTTTACATAGTAAAAAAATTTAGTACTTAATGTACCTTAATTATTACTAGGTATTGTATTCAAATATATGTACAAATAAAATTGCTAATTGTTCGTTATAAAAAACAAACATAACAGGAAATAGTGTATACCTACCTTATTATTTGTATTTAGTATTAGAAGATATAAATAATAAATCAGAATGACATCAGTCATTATATGTTTGTGTAAAATTCTATAGAAAGCCAATTTTATCGACAACCATCAAGATATAAATGTCACGATTAAAACACTATTTTCCCTAAATTACCCAAAATAATCAACAATAATTTAAATAAATTCAACAACCGTAGTAAACCTTAACGCACTATGCTTTTTTAGCTTGTTTGTTCGCTGCTGCTTTTTTTGCGAATGTTTGATGTGTGATAAGTTCCCTAAAGAAGCCATCTGGTATTGCCATAAGGTCTTGATATGTGCCCTTTTCTATAACAACTCCATTTTCGAGTACTGCCACCTCATCCGCTGATTGTATGGTGCTCAGCCTATGGGCTATTGTCAGAACCGTCCTGTCTTTGCTTATTTCTTTGAGCGCTTTGTCGACTAGGTACTCTGAATAGGCGTCCAACGCTGAGGTAGCCTCGTCCAGTATTAGAATTTTCGGGTTCTGCAACAAGGGAGATTCTATAAGCTAAGATCAACTTATAAAGAAACTAGTTTCTGCCCGCGGCTTCGCACGCGTTGTTACTATGGAACGTAAGGTGATTTCTATCCAACGGGAACTGATTTATGGGATAAAAAGCAGCTTATGTTTGATTCCAGGATACGAATTACCTGTATGCAAAATTTCAGCCAGATCCGTTCAGTAGTTTTGGCGTGAAGAGGTAACAAACATCCATCCATCCATACATACATCCAAACTTTCGCATTTATAATATTAGTGTGATTCCTATCAGAAAACCACGTCGGTCGTCAACACTCATTGTTGACGACCGACGTGGCGCGGCGGGAGAAGGTCCGCCCGCGGCGGAGGTTGCGGATTCGATTCCCGTCTTGGGACAAATGTTTGTACGATTTGCTAATATTTGTTCCGGGTGTTCAGGATTTTTTCTATGTATACTTAGTAAAAAATATCAACATATGTAAGTATTATATTTAAATAAGATCGTTTAATGTCATAAAGTTCTAAGTACATAATGTACTGCATAAACTTAAAAATTAGTCACGCCCCTGACCATTCCCGATGCAAAGGTGCCCATAATACTTGCAGCATTACCTCTCTGAGTAGCGAAGGCAATCCTTTTCACCAAAAACGACCCAGAGCGGGAGTCTCCTCGTAACTATTATATTGTGTATTATATTGTATTAAATATATCGGTCATCTAGTACCCATATGACAAGCTCTGCTTAGCTTGAGGCTAGATGATGCTGTGTGGATTGTCCAGCATTATTTATTTATTGTTAATCTACGCTATGCCTTAGTCTCAATTCAATACATTTGTCGACGTGGAATCAGCTTAAGCCAGTTATTTCAAAGGGCCGGCAACGCGCGTGGAATGTTTATTTCATTTCATTTTTATTTAATTTCCAGTCATATCTGTCTGTTTTTTTACCTTTGTACCTTATGGTGTTTCCTATAACGAAATACCTATACATGTAATTATTAAAATAGTACATAAATATAGAATGTAACGACATCAAGTGTACCTACGATGGAATAAATAAATACAAATACAAATGTCCTTGATGTTTGCCGGCGTCCATAGACCGCTTTCCTTCAAGTGGGTTGCATGATTGTTTCTCACCTTGGTGGTATAAAAAAAAAGGTAATGCACAGACCAGACAATGGTCTGCATTGATGATAATGACACCAGACGACCCAGCCCAGGAGAGCGATTACGGTGCGGTAAGGCACGGCATTACGGCTCAAACGTTAGCAGTTGAAACGTTAGGGTGCGGGATCACAGGCCGGCATCGGACAATCCACATTTGACTTAAAAGATTCGTACCGCACGGAGCGGACTGTCGGCAATGCCGGCGAGGATTCTTAAGGCTCCTCCTCCCCGAACACTAGCGCCGCCAAATATTTTATCTTATTATTACGTCGAAGAAAGGAAATTCCAAAAATTACGTTGAGAAATTTGTGAATCCTATCATAAGCTTTTTTTTAATGCATCTATATTTTTTTTATTTTGTATACCTTAAGCAGAGTTGCGAAGTTGCTGTTTTTGGCCACCATGGTGGCAAAAAAGAGCAACTTCGCATCTCTGCCTACACTATACAAATTAAAAAATTTATAGAGGCATTAAAAAAATGCTTATGATAGGTATCACAAATTGCCCAACGTATTTTTTGGAATTTCCTTTCATCGACGTAATAATAAGATAAAATATGTGGCGGCGCTAGTGTTCGGGGAGGTAGAGCCTTAAAGGCAACTTTTCCATTTAATGCGATGTCATTCGAATTGCCGATCAGTGGACGTACTTGTCAGTGGATTGTCCGATGCCCGCCTGTGAACGCGCACCCTAACGTTTCAACTGCTAACGGTAGAGCCGTAATGGGAACACTTTTCACACCGTGATCGCGGCCCAGGTGGCACCAGGCTTTTTCGTCTGGTGTCATACGCTGACTTTAACCTTTGTCACCATACAGCCTAACTAGCCAGTCTGGTTCTATCTGACCTCACTGTACATGTATCCGCTCACCTTGACAATGGCCCTGGCTATGGCGACGCGTTGTTTCTGCCCGCCGCTGAGCTCGCTGCCGCGCGCGCCCACCTCTCGTTCCCAGCCCTCGTTTGTAGCCACCACTAGCTCGTGTAGGTGCGCTGTCCGGGCTGCGGTTTGCCAGTCTGGTTCATTCTGCAAGGGATTCACTTGTTATCATTATTTTATTTGAGTGGGGCCAAGACTATCGTTCAACACGGGATCCATGGCCAAGACCCCTTCCCGTGTTGAACGATAGTCTAGGAGAATTCGCTAGTTTTATCTAACTTTTTAATAAAGGTAAAGTAAAAAAAAAAGTTAAATTTATTTATTTGACACAAATAAACATACATTTATCTAAATATGGTACCTATTATTATTATTTTGTTATAAATTGTCATATTTTCTTTTTTGGTGTTTATTGTCCTGCCAAAACAGAGCAACATGAAGCTGAGGCAGGACCTTTTTGGTTCACATAGAATTAATACCTGTTTTTAATCTGGATTTTTTAAAAATTGTTTTAGTATTTATTATGTGTGAGCCAATAGATTGATTCTCTTTCTTTCTTCTTTGTTAGCTTTATATCTGCTTAGCTTGTGGCTAGAAATCAAAATCAAAATCTAAAACTCTATATTTCCATAAATACAATAAATGTACACGTAGAAAAGGTCAAAATATAAAACTAAACACTGACACAGAAATAAAGTTATATTTTTTGATAGATGATGCCGTGTCAGTTTTTCAGCATGTTTTTTTTACTATACGTCTTTAAAACCAGATTGCTTAAATAAAGAGGCATTCCTTATACTAGTATTTATGTATTTGCAGATGAATAGTAACCATTATCGTCATCATCAGTTCAGCCTAAATACATAGACATACGTATGACATACATATGCTGTGTGAATTGTCCAGCATTATTTATTTATTTATTTATTTACATAGATCTCCCGTACAGATCGCCACAATGACTGGTCCTGGGCTACCCGCACCCAGCGGTTACCCAAAACAAGTAACCAAAATAGTGGTGTCAAAATAGAAATCCAGTTGCCGCGGTCATATTAGTCACGAAAAGTGAAATTGTTGTGCATTATAAATTAAAAGCCCCTTCAGAAAATTTTAAAATAATTTTCTGAATTAAAAATTAAAATAAGGCGTGCAAAAGTAAGCGTGACACATTTTTTGTTTGTTGTCTATAGATCTTCTTTTGACCGCAATCTCACCTGAATGAAAGGTGAGATAAAATCAATATCAATTGATAACAACATTTTTATCCGTTACCTATATAGATATTTTAAGTGCATCACAAATGGCCAACTTCCAAATTGGAGTGTCATGCAATATTTTATCATTATCACTATCAATATCCTATTCCGGCTCAAAGTTTTCTAAATACCAAAAAACAGTTATTTCTTCAAATTTGCAATTGTTCTTTAAAACTGTGATAAAGAGTTTTAAAGTTGCTTGAGAAACGAGCGACAAAGGTGGTCCAGCAGGGTTCTTTGACTAGTGTCTTGTTAACACATAAAATGACACAAGAAGTATGTGTTAAATGTTAAGTCAACATCACAGACGGGTTGACGACATCGTCAAAGTAGCAGGAAATAAATATTTTCAAACTTACGCGATCTGAACACATTATTATTAGTATTATTTAACGGGAATTTATCGCGTTTATTTACCTATTTTCCCCGACGACGTTTCAACATATTATTTAAACACTGTCGTGGTCCGTACTGGAGTACTGAAGCAACCGCCTTTACGAAGCGGGGGCAGCATTACTTGAAACTACTCTCACTTGGTTTTTGAAACTAGATGTGTCCAACTGCACACTCGGACGACAAACAACACTAACAGTATCTGTGACGCACTGAGAAACCGGTCTACGACGAGTACACCTGGCAGGTATAGCAGGGAATAATTGGATGCGAGAAACACAGGTCAGACGAGGCTGGCCGAAGCTTAAAGACGCCTATATCCAGCGGTGGCTGGTCCCGGCGCCACGGCGTACGAACAGACCCTGCCAACTCAGCCTGTTTATGTAGTAAGAGACGAGTAAGGTAACTTATCAGAGGAAAGGCAGCAGCTTCTGTGTATTTTTAACACCTTTACTGCGACCACCAATCGGCCTGCAAAGCGTGGTGATTATCATAATCATCATCATCATCAGCCTATATTAGTCCACTGCTAGACATAGGCCTCCCCTAATGAGCGCGATAGCGCCCTGTCTTCAGATTGCCGCATCCATCATCTGGCTGTCTTTCGCAGATCGTCATCCCACCTGGCTGGAGGGCGTCCTACACTACGTTTGCCGAGTCGCGGTCTCCACTCAAGAACACGTTACCCCAGCGGTTGTCGGTTCTTCGCGAGATATGGCCGGCCCACGGCCACTTCCTGGTCCTGGTCTAGAATGATGATAATGACTTACGATTAAGTATTTTATTTTTATTTCTGATCCATACTAATATTACTATTATAATATCTGTGCTAATATTATAAATTCGAAAGTAACTTTGTCTGTCTTTTGCGCTTTCACGCCTAAACGGATCTTATTGAAGTTTGGCATGGGGATAGATGGTTTCCCATGAAACAGCGTGCAGACACTGTCGTATATTTGTAGGTAGTTACTTGTTGGTTTGTTACATTTTCATAAATAGGTAGACAATAAAATCTAGTCTTTGGTCAGCCTGCCTTTCATTCATAACTTGGTGACAGCGGTGATAAAAATTAATTAATTCTAGGAGTAAAAACCAATAAATGGCGTTAAAAAAGTGATTATTAGTGAAATTGTTTTCACAAAGTCCATAAACAATGGAACACGCATGCACGACCTCCAGCCGAATTATGCTTGGACCGGCCTGTCGGGCCGAGGCGTGGGAAAAATGGCTGCGACAGTTTACTGTGTTTCTAAAAGCATCTGTTCATAAGGGTTCTAAAAGCATCAGTGTTGAGAAGGAATCCGAATCCGTAAAGTCGAGTTTGATGGTAAATCTTATAGGATCAGAAGAATATGGCGTGTACACTATCTTCAAATTCGTTAACGAAGAAAACAAGGAATGTATTGCTACGCTTGTAAAAGCTTGCTACGCTTGTGAAGTTCAACGAACATTTTGGAGCCAAACAGAACACAACAATGGCGCGATTCACGTTTTACTCAAGATGTCAAGAAGAAGGCGAATCCATAGAGCAAATACAGAGAGGAGATGTTCTACTAGATTTCCCTAAGAAACAACGCGTGACACTTTGCGGGATGAGGGGGTGTTAGATCCCGCCCACTTTTATGTTTTCCATTCACCGGTGAGAAGCAAAACTGCTCGCTTCGTTCTGTGTTGATGTTACTACGTAGTTTAACTACCTCACACTAGATGTCACTAAATGTAGGATGTAACAGGGACGTACTCAGAATTTTAGTACCATTACCTATTATGTAAGCCTAAGTACCTAATACTTGCCTTAATCAAAAGTCGCGTGAAGCTTGATACTTAACATAAGTCTTTTGATATGGTCAAGTAATATTAATTTCAGAGGCAGAACAATAATAAATATCAAACTAAATTTTATTTACAAACACTGTTAAGTAAGAACGTAGGAATTTTTATTTCCTGCGTATTCAATATTTTATTAAAAGTACTTTCCATTGACGAAGCATAGCCGTGGGACACTCGGTAAAATAATTGGATTCTAATTACGACCCTGTCTTTTTGTTAAATTCATGGTTGATGTTCAAAGATGACGATAGATGGCGGCATGTTTAATAAATGATTATAAAATTAATAAAAGTAATATTTAGGCGACTAAAAAGTCTTTAGGAATGTCAGTAGAACTAATTTCCGTACGTATGATTATTAAAATATATTAATACTGCTCTACTTGCCTATTTATTTTTAGTTCCCATGACACTAGGTGTCGCCATCAATTGTCAAGTAGAAGAAGTATATTTGGAGACGCCGATACGATAAGAGATTTTTCTAGAACTATTTTTAAATTACGCATAAAATTACTTACACATGAAATGTGATGCCATTCATAGCATCAGAACGTCTGTCCGAGTAGTTTTTACAAGTTAAAACACAACACTTCATCCTTTTCTACTTAGTTACATGAAAATTACACAAAATTCCACCGTTCACAAAGTTGTGCACAGGCCGAACGACGACAGTACACTGACTAAGGCCACGCCCACTGTGATGACGTCAGGACCTAGTTGAGAATCACAGTGCACAGTTGCTTAGGCCCCCTACTCTCTGTACCTGCTCTATGGGCGAATCAATAGACGAGTACGTTACGGCTCTCAAAATACTTTCTCAGCGATGTGTGTTTGAGTTACTCGAAGAAGGTTTGATTCGCGACCGAATCGTGTGTAGCGTTCAAGACTGTAAAATACGCGATCGCTTACTTAGAGCCGATGACCTCACCATAAGTAAAGCCATGAAAATGTAACTACCTACAAATATACGACAGACACTAGTGTGTAAATGTATGTGGTGGCACATTTTATGTCTATGTCTACTTACTTGAGAATCCTCAGGTTCTGCGTAGTCGTCGTAAGCTCCGTATAATATATTGTCTTTGATTGACCCACTGAACAACGCAGGTTCCTATAACAAAAATGGTCATTGTAGTGTAGGTATGTGTAATTATGTGAGTAAAATTGTGTTTGGTAGACATCTTTTGGAGTAAGTAATACTTAGCGCATTTACTTTCTCAAAATTGTTAGTACAGTTTGCTTCGAACATAAAGAGAAGGAAATGAAATAAGTCCCTTCCCCACAGCAAAACTGCACAGTGCGAACGAAACAACGCAGAAACACATTTTTTTATGAATGTGACCGTAATTCCACCTCAGTGTGCGTGTTTACCTCACCTCCCGTTAGAAACCGGAGCCGGGTCTTCAGCACAATTTTTGCACAGCAGTTCCCTACTTTATGTTCGAACTTTCTAAGACAATTAGACAAAACAGATTTTCCAAATTGTATGGACCGCAGCCTTTCTGGTCGCAACAGTCTGGGAGATGTATAGAAATAATAAGGTAATAATAACTAAATAATAAGGTACGGGCTTATTATTTAGATTTCTATCAGGAAATCTCCTAAAGGGAGAGGAGAGTTAATAAATAGAATCTTGAATAGTAATATTTTTATGGGCAAGTGGCGGTATTTTGATATTATTGCCATTAGCTCGTTTTATACTTACACATACTCTCTGCTTTGCTTTTTTTATGCCTGTAGTTTAATTTAGTATGTTTCTATTATTGTGTAATTTATGAATGGATTTTGTTTAATTTTGTATTTGTGTATAAAAAAAATTTTACGACTGTGTTTCTTAAAATTGTTTAATTTTATTTTTAGATGCCCACTGTTGACTCTATAGCACCCATTTTGCATGCCCTAGATTAATGCAAAACATGTCTGGTGCTTACCAATCTTAAAACCTACATCTCTGTGACCCATGTTTGCAAATAAATGATTTGATTTGGTCAACACTGGCCCAAAACGCCAAACGCCCAACCTCGGCGGTCCGAACCGAAGGGGCACGCATCCGGGGCTGGTCTTTGGGCTTCTTACCTGACTAACATAAGCAATATACCTCCTCAACCAAACTGGATCCAGTTCCCTGATATCCACGCCGTCCAGCGATATCCTGCCTCTGTCCGGGTCATACAGCCTCAGTATCAGCGACGCTACGGTACTCTTCCCGCACCCAGACCTTCCTACTAGCGCTATTGACTTTCCATGGTGAAGGTGGCGACTCATGACTTTAAGGGGCTGGTTACTTTTGGAGAACTAACTTAGGTTGGTGTTCTAGCTTCAAGCGATGACGTTTTTGATACATGTTTTTATTCATTATTCGCCAAACTTAGCAGACCTAGATGCTGATCGAGGACAATAACACTGACTATGTATTATGCCCGCTTACACCAAAGATAAAATTCTTAAAATATCCTCAACACTATTTGAAAAGGTTGCTTTTAACCGAAAAGCTAATAGAACACAGCATTTCAACTATTTTTCTTACCTGACTAACATAACCAATATGCCTCCTCAACCAAACTGGATCCAGTTCCCTGATATCCACGCCGTCAAGCGATATCCTGCCTCTGTCCGGGTCATACAGCCTCAGTATCAGCGACGCTACGGTACTCTTCCCGCACCCAGACCTTCCTACTAGCGCTATTGACTTGCCGGGGTGAAGGTGTAGACTCAATCCTTTTATTACGGGCTGGTTGTTGTAAGAATAGTGGATATTTTCTAGGATTAGTTCGCCTTCAGGCCGCGTTGCTGGCCTTAGGCCTCCTGTAAGAGATTGACAAAATACAAAAAAATACAAAATGATTTATTTGCCATTATGACACATGTGAAATTAAAATTTAAGGGATAATCAACTCCTTCCTTTAATATTTACATAGTGCTGGGAATTTTATACAGCAACATCTAGTACTGGAGTACCTAAGAAGAGGATGGTTTCTAAGTTATTTTATGTTCTATTGAAATCCTTACGAACAAGAAATGCATATAGATGATTTATTGCTGTCTAGCTTCTGGCCGCAGCATTGCATACGTTTTTTCTAGTAAAAAAAACGTACAGCTGAATTGAGAACCTCCTCCATTTTTTGAAGTCGGTTAAAAAGTAGCCTGATGTTTATTTATTTATTTTTGCTTGCATGTACATTCATTCTTAGGTTTAAGTGAATGGTTAGTTATAATATTGTCACAAGCTAGGTACATGCACCCTGGAAGGGCACTGCAAAACTGTGTTCGTATGTACTTTATTTACACAATAGACGATCGCCTCGCGGTTTCACCCGCGTAGTTCCCGTTTCCGTGGGAATTCCGGGATAAAATATAGCCTATGTCACTCCCTGAAAAGTAAGCTTCCTAACGGTGAAAGAATTTTTCAAATCGGTCCAGTAATTTCGGAGCCTATTCAATACAAACAAACAAACAATCAAATCTTTCCTCTTTATAATATTAGTATAGAGTATAGATATAGATGTCAAATAAAGTTCAAAATACTTACATAATTACAACAATAACATTAATGTCATACCATCGATCAAAAATTTCCGGCCCCCCTTAGATGCACAATGCGCGCCCTGAAAACGTCAGTATTAAAAGGTATCCCATTTGGCATTTTGGGATACCTTTTCAACTAGTGTCATTTTAGCTCTCGGACCGAAAGCATGGTCAAGTGCTCGTATAAAAAATGCAATAATCGACCGACCAAGTAACAGAAAAAGGATGGAATTTCTTATTTTCAGTAAGTTTAAGTGTAATTTTTACCTGTGTATTGTGATATGAGCCAATTGAGCCTTATATACTTGAGAAATCAGCATTAAATATTGTTGTTGGGTTTGCCTATGTAAAAATATTTATTTTGTTCTAAGTTGATGAATGGAGTGGCTATTGTTACTAATTTTTTTTTATTTATTTATTTGTGGTAAGTTGTAAGTGATCATTTTTTTTTTCATGAAAAGACATTTAAAATAACTGGTTGAGGTTTATAAAATAACTAATAATAACTTTTGTTTGTTGACTGTTGCGTCGCTAATTTATAGTTGTATCAATAAATGATTCGTTATCCTTACCCGAATTCTGTTGATTTTATAATCATTATAAAAATAAACAGTGTATAAATTATTTTTAGGTACCTTCCTACCTACTTACAAAATAAAATAAAATAAATTCGACTCCACTAATATCTTGTTCCGCATGCAAAAAACTTGACAGGCTCTGCGCAAACTCTCTGCGTCAAAACAAAACGTGGACACTTTTGAGTGTCATTCTTGTAAGGTTCTAGGTATCTACGGGGGAGGCCGCATACTTGATCGATGTGTCATACAGAAAAATAAGTTTCATACTACGAGTAATAGAATTAATCAAATTGAATCTAGAAGCCAGAATTGTCATTTATTCATTGTTTTATCATAGGTTAGTGTCATTTTAGTTTGTCCGTAGCGAATTGGTCAACAGAATAATAATATACTAGCTGCACCCCTCGGCTTCGCACGCGTTGTTTCTATGGAAACGTTTAAAGGTATTTCTATCCCACGGAAACTGATTTATGGGATAAAAAGTAGCCTTTCTTTGATTCCAGGATTACAATTACCTGTATGCAAAATTTCAGCCCGATCCATTCAGTAGTTTTTACGTGAAAGAGTAACAAACATCCATCCATCCATACTTACAAACTTACGCGTTTATAATATTAGTAGGATAAATAATGTTATTCCTGATCCAGATGTTAATGTGTGCTAAATTTCAGCTCTATCTTTTTTCTTACCGTTACTTGGAATTAAAGGCTGCCTATCAATGATATCCCATAGTCTCGTAGCAGCTCCAATACCCTTGTTCAGCTCTGTATAGAAACTACTTAGGCCACCTATGCTTATACCGACGTATGCAGCGTAGAGGAGAAACGAGGTGAGGTTGCCAACGGTCAATTGTTCTGTGGCAACCATTCCGCCACCGTAGTAAAGGACTAGGATTATTATAGTGTTGCCAGCTAGACCAGTCTGAAACAAAAATTAAAATATTTACAGGGTGTTCAGAACGGTTGTCATATGGAAACTGGGGGTAGGCGGAACCAAATGCAATAGCTTGGCGGCAATTTTAAGGCGAATAGTAGGGTGGATAGTGGCGCCACTACATATTTAATTTTATAATTACGTTATACAAAGGAATTATCAAGAAATCGGACCGCGCGTAGACGATATCTATCATAAGCTTTTTTTAAATGTATCTGTAATAGTTTTGTTTTGTGTTATTCAATCAAAAACCTTGTTTGGAGAGCTTGGTGGCCACTAATAGGAACTAAACTCTTGAAACAAGTATCTGCCTAAATAATACAGTACAAAACTATTAAAGATACATTTAAAAAAGCTTATGATAGATATCGTCTACGCGCGGTCCGATTTTTTGATAATTCCTTTGTATAACGTAGTTATAAAATTAAATATGTAGTGGCGCCACTATCCACCCTACTATTCGCCTTAACCCTGGGAAGCCTCTCGGCTATTCTTAAGATTGTTTTTAAATAAGAATAAAAAAAAATTATGTGTTTAGCAAAGCTGCAGTCAGAACCTCCAGTAGATTGTATTTTACAAAAGGTTTATATAAAAAGTTTTTCTTACCATGGCATAAAAGCTTCCAACAGCCTTAGATTCTTTGTAAGCCAGCTTCAACACATTTTCTATCCTTTTTCCGTACATTTGGCTTTCCATCTGTTCTTTACTAAATGCTTTCACAGTCTTTATGTTTGATATTTTCTCTTCTGCTAGCTGGAAAATAGAAAAAACTACATATTACCTCGCTGTCTTGTCACGCAGGAAAGATGAAGAGAACTAAAATGAACTTTATTGCCTCGGAGCTAGATTCTAAAATGTTTTTAAGCTCACTAGGTAGTGCACTGCCGCCGCACTGTTGGTGTACAGCGCACTTTAAACCGAGCCGTGAGCGATATAATTTAGACCCTTATGCCATAGAAATAAAGCCTTTCCTTACGAACTTAAGCCGGTTCCTCGTCAATGTTTCTTCATCTTCATCAGCACATGTACATCATCATCAGCCCGTATACGTCCACGGTTGAACATATGCCTCCCCAAGCGACGCCACAAATAGCGGTCCTGCAGGGGTATTTTAATTAATTCGATTCGTTTCCGAATCGAATCCGACGGATTCGAATTCAAAATACCGAAGCGAATCTGTTGACTAATGGCCATGTCAATGAGGAGGAGCTCCTTATTTCGATCATCAACCCGAGGCGAAATCAAAATAGCGTTTTATAGATCCGTCAGAATTGAATTCGAATCCGTCGGAATCGAATTCGAATCCGTCGAATTCGATTCGGAAATGAATCGAATGAATTAAATCCCCTGCAGAGCCGACTCCATTGCATCCATCGACTCCCTGCGACCTCTACAATGTCGTCGGTCCATCAAGTGGGAGGTCTTCCCACACTCCGTTTCGCATTGCATCGCGGTCGCCACTCGAGAACCTTTACTCCCCAACGGTTATCGGTTCTGCTATATGGCCTGCCCATCCCCACCACTTCAGCCTGCTAACTCTGAGAGCTACGTCGTCGGTTACTCTGGTTCTTCTACGGATTTCCATATTCCGGATCCTATCGCGTAGAGAAACTCCGAGCATAGCTCTTTCAATAGCTCGCTGAGATATTTTCAGCTTATGCAAAAGGTCTATAGTCAAGTCAGCGACCACGTCTCGGATCCGTAAGTCATGACTGTAACCCACATTGGTAAAAGACTTTCATGTACGTCTACCGCTAAACAAGCTGAGGGGTATTTGCCATAATACCCAAGATGTTCCCAAGGTATAAGCAGGCGGATTGCTGATCGAGGTGGAGTATAAATTCACAAAAATAAGCTGCCCTTCCTCTGGTAATTTTGTTAGTCGACATCATCGAGCACATACCCAATAAAGAGGAAATGTCATTTATTTTGTTTAGACAACAATTCCGCCAAATCACTGCTGCGACCGCTGCGCTCCGATTGGCCGACTCAAAGTCAAGCACCACACCCCAGTTGGGCAAGCATATATTTTTATCGATATCGATAGTCATGGTTAAACAAAACTATGAGAATCGCGAAAATTATTTACCTCAACGATAGTGAATTTATATTTTTTTTTAAAGCAAACAAATCAAATACGTAACTACTAGTGTGGCATTGTTCTATTTGATTGGAATTAATTTACAAATTTCTGTATTGTCTCTATGTGAAAATCTAATTATATACACATACAGTTTACATACAGTAAGTTTTTGATACCTTAGTAATGATACTTGAAATACAGATACATTTTTATACCGATTAAATAATATGCCCGGAGTATTTTATAAAACTTACACTGATCAACAATAACTAAATCAAATTGATACATTCTCATTAGGTAAGTACTTCTAGTTAGATCGGGAGTATCGATACATAAGTTATTAATTCAGCACCACACTAAGTATGATAGACATTTGTAAGTGACAAATCACTGATGAGTTTTGAATTTCGAACGACCATATTTCCTCTCTATTGGGTATGTGCTCGATGGTCGACATCCACGGTTCGAATTTGAGGACTGGTTTCTTAGTCGTCCGATCTTTAGTCATCTTACCACAATGTGAAGCTAAATAATAACACTTTGCTCTGACCTCACTTGTTTCTGCTAAAGAGTCCTGCAGCTGCCTGGTTATTCCGCGAACGAATCGCCCGTATATCACAGCTAGTACGGAGACTGGAGGTACTACGCATAGCCCAATTAATGCTAAGCTGGGCGACATGTAAAACTGTAACAAATAAAATTAGCTATGCAATAAAATTGGCTATGTATTAAATTGAGACCATGCAGTGTGGGAAATGGGCAAGTTTTTGCCCTGCAGTTGGTCAGCACAGGCTAAATCATCATCATCATCATATCACAATCTTCTATTGCTGGACAGAGGCCTGTCTCTATACGACGCGACGACGCCACAAATAGCGGTCCTGAGACTCCTCCGTCTATCAACTCTCTTCGACCACTGCAGTATATTTGGTCCATCGAGTGGATAGACTCCCAACCCAACATTCCGTTTCGCGTTAAATAAACGCATGGCTGTTGCAAGCACCATTGCTTCTTATTGTGCGTACTAAGCCAAAACGCCGGGGTTCCACCCCTTAAGAGGGTTTACGCCTCCATTCTAAAAAACAGTAATTTTCAAACCCGTTAATATCATGAACTACTTACATTACACAAATGTTAATTACTAATAATTATAGGAAATTTCGTTGTCCAAATAGTGGGCTGAGAAAATATTTCGATTAATATAGTATGTACGCATTCTATCAAGATAATTTGGTAGAGGTTTTCATAATTTCCCTTTCAGCATCACTTTCGAAGCTCAAAATATTATGAAAATACTGACATATCTTATAAACAAAAAATAAGAACCAATCAATAAGATCCTTAAAAAATTTATTAATTGAAAAAATGTTTGGTTTTGGTATCTTACTATGAGAAATTAAAATTCAAAAAGTGTGAAATTAGAACGAATTTTAAATGATTTTTCAGCGATATACCTTATTTAATTTAATGTAATAATAGCTTACGAATAAAGTAGAGCATCGTCTTTAAATTCATACATTTAAAATTTTAATTATTTCGTTGATATTATTTTTCTGTGAATATTTTAAAACTCCTATAAAACGCTGCGCGCAAATCAATTCAAATCAGTCCGCCGCGAGGCTTTCTAGAGTGTGGACACGTCGCTCGGCGCTCTGACTGACCTCAGTTGACCTTTGTCGTGCGTATAGGGCGAGCGGACATTTATAGCGTCATCGAAAAGTTTTGGTACTTTGGTAAGTAAAATATTTCATGATTATTTTTGATGACAAACATATTTTTAGAATGTATTTATACTGTAACAAATCATATTTCAGACATAATGGGAAATAAAACAAAGTTATTTTTAGCGAGGAAACGAAAGCGCAAAAATTTAGCAAACATGGAAAAAGCTAGAGCTAAAAGGTTGGTAGATACACGTTATTATGCTATAGTAGCTTCAACCCACGACTTCGCCAACGTTAGATACACATTTTCCTATCCTTATACATGTATCATACTGATATGTTTATTTTTTTTATGATAAAAAAAGCCGGACTGACTGACTGACTCATTGACACAAGTGTTCTCATTGATTGTGTTGTGGTGGAGGGGCAGGTATGTGTTTTTGCGGAATCGTTATTCGCTATTTTATTAAATAAAATAAAGTTTTGGAATTCTAACGGGTCTGTCAACCGTCGTCACGAGTGGTTTTATCAAATTCAAGGACAGTTACATATCACGAAGAAGAATGTATGTTTGTTGGCCATCTGGACAGGTAACGAGTTTCCCTTGAAAATTGAAAAAATCACTCGAGACGATGAGTTTTGGCGTAACCAAATGGAAACCAGACTTATAAATTATTATAATGAATGTCTGCTCCCCGAAATTGTAGACCCACGAAAATCTAGGTCGATGCCGCTGAGAACCACGACATATTTATTTTATTTAATAAAACATTTAAAAATTATGTAAAATAAACTCGACTTTATCTGTACCAAGTGTTTTATTTGTACCTACTCGTAACTTAGTCAGCTCTTTAAGTTCAAATTTAAATAAAATAATTGTTATAACAATTTCCTTCGAATGGATCAAAGTGGGTAAATTTGACTATAGCATAATAGAACGCGCCAGCAGCGCTCACACTGACACGCTCGCTTCTGTGTGGGTTTGAATTACCTAAACTTGACATCGGGCGCCGGGCGTAAACGCTCTTAAACTGAGTGTGGGGATAGTTTGAATTCAGGAAAAAATGATAATAGTATTATAAAAAAACTTTTTTTTTATATCCAACCAACGCTAATAATATGGTCTGCCCTCTGCCTTTTCAGACACACAAAAATATAATAAAAAAATTATTAGGTCGGGAACAGCAGCTGAAGGCCCTCGTATTCACAAACTTGAGTACCTTATCGGGACCTACAAGTCTTCTCCGTAAGTGTCGACAAAAAAAAATTAGCATCCTCTATCGTTCTGAAGTCCATAGATGAAATAATAATTGTGTAACCTATGTTGCTATTTTATTACTTCGTTATTAAAGTCAATAAGCTTCAAAGATCGTAATAAAAAATTCAGTTTGGAATAGAAACACAAGTGTTTCAGCCATAATTAAAATCATTAAATATTCAACATAAGTTTAATCAGGTGTTGAGTAACCTATTCAAAGTAGGTGCATAAATAGATTTTATATTAATGTACAACATTTATAGTTAACAAGCAAAAGGCAATGAAAAATGAAGGTTAATTTATTCAAATTCTAGTCAATTTACGATAATTATAACATTTTTTTTTTAAATAAGATGAAGAGACATCAATTTATCTTGAACTTACCATCATCCCAGTTCCTGCAGCCACCATAAAGAAGGACCTTAATCCATCACTGACGTTCTGACTCAGGTTCCTACCAACCAGTTGTGTGTCAGCTGATAATCTGTTCACCAGCTCTCCTGTTGATGTTTTACTAAACCAGGCGGTTTCTTGTCGGAGTATTGCACCATAGACTTGCTTGCGCAAGGCTTGGGTCATTCTTTGACCTACAAATTTTATTTAAATCTTGAGTACAGTAAGACAGAAATAAGCAAACATGTGGTTTTTAATTTTACTAGTCAGCTGGCAAAAATTATCATCAATTTGACTTATCTTAAAGTCTTGCATGAAATACAAGCCAAAACAAACTTTGAATCAATATAATTATTGTAGTTATTAAATAATGCTGGACAAGTCACACAGAATTATCTAGCCCCAAGCTAAGCAGAGCTTGGAGTCTATCTAGATAATGTTGATTTTAGTAGTAAATCTCTTAGTTGCATTCCAGTGTAACCAGTCCACACTAAATTTGAGAGCAAAGCAAAAAATAAATTGACCCTATCCCAACCCCGTGGATGTCAATAGACTCAAAAACGAAAGTTTGAATCATAGTTTGTTTCAAATGGCTAATAATGTGCGCAAAACTTCTTATCTGCCACATAAACTAGGTAAGTACTTGTAGAAATAGTAAAAACCCATTTTTTTTCACCTATGACCTTACCTTGACTAGCAAAATTATGTTGATTAATATTTTTATGAGCATGTACTGTTCCACATTGAACATTAAAAACTCCAGGCAAAGTTAAGTAACTTCTTAATCTAGCAAAATCAAGAATGATCTATCTGTCTAGTCTAGAATAATATTATATCTTTTTATGGACCAAAGTACAAGAACTGTTTGAGTGAACTTTGGACTGTAATAACTTTTAATATCCTTCTACCGGTCGGAGATAGGAACTACATAAACTGCATTGATCTACAATATCCTGTGTACCTTAGATTATTAAGATTACCTACTTTAGGTTCTGATAAAGAAAACAAACATCTTGAATTAAGTCTGATAAGAAGTTGGAAGGTCACTTCTTTTTTGTGCATTATTATCATATTATTATCATATGGTTAAAGTAACTTCTAATTCTAATTCTAATTCTGAGTGGGGGAACTGGGATCTGCACTGACATCTCGCTTAGGAGTGTATTGTGCATTGTCCCCCTGCCTAACCAGGCCCTAACCAGCCCAGCTCGTTGAAGTACTTTACTTAAAGTAACTTTAACGAGGAAATATTTTTAGAGGTTCGGTAGGTACTTATAAAAATCATAGAATATTTTTGACTGACAGCTCAGATCTAGATTTTATCTTATTAGAACATGGTCAGATAAGGTATCATTTTAATGATTTAAGAAAATAAGGAAGTAGTCACATTTTTAACAAAGTATACATTTTTTTTATCACTACAGTTGAACATTATAATAAGTAAAACAGTCATGTTTAGATGTGTCAATCACATTTTTATCGCATAAACTTACCTGATATAGACATCAAGTAGACCCGTCCAAAGTTGCAAAGTCCTCCAACCAAGAAAACACCACAGAGCATGAGACATAGCGCATCCAGCTTGTCCCGAGCAGCACCTAAGTCACCCGTGCTCGCATAAATTATGTCTAGTACTTGACCTAGTGCAAAGGGCACTGCCATGGTTACTCCTGACGATATTATAAGGAACCCAATAGCACCTGAAATGTACAGAAAGAGTTTTTAGGACTATTTTGAACCCTTCGAAACTGGATAAAGTAGAATTCTTGAACAGCTTTCCCTTACATTTTAGAAACAGTAGGTACTTACTTGTTAGCTTCCATTTCTCAGGCTCAGCTAAACTGAAGAGCCTCCTCAATTCTGAAGGCTTTAACTTCACATTGATCTTATTAGTGTCTGTCAGAGTTGGCTTATCTTTTAAATTATCGATATGTTCATTTTTCTTCTCTGCATTAATTTCGCTTGTGTAATATCGTAGTCTGACACTAAATAAACCATTTCTGTTAGGGAAGCTTCTTTCGTAATAGTTTAGTAAGCCTGGCACTCTGGAACGTGAATAGAACCTACTTCCACATTGAAAACACAAAATGCTCCTGGTTGAATTACTCAGAAATAAATTTGCTTTTCTATTACATAATAAAGAATCAAAACTATTGTGAATTATGCGTTGTAACATTTTCTAAATAATTTTTTGAATCAAAATGAAACCAAAAATCGTGACGTGATGGTTTGGCTTGGCAGTTGGCAGCTGTTGTGTGTTGACTGTTGATTTGATTGATTGATTGATGTCTTGATGATGATGATGATTGATGTCATATCAACTGACACTGACAGATGACAATTTTGACAACTGACAATGATAGTTTGTTCACGTTGCGCACGAAATTCAGTTTTGCAGCATTTCTTTTCGCTGCGTTTTAGCGTACACGACATAAAACCAAAGATTCTACAGGTACGTAGAATAAAACCAATCGAAAGTAATTTCCCGTATATCGTAAACCGTTTTGCTGTTTGTTATTTTATTTTTTTGTTACATTTTTTACAATTTCGAGAATTTTATGAATGAAATATTAATTTATACGTTTTGACTCGAAGACATTAAAAGAGAATCTTTCTTGGCAATGTAGCGAGGACGGATTTTGAGAAGTTCAACGATTATACATTTGGCATGCAGTCATTCTCTAGTCTTTATAGCTTAACTGCAGCTATCGACTTATTTTTCCGAATAGGAGTCAGCGGGGAAACTAACAAAAGAAAATAAGCGAAGTATACAATACAGGGTGAATTTTTGACACGGGACAGTAAGGGCAGGTACCTACCATAACCGTAATGCGCCCGCCACACTATGCTCCTCGTCATGCTCCTCGCGCTGCCGCATCGCTGCCGCGATGTTGCCCTGTCTGTCCACACACTGCTCTACTCGCGCAATTAATCGCTACACGCCGCACTTGTCTATTCGTCGTTGCTACACAATGGACGTTGAAACTGTGGTGGCAGCGCTCGGCACGAACTGCGGCCGCGCGACTCGCGCGAGTATGTGGACTGTCACTCGCGCTCGTATTGCCGGTCCTTTGACTCGCGGTCCAAAAACCGACAAAATAGGGAGCGATGGGCAGGACGAGGAGCATGACGAGTGACGAGTAACGTTGCCATACTACGTCTCTGCCTACTTTCCTCGCTACTTCCCACGCCACTCGTCGAGTGTGTGGCAGGCCCATTATAGTTACAGGAAAAAGTTCCTAGGAGACCACAAGTACCTCTTTCTTCACGCCAAAACTAATGCACGAATCAAATTGAAATTTTGCATACAGTTAGATAGGACTAGTCACAAAATAGGCCTGGAATAAAACATAGGCTACATTTCAAATGGGATAGAAATAACCTTTAAACGTTTCCTTAAAAAAAAAATTGGTTGTCTGTAAAGTCGGTTTACTGACGATAGTTGAACGTGACAACGTCTTAAGAAAATACTGATGGAATGGTAGCATTTGATACTCGATCAAAACATGTAAATGTACTATAGTATAGCAGCTGTCCACGCAGACGCATCGCTCACTCAAGAGAGAGACGGATGTCGAGCGCTCTCGCTTGCACTTCAAGCCTTACATGGAACGCCTCAGAGCGAGGTAACGCCGCATGACGTCATGTTTTTTCGGGCGTGCAGCCGGCTCTATCGAATTATAAGACGTTGTCACGTCAACAACGCTTGCGAAGCCGCAGGTAGAATCTAGTAAATATAATATTTACCTCATTGCAAGCCTGCCGGGGCGGGCTCGCTAAGAATGTAACGGAACGTGCCTTGACAGGCGCGAGCCCGCCGCGCCGCCGCGCCGCGCCGCTGGCTCGCCCGGACGATTATGTTTTTCATCATTCAATTCAATTCGTTTATTAAACCAGACCTAACATTACAGAGTTCTCCAATGCGTTACGTCTAGGATCGTGTTTAAGACACGTACTTGCTAAGTAGTATAGATTTTTTTTTTAATTATCTCGAAACTTATATAGGTACCTATGTTACGGTCTACATTAATTTGAATAACTTCTAATCAGTGTTGCCAGAGCCTACTCAGCCCAGGTTGCCATTTGTAGGTTCAAATGTTGCCATCTGGAACCAAAGGTTGCCATTAAAAAAAATCTGTAAAAAAAACTATACGTTTTAAAAAATGCAGTGTTAGGTAAGTAACTGAAAAATAACACAACCCACTCACCTAGGTTTTTCGAAGTTTTTTGAGTCACTCATACACACATTGGATTGGTGAATTCCAACTCAATGAAAAATATAATCTGAAAAAAACCAGCCGTAAGTAATAAAAAAATAATAACCTTTACCTATCCTTTAATGGATGAAATGAACCTCTATCTAATAAATAATAAGATGGCAAATTTTTCCTTCTTTCATTTTTTTGACATTGACAAAGAAGGACGGACAAATCAACCAATTTGTTTGATCCAACTGAATGCAAGTATAGGTAAGGTCAACCAGTCTAAATGCGTCTATGGGGAAAATGCGTCTTTTTGAATTTATTCGAAAACTGTTCAACATACGTTGACTTCTGCCATCTAGTTACATTTGTTTGAACTAAATACTGAACATGTAGTTCGTGCGGATGGCGTTGCAGTTCACATATTCGAGTATTTGGCCATTTTGAAAATTGCACGTTTCTGAACAACTTGTGACTGCGGGAGGTGAGTTACTAAATCCATGTTAATCATTAGTTTTCTTCAATTAACTGATTATATTTAATAATAATTGTAAGGAATAGCCTATGGGCTACCTACACAGATAGTTATTTTTAGTGAAATAGCTTTATTTAAAGAAATAATAATGTCTCCATTTATAAGGTTAGGATTAATTTCGTGGGGTAAATGCGTCTGCTGTTATGGGGCAATTGCGACTATGGGACGCATTTGCCCCCAAAACATATATCATCAACCTTTTTATGTCGGCACATTTTAATACGAAAATCAAATGCTCATGTCAATGTATCAGATAAATCCGTAATTTAATTTAATAATGCTGGACAATCCACACCGTATCATATAGCCCTAATCTAAGTAGAGCTTATGTTATGGGTCAGTCATCTAGACTAATATACTTAATACAATTCATTATATAGATAGACATATACAGGTTATATGTAATATAATACAGGGCGTTTGGTGCATTGTTTGATAAAATATAATGGCGTTGGTATGTTCTGAACCCCTCAAAAAATTTCTGGTCCCATGGAGGTTTTTATATCGATTTTGTTAAATTATTATTTGAAAATATACAAAAGTCTGAATATACTTAAACTTAAATTAAAAAAAATGCGGTGTAGCCTTCAAATTTGCGTTTTATTATAATCTGTATTGTTCTACGGTTCTATCAAAATCTCACGCGTTTAATTTTAATAAAGATTTATATTACTTTCCAGATTTTTTTTCACAACTGTCACCACTAATAACTATATACATAACTTTATAACTATAACAGGTACAATACCTGTTTACTAGTACAGTATAGGTAGTAAGCGCGAGCCACCCAAGTAAAATGTTGACAGCATCTGCATTTGATAAGGGGCTAATGCGTCTATCAAAATATAGGCGCATTTGCCCCATTTTTACTAATTTGTCTCTAAATGCGTCAATTATTCTTTTTGACTAGTTTAACTATCATACTATTGCAAAGAAATTTGAACCAAAAAGTAATACCTAGTTATTATCACGAAAAGCTTACCAATTAAGTTTTTATTCAATAAAGACGCATTTACCCCAAGCGGGGCAAATGCATCTAAAATTCCAATTTAAAATAAATAGCCAATTTGAAACATCTGTAAAGCTCCGGCGAAGATATCGCTGCTTGAACTTTGTGCAGAAATAGCCATAATATTGGACTACAGTTTCAAAAAGTGGATAATGCCATACATTTGATTACAATGAGGCGATAACTTGAAGTGATCGAGAAATATGACGCATTTGCCCCGGTTGACCTTACCTACCTACCATTTGCCTAGTTTTATGTTTTATTAGAGCATTTTTGTTTTACAAAATATATAAAAAGTAAAACTGAAATGGAGCCGTTCTCGAACCTACTGTGGTGTAGACGTGACGTGACGAATATTCAAAAATGTTACTGAATTTCATTAAAATTAATTTAGTAAGTAGTTGTCTTCAAAAAAAGTATAGGCTGAAATTTACATTACAATACAATACAATACAAAAATGCTTTATTGTACACTATAAAAATAACAATACAAGGAGACATTACACGAGACAAGTACAATGGGCGGCCTTATCGCTTAGAAGCGATCTCTTCCAGGCAACCTTTGGATGGAAAGAATTATTTGAATTTACGAAAGGCATTATTTGAGACAAAATCTGAAACTCGAAGACAAACAAAAAACTCTGCAGCCCTAATTACCTACTTAGGTTTTGACCTTTCGTCGATTTCATGCACTAAGTAATTATGAGTAACGTCTTAATCCTATCCTAGATACCTACCCAAAAGGTTGGAAGGATGGGCTGATGATGAATAATGAATGAATCATGATTCAATCAGTGAAATTGTTTTTTCAGTTAGGTCTTTAGGTAGCTTCTTCGATTAAAACAATAAAAAAAGAGAACTTACCAGTAGATTTAAAAACAGGAGTATTAGAAAACCATGAAAAATACTTCCTTTGCACTGCACACAGACACACACATCCATTTTTGTTTTAGAGTTTACGTATAATTACTTGTATCTCTAGCTTCACCAAAATAGACCTTTTGATTTTGTTCAATTCAATGCGTTCAATTCATCTGCAAAAGTTATTCCATATTTTCTTACTGATGATCGCGCGACAAGTCGAAAAGTTGCCAAAAAGTTGCCATTTGAGCTTGGTTGCCATTTGGTTGCCACGAAGGGTCAAATGTTGCCAAAATGGCAACCAAAGTTGCCAAATGGCAACGCTGCTTCTAATTCTAACTATGTCACAGACTAATTATTATCCTATGCATTCACTATGCATTGCAACACCACGAAGCCATCCAGGAATAGAAAAAAAAAACAAAATTGTCTTTTTCTTTGTGAAGAAGTGTATCCCCATCCCCACCCCATAAAGTTTGTGAATCTGTGCGTGCCGTGCCACGGAATTAAAGTATTTCCGTGGTGCGTGCATATACTCTATGGAATGGAAGCTGTGTATTGCACGGAAATCGTGCGTGGTGTATTGAGTTGAATCTTATCTTCTGAGGAGTTGAGTGAGTTTAGTCAAGGTAATATTATCCTATAAGTAATCCGACTTCATACAAACGGGCGAAACGCGAGCTATACCTACGCGCCTCGATCTCGGCATGCGCTCAGCATGCATGCAGACACAGACAGTCGCGGCTGTGCCGCAGTGACGAACGGATGGTGTGATGTTTTTTTAACAATAACCGCGCGATTTTTTCTCTAAAAATAAGTTCAGGTACATATTTAATAAAGTAGCTGCAGGTATCTTTAACCAAGTAAAAGATATTCCTTTTTCTCCAAAAATCTCCTAAAATTTAATAATAAAGCATTTTGTAGGTACGTCTCAGTCGATTCGCAAATATTTTTCGGTCGCAAATTTATAAGACCGATTTGTTATTCAAACATAAACAGGTTTTTTAATTAAATCTACCAATCAAAAAACAACACGCATTTTTATTGAACACTTCCCATTCAATTCACAAAGTATTTTATTTGTTTATATAAAAAAAGTACCTTCCTATATTTACAATCACAAAACTAAATGGAAACACAAAGTAGGCAAATGTAATTAAAATGGTGGAGGCGGGCAGCCCTATCGCATGTTTACCTACCGCGCGGCTGTAGGCATTTATTTCAAAGATACGGCCGAGTCCAAATACTGTTGGATAATATTACCGTGGTTTAGTTTTGGCGCGCGCCGCGCGTCATTCATCCATCATTGTGAATTTGTGAATCAGTCAGTGGTGTGGTGATTAAGTGTTGTTTTTCGTTCAAGTTCAAGGTAAGTGCATTGTTTTATGGATTATCTAGTATATTTTGTAATAATTGGGGCACGATAAAGCTATTTACATATTAGGATTTGTGAATTTTGTTGTGTTTTTCTTGTTTTCAACCTCAAATATCGGCAACAAGATTTTCGCCTTTTTCATGTAATTTCTGAAGCAATCTAGATAAAGATAATTGAAATAGGCTGCATAATCGTATTTACTAAGTACAACTATTTACGCAAGTAATTTTTTTTTTTTTTTTTAAATAATCCATTTATTCACAAAGAAAATTATACTTGTATTTACAATTGAAACAATTGAGCTAACTGCCGACTGTTGCAAACAGTCTACAGATAGCTCAACTGATCCATATCAACACCAGTCGGAAGCGTCTCCAAGACGCTGGCTGCATTGCCATTGCCACGCTGTATGGCAATGCTGATACGCTGTGCCAGATATTCACCAGCTCTCGAGTCACGCGTCGCTTCGACCAGACGCTCAGATAGTTTTTTGAAAACCCGAAGAGCCTCGGTACCCCACGGACCTAGGGTCTCGACTCCAAGGGGAGCAAATGTGTAGGCTCTGTCGAGACCTGCATATTTGCGCCTCTTGAGATCTTCGGCCAAATCTGCCGCCGCACCCGCCCTCACGGATGTCCTCGGAAGATGGGAAGGCGCAAGTGTGTCGACGCATGTAGCGTCCCACACAATGGGCCTCCCCAACTCCCATGGGACTAGTGTCATACCGTCGGGCCTCTTACCATCGTCACGCAACAGACCATTCGGTTCGAGAATAGCTGGTACGTTAGCGGTGACAAAGGCCCGCCGGATGATGTCGTTAAGGCTAGCGTGGCGAGATATCCGACCGGCGGCCCTAGTGCGCGATAATCCGTGATGACCAAGCTGTTCGACAGCAGTACCGCACTGGCATTGATGAGGCGCGCAACACCTTGCACCCAACTGGAGACATGTTGCGATACGGAAAGTTACGGGATCCAATAAAGTACCAGTGTTATATGAAGGAAATGCTTGCAACCAATGTCCTGACTCCCATTTAGAAACGGCCAGGAGGCGGGCACGATCTGCAGAGCTGGAGCACGTTTGTAACAAACAGTTCCGTGTCAACTCACACAGAGGCCCGTCCCATTGCCGTTGGAAATATGCAAGTAATTGTGTATTTCAATGAATAAATCAGAATAATCATTCATCAAAAGCTTCGATCAAATGTAACCAGTTGTTCCGTTGTTGTACACCCACGTAAAATTGATGCAAACGAAATTCTAATTCCAGCTGAAGAGCTTATTAGACCATCCTAAATGCCGCGTCCTAAATTCAGTGTCCGATTTAGGACAAGAAATTTAGTCGCCGGAGCTCCTAATTACACGTTCACTGATTCAGGACTCTAAGCAGACCAGTGTTGCCGGTGCGGACCTTTTTGGTCCGTTTCGGACTTTTTTCTGCCTCTGCGGATCTTTTGCGTACCATGACCAGTGATGCCAGATCTACTGATTTAGCAGTAGATCTACCTGCTTTTTAAGCAGTCTACTGATCTACTGATTTATTTCTAAAATTTCGTGAAATCTACCTGATTTTTGTCTATTAGGTAAGCTGTCACTTGTCAGTGTCACTTCTCAAGCCAATGGTCACCAACGATTCGTCACAATTACTGGCAATTATGAATGAAATTGAAGTGTTTGTTTTGTTCGTTCGTTCCTTCCACTTCTGTAATGTAAACATCTGTGTCCCTATCGTTTACGATTGATTGGTCGGTCCGTTCGTTCTTTCGATATAATTTTGCGGCAAAAGTATTGCCAGATCTACTGATTTAGCAATAGATCTCATAGATGGATTATTACACTTTCTACGAGTAGATCTACTTAATTTTTCAAAAGTCTACTGTTTTATTTTGTAAAATTCGAGAAATCTACCAGCTTTCCCTCAGAGCCTATACGGCCTTGTATCAATAAAACAAATTAAAAATTCAATTTCACTAGGTTTATTCGCTTCTCGAGTCGACTTCGTGTCCGTTTTTCTAAATTTTAACCCCTATTTCCCTGGTGGACTTAGTTATTTTTTGTAGATAGAAATAACGGAACATCATTGTAGGTACACTGCCTAGGTACCTCAAAAAACCTGACCTGAACAAATCTCGACGAAATCAAGGCTGATGAGTTGCTTTGATCAATGTTTTCATATCATTGCAAGAAGTTTCTTAAAAACCTACTTAAACCACTTAGTTTTGCAAAATTCAAAAGCCACGAATATTTTACTTTGCAACTTGGGTAATTTTGATGAATGCCATCATTGAAAAGTGATACACACACGCTGTATAAGCATTAAAAAAACTGAGTCGAAATCGGTTCATCCAATAGGGAACTATAATAATATACACAAAAAAACGTACAGATTGATATCTACCTCTCGTTTTTCGCGTCGGAAGCTAGAAATTTTTATTTTTTCAAATCTACTGATTTTTTCTTCAATCTACTGATTTTTTACTTGATTTTCTACTGGTTTTGTCAAATTCCATCTGGCAACACTGACCATGACTCTTTGCGGAAATTTCCAAGGGAATCACATGCACACAAAACCTATTGGGTACTTCCCGTAGACCTAGCGCAATCAGAACCGTGCTAGAATTATGAAATTTGGCAAGAAACAAGGCCCTATAGCACAAATAAAGGGAACAATCCGAAATCAGTAGGTACCTAATTTGTTGTTTTTTCTTTAAAAAAAAAATATCTTGCTATAGACCAAAACCTTAAAGGGCACTTCCCGTTTACCTAGAATCATAAAATTTGGTAAGAAGCAAGATCATAATTATAGCACAAATAACGAGAAAATTTTGAAAACCGTAAATTTGTAGTTTATTAACAAAAAAATCATAAATTTTGATTCTCTCCCTCGACCAAAATAATAAATATATAATAATACCGGGTACCTACATCATGTTGACATAGAATCATGATATTTGTCAAGAAACATGTCTTACAATTAAACGGAACCCTTAGTGTGCGAGTCTGACTCCCACTTGACGTTTTATTTTATCTCAGTCTTTCAACCTTTGTAAAAAATAAGCGAAGTTTTCTGAAGTTCATTAAGATGAAGCAACATAAAGTACAATTCATATGGAAAACTTAATATCCCCATTACGACAAGTAATTTTTTTTACACTTTTTAACTCCTAAACTTGCAGGAGCCGTCATATTTCGGACCATTTTAGCGTTCGGATCGGAGCTTTTTTATTTTGACTGCCGGCAACACTGAAGCAGACGCTAAAAATAGATTTAGGACGTCGGAAGCCATTCTTGTCCTAAATCGGATCCTAATTAGGATGCTACCGTCCTAAATGCTATTAAACTTTCCTGAATTCAGGATTGACTAATTAGGACATCCGATATTTAGGATGGTGTAATAAGCTCTTAATATAGCACAATAGATAAATTTTATCTACTGTGTCTATAGGTAGGAGGTCAGGGTTTATAATAGTTTGGAAGGTGTGGCATTGCGCTTCAAACTTTTTGAGAGGGCTTTACAATGATAGTGATGGGAATCGTTTGATAAATAACGACATAATAATTATCATCATCATCAACCTAAAGACGTCCATGGAGCATGGTCCATAGGTATTCAGATTTTTATGTAGGTAACTAGGTAATGATTAGTTTTACTGATGACCTTAGTGGCGCAGTGGGGAATGTTCGCTTGCGACGCAGGTGGTTGCAGGTTCGATTCCCGCCTCGGGGTAAATGTTTGTACGATCTGCAGATATTTGTTCTGGGTCTAGGTGGTTTCTGTCTGGATGGTCCAGCATTATTTATTTACTAACAAAATCAGCAGCTTTTCTTAGTATGGTAGCTCATATTTTTATATGTTTTAAGAGATAACCAATAAATTATGCCTTGGAATCCCAACGATGGGGAGGCATCCTCGGACTTCATGGCGGAGCTTTATGGGGAGGATAGTGAGGAGATGCTGGACGAGGTCAAAGAGGAGGACTTCGAAGAGGACATGACTGATGCAGAGGTATTATTTCAAAGAAAACCATTTTCATTATAAAAACGTGAACTTGTCAAAAACAGTCGGATAAATAAAAAGTAACTTCACTTTCATGTAGGTAGTCCATTTTATGCCTTTTTTTCCCTTTTGTACCTGTTATGGTATAAAGAAATTTTAAAAAATTTGGTTTTTTTAGGATGTCGAACTTGATGCCTCGTCACTCGAAGCTCCAGCATATTCTCCCCTCACTTGGCGAGAGCGCCGAGGAAGCTGGCCTCCACCATCGGAACCGTAAGTTTTAATTTATATCTGTAGTTTGGGCAAGATCTGACGACTACACCATACTGACGACGGTTCATTTATTCCAGATATTTGGGAGGATCCCCGCCAGATAACAGATCCCGCTCACCCATTCGCTCGCCCGCTCGCTCGCCCGAACCGTAAGTTTTAATCACATTAATATTATAAAAGCGAAAGTTGGATGTTTGCTACTTCTTCACGCCTAAACTACTGAACGGATCGGGATGAACATTTTGCAAACAGGTAATTCTGATCCTGAAATCAAACATAGGCTACTTTTTATCACGTTTCCGACTACACGTATTAACGATGGTATTTCTTTCAGACTTGGCGTCGTATTACGCATTTACGACGGAGCGGACGCGCCACTGGAAATTGAAGAACCAGAAATTGAAGAGTTTTATGCCCCGGACTCGCATGCCCTGTATGAAATAGATGACGGAATGAATGGGTCTGGTCGTGGAAGAAGTGTGAGAGGTAGAGTGCGGAGTGCAAGAGGGCGGGGTGAACGAGGGCATGCGAGAAACCGTGGGCAATCTAGCCAAGGTCGCGGGGGGGGACGTCGTCGCCGGGCCGGTTGGCAGCCTGGCCAGCCCCTCCAAGAGATTTGGGTTACCGACGACGATGTTCCCCTCCACCTGCGTGAATTGGCGAGGGATTTAGTAAGGAGGCGACAGGTGAGAATGGAGGAGTTAGAAAGTCGACGAAGGAACCGCGCAAGAAATTTGAATGAAGGGGATAATAGCGAGAGCGAGAATGATGACGTATTTGAGGACGCCATTGATGGACGGGATAATGCGCTGTTGGAAGGTGAGGATCTCCATTTTGAATGGTCACCAATGGAGACTTTTCAAAGTGTCGAAGAGACTTTTATTCCTGAGCGCACTGGTTCGGTTTCGTCGTACACTAATCCGTACGATGCTTTTCGTTCTTTTTGGGACGATGGCATCTTAAAGATTATTGTGGACGAAACTAACCGGTATGCTAGTCGAATTAATTCGGCCTCCTTCCAAGCAGATTGGTATCCTACAAATGCTGATGAGTTGTTGTGCCTCTTTGCGTTCTGGATGATGACCGGTATAATTCGTATGCCAACGATTTGTAGTTATTTTTCTACAAACTCGTTGTTGAAAACGGAAGTCTTTTCCCGCATAACAACGTTTAAGAGGTACACCCATCTCAACAGGGCTCTCCATTTTGTGGATACCAGTCCTGCCACTAATGCGAACCCTACCGCTAATGACGCCGCAAGCTCCGATCGATTGCACTGTTTGAGGCCTATTATTGATCACCTGAATTGTAACTTTCAATCTAACTACGTCTTAGCAAAAGACATTTGCATTGATGAAAGTTTAACGCTTTGGAAAGGCAGGCTAAATATGAAACAGTACATTCGGTCGAAGGCTGCAAAGTTCGGGATTAAAACTTTCGAACTCTGCGAGAGTGCGACGGGATACCTCTGGTCTTTCCTGGTTTACACGGAAAAGGAGAGCTCGCTTGGACCAGAACTCGCAAAAAGCACCGCCGTAGTTCGTAAGTTGATTCAGCCCTTACTTAATAAAGGTTATCGGTTATTTATGGACAACTGGTTCAATTCTCCTTATCTCGCTCGCTACCTCAAACGTTCCGGTACCGACTGTGTTGGTACCCTACGTCCGTCTCGTTTAGACGTTCCCAGATTGGTAACACACGCTCCGCTCGAGCAGGGCCAGCTAGTAGCGAGGCATTCGGGGGACGTCTGCGTCTTGTCCTGGATGGACAAAAAGAGGGTAACCATGATATCCACATGTCATGGGGCAGCCACTGGCTTACCCAGGGTATCCTCTTGCCCACCACCTCGTCCGGAACTCTTCAAGCCGCAGTCGATCCTCGACTACAATCGTTCGATGGGTGGTGTTGATCTCAAAGATCAAATGCTCGAACCGTACCTGCTAGAGCGAAAGCGAGGTGCCAAATGGTATCTCAAGCTATTCAAGCGTCTGCTTAATGTTTCGATCCATAATTCTCGTGTCCTGTTTGAATCTTCCCTGAAGGTGCGACAGGATAACCTTAAATTCCGCTTAGAATTAGTGCATGCCATTCTTAATCATCATCATTCACTAGTTCCAAAGAACCGTAGAGCCGAATCATCTCATCGTAGAACTCAAGCTTATCCTCACATCGTTCTACACACACATTGGCCTGTTCATCTGCCGCAATCCGATTGCGATAAGGCGACAAATCGCCAGAGCCGGCAAAAATGCGTCGTTTGCCTCCGGGAAGGGCGGAAGACGCAAAAGACTGCATTTATGTGCGAGGGTTGTAAAGCGCCGCTGTGTGTGGAGAACTGCTTCAAAAAATATCATACATCCATTTAATTTTTTAAGCGACGCTTTTGCTTCATATCTTTACTTCTGCCCAGTTGTCTATTTGTAACGGATTGAATGGATTGGATGCAAATTTTAATGAATGCAGTATGATTATAATATTTCGAATCGGAGTGAACGTGAGTGTGTTTTTTAACTTCTTATTCCACTGTGCTAGGGTGACCAAAGGTTTGAAAACCAATACGTTTTTGTCAATAGCTCGACTAGAATCTTGAGCTACAAAAATGTCTCGATACCTACATCTGTATCCATGTAGGTTTGAAAACCAATAGATTTTTTGTCAACAGCTCGACTAGAATTTTGAGCTTCAAAAATGTCTCGATACTACATCTGTATCGATGTAGGTTTGAAAACCAATAGATTTTTTGTCAACAGCTCGACTAAAATTATGAGCTACAAAAATTCCTCGATACCTACATCTGTATTCATGTTATTTTTGAAACCCTAAATATTTGTATATTTACTTATTACTTGAAAATAATGGAAAGCTATTTGACATAAATAAATAATGCTGGACAATTCACTCAGCATTATCTATCCCCAAGCTAAGCAGAGCTTGTGTTATGGGTACTAGATAACTGAAATACTTATTAGAATACACAGATAGATATATATTTTTTATTATATGTACATAGAAAACATCCAGAACACCCAGAACAAATATCTGATGATCGTACAAACATTTGTCCCAAGGCGGGAGTTGTACGAGCCCAGAGCTCGAACCCGCAACCTCCTGCGTCGCAGGCGGACGTTCGCCCGCTGCGCCACAGAGGTCGTCGTAATAAATTGTATGTACATAATAATATTGTTATCATATAACAAACGAGTGCTCTTATTCACACAGAATGCCAAACTGATTTTATGGTCACCCTAAGGGCAACATTTTTGTAATATAAGTTATTTTATAATCTCATTTATACTAAAATTTCCACAACCAAAATGTAAGCTGTATAGAATTACAAGTTTGAAATAATATTGTAGAACCTTTATAGAAACTATTTTTAGAAAGGACCAATATTTTATTATAGGCAGGAATATTGTAGTTATGTATAAGAAGCATAATTAAAAAAATCGAACCTATTGCTCTAGATATACATTATAATATACAAACTTTACACTTTATAATATTAATACATACTAGCAGAAATATGTCTTATATTGAATTAATGAAAATAGACCAGTAGGTTCATCCGGACATTCCTTCGATAATATTATAGGTATGTATTATTAATTATTACTAGTGTAAATAAGTGCCTAGGAGTATAACTGCTGTAAATAGAGTAAAATACCTACTGCTTACAGTAATTGTTTACTATATTCATTTCAATAAATTTGCATGCAAAAGATGATGATGATGATGACGTGATAATAACGAGTATGTAACCTGTGCATAATTAAAATACTGCATAAAAATAATGTTCTTTTATTTATTTACCACCTTGCATCGATTTTTTTTTGAATAATGAGATAGATACCTGACTCCAAGTAGTAAACACAGATTTAATATACATTAATCATATTAATAGATAAATAGATAGAACATACGTTCTATCTGGCTTTATCAATTGAAACGTTTTTAAGTTATTTCTATCCCATGGCAACTGATTTATGGGATAAAAAGTAGACTTCGTGTTATTCCAGGTCTATTGTGACTGAAAGGGTGTAGGTATGTTTATTTGCAGCCAGAGCCATAATGATGAATCAAAATTTTTCGTTGTTAAAACGAATTATTTTAGTCGTTAGTCGAATTGTTACTAGTTGAAATGTTTTCAGTCGAATTGTGTTTTAGACGAACTGTTTTAGAAGAACTTTCCGCAAAGCGGTATGCCTAGGTACCTACCTACATCTGTGCAAAATTTCAGCACGATTAGGGTTACCAGATCCGAAAATAAGTTTTCCTGGAAAAATCCCTGACTTAGCAATAAATTTCCTGGCATTTCGGCAACAAAAGAATCACTCAGATTTTTTTCATTCTAGGTATACAATAAAATGATCCTTACAAAGGACTGAGTCGATTGGAATAAAAAAAAATTACTAACTTGATTTAATTTCATTTCAAGGCGCTACTCACGCTTGACCAAAATAATTTTAATGCCAAAATTACTTTTCTTGAAAAAAGAGCTGATGTTTCAAAAGAAACTGCACTTGTATCTCCTCTGGTTATGGGTGCCCCCGTACTGTCCCAGATAAAAAATATACTCTACCGTGCACACTGAAACCTTAAAATCAGTTTGTGAATACATAATTTGGTAAATTACCAAAAGTTGCTTTATCACGGTAAGACTAGGTGGCTGAGCCTTTTCCCGGCCATAGAAAGACTTTTGAAAATGTTTCTGCCTCTAAAAGAATACTATTTGACAACTCCGCAAGTGCCAACAACACTTTTTTCGAAGACGCACTCGCAGAATGTTATTTATTTTTTGTGCATTCGCTTACGTCGCGTCGGTCTTCCAGTCACAAATCACAAAAATAGAAAGGGAACTCCGTCATGGATATTATAGGAATATTAAATTTGACCTCTGAAACTTTGAAAGCAAGAGCAAGGGCTACGTTTGTTCCGTAAAAAGTGCAAGAATTGCTGTCGAGTTGTACCTACCGAAGACGCCAAAGAAACATTTATGAAAGACGCGAAAAATTCCTTCATGACTTATGAATACTTAGACTTCATGAATACTTAGACAAATGGTTGTACGCAGCCGCTAGATGAATTCAAAGTCATTGACTGGATGATACTGAAAGGTGTTCATGTTGATTACGAGAAAGTTGTTTCTTCTTTGCAGTTTTTGAATGGATACGGACTCCGTATCCATTCAAAAACTACACTTGCGAGCTTTAAAATGGAATCGCTTTCATCGCGAGTTGATCAAAACAATTTTTTTTACAATTTATGTACAATGAACTATAGATTGTGGTATATCACTTGAAAGGTAATTTTGTTACCTTTCAAGTGATATCAAGAAGATTTAAAATTAATTAAATTGGCTACCTAAATTTTGGGAATTATTGCAATAGGTCGAAGTTGCATCTATCGGCTTCTATCGGCGCCGGAGCTGGATGAGCTGGATTTCTCCCTCGTATCCGCTGTTTTAGCTCGTCCCACATATGCCAGATTGGGTTCAAGTCAGGAATAAGGGCTGACCTGTCTAGTGTGGGAATGCCGACATGGAAGACGTCTGTCGGTACTGTCTAGTCACTGCTGCGGTGTGGCAGCGGACATTATCGTGCATTAAATCAAAATTTATCGCCAATAAATCCTGCGTAAAGGAAAACATAACTTAACTCATAGTTCACTGCAAAGAAGTTGTAAAAATTAGTCTTGAACAACCCTTGAAGCGATTCCAGTTTAAAGCTCTACTCTGAATTACGGAGTATGTTTAAATGACGTTAAGCTTTTTGATTAAATTACTGCATTAAATTCTTTTGTAAGGCACCAAAGCAATGACTTTTTTGAAATGATGCCCGTTAAACAATGGGAAATTATTTTTAAATCTGTCAGCTGTGACTCACAGCTGCTCAAATTTTTTTCAATTCTTCCAGTCTCTCACAGCCTGTGAGAGACTGGAAGAATTGAAAAAAAATTGGTGTTTTGTGATTGCAATGAGGATCCGTAACGTTTTTAGTTGAGAATGCAGATTTATAGAGCTAAGAAATCCATAACACACAATGCAAAAATTATTGTTCTACGACAAAAATTGACGAAGTTATGACCAAAGCGAAGTTCACTGAGTGATCGCCGTGGTTGCGTGTGACGTCACTTGCTCCATCGAATGGATTTTTTTTTATTCGATGGGTCTCACAAGACTTCTTAATTCCTGACAATTTCCAATTTTCCCTGTTTCCCTGATAGACAGCTGAAATTCCGGACATGTCAGGAAAATTCCTGTCATCTGGTAACCCTAAGCACGATCCGTTTCGTAGTTTAGGCGTGAAGAAGTAACAATCCCATCCATCCAAATTTTTCCATTTATGATATGCATTTATGTAAGCGTGTGATGCGTGTGCGAAGCAGCGGGCAGACGCTTGTCTTTCTATGTAGGTAATATTTTACAGGGATGTTATGGATTTCCATCTTGCTCCAAAATATCATCGTAAATGAGGGAACATCCTTCATAACTTATTTTATACCTAATGATGACGTCATAATCAATTATTTTATACCTAATGATGACGTATCAGTGGTGGTATCAGACACCTATATAATAATGAATGATATAGTCCGCTCACAATATCTGCACCTCGCGGCAACCTTTGTACCTATAGCACGAGATGAACAGATATTGTGATTGTGACCGGGTAGTAGGTAGGTACATACCTTCCTAATTGCTTCAAATATCTCCATCTGTTATTGATAGACATTGGCTTACTTGTTCATAGAACTACACCTTTTTGATTAATTCATTCACTAGCTTCAAAGTTTTGTAATAAAAGAACACGTCTATCTTGCATAGAGATAAAATGCTGACTAAAAAACTGTTTCCATTAAATAATATATTTTATTTAACATATTTATGTAGGTTATTATTACATAGACATTTAACTGAACGTCAGATAACAAGTCTCACTTTTTTTGCTTATGTGAGTTTAAACTTAACAGAGATAATATTTTTTGTTACAATTTGCATGATAATGGGTAATGTAAGAGTAAAGGTAGAGCCACACTATATTATGTGGTGTGTTATCATGACGCATCAGAAGTATATCTGTTTCATACATTAATCATGGTTAACCATAGATTTAAGTCAAATTTGTAGATATGTTACGTTCTCCCAGCGCATACTCGACAACTGGCCTGTGTTACAACTACTTACATGCAAACACTCGCTCACAGACATACATTTCCAATCTTGTGCAATAATTTTATTATAATGAACAAGGTGTTGCTGTAGTCCGACTATGACTGATGTAGCTGGACCTTATTGCACCCAATTTTAGCTTTCCACTTTCGAGACGCTAGTACCAGCAGGGCTATTTTAATTCGTTGGAAAGGCCGTCGGATTCGATATCGGAAGCTTTTTACGGAGAAAAACGATTCCGATATCGAATCCGACGGCCTTTCCGACGAATTAAAATTGCTCTGCTCATCTCACCTTTTCTACTTAGATCGATGTTAGAAACACGTTACGTATTATAGCGACACAACACACAGTAATGTTTATGGTTATGGTGTGTGTAGGTACTCTTTTATCCGCACTGAGACTCGGGTTGGTCCATTGTGCGGACAAATAATATGTTTATAACCATACTAAGTAAATATGTATATGGCATAAATATACTTCTGACACGAGAGTCCCGATACACCACACAAAAATAGTGTGGACCTACCTTAAGAATCATACCTAATGCATGTAATGTAATAAACTATAAATTAATAAATATGTATAAAATTAATAATTTGACATGAATTCGACATATAGGTACCGTAAAACAATACACATGTGTGTGCACATAAAACTCATATTTACTATATACATATATTTACTATATTCATAGATATCTATCTCTAATACACGTAAATGCTATCGATAATACTCTTATTTTAAACATAGAATCACATATTTATTTTCTACAATATGTATTCATAACTTATCCAGAGCCCAAAAGGCCTATTTAAATTCTCCAAAATACGCAATAGATTGTTTCGTTTCGTATTTTGTAATGTATTATATTATGAATATCAGTCATCTAGTACACATAACACAAGCTCTGCTTAGCTTGGGGCTAGATGATGCTGTGTGGATTGTCTAGCAATACAATACAATACAAATATTCTTTATTGCACACCAAGATAGAACGAAGAACTATTGTACAGGTATAGACGGTGGCGTATTACAGACTACTATACTATACTAAACATAAGTACATAATATATAAGTGTAAATAAATATTAAGTAAAAGACTATATACATATACATAAATATATTTATGTTAATTATTTGAAATTGAAGTAAGAAAGTGTTCATAGACCATATACTTAAATATGGGGAGAGATTTAGCTTGTCTTGTTGGGGTAGGTAAGGCATTCCATAGTTTGGTGGCATGTACGGTAAACGATGAACTGTAAGCTAGGAAGGGGCTAGCATTATTTATATTAGTACATATTTATTAGATAGAGTACCTAGGTATACCAATTAGCCGAAACACGAAATTTCGCGTTGGAGGATTAAAATAGGCCCCCGAGTTCGGTTTCAAGATAGTATGGAGACCTCGTCATCATGGCGTCTCATTTTTCAATGAGTTTTGGAACAGCGCCTCTTGTGTGCGGACATGGAATGGAACTACGCAAATCCCATACAATAATGAGACGTCTCGATATCGTCAAACGGAACTCGGGGCTCAGGTCAGTCCACACAAAATAAATTACTAAACCAAGATATTATTACATTTTAACTATATTCTGGTAGCATAACCACCCTTATTCCGATTTTTGCTTTAGGAATTCTGCACTAAATTATACTAGCTATAAGATTACACATTCTTAAGGGGGCTCCGCGTAAATATGCTCAATTCTGTCCTCCCGTTTCAAAGATTAAAAGTAGTGAAACTAATCACAAAATATGACCAATATCTGATCTACACCATTAAATATTTCATTTTACATTAATTTTTGTAGTTTTATAATAAATCGCAGAAAATACAAAACTGAGCGCGGGGTTTTAACTAAAAAAAAACTTGATGAATAAAAAAAACAATAAAAACTTCAATATCATAATCTTTCCTATAAGTTATGAAGATTTTTGTAATTATTATTAGATTCAATGCAATAATAAAAAAAACCCCAAAAAACAAATTTTTGCAGAGCGCCTTCGTAAATAATTGCAAGTTTAATATTTTTCCAAACCAATTTAAATCATATTAATAGTTTGATATGATATTGGTCATATTTTGTGATTTGTTTCATTACTTATATTACAATTGTTTTTTAGAAATCTTAACGGTGAGAACAGAATTGGGCAATTAATTATTTTTGGATTTCAAAAATTCAACAATAATAGTAACCACTGGGTGAATTTTACGTCGATTAAGTACATAAATAAACAAAATAACAAATGGCACAGTAAATATTTAAATTGAACATATTTTAAAGGGGCATACCCACTGAAACGAAGCTTAACCAATCGACCAAAATCATTGCAACCAAATGTAGTTACGTCATATTGGGGGTGGATGTTATTTTAACCTCTACGAACAGAGATAGAATAACAACAAAATAATGCTCTGTTTTGTTTACACAAAAAGAATTTGGCGGAGAGGGTCATTCGCTCGTTTGGTCTAACTAAATCCTTCTTTAGAAAACGATTCAATCGGTTGACCTATATATACCTACTAGCTGACTCGGCGAACTTCGTACCGCTCTCACCTTTTAAACCTTCCCTGAATAAGCTATCCTATCTTTCAAGTTGGATCAAACTGCACACGGTGTGCAAATTTAATTTAAAATCGGTTAAGTCGTTTAGGAGTCCATCGCGGACAAACAACGTGACACGTGATTTATATATATTAAGATATACTCAGTTTGCTTCTGTGGTGTAGATACTCCTTTTTTATGTTTTTTAGTCCCTAGTATAGATAATTTCATATTTTTCCTAGGTAATAAAGCGTAGTGATAAGTTATATATTTTTAGTGGTATCAACGAAAACTATATAAACAGAAAAATATAAATTATATTAATTACTAGATTCTGCCTGCGACTTCTCTCGCGCTTTTCAAGCAGCCTATGTCCGTCCCCGAAATACCGATTATAGCCCTGACAAATTTCATCAAGACCTGTTCAGCCGTTTAGGCTTGAAAAGGTAACAGACAGATAGAATTACTTCTGCTTTTTTAATATTAGTTATGGATTATTTATTTAGAATTTCTCTCGAATGTTTATATGATTTACATTACCTACATTATAATTGGGTAGTTAGCAAGGCAAGAACTTAAAATTTTGTCTCTATTTATATCTCTAACATTGACTAATAGATTAACGCATTCACTGCCGACTGGAGGACAACATGTGCGGCGTGGGCCGTGAAAGTGTTATTGTAAAAAGATTGGTCATGCCAGAACTACACATAAATATTATTAATACCACAATTTAACATAATTTTGTGGTTTAAATAGCAGGTGTAAAGCTGGTGGTATAACATTTACTTACTTAAATACGTTTAAGCTCTACAATAAAATAATTTAATGAATAGATACATAAATTTTGTCATGACTTCATACCTGTTGTCTACCATAGCATGACACACCAACAAATCATTCAAGCATGTTCCTCAGTTGATTACTCAGCGTATACGAAAGCATCCTGCTCAAAGTGCTAAAAGAAAGCTCGCGATGCTACAGTGGGAGTTGGCCTTAATATTATGTTTACTGTGTGTAGTAAACCTTGTAGTAGAGAGACTTAGATCGCCATAGACTATAGGTATTGTCGAATTTAAGTAGATAGACCCCTTCGCCTGGATATGTGTGTGATCCAGCATATACCTGCAAAAAAAAAAGTTTGAAAATATGTTAATATAATTGTAAGTTCTCTTTAGCCAAGACCAATCACTTGGTTGTAAATAGCTATGAAATCAAAAAGAATTGACACCTCTCGTCAAACGAACGCCTCATTATTCTAATTTCCAACACGCTTGTTGAAATAAAGTTCAACTAATAATTTTGTTTTATAAACGTGGATTAGAATTCCTATTCTAATCCACGTTTATAAATCCTTAATTTTATGATGAGAATTTACTTCATGACGGATGTAATCGGGTTAACTACGAACCTTATTTGTGTTGAAAGAATTCGTCAACAACGACAGTTTTTATAGTAAAAAAGAACTTACTTCGTTATGGCTATCCCGTCGATAGACAGGGACGACTTGACTGAGCGGCGGGCGAGCAGATTTAGCCGCGCGCGTCGTGTCGCCTATTTCTGGGTCCGAACTGCTGTGTATGGCTTCTGGAAATAGATAAAATGATTTTTTTATTGAGACAACTTAGATTCAGACTTATTTATTGGTATAAGATATTATACATGGCAAAAAAGGTGTAGGTAGGTACATAATTAGGTACATAAGTTAACAAATTAAATTAAATAAACAGTCAAGGAATAAATTACAATCAAATGAAAAATTAATAATATAAAAAGACAAACATTGAGTAAATTTAAATCGAGGTAGGGTAAGCCTTTAGACACAAAAACTCCTCCACTGTGTAGAAGGCTGACTCGACAAGTCACTTAGACTATTTTGTTAGGAACTTAAAGCTAGAGGGGTAAGTGCTTAATATTAAACAGAGATTTAGATTTTTTCTCTAAATGAATGAATGCTTTGCCTACTAGAAATTAACATAAATATGATTTTTTTTATTTCTAATCGAAATAAGAAATAAACATAGTACAAAAGGCTGCCTTATCGATGAGAGCAATTTCTCCCAGGCAACCTTGGGCTTGACGTTGGCCTTGGGCCTTCCGAGTGAGCTGATACAACAGAGGACAATTATAATTGGTAGATATAGCATTTAGGATGCTGTTGCTGCTTCTACGGGTTCTGCTGAGCAGTGAGGCTGTCTTTTTGCGCTAAAGCAGCAAAGGCGTCGGTGCTATCAGCGGTGAAATCAAAAATTTCACTTTATTCCGTATAATTGATTAATTTTATAATTTGTGTAATATAATTTTTGTAAAATGTACAAACTGATAACATTAGACCTTCCTTTCTCTACCTTGTTTTCATGGTCGGCAGGTAGAAAATGCCTCGGCATTAAGCCCACCCTGTGTACCTCAGTGCAATAAAGGTTTAAATAAATTAGAAATTTAATAAATAAATTAGATTCCCCACATGACCGGGTAGGTATCTTTTAAAATTTTGACATCACAATTTGTATGGAAAATGTTCATACCTATTCATTTTTTTTCTTTAAATTTTTACAGGAGCACGAAACGTACTATTATTTTAAATTTCAAGTTGATAGCTGCGGAAGTTGCTGATTTATTAATGAGGGAAAAAAGGAGAGACAAAGCGATACCATAAGGGTTTCGAAACTGATCTTCGATCTCGAAACCGTAAAAAATACGTTAGAAAGGAAACTATCGACATTCCTTTAAATATACAGGGTTATTGGTAATTAGACCGGATCCTTTTAGGGGGTGATGGGGGAGGCCATTTGCAACTATTTTGACCCTATATCGTATTATGCAAAAGTTAACCATTTTTGAGATATTCGCAAATTCTTAATTTTTTGGGAAAACCCTGATTTACGTCTTCAAAATTAAATTAAAAAAAAAGTGATCATCCAATTCAAATTTTAGTGACTGATTTAGATAGCCTGAAGTCTAATTATTAATAACCACTAACACAATCGTATGAATCTGTACCCATATGGAAGCTAAAGGACATGTTTATAAAAACAAAGTTTATTTTTTTTGTAAAGTCCTTACAAAAACCCCATTTAACAAAAAAATACTCCAGTGAATTTGGTCGGCATGTTATTTAAAAAACATCTACACATCTTAAGCTATCCAAAGAGGTATAAATAAATGCACTTTGTAACACAATTGCAGAAAAATACGGGTAAATGTAATGACTTAGCTGGTGAATAAGTTTGGATACATTGCTTTACCAACATCTTGGACTTGGGCTTTGCTTGCGCGATTTTCACTTAGTTCTTTTTTTGAATTATTGTTCCGAAAACAGAATAGGCTGATATCATGGCGGAGTAAAAACTTTTTGTTGTTTGACCTGCAATGAAAATAACCGCCGAAATCTCCCGCTAAACGCATGACAAATGAAATTCTAATAGTTTTTCTTCTCGCATTTTTCGAACCGGTGAAGTAATAAAAGATTTAATTTATAAACAATTATGGCTGCAGTGCCACGCATCCTACCACCTCCTCGAGACTTTTCAAACGAAGAATATGCGCATATACTGTTTTGTTATGGTTATGCAAACGGTGTCTCTACACGTGCACGGGCAGAGTATCAGTCTCGGTTTCCTCAGCGCCGGTTACCTCATGAAAGTGTATTTGATAATACATATCGGCGACTTCGAGAGACTGGCAGTGTTCAGAGACGACAAAGTGACGCCGGCCGACCGCATGTTCATCGAACGGAGGACGAAGAAGAAATCATTCGTCATTTTGAAGAGGATCCTACCATTTCAACTAACATGGTTGCTCAAAGACTCGGTGTAACCCAATGGAAAGTTTGGCATACGGTCCATGGAGCAGGTCTCTATCCGTACCATTTAACCCCTGTACAAGTATTAGAAGACGGAGATCCCGCTAACAGGATAACATTTTGCAGATTTATGCTAAATGCTGACATAGAGAACCCTAATTTTTTCAGAAAAATATTATGGACGGATGAATCAAAGTTTGATCAAGATGGAATCACAAATTACCATAATATTCATTTTTGGTCTAGAAAAGCTGATCTTAATCCCAATAAAAAGAAAGAGCAAGGGTCGCAAAGACGATTCTCACTTAATGTATGGATGGGAATAATTGATGATAATTTAATTGGTCCCTATTTCTTGCCTAATTATTTAAATGGTGACACATACGAAGAGTTTTTAAGAAACGAAGTTTTTGGCCTTCTTAGTGAGGTACCATTAGCAACACGCCAAGGTATGATTTACCAACATGATGGCTGCCCCGCTCATTACAGGACTAGTGTGCGTCAATGGTTCAATCAGCATTTTCCGAACCGATGGATTGGTAGAGGAGGTAGTATTGCATGGCCAGCAAGGAGTCCCGACCTTACCCCATGTGATTATTATGTTTGGGGTCATATGAAGAGCCTAGTCTATGACGATTTGACGTCACCTATCTCATCAGTGGATGAATTAAGACGCCGAATAATAAGAGCTGCCGAAAAAATGAAAATAAATTTGACAACAAGGGTTGTTAAAACTGAGTTACGCCATCGTATGCGGCTTTGCATACGGAATAGAGGTGGACATTTTGAAAACGAATTGTAAATTAAAATTTGTAAATTGTAAATTAATAATGTAAATTGTAAATTAAATAGTAAATTGTTTTGATAGTAATAAATTTTTTGTTTGTTTTACAAAATTCATAGTTTGATTTATTGGAAGTTACTACCTGCTTATGGTTTATCCTTTTTTCTGCAATTATGTTACAAAGTGCATTGATTTATACCTCTTTGGATAGCTAAAGATGTGTAGATGTTTTTTAAATAACATGCCGATCAAATTCACTGGAGTATTTTTTTTTAAATGGGGTTTTTGTAAGGACTTTACAAAAAAAATAAACTTTGTTTTATAAACATGTCCTTTAGCTTCCATATGGGTACAGATTCATATGATTGTGTTAGTGGTTATTAATAATTAGACTTCAGGCTATCTAAATCAGTCACTAAAATTTGAATTGGATGATCACTTTTTTTTTAATTTAATTTTGAAGACGTAAATCAGGGTTTTCCCAAAAAATTAAGAATTTGCGAATATCTCAAAAATGGTTAACTTTTGCATAATACGATATAGGGTTAAAATAGTTGCAAATGGCCTCCCCCATCACCCCCTAAAAGGATCCGGTCTAATTACCAATAACCCTGTATAATATCATTACGTCAATTATGAGCTGTATGGTGACGGTTTAGAATTTACACCACCCCAATTCTTCCCGCGGGTGTCGTAAGAGGCGACTAAGGGATATCCACCGGGAGCGGGCAGCAGCGCCCCCTGCAGAACAATTATACCATCGAACTGCGATCCCCAACCCGCATGCCCAGCGTATCCCCACGTTGGGCATGCGGGTTGAGGATCCAATGGGCACTACCCCCATCAGATAAAAGCCAATAAGGCGTTTATCAGGAGGAGGCCTGCGTCCCGCAGTGGGCCAATATAGGCTGTTGAGGTTGAGGTATGTCAATTACAATAAAAATTGGAATATAAAAAGTTTATTCTGTTTTTTTTTAAGTAATGACCAGAAACATTGGCTGTTATTTATTGACATTGAAAAAAAGGTCCATACAGAAGAACACATAGGTTACTTTTTATCCGGGAAAAATCGAGCGAAGACGCTAGTAAATCTAGTTAGCAGATAAGAAGTTTTGTCGTTATGGAGTCTATCGACAAAGCGTTGATTCCTTATAAATCTCTTAATGTCAATAGACTCCAAAGCGACAGTTGATTTGTAGTTGGTTTTAGCGTGGGTTCATTGCAAATGACTTACAATGTGCGCAAAACTGCTAGCTTATTAACTTGTAAAAGCAGAAATCACCAAAAATCTGTTTTTAGGATTCCGTACCTCTAAGGAAAAAAAAGGAACCCTTATAAGATCACTTTGTTGCTCGTCTGTCTGTCTGTCCGTCTGTCAACCCCCTCTTCTCAGGAGCGCGTGGAGGTACCGAGTTGAAATTAACATCTAATACTCAACTCCGTAACCTCTTGGAGCCTCGATATAGATAAAACTTCTAAGTTAACGCAATCAAAAGTTTCAGCCGTTTATGTCCGATTATTTTGTACCTAATTTCCAAGGGAATCACATACACACAAAACCTATAGGGTATTTCCCGTTGACCTAGAATCATAAAATTTGGCTAGAAGCAAGGTCTTATTAATTATACGGAATCCTTGGTGCGCAAGTCCAACACGCACTTGACGTTTTATTTTTAAATAACGTCACTTTCCACCTTAAGATAAAGCCTACCTTGGTTCTCGTAAGTATCTTCTTCATTTTCATCCTCCTCGTCGCTTTCAGACACCACAACTGTTACTTCTGTGGTCGGCGACTTGCTCCACTCGAAATATAATCCGAATCCTGAAAAAAATCACAAACATTCTATGAAAATGGTACCGTAGAAACTAAAACAACGGCCTGGTAAAGTATTTCCTCCGTGTCCGTGACCGTCTCACCATGTCCCACGTGTTGTTTACCATATATTTCTTTACCATATATTTCATGCCTATATGTCATAGTTATAATACATTTGTATCATAGTTATAATACATTTGTATCATAGTTATAATACATTTGTATCATAGTTATAATACATTTATATCATAGTTATCAGTAGCGAATTTCCAAGATGTATGGCGAGTCGGTCACAGACTCGTGGTGCGTCGATACTCGTACTGTGACCGTCTCATGATGTCCACGTGTAGTGTACCATAATATTTCATACCTATGTATCATAGTTATCATACCTATATCATAGTTATCCGTAGCGAACTCCCAGCAGAGACACCTCGCGCGATGGTGCGTCGGTACTCGCACTGTGACCGTCTCGCCGTGTCCCACGTGTAGTTTCCCGCCGCCCGCTGCCGCGGATTGTTTGAACACTTGTATGTCGGGACGTGTCCACATGCGAGCGTCTTCTACTATTGGTAATACGTCTGTAAGAGAAGATAAACTAGGTACAGCGCAAATAAAAGAGTCTGTTGGTAGTAGGCGGATGTAAAAGCCCTGCAAATAAGTATAGGTAAGCTTAGAATAATGGCGAATAGAGGCGTCGGGCGTAGGACTCCAACGCCTCGCGTCGCGTCGTCTACAGAGCCGTTAAAAAATGCTAACGAGCTATTCACATATATATTATATTTATTCATGTGTATATGTCATGTAAACGAAGGTACGGCAGCAGAAAATACAAAACAGCTTATGATATTTTTTTTTACTATCGCCACTACTGTTAGATATACCCTAAATTTCTTTTTCGCATTTTGATTAAATAGGGTTTTAGCATAAAATTTTTGAATCGATCATGTATATAACATATAACACTAAAGTTATTTGAAATGAAATATTTCGCATGAAACTGTGCCGAAATATTGGAAAAACTTAAATCATGGTAAATATCCCGTTGTAAATAACTTAAGGGTGTTAGCATGTCTTTCTTTCTTATAGCCTCTTAAGAGTCCGGCGGAGCTCGATCGCAACTTCAATTCGAGGCGCGTGCAAAAATCGCCCCGAATATCGCTATCTCTGTTTAGTTGATGCAGGCGCGCGCGGGACGCGGTAGGTGTACTACATACGTGAACACAACCATCCATAGTGCCGTGCTTGTGCGTGTGCGTGAGTAGGTATACACACCTCTGAATATTACCGTGCCTCTGCTATCGAAAGCGGCAGGTTAGATACTAGACTAGGTACTAAATTTGACTACCTATTTCTTTAGGCATAAGTACTATTTGCGTTTCATACCTACATAGGTACCTTGGTACTTACATTTTGGGAAGTGCAAGTGTATTTAAAAAAAATCTAAGTGAATGTTTAGTTTGATAACGCGTTTTTTTCTTCAAGTTTCTCTACAAGGCCTACCTACCTACGTATTTCTCAAGAAATACTTAGGTACCTAAGTACCTATGTAGAACCCAAATATAGGTAATATCATTGGTACCTAGAACCTAACTAAACTGATCGATCAGGAAATACGTACTTAGGTAGTATGTAAGCACCTACGTATACTCCAGCCAAATTCGGTGTGACATTTTTGTAAACTAACCGAATTTGGATGGAGTGTAGGTAGGTTCGTCATACGGTTCTGCTTCTGCAATACCTAGGATATACCTACCTAAATTTAGGATTAAATACACGAGTAGGTATAGTGAATTTCTGACAAGAAAATAAAAGGCAAGGATATAAACGTAAACACTTTTTTGTTCATTGATATTGACACTTTCATTTATTTAAAAAAAACATTTGATTTTGACTTGACACATTTATTTACTTATCAAAAAAACAAATCAATTTACGATTTTGGTAAAGCCATGTGGGGTAACCATATCGGCTAAACACTACGAAATTTGTTATGGTAAGTACCTACCTAGCTAGTCAAAAATATACCTAGGTAGTGTGAAAGATACTTATAAAACAAGTATGGATTGATGGATTGGTATGTGTTGATTAGGTACTTCTTTACGCGAAAACTTCTAAACATCTAGGTATATCCAAACTTTAAAAACATCCACCTACATCCAAACTCAAAATATGAGTGTGATAAAATATACACAGGATTCCACGGAAAGGGTTTATTAAACCGAAAAGGGATAATTCTGGAATCCGAGAGATTCAACTTGTGAGTAACGATTTTTTAAATTTCGAATATTTATATAATTGTTTCAATTGTAAATACTAGTATAATTTTCTTTGTGAATAAATGTCTACTAATCGAATATTTATAATTTATTTGTAGGTACGTTTTGTATACCTAAGAATACACGTAAAAAACGATGAAAAAACGTCTAATTTTTTCCTGTTTACTTTCGTTACATTGATTATGGTTACCAACTGCAGCAATAAAAAAATCGCGGCTCGTTCCGCTCGCCGATATTACTGTTATTTGTGCTCTGTATTTTGATTAGCACAGTGGCAACGTTCCCAATTTTATTGGTCTGGCTGGTCCGCTATTGTCAGTTTGTATCAATCCAACCACCACAATAAAAAGCACAAAATATAACAAATAATCTGCGAGGTCACTTTGTCAACCAGTACAAAAAATTAGTAGACAACAAAATTTTCGCGTTTTGGTCTGGTCGCTGATAACATTTGTTCCTTCTGACTATGATCCAAAGCTCAAAACCCGGCCCGCTTTAGGTCACTTTGCCAAATTTTCTAAAAAGTTGCCCAAAATCTAACAAAAACCAAAAATTATCGCAGCACGCTCTGCTTGCCTCTGATAACATTCTGCTGTTTTGATAAGCTTCTGGTTTGCTCTAGTTCAGGACTCCTTCTCCGTTTCAGGCTAGTTTGCAACTGCAAAATATCTAATACCAAACAACTCACACGCACAGCCAGATCATAAAAAATTTCGTTGATTCTATATGGTGTCTGGGCTCGTTTCGCTCGCCATTACTTATACTTCCTATTGTTGGGTTGGGAGTTGGGGGAAGGGATGTCATTTTTGCGGCCAATATGCAAAACACTGCATTTTGCGTTTCGCTCCGCTCGCCGATAGTATTTTGTCCTTCTCTGTATTTGGTCCAGTGTGTTTAACATCATTTTGCTAGGTTGTTACCCGAAAAAGTAACAAATATTTCGGCGGCTCGCTCCGCTCGCCGTTACATTTTTTCCATGTCTTTTTTGTATTTTGAATTTTTTGTTGATGCCCTTGCTCCGCTCGCCCCTATTTATATTCATAGCTTTATATCTACTACCGCAAGTCTCTAAGATTTTCGGGGCCTGCTACGATCGCTATCATTTATTTTTTATAGATACCTATCAACAACAAAGTAAATGATGCGGGCGAGAGTAAGCAAGTAGACCTACTCTTGCTTACTTTTGCCCAAACTTCAGAAAACATCTCAAAAATTTCGAGGCTCGCTTCGCTCGCTATAACTTATACCTACTATTGTTGGGAGTTGAGTATAAATTTTCCGCGGCTCGCTCCGCTCGCCGATAAAGTTAAGTGGTTTTCAGTGGGGTCTGCAACCGCCTACAAGTACATTTGGTGCTACGGCCCGCACCAAGTGTGACCCCCCCCAAAGTCTTGGGCTGCGACCGCGCCTGGATATCTACCTACCTAGTACTTCCTTACTTCACATACATTGTAGGTACCTACCTATCTTATGATAGGTACATATATCTAAACAACATGTTAGGTTAGCTACCTACCTAGGTACCTACCTAGGTAGGTAAGTATTAGGTAGGTATGCAGGTACCTATTTACTTTAAAATAAGAAAACAACTAGCTAATAATAAAATAATTTAGGTAGGTACGTAGGTAGGTAGGTAAGTAAGTACCTACCTACTTACTGTGAGATACCTACCTACATCCCAACGTTCCGAGTCCATAATATCATTAACCAAACCGTAAGTGAAAAATATCAAAGTCCGTAAACAAAGCCAAAGCACGCCAAAGTCGTAGTAGGTAGGTACCTCTAGGTATGTAATGTACCTAAGGAGGTAGGTTATTGTTTCCAAACAACAAGGCAAATCTCAATCCAAGTCAGTGGCACAGGTCTATAGAATAGTGAACAAACAAATACCTACGCACGCACAGCACCGTAACTTGTCAGACACACTGATTTAGAAAATAGTATACTTACTAAATAATAATACCTAACCTAGCTTCTCCTACCATATTATAAGAACCTATCTATGTTCTCCTACCCCTACGACGACCTCCGAAAGTCCCCGAGCGGTGGCGGCGCCCCGTGTAAATACACGTTGCATTAGTGTGTCTGTCCGAGCCACGCACGACTGCACGAGCGATCACACAACCGAAGTGTCCCGTCCCCCGGCCCTGCACCCCGCCCCGTGCGTGCGCGATAGCATGATTGCCGTTTAAAATTTGGTATGAATTTCGCTGTGTTCTGTAATACCAAAAATGATGACTGAAAACTTCTTGTATTCTTCACAAAGTATTGTTATTCTGTAACTAGACAATATTACCTATGTTCCCAAACAAATAACACATAAGATATTGTTGTTTTTATTACGAAACAAATAGGAAGAAAACTGGCCAATTTTGTCTTAAAAATTGCAAAATGCGATTGGCTTTCATTTAATTTTCGGTAAGTATTTTGAAAAAAAAACTATCCAGGAACCTAGATAAATACTATTTGAATACAAATAATACAATAATATAGTCGAAATATGCTTGAATTAGAAATAATTTTGGTATTACGTTTGTATGGACAAGTCGCCTTCCGCTGGCCTCTTAAGCCTCTGTCCATTTGCTCTATTATTTCGATGCAAAAAGATTCAAAAGAGTGGAGGGGATTTATCAGTTAATAGACGGCGTGGCGTCATTTGGGGGAATAAGTTCAGCATTCGTTGTATACAAGCAGATGATGATGATGAACTGAAAGGTTAAGTTTAACTAAACTATATACCTACACCATCTCATTCGTTATTTGAATCTTACCATCACTTTCTGATTCATCCTCCTTGCATTCCTCTGCTGTGCTGATATCAGGGTCTACTTTTTCTATTGTAGGCGGCGACCTGAAAAGTCAGGCAGCAAAGTTATTAATGCTTCCAAGTACCCCAAATATAGTCATAAGTCTTGTTTTCAAAATAAACATTTCTTTTTTAATCTATTCCAAAATCTTAACCAACAGCATATTTTCACAGTACTTCTGTTGCCGCTGTCACTCTGTTTATGTCCACATATAAGATATCCACAGTTGTCTGGTAGTGATCGCTTGAGAGCGAAGCTGTCAGAGATTCAACAAAAAATTATAAGTGACTTACTTTTCCATTTCACCAATATCAGTCTCATTCAGATTACAATCAGTCACCACTTCCTCTTTCTCTTTCTCTAACTCCTCGGTCTGTATAGTTGAGTTGGCAAGTCTCTGGTCGGCGGCTAACTGCTGGATGTACTGCTGGTAATGTTGGTCTTGGAGTTGACGAATCAGGATGGCCTGCTGGTCGAAGTTTCCAGGGTACTGTTGTTGGGAGTACTGGAGGAATTGGTCGTAGGTTTGTGCATTCAGGGCGTCTTTTATTTGCTGGCTGTAATTTATAAGTATATTTGGAATATCACTAAAAAAATCTTTGTTTCACTTCCTTACTTTGGGGCTCTATGACACCGAGTTAAATGTTAAATATCTGCAGCATACTAATATATACTATAAATGCACATATTTATACTATAGTTATGTATACCATAGTTATGCTTTGATTGGGGGCAAAAAAAATTTTACTGATTGGAAAATACAGTGTCAGAAAATATAAATTATCTGTAGTTGTGTAAGTAGTAATCTTTACATGTTGCATGACCATTGAAACTTAGACTAGTTTAAATATAATCAATAACTTTTAGGCTGTGGCCTCAACATGACATGTTGAATTATTAAACAAAATTGATGTGAACTTTAATGCAACCTTAAGAATGGATCAATAGGTACCTACTAATGTACTGTAACTATGTCAAGGGCTATAGGTAGGGATTAGTTTTCTACTATTCTATTACTGTAGGAAGCATTACTGAAGTTTGTTGGTAACATTTTCTATACCTACTTCAGCCAAATTCGATTTTATATGTCTGTAAACAAATCCACACCTAACCTACAATTCCCTTTGTTGCCATGTATTTTTGCAAACATGCACTTGCAAGCATAAATAAAAAGCAAGATAATAATGCAACTAGAGCTAAATTAAAATTTTCTACCTTTTTCAAACCATTGTCGTTTGCAACTATATGGTTGTTATTTTATTTTGGAGTCAAACTGGATTAGGCATGGAAATTATGATACCTCTTCTTTTGAAATGTGCTCATGTAACATGAGAAAGGTTAAGAGCAAAATGCCAGCAGGTAGATAAAAGGAATTAAGGCGAATGGTAGGGTGGATAGTGGCGCCACTACATATTTAATTTTATAATTTCGTTATACAAAGGAATTATCAAAAAATCGGACCGCACGTAGACAATATCTATCATAAGCTTTTTTTAAATGTATCTTTATTAGTTTTGTACTGTATTATTTAGGCAGATACTTGTTTCAAGAGTTTAGTTCCTATTGGTGGCCACCAAGCTCTCCAAACAAGGTTTTTGATTGAATAACACAAATGATTAAATTAAATATGTAGTGGCGCCACTATCACCCCTACTATTCGCCTTAAGTGAAATCAAGTCAAATTAACTTACACTTGTTGTTCCTCTGACAATTTATTGCTTTGTTGTTTCTGTTTCTCTTCAATTATCCTGTTTTGTAATTCCAAATGAGACTTTTCCTCCTCTTCTTTTTTTAGCCTGTGATTAATAAATTTACTATAATCAGCAGTAGGCATGGAAGTTATAGCTACTTTTATTTCACTATCACGTCGCGAAGTTATTTTTTTCTGTCACGGTTATATCACGGGTGATAAATCACGGTCGTTATAATATTTCATTAGTGATGATTATTATCACAGTGGGTGCATTTTTTCCGCCTGTTACATGTTGCAGTGATAGTGATATGATTCAGAACTTATCGCTTAGCTAATCGGCGATGTTTTTTTTTGACAATAAAACGTGTTTTCTTCAATGAACTTTCCCTCATACTTCGACAGGCTTGGGACTGTCAATGTTTAAGTACTTAATTACAAAACACTAGGACGACAACTTTATTTCTGTATTAACAGACAATCTCAGGTGAGCTTAGTTTAAAATAACACGCGACTCAAAACGCGGCATGCACGTGCAGCAGCAACAAGTAAAGATTACAAGTGAGTGAAATGAAGTGAAACTCTCACAACGTGATATCACTGGTATTATAAATTTCAAGTACCTACATGTACCTACATTAAATGAGCACCTTAACGTCTTTAAAATAAGACTCATTTTCATATGAAGTTTTTGTAACGGAGCGTTATTTATCTAAGCAGTAAGCAAGTTTTAAAAATACTCCAGATAAATTAAAGCCTAATGGTGTTGAGAATAAGATGCAATTTCACTTAAACGAATTCTCTCTTCTCGCTAGTGGCACGGTGTCGCTACAGTCGCATGCTGTAGCTTTGTCTCTCTCGCACGATAGAATTCTGCGAATTGTAATGTAGCTTAGCCCGCGTGAAAAATCACGCTAGCGTTATAAGTAACTCACGGTTTCGATGCATGTAACTGGTGTGGCACGTGATTTATGTTGTCACTAGTGATATAACCAGTGATGCGTGAAATCTTCCATGCCTAATCAGCAGTAAGTTTAGTATAAACTTTTCTTTACTTTTCACTGCCAATTTTCGTACTAATAAAACACACCTGATATATATAGGATAGGGTTATTTTTTCAATAATTTACATTATTATGCAACTATTTCAGATAAAGTAAGATCTATCAGTTCAAGAGTGGCACAAGATAAAAGTTATCTTAGATTACGATGCATCTTTGGGATAGACTCTGTGAGCTTTTTAAGCCATCAAGGGGTATTCATTAGTTGAAGAAGAGCAAGGGTCCAGCTGACTCAGGGTCTTGACCCTGAGTCAGCTGGATCTTACTTGTAAGATGCATGGAGGTCAAATACCCAACACTCAGATAAGGTTCTTAAAAATAGCTGTTAATAAAACATGAACAATCTATCCAATGTTTCTCCTAATAATTTTTTAGTAACTTGAGTCTCTGAGACTAGTGAAGTACTGTGTAACTAAATGTTGGTAATTCTAGTGAATTCAAATGACAAACATAATCTAGATAACTAAACTTACTGCTGTTGCTTTTTGTCTTCCAAATCTTTCAATATGGCTTCTAAATAAGGTTTGAATAGTGGACAAAGTCTGAAAATAAAAACAGTTGAAGTTTAGTTGAAAGTACCTACATGATTAAGGTTTTTTAAATGGATTAACAATCTGTTTTTACCTGTCCAATGTGTGAACAAATCCAGCCATGGCCTGTATTTGCGTCATTTGCCCTAAAGCTTGCCAAGCCGCCCTTCTGTCTCGGCCAATCACGTCTAAAACTCCTAAGGGTGGAGCTGAATTCACATCTATGGGCCCATGAGCTGTCTGCTGTGTATATGCTACCAATTTCAACCTATCTTCATAGCTCAGATGAATTGCTTTGCCTTCTTTCTCTGTAAAATGTAAGATATTTCAATGTGGTTCAAACTAAACAGTGCATTCTTATTAGATATTTTAGTGAAATGGTTAAATCTGTATGATAATTGCATTAAATTTAACACGAATTCAGAGAAAAATCTACCTCTGTAAAAGGCATATCCATGTTTGTACACTTCTTTCAGTGGCAAGCCCCATTTTCTCTCTTCACTCTCGCTAATACCCTGATCAGTTTCCAAGCGAACTTTTTCCGGATTAACTTTTATGTTATTTTCTGTTTTACTGCCCATTTTCTTGATTATGTATTCGCTGTTTTTCTTCGCCTGAATTTGGTTGGAGTTTACAATTACAAGAATTCGGAATTTTATCAACAAAAAGTCAATAACGTTTTGACAATGACAACAGGAAATGTCAAGATAGAGTTTCACTGAACAAAACCATCAAATCGATTTTATATGTTTCAACAAAAGATCGACTAAAATGGTTCTAAAACAATGCTGCCACCTATTGATGAGTAGAAAACTACTTCATACAATCCCAATTTAGATTAAACATCCATGCTTCATACTGTCATGCATGTCAAGTCTAGTGTCAGATTGTGTCAAATTCAATTCTTCTTCTTCTTCTTCTTTTATTTATGGCTTGCTGTGCTTGATAATTAGCAACAATTCTGCCAGTGTCCATGTAAAGAGTGTCATAAACTTAAGTACAGATAATAATGGGAAATTTAGCCGGTAGAATGAGGGAGAGTCTTATTAATATTAAATTAATTTTGAACAACCAGTTTTGTTGAATCTGAAACAACACAGACAACACAACACATAATCGGACAGTACAAAGTTAGTAGTTAATAACGCTATTTACAACTTAATATTATTGGATTTTACAAATTTACATAATAAATGTATAATAGGAGGGGAGGAGGAGAGAGATAACAGGCATTTGACAGAAGTAGGACGAGGGATATCTGGAGGGAGGACTTCATACAATGAGAATCTAAGTTTAGGGCAATTAAAAAAAATGTGGTCCACAGTCCCATCTTCCAAACCACATTCACACATAGAATGATCCCTGATCCTCAGTTTGGCCAGAAAAACCGGCGTGCAACAATGGCCTAATCTAAGCCTACATAGAGTAGAAATGGTAGGTTTATTAGCATTGCGATATTTAAAAAACCATGGTCTGGGGGGAATATCAGGTTGAATATCAGCATAAAGTTTACCTTTTATTTGTTTGGAAGAATTCCAATTGTCCAACCAAGATTTTTCTAGAAATTTGTTAGAGAGAAGGCAAAGGTCATAGGAAAATGTTTTGTAGTGATCACGTGAACCTATTTGGATAGCTGATTTTGCATGGATGTCAGCTGTTTCATTACCCGGGATCCCAGAATGGCCTGGGATCCAGGCAAGAATAATGTTTATCCCAAGATCATAGCAATCGAACAAAGCTTTTTTAATTTGTAGAATTATGGGAAACGGGGCTTTATTTTTGAAAGGATTAGATAGCATAGACTGAAGGCAGCTTTTGGAATCAGAGAAGATTAGAGAGTTATTTAAATTATGGGACTTTACAAATAATATGGCCTCAAGAAGAGCTATAGCCTCTCCAGTAAAGACTGATGAGGTTGTTGGGCATTTAAAGCAGAGACTTATATTTGTAAATGGAATCCACACTGCAGCACCTACCTCTCCATCCAAAGTAAGTTTAGAGGCATCGGTGAAGATGCAGTGCCAGTCTTTAAATTTTAGGCCAACTTCAGCGTAGAATATTTCCCGGGCATTAGGAGACTCCTTTTCTATGCCAAAATAGAGAAGAATATTTGGTTTATAAATCAGGGCATCATATGGTAACTGGTATAGAGGATTAAAAGGGTACTGAACAACAGGATGGGTGAGTTGAGAGAATGAGAGGAAGCTGCGGAGAATGCAAGGGATTTTGTCAATATATCTAAATAATTCTCGGAGACGATTTAATTTTGGAAGAAGGGGATGATTTGAGTTTTGTAACAATTTAAAGATAAACCTATCTGCCAGATATTGTCGGCGCAAGTGTAAAGGGGGTTCACCACATTCAACTTGCATCGCATTGATGGGTGAGGATTTCATGGCCCCAAGTATTATGCGTAGGCATTTTGATTGTATTTTATCAATTTTGTCTAAAGCCGCTTTATTACACAGGTTTAAGAGATACTGCCCATAGTCAAAGTGACTTCTTACCACAGCATTATATCGTCGGCTTATTGCAAGAAGTCATTAACCGACAAATCCAAAAGTTTGGCAAAAGCAGTTTAAAGTTTTTAAAACTTTAAGAGCCCATATCATCAAAACTACGACAGTTATCAATATAATTTAAACGCCAATATATAGAGATATGTAATTATTTTATAATTAACTGAAATCAGTACAAATTCAACCACTGTAATTTTTTTAAAAGCTAAAGATGCAAAGATAATGACTTCTTGCTATAAAAAGTTTTGACTAAACTGGAGTTAAGTATTTCTGCAACGAAGTTATTCGTGGCCTCTTTGGAGTATTAAAAGACAAAATAATCATAAAATAACATCTTTTATTACTAAAAGCTAAACAAATTACCTTGTTTGTCGAAAACACTTAATAAAATAACTAAAATTAGTAATAATGGCACATGAATCAGTCAAAAACACGTTCTAAGCTTTTAGAAAATAATTCTGCTAGCCAGCAAAGAGTTATAAACACATAAATAGGTTGGAAACGATTAAGTAAACTGTATTTAGATTAGAAAATGTTAAGTAACAGACTTTGAGCTTTACCTGAAAACCTTCTTATCCTATCTACCCTCCTCTTAACGCTCGACCTGGCCGCGGACCCGGCCCCAGGACGTGAGGACGCGTACGCCTAGGCACTCGAGTCCGTGGACGTCGGACCTCTCCAGACGCCTACAGAAGTGGAATCCGAGGCCTCAGCGCTGATGGCGCGCATCTTCGAGGCTGAGGCGGCCGCTTCCATACCCATCACCAGGCGCCAAGGCCAGCGCAAAGACCTCCCCCAACACATTAAGAGGGTAATAGAGAGAAAAAGCGAACTCCAGCGCGAGTGGGCGCGCTCCCGCTGCCTGCGACTGAAGACGCGACTCTATTGTATTGTATTGTGTACTCTATTTTCCGCACTTAGACACGGTTTGGTCCATTGTGCGTGTTTTGTTTGCTAGTGTAACCAGCCTAACTCCGTCCAGAAGCGCAGAATCTTCCTGGGATCTTCACACACTTCGCGGAGCGACCTCGGGTGGTCGAGGATTTCGTGTCGTTGCGCTGTTACTCCCTCGCATTCCAGAACTACGTGGGCAGCTGATTATTCGTCACTAAGACATCCCCTGCAGAGAGTGCTGTCTGTTGCTCCGATGGTGAAGAGATGTTTATTTAGTGGGCCATGTCCTGTGAGTGTCCCCACTAGGTAGGACGCGTAGGTCCATTCTGGTCAGGTTCAGTAGGCGCTTAGTTAGCCTTGGTGATGCAGCTGATAGCGCTGCTCTTGCCTGGCGGCACTCTAGTAGGTGCGTCCATCATTCGTTATGTTTTTCTCTAGTTTTCAGCCTTATCCATGTTCGGATTTGGGAGAATGGTAGGGGAAGGAGCGGAGGTGGGCCTATTATCGGTGTCTCCGAACCTTTCCGTGCCAACTCATCGGCGGCGACGTTACCAAGTGATCCGCTATGCCCCTTAATCCATTGAAGGGTTATCCTGTTTCTGCAGGAAATCCTCTCAAGTGCCAAGTGGCATTCGTACACGATCTTGGAGTTGCAGCTGTGTCCTGCCAGGGCCCTGAGTGTAGCAGCACTGTCAGTCAGGATACAAACGCACTGGTTATCTATATCCCTTCTTAGCACATCTGTGGCTGCCTCGGTTATAGCTGCGCATTCACATTGAAATATGGAGCTGTGTTTGCCTAAGGTCATTGATACATTGAAGACGCGACTCAACCCGATATCTGCCGAGCTCTCGGCCGCAGTACAGATTTGGCGTGAGACCTGGGACTGAATCATCGAATAGGGCGAATCATAGAATCAATGAATAGGGCGCTCACGCGGCAGCCGGCAACAACTTACCCGCTGCTGGACCGAGATGGGGTCCGGCGCTTTGCTCCCGCCGACCGTGCCGAAATTCTGGCCGAGCACCTCGCGGAGCAGTTCTCGCCTCACCCCGTTGCAGCCGACGCCACCTTTGAAACCCTAAACCACCACAACCAGGTCGAGGTCACAGTGAGGGACTTCCTGTCTGGCCCAACACCGCCCCTAGACGGGGAGTACTTCATCTCCCCTGCCGAGGTGCGGAAGGCCGTCCTCCGTCTACCCAGACGGCGCCAGGCTATGACGGAGTCCCCAACAGTTGCCTCGCCGTGGAGTCACCGCGCTCGCCCGGCTCTTCAACGGGATCCTCCGGACGGGCCACTTCCCGGAATCCTGGAAGACCGGACGGGTCATCGTGCTACCCAAGCCCGGCAACGATCACCGCCTCCCGGCCAACTACCGCCCCATTACTCTACTACTAATAGTGGGCAAGCTCCTGAAACGCCTGCTCCTGGGGCGCCTGGCTCCAACTATCGAGCCGCGCCCGAAGCAATTCGGCTTCAGGAGTGGCCACTCTACCACGCTGCAGCTCACCAGGGTGCTGCACCACCTTGCAGTCGAGCACAACGCCAGGCGCTGCACTGTCCGGGTCTTTCTGGACGTAAAAAAGGCCTTCGACCGTATTGGGCACCCCGACGTTTTGTACAAGCTCCTGCAAAACCCAACTCCACCAGCTCTCATCAGGATTGTGGCATCCTTCCTCGACAACCAGCGGTTCTTCGTCGCAGTTGATGGTGCCACATCCTCCACTCGATCCATCTCTGCTGGTGTACCGTAGGGTAGCAGCCTGTCGCCAGCGTTATACGCGTTCTATACCGACGACATCCCCACCCTGGAGGGCCACCTACGCCCCGGGGAGAGAGATGTGTCGCTAGCGCTGTTCGCGGACGACAGCGCCTTCTTTGCGTCTTCTACCAGCCCCACCATCGCAGCCCGCAGGATGCAGCGGCTGCTGAACATCCTGCCGCCCTGGCTGGACAAATGGCGCATGGCCGTCAATGTGGGAAAGACGGCTGCGCTGTTTGTTTCCCGCCGCATCGGCCACCCACCGCAGCTGACACTTCGGGGCCAGAACGTGGCATGGAGCCCGCACATCCGGTATCTCGGCTTCGGGATCGACAGGTCGTTGCGGATGCAGCCGAAGGTTGACAGCGCACTACAACAAGCGCGCGTCGCCCAACCTTTCTCCGACCCGTCCTGGGATCTCGCCTGCCTCTGAGGACCAAAGTGTGGGTCTACAAAGGCTAAGTCCGATCCCGACTCACATATGCAGCGCCGGCCTGGTACTCACTAGTCTCCCAGACGAATAGACCGGCTCCAGGGGCTGCAAAACGTGGCTCTGAGGATCTACACTGGCGCGAGCCAATACGTCAGGAACGATGTCATCGCCCGCGACCCGCAGATCCAATCCATAGACGAGTTTGTCGTACAGCACAGTCGTCGAATGTACGACCGCGCCGACAACGGCCACCAAGCCCACCTTCACTAAATAGCGCCTCACCAACCCCGGCCCCCAGATGATGACCGCCCGTGGAGGCCCCTTCCCTAGGACCTCACCCCCGCAGAACCCCCCGGATAGACCGTGGGTTAATTTAAAAAAAATTAACCCAAACCAAACCTAAATTAGAAAAAAACATGCAAATATGTTAATAAAAAAATAAAATGATTAACAAGCTAAATAAAAGCATTTTTAGCGAAATCCAAGGACCGAGGAGTCGTCACCCCTCGAGTTGATGCCGGGGTAAAGAGGCCAAGCCTCGATGCCCCGCTCTGTGCCCCCACAAGGGCCGGAAAGAACGAACTACTACGCGGCGCGGCAGAGGCGCGAGCGGCCCCGAACAAAATACCCCTCTGCCCCGCTTCCGCGACTCCGGTCACACGGCACGCGGTCTCATAAGTAGCATAGCAACACGTAAATGTATGTGTGCAAAAGTCATTACCTTACATTTACCTGTTATTTTTACATTAACAAAAATCACTAATAAAACAATACTTCATTCAAGCGATTTTAGTCTTGTATTAAGTTTAACATAATATTTTAGCAAAAACTTGTCAATGACCTATAATTAATTTTACCAATCCAATAGTGATGGTACCTATAAACGTTACTTGTTCTGAAAGAAGTCATTTAATGCGAATAGTATTCATTTACCATTAATTATGTTTCGAAAAAAGTAATTAAGTGTAAAAAATGAAATCTATAAAAAATAAAAAACTCAGTGTAGACGTTACTCGTTTTGATAGAAGTCATTTAAAAACGTTAGTATTTTTTTTTTCAAAAAATACGATACGACAAAACTGGTTAAGGTGCAAATAATGAATTAAAGCAAAACTTATTCAAACGTTTGTGAACGTAAAAGCACTTTCAAAATGTTGTTAAGTCACATAAATGAGTTTCGTATGAAAATAAGAATGGCAATTGTGTTTTTTTTCTTTTGTTAAAATTTATTAATGTAAGTTAATGAATTTTATGAAACCAGATATACCAAAAATGCAGTTATTGACTTTATAACCAAGCCATAACTTCTAAGTTTGAAGAGCTACAAATTTGTGAGTTTTACCAAAATGTAGAGCTCATCGAGACGAACTCAATGGTATATCTAACGCAGTTAGTGACTTCTTGCGACTAATGACTTCTTGCAATAAGCCGACGATATAACAGTTTCTGAGAGAATGGGTGGGAACCCCACCATACCCCGGAAAGAGAACGAAGGGTATTAAGATTTCTTTCACACTTCTGGGCGGTAAGTGAAAAGTGCTGTATGCCAGTCATTCTGGAGTCCAAAGTGATACCTAAGAATTTGGCATTGTTGTGTTGTGGAATGACCTCTTGTCCAATATACACTTCTACCGGAGGGATAACCCTTTTTTTTGTAAAAATTACAACGGAGCTTTTGGGAACAGAGAGGGATAGACCATGATCATTAAGCCAAACAACAAGATATGATAGGGCTGAGTTAAGTTGGGTTACTGTATCGTCAATGGATGAACTCGATATGTAAAGGGCAAGGTCATCTGCATACTGGAGGATTTCACAAAACGAGGTAACAGTTTGCTCAAGGTCATGAGTATAAATACTGTACAACAAGGGGCTTAGAACGGATCCCTGGGGTAAACCTTTCCAGACTGTTTTGGGAGGAAGGAAGCCATGAGGAGATTTGATAACAACTGATCTTTCCATCAGCAAATTACACATGAAACGAACCAACTTCTCAGGGACTCTCAGCTGAGTGAGTTTTCTCCTGAGAACCGGAAGAAGGACGTTATCGTAAGCGGAAGCTATGTCAAGGAAGACACCGGTGAGGTATTTTTTTTCTTTGAAGGTAATGTAAATATCAGCTGTTAAAAGGCTTAGGCTGTCCATGATACTGAAACCTTTTCTAAAACCAAATTGAGTTTTCGCAAGCAGAGATCCATTTTCACACATCCATTCAAGGCGGCGTTTAATCATCTGTTCCGCGACTTTCGCCATAACAGAAGACAGCGCTATTGGTCGGTGATTGGAAGGATCCGTGGGGTCCCTACCAGGCTTCAGGATTCAATTCAATCATGTTGTCAATCAATGTACCTACCAGCGCGTTGCCGGTGCGGATCTTTTTGGTCCTTTTCGGGACTCTGCGGATCTTTTCGGACTTTTGACATGACTTACTTCTCTCCTCATAACATGCCTATACCACGCAAATCTACCACTCCTCATTTTTCTGTCAGTTCAACAGTTCTCTTATCAGAAATCCATCTCTGTTACATGCGCTCTTTTTTCACCCACTGCTTTCATTATCCAACACTCAGGATCCATGCAGTACGTACGTTACGGTTTTGTATATTTTCCCCTTTAGTTCAAGGAGCATCCTCGGGTCGCAAATTGTTCATATTCCGATTGCGCCTACTAAAATATTTTTAGCAATTATCCCAAGGTAAATTGTGGCGTAAATAATTTAGGCGTTTTAATATTTTTTAAGGTTTGTATTATTAACTATTTATAAAAGCGTCGGAAAATTATGAAACTAATACATGTTAAGGTGGCAAATTGGTAGTAAATATTGACATAAACCACGTAGTTTATACAAAGTTAAAACTATGAGAACTTGGAAATGGTCCAGCCAACCTGACATCAGAATGGCTGGCCACTTTATTTTATTGATATTATATTTCTTAATGCAGAGGTAGCAAATATTTCAATAAAGGTAGTAAATAGTGTACATGGTTTCAAGTATCATGTCCATATCCTGTTTGGTCCAGCCATTCTGATGATCACATCGAAACGGCATGTTACCATATTAACGTATTTTGCACTGACCTATTACCTACCAAATTTCATTCAAATCTTTTCAGCCTTTTGAGCGTGCACACACAACACACACTATTATAAACTTTTCCTTAATTATGTTGGTGTCAGAGGTGCTTTTACTCCTATTATTTTCAGCTTTTTCTATTTTTATGTTATTTTACATAACGGAAGATCCGTTATGAAAAACTAGTTTATGCCCGCGGCTTCGCACGCGTTGTTTTTATAAACGTTTAAAAGGTGATTTCTATCCCATTGGGAACTGATTTATGGGATAAAAAGTAGCCTATGTTTGACTCCAGGATTAGAATTACCTGTATGCAAAATTTCAGCCATTCAGTAGTAATGGCGTGAAGAGGTAACAAACATCCATCCATCCATCTATACATCCATCCAAACTTTCGCCTTTATAATATTAGTGTGATAGTGTGATGTGATAACATTGTTATATTTTGGACCAAAAGGATTTGATAATTTTTGTATGGAGGATATGGCCCTAACATTTAACTTTATATTCAAAATCACCGAGCATTATGAATTTTTTTTTATGCCCGCGGCTTCGCCAAGGTAATATTATCCTATGCTTCGCTTTTTACGCCCCTTTAGTTCGGAGCTTTTTCAACTTGACGGCTGGCAGCATTACTATGCTTATTCTGCACTGCAAGTGCACGTCATTCATTCTGCGCGAGTCGTGTTATTTATTTTTATTTTTCCAAGAACTCGAACAAATTCCTTGAAATACCTATAATATAATAAACTTCCTCATCAAAATCGCACACACGGACCCTATTTTAACCAACCAAATGCATGGAGTCCTGACCGTGATAGAACGAAGACAATGTGGTGTAACGTTATGAATTGTGATACTTGTGTTATGTTCTTTTATCTCTATCAACCCTCACTGTTTACTGTTCCTTGTTGCTAGTTTATTACGTATCGCCATGGAAGTGAATCCCTTGAACATTTTCTTCGTCAAATCCGATAGTAAGGGCGACAGACTGTTGTTCAGGTATCCTTTTACCACGGATAACAAGGATGACAACAAACAGAGGAAATGTGGTCGGCAGAATCCCTACGCAGTCACCTCTACAGAGGACCTTTTACAGAATCCACAGTCACAGACTTCGAACATTTGTAAAGGTGAGTTTGTTTGCAAAATATGAAACAATCTACCACCACCTACTAATATTGTAATCGATACAAATATTATATTAGATAAGTACTATATAAAATAGGACCTAGGCGAATGGTATTAACAAAGAGCTTGGCATACCCAGCTGTGGGTCGACAAGGGCTGATGATGCAAATAACATATGGCGAGGAGTGGAGGGACAAAAGGGTAGCCTTTGCCAAGCAGTTGGACAATAACAGTTTATAAATAAATAAATAAATAATGCTGGACAATTCACACAGCATTATCTAGCCCCAAGGTAAGCAGAGCTTGTGTTATGGGTACTAGATAACTGATATACATATTAATATACGAGTACATAGATAGATATTTTTTATTATACATAGAAAGCGCCACAGAGGTTGTCACAGAGGTAATAATAATAAAAAACAGAAATTTTAAAATATTAAAACAAACAGTAGGAGACAGCTTGCAGGAAAACGGAATAAATTTAAGTATGGAAATACCATAGAAGCATATTTGCTTTCCTCATTCTCCTAAATAACTGATAGTGATAACATTTCAGGTCAACTTAGTGGTTTTACTGATGAAATGCTATCTACCTTGTTTGCTGTGAAAGCAGAGCTCTGCAACAGGAAGTTTGAGCTGAAAGTGAATGATGTGAGGTTCGTCGGGCACCCAACCTTGCTTCCATACCGGACCAATGATACTGCGGCTAGCATTGTTACTAATATTGTATTTGCATTGCAGGCATCTGCTAGTCATTCTATTGGTAAGACTTTTTCAAATATCTCTTTTAAAGGGTATTTGATTTACATAGAGCAGGAGATTAAACTTATACTTACGGCTTGTACTTTTATCTCTTGCACAATGTAAATCGATCCACCTTAAGTTTTTTAAACATGTCTCTTTTATTGCTTTGACAATACTACTTCACAGGGAGCCATTGTGTTATTAATATAATGCCATGGTCTTCTGAACAACTGGAGACAAGTTTTAACAAATCAACATTGGGTGCTCAGGCACTATTCTGTTTATTTATTGCTAACTTAGTCTTTCTTGTTATTGCAGTGAAATGTTACTATGATCTGAGCAAAAGACTGGGGATCGCATTGAGGCATGAAGAGAAAAGATGTGCTTATTTGAATGAAGAAATGAAAACCATGGTAAATATTATTTTTTTAACACTTTCATGGCCCAAGATGCAGTTGATCTCTCCCAGCCCCATGTAGCAGCAGCGTGCCCATGCGGGTCAACTGCCGAGACTGGGCAGTGAATATTTTATACTAAGTTAGGATTTGTAAACATTGTTATTAAAGTTGTTCAACTTCATATCAAGGAATACAGTAGCAGAAGATAAAAGTTCTAGATTGTACAGCTTTGTAACAAACAATATCACACCAAAACGTTGAGACTTACAAGATTATATGTTGAAGTAAGCTAAGCCCCTATATTCATGTATTAAAACAACAAGAGTTATGTGTGTCAACAATGGTTTACTACCCTAATAATTTATGTTTCTGTTATTGCATTTGCATGCATTGTTTGTTTTAAGTGTACATTAAAGTACTTTCTATCTATGTAACTAAAAGTGTGATTCCCCATGTTAGACCATTTTTATCACACCTGTCCATGTCCACTGCTGGACATAGGTCTACCGTAATGAGTGCCCGTGAGTACATCACCATCTGATGGGTGTAGGCGTCGCTATTATCTAAGCCGCGGGCAGCCGTTAATAACTTAATAATTCTTCACAGCTAGCCACACACGACGAAGTATCATCATTAGACAGTGAAATGAATGGCGATAACGATGAAGAAGAAGATAATCTGCGTCATTCTGTGAGCTCTGCAACACATGTCGAGGAACCCAAGTCAGCCTTCCATTTAATACTTCAGAGGAGTTCGCTGGCGAGGGCTATGAAGGAAGTCTTTGAAGAGCTGAGCAGCACTGGTAGGTTTTATGGAATTACATCGGCACTATGTGAATCTATACACTAAATAGTTAGTTTGTAGCGTAATCTTACGGAGATTACGCTAGTCCGATTTTGAAAATTATTTCTGAAGCTTAGGGGGTCGGTTGGGTACCACGTGAAGACCTGCGCGACATTTCCCTGTTCTGTGTGAGCGACAGTAATCGAACAGAATCTATATCATATTGAATTTGTACAATCGATTTGAAATGTTTGGTCACTTAAAGCAGGTTTTCCCTAATTTTACAATCACATCACACTAATATTATAAATACGAAAGTTTGGATTTATGTATAATAATTTATTTATTTATTTATTTATCTTTGGAAAACAAAAAGCTCTAGATCTAGAAGATTGAACACAATATTATAAGAGTTAAGCTAAGCAGCTTCCACACATAGTACGAGAATAAATTTTAAATAATAATAATAATGGACAATCCACACAGCATCATCTAGCCCCAAGCTAAGCAGAGCTTGTGTTATGGGTACTAGATAACTGATATACATAATATAATACATAGATAGATATTTTTTATTATACATAGAAACGACCAGAACACCTGGAACAAATATTTGTAGATCGTACAAACATTAGTCCCAAGGCGGGAATCGAACCCGCGACCTCCTGCGCCGCAGGCGGACCTTCGCCCGCCGCGCCAACGAGGTCGTCAAAATATATAATAAATAAGGATAGATAGATGGATGGATGGATGTTTGTTACCTCTTCACGCCAAAACTACTGAACGGATTATACTGAAATTTTCATACAGGTAAGTCTAACCCTGGAATCAAACATAGGCGACTTTTTATCCCATAAATCAGTTCCCATGGGATAGAAATAACCTCAAAACGTTTCCATAGAAACAACGCGTGCGAAGCCGCGTACAGAAGCTAATCTTTAATAATTCTACGCACTGAACCCTCGACATCGCCGACGGGCTAACGAAGCTCCGCGGGTTGGAGTTAGCGATGTAACTTAGATAATCATGTGGGCAACTTGCGCCAGCACGTTCTTGTGCACGCGAAAAAATCCTTTAATACCTAACAGAATTTGGTGATTCATTATGAATGTAAGCGGGTTAACTACGAACCTATTTTTTGCGCGGAAGGACGCGGTACAGGCGCGACGCGAACCGCACTCACCCTGATGAAGTCCCTCGTTAAGGGATGAAACGTTGGTGTTCTTCCAACACAAAATAGGTTCGTAGTTAACCCGCTTACATTCTTAATGAATTCGTCAAACTACGGAAGTTTTTATAGTAAAAAATTTGGTGATTTTCAAATCTTTTATTTGACATTATTTGTTTCTTTTCAGGTATAGTTCAAGTCCGAATAAACAACTGGGTGCTACTATCGTTCTGCCTGCCGCACAAAGCGCACCAGATTCATAATAGAGGCCTGATCATAGAGCCGGAAACCATTGACAAATGTCTCAGCAAGCTCAGGCCTTACCATGGCATCTTACTACTGGTAAGTCTTAGATACTCCTATGACCTTGTACGTCTGTAATTTACTACGATTGAGGAGTTTAGAGCTATTTGGAAGTCCCGGGATGAGATGGCGTGAGGAGCTTGACGCTCATCTACCATCATCGGTCCGTCAACACGCGAGGAGTGTGTTATATCTTTAGGAAAACACTATAATTAATTAAATACTGTTTAATTCCGTAAGGGACGCAACTTACATTGTGAAAGGTTGTGGGAAAGAGGGCGAGCTTCCGGAGTGACAGAGCAAGCTAATCGAGTCCGGAGCATTCAGTACGGACATCGTATACGTATACCACAGAGTGGACGGAGAATAGGAAGACCTTTGCCCAGCATTAACGGCTTTAAAGAAATAAACTCGCATACATACAGCTGATTTTGTCCAATTTAAAAGGAAACACAGTAACCCTATTTTTATTAGAAAAAAAAACGTAACTAATTTATTACGGATGTGAGCGGGTTAACTACGAACATTATTTGTGTTGGAAGAACACCAACAGAACGTTATACCCCTTAAGGCGGTACCCTACCTCGTTATTGTGTGAAGAGGATAGGCATAGGATTTCGCGTTCACAGGAGCGGGACAGAGCAAAGCGGCGTAAGCCCGAAAATCAAGTTTTTAGTAGTTATTTGCTCCCCACAAACATTAGAATAGTTAATTGAAAAAAAGGCAACATATAAAATGTTCTTTATACTTAGCTCAATTACTATGCTTAATCTCAAGATCGTATCATCTGTATTTATTGAGAAATTAGGGTTTTAGTAAAAAATTAGAGGTAACTTTGCGATTTTTTTCTATCGAGAAAATTTTATGGAATCGTGTTTTCGAAACATATGATCGATAGAATAAATCCTGAACTTTACCATATATAAATTTCAAAGTTAAATATTCAGTAGTTTGGAAGATATGGAGGTACGACGGAGTTGAAAAAAAGCAATTTGAGGGTAGGTACCCCCTTAACGAGGGACATCTTCAGGGTGAGTGCGGTTCTAGATGCGCGCGTCCACTCGCCCTAAAGATGTCCCTCGTTAAGAGATGAAACGTTGATGTTCTGCCAACACAAATAAGGTTCGTAGTTAACCCGCTTACATCCGTAATGAAAAATCTTTACTGTGGTAGGTAGGTACGTGAAATGTTGCCTCTAATATAATAATTATATGTTAAGTTTTGAATATTTTACAGGTAGATCCAAACGAGCTGTTGGAGTCGATCCCGCTGGACGGTAGCTCGGCGTTGCTGCGGCTCATCAAACTGTACAGTCCACTCAAAAGCTTGCAGACGCTTGCCATTGAAACTGATTTAACCCTCAAACAAGTAAGTAATTTTGAGTGAGTATACTTTAGATGGAACTCGATCTAGATAACATGCATGACTTTAGGATATTTTTTGAAATCTTAGATTGAATTTATTAATTGATTGCCCTTTCTTGATAACAAACGTATTGTCAAAGTCGTGTATTGTGGCAGGGCATCGACCTCCACAGAGTGGACCGACGACTTATTCTTTTCAGTCGATGACTCGCTTATACTATTTCTGCCACTCATTCGTTTGTAGGGTGTCGTTCGTGTACGAAACCCTTATGGTCTCGCTCTGTCCGTTTTTTTTCTCTCTGTTTGTCTTTTGAATATCACATGCAACTACCGAACTTGAAATTGAATGTATGGATTCAACGATTTATAATAGTATGAGCGAGTCATGTATTGAAAAGCATAAACCGCGGGACAGACAGCGCAGGACCAGTCTTTGTGCCGATGTGAGGGAAGTCTCTTGTCTAGAAGTGGAAATTTACAGAGATCATTATGAATGTAAGCGGGTTAACTACGAACTTTGTTTGTGTTAGAAGAACACCATCGGTTTCATCCATGAACAATTATATAAATATCCAATACGGTTTATGCATTTAACGGATCAACAACTATAATATTTTTCGTGTTTTTGCAGGTATCTCAACTAACAGGGCACCTTGTGTACTGGGCCAAAGCAACTGTGATATTCCCTCTCTGCGAAGGCAATGTGTATGTGGTGGCACCAAGCGCTAACGTGCATTTACACTCGCCGCTCGTGGAAGAGTTTGCGAGGGAGTTCCCAGGACTGTGCTTATTGCAGGTAACTTAGCTAAAATAATAGTAGTATGAATGTAAGCGGGTTAACTACGAACCTAGTTTGTGTTGGAAGATCAACCAAATCAATCAGAAGTCAAATATCTTTATTTTTGAAGGCTTACTAAATAAGCAGTCAGACAAGTCAAAATCTAAACTATAAATTATTATCAAATCACATTAATATTGTAAATGCGAATGTTTGTATGGATGGATGCATGTTTGTTACCTCTTCGCACCAAAACTACTGAACAGATCGGGCTGAAATTGTGCATACATGTAGTTTTAAGCCTGGAATGAAACAAAGGCTCCTTTTTATCCCATAAGTCAGTTCCCATGGGATAGAAATTACCTTTAAACATTTCCATAGAAACAACGCGTGCGAAGTCGCGGGCATAAACTAGTAGCCTATGTTTGATTCCAGAATTAGAATTACCTGTATGCAAAATTTCAGCCCGATCCGTTCATTAGTTTTGGCGTGAAGAGGTAACAAACATCCATCCATCCATCTATCTATCCATCCAAACTTTCGCATTTATAATATTAATGTGATGTGTTGTTAAGTGCTCCAGAAGGCCTAGCACGGGGATTGTTGTCTATGGTAGAATAGAGAAAAATTACGTCACATCGTCATCGAATGAGTAATATGTTTGAAACTCATTCCTTCAACTTCAATAATTTACGCAAGTATGACAATGCGATGTCATTCTTCTCTATTCTACCCTAGACAACTATCCCCGTGCTAGGCTTCCTGAAGCACCAGTCTCGTTAGAGTCTGATGATGGTGGTTTGTACAACAAAACTCCAAGTGAGTTGCAAAAAATATCAATAAATAAATTCAAACAAATTGTCAAAACCTTGCTGTGCAAAAAGGCTTACTATAAAATATGAGATACAGATTATCTAGAGGATAAAAAAGCTTGGGACGGGTTTTGCTCCAACTCGAAAAATAACAAATAACAGGCAAAAGGTTTCTTCGTCGCTTCTTTATAAAGTAAAGAAGCGACGAAGAAACCTTTAGCCTCTCCGTCTACATATCAAAGCGACAAAAATCAAAAATATCACTTTATTTCCGTGTCAGTGTTTACTTTTATATTTTGACCTTTTCTAAGTGTACATTTATTGTATTTATGGAAATAAAGAGTTTTTGATTTTGATTTTTGATTTTGTCGCAGATGCTCAGTGAGTTCTCGCTCCCCGCGCCGCTATGGTACGTCGCTCGGGGCGCGTTTGGCGGCGGCGGCGGAGCCCGACTGGCGCGCTGTGTGGCGTGGCTGCTCCGACGTCGTTTGTTATTACAGCTACATACGTATGTGCAGTTTAATTCGCCGCATTGGGGGCGGTCTCCCGGTACGTAAACCTCAACAACCTCAACAGCCTGTATTCGTCCACTGCTGGACGCAAACCTCCCCCGCCTAGCGCCTTGATGGCTTTTATAATAATAATTCATTTATTTCAGACTATAGAAAAGTCTTCATCTTATTTAACTTATTCTATGGTCCATAGTAATATATACCTTAAAACTAACATACATAAAATATAAAAAACTTAATTAATAACACATTGTGATTACGGCGTCGACGTGTAGATGACGCAATCAGGGTGTCGGTTTTATCACATGGGGGTAATGCCCATAATCCGCAAGCTGGGCATGCGGGTTGGGGATCGCAGTTCGGTGGTAGAATTGTTCTGCAGGGGGCGCTGCTGCACGTCCGCGGTGGATATCCCTTAGTCGCCTCTTACGACACCCGCGGGAAGAGTTAGGGTGGTGCAAATTCTAAGCCGGCATCACAGCTTCAGTTGGTACGTAAAACACGTGTATATTAAGTGATCTATTCTATGTTACCAACATCAAAATCTACACGTGGCGTTAGTGAATTGCAAAGCTTATGTCAGAGTATTCTTTTTTCCGCATTTAAACTGAAATTGGTCTGCTATGCGTAGTTTTTTTGCTAGAATAGCCAGCCTAACTCCGATTTAAGACGACTATCTCATAATTCCTCATTTAACCAGATATTTCTAGCCCTACTTAAAGCAATATTAGTTGCCCTACTATTTGTTTGATTTTTTGTTTTAATATAGGATTGAATAACCCCCAAATGTTTACACTGTTGATTGAATCATATATTTTGAGCTGCAATGGTTCAATCAACAGTGTAAACATTTGGGGGTTATTCAATCCTATATTAAAACAAAAAATCAAACAAATAGTAGGGCAACTAATATTGCTTTAAGCTAGGGTATCTCATAATTGTTCGCTACATTTAAAATTCTTTCTTTACAGACGGCAAAGAATACTACTGCGAGAAACACATGGACATCTACAACCAATCCTGCAATGTCTCATTCTCATCCCTCAACCAAACCGGCCTCAACGTTCCCGAGCCAGTCGAACCCCGAGATAACACCATAACCTTTAACGATTCCGACGAAGACTACCCGACAGAAAACAATCTCAACCAAACTGATTTCTCCCACACTAAACCTATAGTCATAGAGTCCGATTACACAAAATATGACAAATTCCACGAAGTAGACTCTGCTAATCATTCATTCGACGACGGTGTCGATGTTGTTGACGGAATAAAAAACGGTGTCGATGAAAAAGAAAAGAAAAAACTACACGCGAATTCAGTAGACAGTGGGATATCTAATAATGTTAATGGAGTTAGTGAGAAAACGGAAATTAATGAGATAACTGTAGAAAAGGTGAAATTACCGTCGAGATTGTCGGACTTATCGCTGAAGGATAGTGAGCATTCGTCGACTAGAGACACGAATAGTGACGATGACAAGTTCGGAAGCGATCAAGATGTCTCGCCGAGGATCAAGACTAATGGTGTCGATAAGAAAAATGGTGTGTCGCTGAATTTGAAGCTGCAGAATGAGATGAGGTTTGTATTATTTTAGTATACTAGACGATCGCCTCGCGGTTTCACCCGCGTAGTTCCCGTTCCCGTGGGAATTCCGGGATAAAATATAGCCTATGTCACTCCCTGAAAAGTAAGCTTCCTAACGGTGAAATAATTTTTCAAATCGGTTCAGTAGTTTCGGAGCCTATTCAATACAAACACAAACAATCAAATCTTTCCTCTTTATAATATTCGTATAGATAATTATATAGTCTGTTTTATGTTATTTATCACAATTAATCTAATCTTTCTATTTTTTTGTAATTTGTATTTATTTATTTAAAAAGAATTACATAGTACTTAGATTAATAACACTCTTTAAACCCGTGGGGGTTTGACCCGAATGTTACATTCCTCGGTTTTAACTTTAAAAAGAAGTATACATCTTCGTATGTACGAGTAAGTAGAACTCTCTAACTTAAGATCTAAAGGTAGGTAAGTATGATACTCAGTCATTAATTTATTACACAATGCACTGAGTACCTACGTGTTATTCTAAGTTGTAAAATTGTTCTCATAATGATCTCATAAATATCTAGAATGATAAAAAGTGAGGTAGGTAGGTGCTACATACAACAAATAAATGAAAGTTGAGCGGATTCGTCCGAGTTTGTAGGTTATTGCCGCAGCTTTTGCACGAATGCTTATTGATGCCAGCGAAAAGCACATCTGTCCTGGGTCCTAATTCCACTAAAATGATTATCTCTCAGATTTACACACTGGCTTTTTCCTTTGATTAAATAAACTGGAGTTAAAGAGACGCGTGTCTAAAGTATAGAGATTGCAAACATTCTATCAATCTAAAATCCATAAAAATAACACCGCACGCACTATCTAGTCTAGACTTTCTTTCATCTATGGACGATTCTGCGACATTACCATGTCATATAGTAAAGCGATTGGTTATCAAAATGTGGCCCCTAATGTTAAGAGGTAGCAATCGCATTGTCTCGCAGGTCACGTTTGCTAGGAACGTGCTCTGTCCTCGGGCGTAGGTGGCGAAGCGTCATACACCTCTAGTTCACTTTTTTTGTACCTAGTAACTAGTCAATTGAAGTAACTGTCGAAAACCGATAAGTAGAAGGCATTTTCGAGGCACAAAATAGAAAATGAGGGGATTCCATGTCTCTGTCGTTATTCCGTGATCACGGGGCATCAAAATCTAACACCTCAAACTATTGGTGAATATCACGCTGAAAGTGATATTACTATCAAATGATGCCGTGTGAATTATCCAAAATTAGTTATTTATTTATATAATTCTGTCCCCAGCTTTCAACCGCCCACCGTTTGGAATATGCCAGCAAGCTGCGACGTTGTCGACGCGTGTCGTTTCACCGAGCCGCCGACAACAGAGTCACTGCTTGACACATTCACTGCTGAGGAGCGGGCCACACTCGCCAACATACCCGCTGCACACAACCCGGACGATCTGCTGTTACTGGCCCAGCTGCATAAGAAAGGTAATCGAGTTTTTATTTGCTTTTTATACTAGAATTACTATGTTTTTTATACTAGAAGACAAAAGTATCCAAACATTTTATTATACGCATGCGTATAATAAAATGTTTCTGTACTTTTGTGATACAATGAGACTGATAAAATGAGACGTGAACAGACGTCTCATTTTATCAGCAACGGTACCGAAATTACGCGCCCTCTGCACAACAGTCCGCCGAACTGCGTTTGCCAACCCGCTTGTAAAGCGTGGTGATCATGATAAAACTTTTAAATCCATCATGGTTATCAACACTAAAGTCATTAACAACGGGATATTTACCATGATTTGAGTTTTGAGCTTTCCAATATTTCGGCACAGTTTCATGCGCCATGATCACGGAATAACTGACGGCACTGCGAGTGAGTTGTTATTGGCAGATATATCTATCTACCCTCATTTTTTGTCTTTTGCTACGAACGTTACTACTACCACCGGCTTCATTATCGAACGCAACTCGATCACGACACACAACACTAACGGTATCAGAACGCGGCCCGGTTGGTACATCACTTCTTCGGTTTTTGCACATTCTCACAACAGGATTCCAGGTTCCGGATAATTGGAAACCTTCTTCTCGGTTGAAGTTCCTGTGTTGATAGAGGAGATATTCCAAATCCGCCTTTTTGCCTTATTGTGGAAGAAGTACGCCTTTAATCAAAAAATCCCGACGACAATAAAATTCTATAAAATCATAGAATCTGTACACAAAGTTTCATACCGATCGGTTGTAAAATACGACCTGTAGAGGAGTACGGACATACTGACAAAATAGCCATTTTGGCCAGACCTGAAACGGAGACTTTCGTTCATTTCATTCACGACGTCAAAAAATAACACGTTAGAAATGGATTTCCATACACTTTTTCCTCCCGCTAAAACACGTGAGAAATGAAATTCCATAGAGTTTTTCCTCCCGGTTTCCTATAGGCCTGCAAAGACATACTTTCTATTCTCTAAATGGAAAAGGAATAGGCAACTTTCCGAGCAGGTGTAGTATAAAGTTATTTATTTCAGGTTACCTACGCGGCGAGCAGCATTTGGAAGAAATAATGTTCATGGAAAACGTCAGCCGGTCACAGCTCATGCAGCTCTTGGATAAGTTCAAGGATGTCCTGATCACTTTCGAGACTGAAGACCCCGCGGTTGCTATGCTCTATCCCTACCAATAATATTCTAAGCCTTGTTGCTTGCTATTGAAAAGTTCCTTTGTCAATCCCTATTTTAATTTCAATCTCACCTTAAGCTAGTAAATTTAATTTCTGACAATTTCACTCATCTCATAGCTTACCTACATTCGAAATGTACCTACTACTTACCAAATCCAGTTTAGGATTCAAATTGGAACGGTTTTAAGAATAAGCATCTTGTTTCTGTAACTTATCCAACTTATATATTGATATATATAATATTATATATTGTATTAAGTATATCAGTCATCTAGTACTCAAAACACAAACTCTGCTTAGCTTGGGGCTCGATGATGCTGTGTGGATTATCCAGCATTGCCTATTATTAACCTTAGTATTGTATTAGCCTAATATTATATACCCTAATATTGTATTAGTTTGGATGATTGTTTGTTACTTACTCTCATTTTTACACCAAAATAACTGAATTTATCAGTATGTAAAAATAATAATAATAATGCTGGACAATCCACACAGAATCATCTAGCACCAAACTAAGCAGTGCTTGTGTTATGGGTACTAGATGACTGATATACATAAAAAAACATGTGCAAGTTTATGCCGTCTCCAGAGTGCGGTATATTTCATCGATTGCTTGGCGCCGGGTGCCGCGGAGTCTAGTTTGTGTTAAGTTTTGTATAGCAAGTGTTAACTGCATTGATTCTGTTCCATAGGGTTTTCTTTTCTAATTGGTTTACTGTGTGTGTATTGTGGGTAAAATAAAATCTCAACAAATGTCCTCAAATTCTATCTCACAATCAATGGAATATATAGAGTACTCTTATTGCCAATATAATGAGTAGAGCACAGTGTCCTAAATCCTGCTTCTATAAAAGTCACGGGCAGCATCTACCTATAATGAGAGGTACAAGGGTTTAAGCATTAAAAGCTCTCTAACTAAAGTGACTCCAAAATCTGTCACGTATTGGGTTGGGCAGCTTTTAATAAAAGTTTCAAAAGAATAAAATTAGGTAGGTACAATTTGGTTCCTTAATAAAATTTTATTTATGGCTGTTTATGAAGGTAGTTAAAATATTATATATAATTATTTATTAAAGTATGTAAGTACCTACAAAAATATGTTTTTTTGAAGTTCTTAAAATGTTTCCGTTTTAAGCCTTTACCCCAGCCAGGATTTTGAAGTCGCGCGATTTGTTGCGATATTTGTTTGCAGTACATTTTGTACTAAAACGCATAGGATCTTACACAATGCTGCGATTTTGTGGACGCGATAGAAGTTGGACGACGCGTTCCGCGTCCTGCGGTTTTGCGATAATTGTTTATGTAACATTTTGTATTAGGACGCATGCCATCTCTTTCACACACCTGTCTTGCGAGATCATTATAATATAGAGCGTCAATAATAATAAGAACATCCGATTCTCATTCAATTCGAATGCGAAAAGACTACCTACCATCGAATGCAACAAAGGGCTCCACCACTGTACCCGTAATACGACCATACCGACATCTAGCGGCAAAATAAAAATTTAATTGTTTTGACTGGTATGCTACTCATCGCTAGATGGCAGGAAAACTTGACTAAAATGATTTTACTAATCGGGACAACTCTAGCATCACCATTTGTTTGACATTGACACTTCATACGACACAGACACAACACAAACAAAGATTTTGTCAACAAAAAACTTTGTGATAGAGGTTCGCTTCGCTTGGCTTCTTTAATTTGTTAAGTTAGTTAGTTTAAAGTTATTCTTTTGAGCGATATCCTACATAATTTCTAAAAGAAAAATCATTGCATTATGGCGAAAACAAAGAAGAATATCGACGAGATGGACTTGTATGCAATACTTGACTTGCAAATTGGCGCCACAGAATCAGAGGTAAGTGCCTTTTTTCCTTCGACAAAAATCACATTTCTTCTTAAATTCACGTCCAGAAAATTAGTATACACATTAACAAGAAAACGGTCTGCATGTTTATTTATCTCTCGATTAAATCCCGTTCCAGGAAAGTAACAGAGGAAATAACCTTTGTTTCTTTGATGTTGACTGATAATCTTACAACCAAACATTTTTTTCCAGATCAAAAAGGCTTATCGTAAAAAAGCGCTGCAATGCCATCCAGACAAAAACCCGGACGACCCAAAGGCAGCAGAAGCTTTCCATGAACTTTCTCTGGCTCTCGAAATACTTAGTGATAAATCAGCAAGAGCTGCTTACGACAAAGTTCTCAGAGCTAAAGCAGCAGCTAAATTGCGACATCAGGAACTAGACAGTAAACGACAGAAACTAAAAGAAGATCTAGAAAGAAGAGAAAGAGAGGCAGCATCGGGAAGTGGTGTAGTCCTCACAGATGAACAAAAACTAGCAGCAGAAATAGACAGATTACAGAAAGAAGGCAGCAAACTTCTAATAGAAGAACAGAAAAGGATGAAAGAAGAAATCAATAGAACTATGGGTCTTATAAATGACCCTGTGTGGGCTTCAAGTCTAAATAGAATCAAAATCAAATGGAAAGCAGACAAGAATGATGAAAGCAATGGTGGTTATGATGAATCAAATCTAAGAAAATTCTTGAAAAAGTATGGTGATATTATTGCACTTATAATGTCCCCCAAGAAAAAAGGAAGTGCATTGGTAGAATTTGCAAGTAAAGAAGCATCAGAAATGGCACTTGAATTAGAAAAAGGTCTACCAGAGAATCCTTTAGAATTAAAATGGGTAAATGAAAGACCTGTATTGACCACTAAAAAAACAGTAAGTGGTCCCACACTTATTTCAGACAAAGATTATGAATCCCTAGTTTTAACAAAGATGCGACAAGCAGCAGAAAGGCAAAGGCTAATAGAAGAAATGATGAAAGAAGACCAAGAAACATAGTATTTTAAGTAAAAGTGGTACAAAATAAACATCTTTTAATGTAAAACAAATAAATTAATGTTTTTATTGGTTAAAAATTTAATTTTCATTCACTTTTCCTTAAATTGTCCTTAAAAGATCAGTAAAAACACAACCATTCCAAAAAAAGAAATAATTTCGAATATCTTTAATATTTTGCTGTCTGAGCAGGATCAAACGGTTTCCACTCTTTCACAAAATCTAGAACTTTTTTTCTTTGTAAGTCTCCATATTCTTTTCGTGTATTCTTCCAGCATTTGTGGTCTAAGTCCAGTATGCCAGCAATGATTTCCTAAAAGGAAAAATAGTTTTAATTAACAACTCATAAATTATATTCTAAACTAGCTTCTGCCCGCGGCTTCGCACGCGTATTTTCGTTTTAAAAAGTAGCCTTTTATCTAAGTTACGCTTTGCTCTAAAGGTACGCCAAATTTCATCTTGATCTGTTCTGTAGTTTTGGAGATCCTAAGTAACAAAAATTCAGATTTCACAAACTTTCGGCTTATTAATATTAGTAGGATGATTTACAATGTTAGGCATTTACCTCAGCAAAAGTTTTTGGAAACAGCTGTTGATCCTCAATCACATGGGCAAATCCAGGGTCCATTCCAAAGTCAATCCAAAAGTAAGGTAGTCCTTTTGGTACACCCTTCCTTATGTTCTTTCCCTTCAAATCTACCACTTTTTTGTTCATAGACCATTCAGCTTCACATTCTAGTAAAGCCTTTTTGAAGTATATTGCTGCCATATCACCAACATCTCTTGGCAAGGGGACACAGTTGATCACCATGTGAGGGAATTTGTGAAGTCTAGTTGCTGTTTCATAGAACACCACATCTTTGTTCTGAGAATCGTAGAACTGTGTGAGAGCATTCCTGTAGTTCTGAAAATATATACCTGTTATAGGCTAATAAATAACATACATTGGGCTCATCCTAATTTGTAAGCGAGGGCAATAAATGAATATACAAGAAGATAAAGAAATTGGTACAGTACCTAATTATAGAAATTGGTCACTGAGATCCAAAGTTAGGTTACTTACCATTATTTCCTCCCAAATATCTTCATCCAAAGCAGTGACGCAAGAGGAATGTTGTATTGTCGTAATATGGCAGTGGTCCTTTACTAGAGAGGTTCTAGATGGCACAGAAACATACACCTTATTCCCACAACTAACCATAAGATGTTTTAACATGTTCTTAGAATCAAGGCAGTATTCACAGCCTTCTAAAGACTTCTCCATCCTAGCATGTTGGCTGATTGCTCTCTGTTTCTCTGCCTCAGCATCCTTAGCTTCATTTCTGTTTTTAGAGATCTCATCCACAAATATATCTGCAAGGTCATCATTTGGATTTTTGCTTTTACTTGCTACCCTTGCTAATTCAGCTTCATCATCATAATTGTTGCCATATTTCTCATTTTGGAACTGAAAAATAATAAATAAGTCAATAATGCTCAACAATTCGCACAACATTATCTATCCCCAAGCTAGGCAGAGCTTGTATTATGGGTACTAGATAAAGATAACTGATATACTTAATACAATACACACATAGATATTTTTTATTATACAATATTATGAAACATCCAGAACACCCTGAACAAATTTTATTTTCAAAATTTTAGGAAAACTTACAGCTAGGTCATAAGAATAGTTTTTTACATAATACATGCCGGTACAGGCCAGCGCATGTGTGCTGAGGGCCAATTTAAAGTTTCCGCAGATATTTACATAGGATAACAAATGATGCACAGTGAATGTAGACGACTTTAAGAAAAAACAAGATCAAAATAAAAAATTATCTAAAAAAGAATTCATCGCTAAGGAAGCGTTTAAGCTTACTTGCAGGTGTGTTAAATAAATCAACGTCAGTGTTTTTCTTGACCAATGAGTTGAACGATTTGCTAGCTCATATTAAGAATGTGTTTTGTCTATAATTCGTTTTTACCGTAGGAACGTAAAGAATACTCGGTTTTCTCAATGCAGCAGTATATAATACCTGAAGATCCTACAAACATATGTCTGGGAGGCAAGTCGAACGGACAATCTCCTGCATCGCAGGTGGACCTTCGTCCGTCATGCCACAGATGTTGTCACAATAAAAATGTTACATTGAACAAAGGAAAGTGTTTTCTCACAGTGGGACAAAGCATCAAGAATTTCTCCTGATTATTAAAACACAATATCTTACCATTTGTGCCAAGTTGTACTTATCATCATTGCCAAAGTATTTAGCCCTTTCGCCAGAAACATGAGTTTCAGCTTTCCGTTTACCACCCTTGCTTCTAGCATCGCCTTGTTCCCTAGTCAAGGGCCGTGTGTTTCCTGAACTATTTGTTGATGTCAGCATAACCCTGTCATCCTCTTTGCCTGCATTGGGATTTTGTTTTCTATACTCTCTTGCTGCATCCAGCTTTGCCTTTAGCTCAGCAACAAGTTTAAGATCACCCATTATTTCTGCCTTTACTATTTTAGCCCCAAGTTTGTTCATTTTTTCATTGGTAAGGTATAGATTGTCTGTATCTTTCACAGGTTTACTTTGATCAATTGTATCTATTTCTTTCGATTGACTACTATGCCCTAATTTCTCATAGTTTTCAGGTCTTCTGGGGGATTCATCCTTAGCTCTATAGCTATTTCTGCTGTTAGAACTTTCACCTTTTCTCCAGTTAGAAGTTCTGTCACTAGAATATACATTGTAGCTCTTAGCATAATGCTCATCTTTTCGACTGCTACTTTTACTGGAATAGTCACTTCCTATAATGACAAAGAAAATTACAATCAAATAAAAGAAATAAAGCAGTATTTACAATTGAAACAATTGAGCTAACTGCAGCCTGTTGCAAACTATCTACAGGTAGCTCAACTGATCCATATCAATACCAGTCAAAAGCGTCCCCAAGACACTGGCTGCATTGCCGTGCTGTTTGGCAATGCTGATGCGCTGCACTAGATACTCACCACTTCCTTCACTGTTTTTGCTGAGATCATAAGTAATATGATTGCTAGACCGTCTGTTATTTATACTAGATCTTTTTGAGTACAGATCATCATCATCAGAGGGTTTGAGGAATTGCCTAGACTTTCGTAAGCTGTCTGATGTTTGGGGCAAGCCTCCGCCACCATCTTTCCAATAGGGATTGAGTTCGCGACTGCTTGTTGCAGGATTGTATGAATTGATGTGATTTTTTTCTTTTTCTTCTTTTTTTGGGTGGATATCATCCTTGGTATAAGTTTTCAGCATGCCAGTCATAGCCATCCAATCCTCTCTTTCTGGAGCTGCTGTCTGTGTAGGTTGCTTCTCTACCCATTCGTCCGATTCGGACCCATTACTTGAAGACTGCAAGGAGATTGAATTAGTAGGTACTATGGAGTAAGTAAACCAGAAAAATATCAGTAAAACTTTGGTAGGTATTGAGTACTTACACTTCGCCTCCTTTTTTCATGTTTTTTTGACTTTTTATGCTTGTCTTTACGTTTTTCCTTCATAATTTGGGAACTTTGTTAGGTACAGCAGTTTTCTCAAAGCTTACTATCGAGTTGCTTGTTATTCACCGACCGAGACAAGACGCCCTGACCGCGACGTCGGCGTCGTCGTCGAGAAGATAATTGTATTGTGGGTTTACGTTTCATATAATTTTCCACGATAGCTCGCTAGACTTCAGCCAAATACTACGTTTGTAATGTAATTTAGTTTTCTTTCAATGCTCGTGTCAGTAAAAAGCATTCAACTTCAACTTCTTTTATAATGGCACCGCTTGCTTTTCGCTATGACTCTGCGTAAAAAGCATTCAGAACCTTGGTGATTCATTCAGAACCTTGGTGATTTTATCACTAGATCTAGTGATTTTTTTGAGTTCGTATATCAGAATATCACTAATATTCTGAAGAAAAAATCACTAAAAAAATATTTTTTGATGATTTTTAGTGATATTTATCGAATCTCTATAAATTTTGAAGAGACATACTTATTAGCAATGAATTCCCCAATTTATGTGAAAATAGCACTATCCTTTTCTTAGACAGCCAAAACGTAATTATACCATGAATGTTTATAGGTTCATGAGTTAAACGATTTTGTTTGGATGCAAACCTACCTTGAGGAATTCCCGACTACTGATGAGAACCTACCACGTACCTACTAAACTGCTAGGCAGTTCTTGATAAACTTCTTTCGCTAAAGTAAGTGATCACATCGAAATCATTCGAGAAAGTTTTTGTGAAGTATTTCTTAGTTATTTCGCATTACTATGGACGTGCTATAAAAAAAACTTTTATTCACAAAAATATCGAAAAGAATTGGAAACCTACAACCTAAGAATTCAAGATGTGGTTACGGCCTACAGACCGTAACCACATCTTTAATTTTTTAGGTTTTTGTACTTTTTATCAAAAAGAAATAGGTACTTACCTATTTACAAGAATTGGTGACATTAAGAAACACAGAGTTATAAAAAAATTGGTTGTCTGTAAAGTCGGTTTACTGACGATAGTTGAACGTGACAACGCAGACGCATCGCTCACTCAAGTAGGAGAGAGACGGATGTCGAGCTTGCACTTCAAGCCTTACATGGAACGCCTCAGAGCGAGGTAACGCCGCATGACGAGGTAACGCCGCATGACGAGGTAACGCCACATGACGAGGTAACGCCGCATGACGAGGTAACGCCGCATGACGAGGTAACGCCGCATGACGTCATGTTTTTTCGTGCGTGCAGCCGGCTCTATCGAATTATAAGACGTTGTCACGTCAAAAACTCAAAAATACAAATTTAGCTAAGTGTCAAAAAAATTTGCTATTTGATATTAGTATGTTGTGTTTTTTGACGTGACAACGTCTTGTAATTCGATAGAGCCGGCTGCACGCACGAAAAAACATGACGTCATGCGGCGTTACCTCGCTCTGAGGCGTTCCATGTAAGGCTTGAAGTGCAAGCGAGAGCGGTGAGCGAAGCGAACCGCAATGCGACTATTGGGGAACTGCACGGCGAGCGAAGCGAGCCGTGATGTGACCCCCCTCGCCCCCTGTCCCCTGCCCTCCTCAACCCCCTTCCCCATAAAAAATCTGATATGGGTATCGTTTTCGACTAACATAGGGGCGAGGATTACGAATTTGATGACGGCTGTGACCCTCGTGTGCCCACCCCCGGAACCCCCTTCCCCATAAAAAAATCTGATAGGGGTATCGTTTTCGACTAACATAGGGGCGAGGATTACGAATTTGATGCTGTGACCCTCGTCTGCCCCCCCCCCGGAACCCCCTTCCCCATAAAAAAATCTGATATGGGTATCGTTCTCGACTAACATAGGGGCGAGGATTACGAATTTGATGACGGCGGTTCGCTTCGCTCACCGCAATACGACACACGTCACACAGCAAATCGAGCGAAGCGAGCCTTGCTGCGTGGCAATACGAGCGGGTTCTTTTGGGGACTTTTGGGGAACTGCACGGCGAGCGAAGCGAGCCGTGCTGTGACCCTCGTGTGCCCCCCCCCCCCGGAACCCCCTTCCCCATAAAAAATCTGATATGGGTATCGTTTTCGACTAACATGGTGGCGAGGATTACGAATTTGAACACGACACACGTCACACAGCAAGGCGAGTGAAGCGAGCCTTGCTTTGTGACACCACACATACTTATATGGGTATCGTTTTCGACTAACTCGAACTCGTAGATTACGAAAAAGATGTCCATTTCAAAATCCAAGATGGCTGACATTTTTGACGTGACAACGTCTTATAATTCGATAGAGCCGGCTGCACGCACGAAAAAACATGACGTCATGCGGCGTTACCTCATGCGGCGTTACCTCGCTCTTTTCTTAAGACGTTGTCACGTTCAACTATCGTCAGTAAACCGACTTTACAGACAACCAATTTTTTTTTTAATTCCAAAACAATCTTCCTTATCTAAATTTTCCGGACGATCACGGCGAAGCGCTCTCGCGCGTGAAATCGTTTGAACTTGACATTTGTCACTGACAATTGACAATGACATGACGTTAGCACGAACCCTTATTCGGTCGGCGCCACAGATGAGTAACCCGCGCCCGCGCTTTGTGATTACAAACTTAATGTCGGTCTGTGGCAGTCTGTGGAAAATTGTTTAGTAGTCTGTAAGTCTGTAGTCTAGTAGTAGTATAGTAAGTAAGTAGTCTGTGGATCTATCTATGGCCTCAAAAAGGGTTGAACGTCGCATGCTTCAGTTTTATGTGTAAAAATAAATAAAAAATAGATAATACTCGTAAATAACATTCGCAATTCAACAATCATTAAAGCGGCTTGCTAGTTGTTGTGGATCTTATCTTGGTTGGAATAGCAGGTTGTTTCATAACATGATTAGGCTAATTCAATTTGTTATTGTGAATGTGGAGTACATGCACGATCGTTGAGGAATGTCTGAATGCTTTGGATTTAGTATTCAGCTCGTATTCCATCTCTGTTCTCAATAGTTATAGTACAAACGTCTATTCAAGCATACAAGCATTGTTTTTGTTCTACTTTGTGCAGGAAAACGCCTAAATACGAAACCAATCGATTTATCAATGTTGATACGCCTTACCGTAGAAAGTGTCGTGAGGTAAGGGAGCTTTCTTTTTTCTAGTTTTTGTTTCTTTGGCCGGTAATTGCTCCACTTCAGTTAGATTTTTAATGGTGTATCAAGCGATATCTTCGGTTTTGTTCCAGCAAGTGAATTAAAATGTTCTCCAAGAAGAAGAAAAAGCCCGAAATCTCCAATCCAATAAACTTCCAACATAGACTGCACACTGACTTTGATAAACGAGAGGGAAAGTTTGTCGGACTTCCTCCACAATGGGCTTCACTTGTAGGCAACAATCAGGTAAGTACCTCATTTTCTGTTCTAAGAATAAATAAAGGCATGAATGATACTAACTGGATGATCAAATATTAATCTATATCTCATTTTCAGATACTTAAATCCACCAACAGACCTATACCTTTAGTGGACCCCTCAGAAATTACACCCACCGAAATCCTTGACTTGAAAACAATTGTCCGAGGAGACCATAGAATTATGCCAGTTTCATCAATAGCCCCTCGCCCACTCCCATCACATGTTCCCCAACCCCAAACCATTCAAAATGGAGTTATCTTGCCAAAGACATCAAATGTTGCCAGATCCAACTCTTTGAGAAGTTCTAGCCCACCAAATATAAGAAGAGACTTGCGCAATCAGGCTAAAGTGCCTCCCGCTGTTCCTGAGGAATCACCACCCGTGCCACCAGCCCCTCAACAGTTCCCAAGTCTTCGACGAGACCATAGCAGTAACTATGCATTGAATAAGACAATACCAGAATCCCCAGTGGATTGGAATCAACATGGTCATGACCCAAGTGTTAGGTCTATGGACATGAATGACAATCAACAAGGAACACTCACATATCAGAACATACAGAATGCTAATGTGCCGTATCAACACAATCATCCGCCTCAAACGATGCCCCAGGGAGCTCATCATGCCCATAATGGAAACAATATCAATATGGGTAAGTATTTATGCTTCTATTTTTTGTTACCCAATACTTTGTGACTACTTACTTTAATTCTTATTGGGTAATCTAGCTAATAGAATTAAAGCATAAGCAACATCTGGTGGCCATACATATTGGTGCGTATGCTCCACCAATTTGTTCATTCAGTCAGATGCTTTACGTAACCTTTATCCTGGGTCAGAAAAAAATAGATGCAACATACATCATTATATAACTACAGTTCGGTTAAACTGTCGCCTTACGAACGTCAAAATGTGTGCATCATGCAAGAAAGTAAACATGGTTTCTCATATTTATGTACTATTTTCTTTCTCCACAGACCAATGAGCATTGTCCAAATGCACATGTAACAGTACTATTACTTGGCAGATTCACAATAAATTTTTATTTAAAAAAAAAGATAGAATGTATAAATGTATTAAGTACCAATTCCGCGTTATTTAACATGGAATTAGTACTATTATTGAGACTTTTCATTTCAGTTTTTTGCAATAGACTTCCGCAAAGTATCACCTGAACCTATTATTTATCCATAATGTATTTCAGGTGAGTACCCACGTCATCAGCACGGAGTGGCAGTACCGGGGGCACCACACCAGCTACCTCTTGCAGCCTCGAAGCATGAACTGAGACTGACGCATGAACAGGTACCTAACTAAAAATGATGCTGTCCCTTTCATAACAATCGAAATAAAAAGGATGGCATAATTTTTAGTGCTGTCAAATTAGTTTAATTTTGGCGACATCTGAATTGATACCAATGGTTTTCTATTGGTATGCGAACTAAATGAATTTGACAGCACTAAAAATGATGCCGCGATGTTGATGTCCTTTTTATTTCGTTTGTAAAGAAAGAGTCTTTACAAACGAAATAAAAAGGACATCAACATTTGTCCTTTTTATTTCGTTTGTAAAAAAAGAGTCTTTACAAACGAAATAAAAAGGACATCAACATTTGTGTTACTTAAGTTTAGTTTCTGAACCAAATAGACCCATTACAGAACTAAACATAAATTTTTTTTACAATCTATGTTATCATATGTGGCTTGAACTAACGCTCTGCGTCGTCGTCGTCGGGAGAACACACATTGAGGAATAAGGTCCTCAATATTCTGGGGAGTATGAGTTGTTGCATTCACGAATATTAATGAAATACATAACGAATGTTCTACCTGATACCAAGATTCAAGATTGTATATTGTGTTCATGTTGTACAGAGGGCTTAATGCTTAGGTAATACTTATAAGATATACCAAAATATGTACTTTGTACACTTAGTGTGTCTGTTCGCAAAACGTCTCTTCCCCAGTGTCATATTTATTATTATATTCGTGCAATGGTAAAGGGTTTGCACGATTTTGTGCGGTAAATTAAAGCGAAAGTAACAAAAAGAACGGGCGAAAGCATTGAGACAGAAAAGCGACAACGATATTTGAGAATGGGTAAAACCCTTGCGAAGGCAAGTACCGTCGTATGCGCAACGAATATTCGCGCGCATTAATCCCCGGTCAATGCCCGCGAATATTCGTTTGGTATGATATAAATAAAATTAAACCTGGATATTTAACACAATATGCTAGACACTTAAATATCTAGCAACGAAGCGTAAATGGCATTCCACGCTTGGATAGGTTACGTACCTATCTAGATATCGCATTACGTACACGCTCTTCAATTATTCCGACGTTAATTAAACATTACCGGTCGGTGCCAATTATTTTTTTGACACAGTTTAAATTTAAAATAAACTGCAGAAAGTGTTATTTATACTAGAATGTATCGCAATTATTTTGCCTTAGATAACCGCGACAGATAGAGCGAGTAACGTCTTTTTGATAAGAAAATTTTGACTGTCTAGTAGGCAAGTCTACTTTAGGCTCTCTTGAAAGGCTTTATTTCGTTGGCTAAGCCTTTAATCTGAATTAAACTAGTTATCCTGAGCTTATCCGTCTCATGATCGATTTATAATGGGATTATGAATCCAAAGGACGTCTCCCAAATTATGAATCGAAAGAAACCTCGTACCGACCGATATGTAGAAAGTTTATCTATCTTGTAGTTGCGTTGATGTTAATTTGTGGTCAAACAAGCAATAGAAACACAGGATGTAATCTATTGGTGTGCCATTCACAGTAATTGATGCGTAACTATTCCATTCAGATTTTATGAATCAACATTACTTTAACAATCAATTATTGTTAGTCATTACCATAATATATTACTATACCATCACATAGTATTGAATGTAAAATTGTTACGTGCTATTTGGTGGTGTGGTGAGGCACGTCTGGCTGGAGTACCTATGCCTGAATGGCGGACATAGGCTACTTAAAAAGGCAGATGCTAGTACACTATAACTTCAACCCTTATTCCAGTTCCGAGCCGCCTTAAGACTGGTAGTAAGCGAAGGGGACCCTCGACAAACTCTCACCGGGTTCAGTAAGATAGGAGAAGGCAGTACGGGCGTGGTGTGCGCCGCTACAGACACGCAGAGCCGGCGGCGAGTCGCGGTCAAGATGATGAACCTGAGGAAGCAGCAGCGGAGGGAGTTACTCTTCAATGAAGTGGTAAGTTTCGAAAACTGGAGACCAACTGGCTGACAATCAATCAACAACAAACAACTGCCATGGTAAAAACTGACCCTTTTCTAATATCGGGCTTCTATCTAGTTTTAAGGGACAGGAACTGAATCCTCACAGACATCATGTTTATGTGTATTGTTGATTATCGACTTGCGTGTATCGGCAAATCCTTAAAATAATATGGCGAGAATTTGAGGACACTACTTTAAAAGATTATACGTTCTCGGTTCAATCTTGAACTGTGGGGGGCAAGGTTGACTTCCTCACCTCAACAGCCCATATTGTTCAACTACTGGACGCAGGCCTCCCCCTGATAAGTGCCTTAACGGTTTTTATCTCATGGGGGATTACCCCCATAAAAACCAATGGGCATTAGGCCATAATCCCCACGCGGGTTGGGGATCGCAGTTCGGTGGTAGAATTGTTCTGCAGGGGGCGCTGCTGCCTGCCCCCGGTGGATATCCCTTAGTTGCTTCTTACGACTCCCGCAGCAAGAGTTGGGATGGTGCAAATTCTAAGCCGGCACCTAACAGCATGGTTAACTTGGCGCCATATAAATAAATGATGTTGACTTAAAAACTATATTTTTCACAGGTGATAATGCGAGACTACCCCCACCCGAACATAGTAGAAATGCACGCGTCTTACCTCGTCGGCGACGAGCTATGGGTCGTTATGGAATACATGGCGGGAGGTGCGCTGACAGACATCGTGACGCGAGCGAGGATGGACCCCGAGCAGATCGCTACAGTCTGCAAGCAGTGCCTCAAGGTAAATATACCTTACTCTAGCCATTCTCAATTACTGTAAAGGTGGAAATTGCCAACTGGGGTATCAACGGGCCTGTCGTCGAACAATTACAGAAGATTGAGTGTTCTCATAAAATTCGCGTACAGAAAACGCGCGCTGTTCTCCCGTGTATTCATTGTGACTAAATTTACATGAACTAAGCTACGTACAGACATCACCCCCTCCTTAGTTTCGTTCAGAATTTTTTGACAAATTTAAAGTGCATTTCTTAATGGACCACTTGTCACAAAAATCCATCTCTTTTTTTGGCGTGGAGTTCGAAAAATTTGTGTCATTGTTATGCGTTATAGGAAAGAGCTCAAATTGACAAGAAGCGCAAATTCTGCCCAAAAATCGACTACAAGAAAGTTAAGGTTAAGTATAAGGGGGCAATGTTTAGAAACATTGTATATTCATAATTAATGATTATTTATCGGGTATTTATCGCGTACCTTTGGTTGTCTTGTTGATAACAACAAAACGTACGCGATAAATCTACACTATCTACACTAATATTATAAGGGGGAAAGAATTGTATTTTTGTAACGAATGAACTCAAAAACTACAGGACCGATTCAAAAATTCTTTCACCTTAGAATGCTACATTGTCCCTGTGTAATATAGGCTATATTTATAAGTTTAAAAAATAAATGTCCACCCGTGCGAAGCCGAGACGTGCCGCTAGTACCCGTTGTGGTACCCGATAAATAATCATTAGTTATGTTAGCAAATCGCAACAGTTTAAAAAGTTTTATTTATATTCAGTTTGCCCAAAGTATAGTAACAATCATTATTATTAGTCCAGAAGTCTACTTCTAGACATAGGTCTACCTTAGTGAGAGCTACAAACAGGGAGAAAAGATGTTCTCGCAGAGATTGGTAATGAGAAATCAATATTCGGCTAAAAGTAAAAACCTGTATTTTAACTATTCACCTTAAGGCGCTACCCCGACCCAAATCAGCGCCACCACCTATTTTATTTAATTATTATGATAAACGAAAGAATTTAAAAAAAAACGATCGGGCAGTTTGAGCTTCCTATCGTAAGCTTTTTTTAAATGTGCCTGTGAAAGTTTTATTTTGTATACTTTAAGCAGAGATGCGAAGTTGCTCTTTTTGGCCACCATGGTGGGACAAATGAGCAACTTCGCATCTCCTCCTGTACTATACAAACTAAAACATTTATAGAGGCATTAAAAAAAAGCTTATGATAGGAAGCTCAAACTGCCCGATCGTTTTTTTTAAAATTCTTTCGTTTATCATAATAATTAAATAAAATAGGTGGTGGCGCTGATTTGGGTCGGGGTAGCGCCTTAAGCCACAGAGGCAAATTTAAGTCAATATATAAGTAAGGTACTATTAAGTCAAATAACGTAGCATTATTTTCTGACATGCAAGGGAAAGTAGGTAAGCTATAGACACACTGTTCCTATTCCAATCTCGTAATTGGTCGCAATTAGACCTTTTAGAAAGTAACATGTTTAAGTTTATGTTTCTATTTGTTCACACAATTTAGGAGTCTATTTTTGGCCCGAGTTTACAGTTCTATACGGGTTACGCCGGGGCTTCGCACGCAGTTTCACTGGATATTGAGTAGATACACCCTTTTTCAAATACAATCTTTATGCATGCCAAATAATTATACCTACTTCGTTTCGTTTAGTCTTAAAATCCTACTAATATTATAAAGCTGAAAGTTTGTGAAATCTGAATTTTTGTTACCTAGGATCTCCAAAACTAATGAACAGATCAAGATGAAATTTGGCGTACGTTTAGAGCAAAGCCTAACTTAGATAATAGGCTAGTTATTATAACGAAAATACGCGTGCGAAGCCGCGGGCAGAAGCTAGTGATTAATAATTTTAATTTATATAATTTTATTGCTTCAATAAGTACGCAATTGTCTACGAAAAACTTTAGTGTTGGACTTGGATAGTTTATTATAATTCTATTAGCGAATGCCTATTATTAGCTTTCTGTGTCAATTTTAAATTCTATTGTAATTAATTAAGCTGACGGCGGTCTGAATTAAATAAATAAATAAAATGTAACAGACAGTGACTTCGCATATTTTTTAAATATTAGTAAGAATATGGATAAAACCTTCGCCATTTGATTTGTCTATACCACAGAAATCTGAATAACAGTGCCTTGTTATTAAGATTTCTGTGGTCTATACTAATATTATAAATTCGAAAGTGACTCTGTCTGTACGTTTGTTACCTTTTATGACACAAGGTCATAGCACAAGGTCTGCTTTGCTTGGAGCTAGTTGATGCTGTATGGATTGTCCAGCATTACTATTATTATACACTTCATTTATTTAAACCATTTATTCATTTATTAATCATATAAGATAGATTGTATCTCGGGGAAGGACTTATAAGCTACTTTTAATCCTGTACAAGCACGTGCGTCATATTTTGTTTTTGTTTCAGGCGTTGGCTTTCCTCCACAGTCAAGGCGTTATCCACAGAGACATCAAATCAGACTCTATACTCATGACAGCCGACGGTCGAGTGAAGTTATCCGATTTTGGATTCTGTGCTCAAGTGTCCCAGGTAAGATTATTGATTACGCATAAACGTTCGCTTTGTTTGATGTTTGTTATGTAGAATGTTTATAATTGACCTAGGTTCGTCGTGCGTGATTCATCTTCTTATTCATAATTATCTGATGTTATACTCCGTAATACTTTACATTATTTAATAATAAGGTCATTATTCAGTAATAAGGATGCGTGGGACAAATTGCTTTAAGCAATATGGCCGCCTCTTGTACTGTTTTTATTTTATTTCGATAAAGATTTTTTTCTTGGTGTTCAATGAATCAATCTCGTACATAAAATTGTCTGTAACTTGTTACATAACATAACAGATGCATGCTTACATACATTGCAGATGCATAAACATGTTATAATTAACTACCTTTAAAAAGAGATAAAGATGGATAAGACCAATATGTATAGAAGGAATAAAAATCCTTACGTATAAAAATTGTATTTTTGTATTTAGTGCTAAAGGTATAAAGTAACCCAAGTTGTAAAAAAATTAGCCATTATCATCGCATTATCAACGGCTTAACGTACTTTCCCAAGGCACGCCCCGTGCCTCGGAAAGCACAATAAAACGTTTAACACCGCCAACTTCCGGGCTCCGGGCTGCTACTGTGAATAATTCCTGCTAGAAAAGACCCAGTAACACAAATCTTGGCCCGACCCGGGACCTCATTATAATAGCGGTTGAAAACGCGACCGCTAGACCAACGAGGCAGTCGGATAAAAGTATAAAATGTCCTGCATAAAGATATTTACTCTTCGTTTATCCCAAAATGTTTAAAAATTAATGTCCACCCAAGCGAAGCCGGGACGGGCCGCTAGTTATTTATATAATCATTAATTATGCTAACAAATAGTTTCGTCGAAAGTTTAAAAAGTGTTATTAGAAATTTTAGGTTATATTCTACACAATGTTATGCGGGAATAATCCCGAATGTTATAATCACTGCATTTGTTTCGCAGGAGCTTCCAAAACGCAAATCTCTTGTCGGCACGCCATATTGGATGTCGCCGGAAGTGATTTCACGGCTGCCGTACGGACCGGAAGTGGATGTATGGTCGTTAGGAATCATGCTGGTTGAGATGGTGGACGGTGAACCGCCTTTCTTCAATGAACCGCCATTGCAGGTAGGAACTTATTTCCATTGATACATACATATTTCCATTGCAAAGATTTCTTATCATACATAAGAAATCTTGACAATCAAGTAAGAATTCTTGAAAAACAGCTAAAGAGTTAAAACACGGAGAAACAGAAAATTAAACAACCACCCTTTTCTATTTCTTAGCACGAGTTATAAGTGTCAAGATCATAACAAATCGATCTTGATCTATACTGCTAGGACCTAAAAAGAATTCGAAATCCAAATCAATAAAATTTATTTCCCTATGTGTCGGCGACCGATATACTTAAGTGTAGATTAAGTCGGTTAAGCTAGTTTTAAGATTTTATTTCCACGCATTGTCCGTCGAACATTCTAGAGTTTTCGAAGAAAGCGCGTAGAAAGCTTCGGAAAGTCGTAGAATATTCTAGAATAGTTGAGAACATTCGGGAACTTTCTGGAAACTTCTGGAAGCCTGTGGAACGATATGGAAGTCTCTAGAACATTCTAGAAATCCATGGAAAGATTTAGAACCTTGTGGAATATTCTAGAATTCTAAGCCACGGCTAAGTATAGGTATGTCAAAAGTTCTAAAACAAATCGAAATGTTAGACAAGGACGGCTGACAATACGTGGTATGAGTGAGTGAGACAGAGCTAGTTCACTAGATATTACGAGAATATTCTAGAATGTTTTCAAAGGCCGACGGAGGTATAAAAACCTGAGCTTGTCCGTCGGTCAGTAAGTTCTATTTTAGCAGTCAATCTGAAGTGATCTAATACGAAAAAGTGAATAAGTTCTGATCTGCTCTCAAGGCCCGAGCCTGAGGAAAAGTGTTCCTAGTCTTGTGTGAATTTCTGAAAGTTTCAGTAGTGTTTCAGTACTTATTAGTGTTTAGTGTTTGTAACTGTGTTAAGTGCTGTAAAAATAAGTCCGATAGACTAAGTGCTTTAGTGCTAAGTGTCTGTGTGTGCGGAAATAAACGCATCTCATTGGAAGGTCGGACTTTCACTGGATTATCAGGGATTCCTTCTAGTATACGCCGGTAGCTAGGTTTCCATTCCGCTACAGCGTTGGGTGGCTGGTTAAACAGCTGCTTGTAAGTCATCTACTTCACGCCCCTCAACCTCGTCACCGGACAGCAGACGCAGACCGGGTTTGCCGAGTGCCACGTGTAGAGCATCGAGTTGAAGCTTTGAGCTCGCACACCGCGAAGCTTGGCATTGCCTGCACTGACCCTTGGCCTGGCGATTGAGTGCAGAAGCTGGTATCTTGAACCGATTGCACTCGCCGCAACACTATGGTAGGTAGCGCGCTATCAATTCTAACGGCTCCAATAATCTTACTTCACAGGCCATGCGTCGTATCCGCGACATGCCACCGCCTAGACCGCGCGGCGCGTCCCGTTGTCCGGCCGACCTCATCGCCTTCGTGGAATGTGCTTTAGTGCGGGATCCAGCCCAGAGGCACTCTGCCCAAAGGCTGCTCCATCACCCGTTCTTGCGTCGCGCCGGCCCGCCTGCCTTACTTGTCCCGTTGATGCCGCATCCGCATCAGAACGCACCGCATCCGCCTACTGCAACGCCCCAGGTGAGTTTCCCATCGCGGGATGCTCCAAAAGCACTCTGCACAAAGGCTGCTCCATCACCTGTTCTTAAGACGAGACTTCCGTTAATACCAAATCCGCATCAGAACGAATCGTATCCACCTATTGCTACTCTCCAGGTTGACTGAGTTTACTATTTTTCATCCAATAATTCGCTTTCATAAAATAAATACCACTATGTTTCATGAATGTAAGCGGGGATACTATTAACCTTGTTTGTGATGGAAGAACACCAACGTTTCATCCCTTACTTTATAGCTTTAGCGTTTGCTTTAGCGTTTTTCACGGATACTACTGCGTTAATTTCTCCGTTAATGACGCATCCGCATCAAAACCCTGTCGCTCTCGCTTATTGTATGGTATAATTTAAATCTATCACCGACTTATCTACTCCCCTGTTTCATTATGCCTGAAGGGGACCAAGAATTAACTAAATGAGTCAGATCAAAGAGGTAGCTGCTGTCATGGTATAAAGAAGTAAAAAGAGACCACATTAGAAAGAGAAAAGTGGAGGAAATTGCATCATTGCACCGACAAGAGCTACGCTCTTTAATTCATATTAATAAGTGTCTTAAATGTTTATTATTGTTACAGACAAACGCGCAGCAGTATGATTATTCGTAACTTGCAAGAAAACGACCGAACCATAGTCCGTCGTACATCCATGGATAAATCTCGCTGAAAACATGACTTGTATGTTACAAATTTTTCAACTCTCTTCACTTATCATGACCGCCCTACTTTTGTACATCAAACATTGCCATGTCGATAAAATTAATGTGAATGTTTTTATTCTTGTGGCTATTCCCAGTGAAATCATTCCAAATTGTCATAAAATTACTTGACTATTTTCTTATATCATATTTAATCACATTCCTTGACTTTTTCTAATGTGATATTTAATCACATTCCTTGACTAACTTATTGATTGTTATGTTATGATCATAATGATAAGTTTTATGAGCCATTGCTACTTAATTATTTAAACTTGGTTATTTTCGTATTTAACTTTAGTGGATAGTTTTAATAGTTATCTATATTAATATGATATTTTAATGTAGTTTATACAAGAATATTAACAATTAGAAGTTATATATGAAATCCTTACCCCGTCCAGATAAGTAGGTAGCTACGTGTTTTCTTGTTGACTATTGTCATAACTTAGAAATATTGAAAATTAAAAGTGCCTCCTTATACAAAAATTACTACTTTTTGGAAGAGATAATCATTGTTTTGTTTATTTTATTCTGTGCCACAAAATTAATTATATTTCTAAATCAGTATTAACATTACCCTTATATGTACTTATAAGTTATTTTGATGTTTTTAAATCATTATTTACTAATCGAGTACCCATCTACATTACATAATTATACATTGCCTGTTTTACTAAAATTCCGTTGTGTCGTAGATAAGTCACAAATATCTTGTGTAGTTTGAGTAAAAATACTTTGGCCTTATCTTCTGTGATTCCAATAACTGATGCCTTAAGAGTAGTGCGTTATTTGATGATGACTTATAAATTAGAGACTTCTTATACATTAGAAACCCTTCTAAAATATTTAGGGTGTAATGAATCGGTAGGCAATGCAATGCTTGTTTGCTCCAGCCATACTTACAGCTATCAATTTTTATATCAATCAAAAGTACTCAAGATTTATTTATATTGGTTGGTGCATACAAGCATCCTTAAAATTGCCTTGTATTATGTTTTGTACATAATCAGAATTAAATACTTAGATTAATGTTTTCAGAGCCTTAATTAGAATTAGTGCCTTAAAACTAGGATAGTTTTGAATCAATTTACCTATATGCACTTACTAGTTTTATTTTATGTAATATCTGCAGCTTGTTGTTAATTAAGCAAGTGTTTGTTTTTGATATAGCATTCAATTGTTTTGTTTAAATTTACACTGCAAAATGGTATTTTGGTCTACCTAGCTACAATAACCATCTCTATCTTGACCTCCGGTAAACCACGTGACAAAGATCTTCTTCTTCTTCTTTTATTTTTGGCTCTGCGTCATAGTTTGACACAATTCTGCCAATGTCAGTTTTAGGACGAATAAGATTAAAATTTATGGAGGTTGAGTTTGTAATAATCAAAATAAAAAGAGTAAAATTTAATCTCAATTAAGTTCATTACGTACAAAAGCAAACATTAACAACCAAACTAAATAGTAAGAAGCTATTCTAAAAGCACTAAAATGTGACAAAGATTCGCAGAACGCAATTCTGAGGCCAAATTGGCGGGCGGCTATCTTCTGGACAGTCACGTCGATTATTCACATGAAGTTTTTGTTTCAAACAATGAAATAACATGACAGCTATACGAAGCTGTATCTATCTCTTTCGCCTGCTGAAGTTTCCGTCGGCATATGAATTATATACGTGCGCAAATTCCCCACTCTAGCTGCCCGTCACCAGACAAGATGTTTGGCGGCAGCTATTGGTACCCTACGAGGTTCTTTCTGCGATTTCGATCTATATTACATTATGTTTACTTTTGCCTTTATAATAAAGTAACTGTTTGCATAAATTTTTTATTATGTGACGCTTCTCTTAATCCGGATGTTCATCACAATACAAGTTGTGGAAATATTGTTAATTTATTGCTCCAATCAATCCCATCAGCACCGTTTTAAGGGTTATTGCCAAATATATTGTATTATCGCATTGTTGAATAAACTGTTAAGTATTGAAATATAGATTTTGAACTAATTGGAAGTTTCATTTCTTTTCAGTGTCTTCAAATATTGAAAAGGGTAAGGTAAAAATCAAACAGTAAAGTGTGAGAAAAAGCGTTTTATTGAAGAGTTATTTACGTACCTACTACACATTATAGGCACCAGGTCTACCGGTATATACCAGGTCGTAGGTATTCACTCTCATCCTTTTTGATGTTATTTTTGTAACCCTTTTCGAAGTCTTCGGGAGGACAATATACCTACCTGAAACAATAAGGAAAAAGTCTTATCGATTCTTGTTACATTTAGTTGATTTTACCTACAACGGCAAATAGTTGCTAGTACCATTAGTCTATGCTAGTACATGAGAAAATATGCTACGTATCGCTGGAAATATAAGAAAGCTGCATAGGACACCATAAGGGCCACTTCCCATTGGCCAATACACACTTCGGGCCGTAAAGACAGAAAGACAAGGAAGTGAGGTAGGTTCATAGGAAAAATGATAGGTACTTACGTATGCAAATGGAGAACTGTCAACAAACATAAAATCATCAAACAGTGTAAATAGAACAGAGCACAATGATTGGTATGGTATGCTTCTTGACGCTATAGGTAGGTACTACGACGACATTAAACTACATTGGAAGACAGGGAGGCATGGAATCGTGTACCTACCTAGGCTTAGGTACCTAGCTTAGCTAGGTAGGTATTTGTATTTAACTCAAAGACACGAGGATTTTAGGTAAAACAATGTTTTTCGTAGGTACCTACCTGTTCTCACGAACGACGTGCATAAGGTAATGTCGGGTAATACCGGTCAGATGGCATACCGGTCACCTTACTTTTTAATAAAATACTGTTCATGCGCATACCTACACACATTCTAAGAGGGTGGTGTGATCGTTCCCTGCCTCGACGCACTGACTCCTAGTTTCGGCCACTTGTCACTGCGTCCAAGACGCGTATGTGTTTCGCTCCACTTTGTTATTACTGTCTGGCCGCAGAAAATAAGAGGTGAGTATCGTAATATGTATTAAGATTTCATTTATTGTCTAGATTAATTTTTGCTTATCTAACAATTCATTAGGTTGTAGAATTGAAGCAATTAGCGAGGCTTTTTTTCTTAAATTACTATGACCTTAAAAAGTGCGCAGGCGGGTAATGCCGGTCACCGTGACCAATGCCGCAAGTCACAAATACAAACAGATGATATTTTGCGACGTATACAAATTGATTTTGTTCTATGATCGTAGAGTTTGTGTATAAAGATAGAGATAAAGATAAATAATTAGTATACTTCACCGAATTTTTAAAAAAGGAGGAGGTTCTTTGTTTGACTGTTTGTGTTTTTTATGGTCACCGATTTTTCTGTCAAATGTGGACCAATTTTGATGATTCGTTTTACATTCATTTTTTATACACAACAAGGAAGTTGCCATTTTGTGTATAATGTAGCCAACATGAGTGCAATATAACAATGTTGATAAGAAATCATCCATAATGATTTGTTATACATTAACAATTAACAAATCGTCCACATAAAGCTTGATGTGTTTGAAACAATTAAAAATGTGAATAGGTATACCTACTTAAATCTTTTTCAGAATCTTTGAGTCTTGCACTAACTTAATTAGACACTGCTGGAAAAATGGGACTTTGTGGAGAACAAACTTTTTCCTCTTTTAGGTAAATTCCTCAGTATTTTTTTTTTATTTGTCATTAGCTGTTACTCGCAACTTCGTTAGCGTGGTAGTTATGGTACTTACCTTACTAAATGACAAATCAGTGAACGGAAAAAAACATTTGCATAGAAAAAGCGAATACATCTGTGACTTCTTACACACGAAGCAACGCACATTCTATAGATAATATAAATATTATAGGTATTATCCATAGAATGTAGGTATCTTAAGCAATTAATTGAATTATTTCGTTTCATTGCTGGAGAAAAACATTGTGTTTAATTTTCATATTTTACAAAACAGATATGACAACAATGACAACATCACAAATTCAATCACAATTTTGTCAAAAATAGACATCATTGCTTAAACGGACTTTTTATCTATACTAATATTATAAAGAGGAAAGATTTGTATTTTTGTATTTATGTATTTTTGTATGTTTGTTACGAATAAACTCAAAAACTACAGGACCGATTTCAAAAATTCTTTTACTATTAGAATGCTACATTATTCCTGAGTAACATAAGCTACTTATATTTAGTTCTTGAAAAAATTAGGGATCCCTACTAAAACTTCAATAATGTAACCCAAGGTGTAAAAAAATTCGCCATAAATTGTCTATCATCGCATGCGCTGCGGAAACTATTGATGATAGAACAAAAAAATGTTCTACAATATTAAAGACTATAGCTATAAATATCTACAAAAAACTCAGGGATACCATATGTCCAACTATTGTAGTTATGTCAGTATAACTACATTTTTACTTTTTAAAAGTTGATAGAAATACTGACCGAAGTCTGACCATGTTAGCCATACCTCTGTATTAATCCTTATCCAAATAAATCATTTCATAATTGGACGTAGTTATGCAAAAAGGAACCAACCCACAATTCGGTCAAAATGGAGTTAAGTGCACAGGGAGGTTCCTAAGCATGTATTCTATATGTTCAAAAAAGATCCTGGCCATCTAGCGGCTCTTAGCAAAGATATGAGTATGTCACAAGGGAACTAACCCACATTTCGTCATTTCATATTTTACAATCTAGAACCATGCTGCGTGATTTACTATAATGAGCTGATTTAATATGTTAAATGGAACCATAGCATATGATACCCATATAACTTTGATATTTTAGTTATTACAAACTAGAACCAAACCACAAGGACAAAAAGATTACCTGCAATGTAATTGCTAACAAGAACCGAGTGGCTTGGTTCTGATTTGCATTAATAAAATTCTACAAATTCACAGGTGCTAAGTGGTTTGGTTCCAGTTTGCATTATGAAAAATAAAATAAAATAAAGGGACTAATGTTTCTTGGTACCAGTTTGCATAATAATACACCCAAAGTCTACGGAGTCATGTGGATTAGTTCTTGATTGCAAAGCAAAATTCCGAAACTCGACCAGTAGCCTGTGGGATGGTTTTAGTTTGCATAGTGGAAATTTGGAGTTTTTATGGCACCATGTTCTATGGTTCCAAGAGTTTTGGTGGGAGTACTGCCAGAATACACATATTTACGAAAATATTATTTTTATTCCGTCTTGCCACATTATTTATTTAAAAAGATAGTTAATAGGAAAAAAACGTCGATGGAGCCAAGGTGAAATGGCTCGATACAAAGGAAATAATGTTGAAAAAAGAAAATATCGACGCCAAAAAGCGGAAACGTAGTAACCAACACCCAAGTCAATTTTTTTATTGCATAATCGGAATCAGAAAAAAATCCCGCGTCGAATGGTCCGACTTCCGTGGCTCTGCGACCAATAGAAAATTTTGTACAGCGTTGAAATTCACCCTATTTTTTTGAGGGAACACCTAAGCATTTGCTGTAAATAGCATAAAAAAATGTTCTTTTCGAACATTTTGCATTTACAACAATTCACCTTTTGCAAAGTTATGATCGTGGTAGTTACAGCGCTGTTGAAACTTTGTGCAATGCGGGTTACAGCGTTTTTGCTTATAAGAAAATTGAAAGGCACCACGCTTACTACAATTATAATTTAATAAATTGTTATTTGTCGTGGCTTACTTACTACAGTTCTCACAAACACCGTGATTAGACAGTTATCAGTTACGCTAATTTAAAAAGTCTAAATTCGTAGGATTTTCGTATGTATGCCCTTTATAGTACAGTTGTCGAATATTGATCATGGGGATTTACCGCTATTAATACTTGCGCTCGCGCCTGTGTGACTTGCGGCTTACGTCCCGCTCCATCACTACGCGACCGTCAAGAGAGTGTGTTGTGTTTGCTGTAAGTGAATTTTTACACGTGAGAGGAGATGTTTTTAAACGTAAGTTCAAAATTCACCCTAAATTTAAAATTAAATGAATCATAAAAAATGTTTACAAGTTTTTTAAGAAGTAAACATTGCTTTGTTTATTAAATTTGATTTTATTTTTGTTTTAATTAGAATAAGGGTGCATCTCACGGCCTCAGCTACAACACCAAAAAGTGTGAATACATTGTCTTTAAGGCCGCCGGTAATAACCTAAAAGAATTCCCAGAAATAACCCTGAACGGCATGAGCAATATCTTGGCCATTTTATTACCGACGACCTTAAAGACAATGCTGACATTGAAAGAGAGCGTAGGGCTCTAGCGGTTCGAGGTAACATGTTGATCCGTAGGTTTTCCCGGTGTACAGAAGAAACAAAACTAACGCTGTTTAAAGCGTACTGCCAAAGCTTCTACACCGGGAACCTATGGGTAAACTACACCAAACGACCGCTGGAGACCCTGCGCGTGCAGTATAATACCGTGTTTATGATGATGTTGGGACTGCCTCGTTACTGCAATGCATCAGGGATGTTTGCTGAGTATGAGACGGATGGGTTTGCGGCCATCCTCCAGAAAAAGACGGCATCCCTGATGGGCAGAGTGCGGGATAGTCCCAACAGCATCCTACAAACTGTAGCCGGCAGGACGGCCTCGCCGATATGCAGCACTTTGTGCGAAAAGTAATTTAGGTAATTTGATTTATTCTAGCCAATTTATTTTTTTCTTTTTTGATTTATTTGCTGTAATTCTATTGTTGATTTTCCTTTATGCAACTGATTTGATTTAATTGATTTTATGTTATTGTTTGAATTTAATATTGATGATTTTAATTTAATTTAATTTTATTGTTGTAGGTTAAGGAATACTAACATTAAATATAAGAGTTATTGCTGCTACTAATTAACTATGGATCTATGTAATCCGAAATAAAGAATTTGAATTTGAATTAGTCTTTGCAAGGTGCTGCTCGTCACTGAGTCTGAAGGTTCTTTGTACTATCAAGTCCAAGGCTGCAAGCTGGTACATTACAGTGAATGATGAGATGGGGTTATAGTTCGTAGGGCAGCTCGACTACTTTTCTTGGGCACTGGCACATTAGCAAGCTTCCATGACTTGGGGACTTTACCAGATATCAAGGACAGGCGAAATAGTCGCGTAAAAATGGGAGACAACTCAGGAGCGCAGGACTTCAGCACCACAGCCGATATTCCTTCCGGAACACTAGCCTTGTTCACATCGAGACCACGCAACGTTTTGAGCACTTATTTTTGATGTAAGTGGATTTCGATCATCGAGGAAGGCTGGGTGGAGAAACGTTTGTGAGCTCAAGACGTGAAGCCTCTGCAAATTGAGTCACAAATAAATTTGCTTTCTCATCCGCAGCGCAGTGTGGGCCAGCGATCCGTCTGGGTTCAGCAATGGAGGAAGTGAAGGACGGCTAAAGTTAGCTTCGACGGATTAAGCTTTACTGCCTGTTGGGAATGAGGCAAACCTAGCTCCCAGTTGGCCAATCCGGTCAAAGCGAGCCTTCCTTAGCGTCTTCTTCAAGGACGTAGCGGCTTTATTGTAGGCTGTCTTCCTTTGTGATTTGTTTGAGGCTTTACTGTTCCGGGCGTCGACCCACGCAAGATAAGCCCTGTGTTTCAGCGCAGCAGCACTGGCACACGAGGAGTTAAACCACGGAGTAGTCCTGTCGGAGGGTGAAGCATCAGTGTATGGAATAAAGTTAGTCCATTCGGATAAAAAGCGAAGAAATGTCGTATCTCATCCCAGTCTCCTGACTTATATCGCCATACTCGTCTGCTACTCTTAGGAGCAGGATCCGGATTCCATATTTACATCGTTTTAATTTTACTATCCTCTCTAACTTTTAGCAATAAAGCCGTTTCAGTGCACCTAGTTACAAAAAATATTGCATTTAAGTCAAAATTAAGGTAATTGAAATTATTCTGATATGTAGTTACAGCAATTCCGCTTTATAAGAAAACACTTGATTTGCAGTCGCCCATACATTTTTGCATTGCATTTACAGCGTTTCTGCGTTACAAAAAAAGTGCAATTGCTGTAACCCCACATAAACATAGTTAAAAAGTAACTTATAGTAGAATTTGGTTAGTTGCCTTGATATAAGATGCAAAAATACATTTCTCATAAAAAAAATGGCACTTGTGCGATTAATATTAAAGGAGATATGATTTTTTTCTGAATTCTCAAAAGTTTTTGGCTCTGGTGAACACTTTCCATATTGTTCGTTACTACGTTTCCGCTTTTTCACGTCGAATGTTTTAAATTTTTATGAGAGAAGACCTTAATAGTGAGTATTCTGAAGTGAATATTAAAAAAAAACATAAGATGTGGTCCTGTATCTTTGACAATAGGTGCAATGAGCCCGCTTTGGCCCAAAGGTAAAGAAATACCAGAAGCCAAAGTAAGAGATTTGAAAAGTCTTTTAAATCTTGTGCCCGAAGATGCCCAGTATTTTTACAAAAATCTAACTGGAAAAGCAAATATTGAAGACGATATCGAAGGCTTCTCCGGAGAAATGGACTTTATTTTAGAAGAAGATGATAACATTGATTAAAAAGTTTATTATTGGAGCGTTAAAGTGCTTCCAGATTAATAACAAGACGTTTTATAACACGTCCACATGATTAAACTTGTTATTTAACATTGTTACTTTAAAGAAGCACAGTATTAAAACTGTGCGATATAACAATGTCACAATACAACCGGCGTTATATAATATAGTAAATAACAATGTTATATAACGCCGGTCAGTATCCGATTTTATAAAGATATTAAAATGAGCCTAAACTATTTAACTTAACGATATTTTAACTTTAAATAACGTAAAAATAAGAAAACATGTTTAGCATGTACCTGAATGAGAAGATTGTTTGTGCCACTTTACTTAGCTGTGCTCAATATTTAGTTTGTTTAGTAGTTAAGCATTTTTTTTTAATAAAACATGAATAAACCTAATAATTTGCTTTCATTTTTACACAATGCAACTAGAAGAACTTTTTGTAACAGGGAACCAACCCACAAAAACTGCATTTTGCATTGGAACCAACTGCAATTTAATATAAAAACAACTACTTGTGCCCAAAAAAATCTTAACTTTTTAGGCTCTGTATAAAGCCCTCATTACCCTACACAAGACTGTAAAACAATAAAGCTAATAAAAGCTACCTAGACATTTCTACACAACTTTAATCTTTAAACTCAATTATCTCGAAAGTAACATCTTGAGGGTTGGTTCCTTTTTGCATAACTACGTCCAATTAAGACTGTTTCAATACCTGTAGATTACCTTTTCAATTATTCAAATCGGACATTCCATTCAAAAGATATTAAAAATTTAAAAATATGTCAATCTAAACAAAATACTATTAGAAAAATAAATGACGCCGCACCCGGGCAACGCAGCGAGGGAGGTAGGTAAAAATAATAATAATTAATGTCCTCCTAGCCGAATTTCGAATTTCGACCTACATTTTGAGAATGTGCCTTATTTTATTATGATCTGTTCAGTAGTTTTGGAGATCCTAGGTAACAAAAATTTCACATCTCACAAACTTTCGCATTTATAATATTAAAGAATAAAGAAACATTTATTGTATGAACTGTGTACATAGTTGGTCTTAAGAACTAGTAATTGTCCAACAGTTTGTCCTTTCGGACATACAATAATATAATTATTTTTAACTTATAATTATTTTTAATTATAATTTATAATTATTTTTAATTATTTTTAACATTATTTAACTTAAAATTATGAGAATTGCACATTTTCTTTATACTTAAATAAGGTTAACAATAGGAGCTAAATAACAATGATTACTATCTAAATTTTGGGGGGTACTGTCAAAATATTCTTTGATATTATAATGAGTTTTAGATATCAGATATTTTCTTAATTTTAATTTGAATTTATTATCTTCTATTTCTTTTATTTCTAATGGTAAATTGTTGTAAATTTTAATGGCAGAAATATATGGACTTTTCTGGAACATTGCATTGTTTACTTGAGGCATACAAATATTATATTTGTAGTTTTTGCGTAGGTTATTATGTCGACTAGATTGGTTAGCAAAGAAGATTTTTATTAGTAGGATGGTAATTTGCCAAAAACCGTCCTTAGTGGTTGCGAAGTGCTTATGTCCTCCTAACTAAACCTTTATTTCAGCCCGGTGGTAGGTAGCTTTTGTTTCAGAGATTTCTCGACAACTCAGTGTTAACGTCAATTCGATGGACGTGTGGAATAAGAAAAAAAGATGAGAGGGTATTCTGCACTTTTTAAATTAAGTTTCCAGTTTTCCTCCTTGAATACCTATATTTTCTCAGGGGGGAAAGTGGATTAAGAAAAACCATTGAGGGGGAATTTTTGACTTTTATAAATTAATTTTCCAGTTTTCCCCTTAAACAAATTTTCTCAAGAGGAAAAGTGAAGGGGGAATTCTGAAAAGTGGAGGGGGAATTCTGTAGTTCTTAAAATTATATTTCCAGTTTTCTCTGAAGGGAGTATTTAAGGGGGATTTGTCGAGGGGGAAAACTAGAAAAAGTCTCTGACAACGACTAAGTGTACCTACTACCCCTTCTATCCGGTTAGCATATTAAAGAAGGATAGTGCTATATCTATATATATAAAAATGAAACCCGTTTCGCGTTGTCACGGCATCACGCGTGAACGGCTGGACCGATTTCGCTAATTCTTTCTTTGTTGTGTTTGTTATTGTCAGGAGAAGGTTCTTATGAAAGAAAAAATTAAGAAAGTTGGAAACATAAATTTCCACGGGGGCGAAGCCGCGGGGCGCAGCTAGTTTTAGATAAAATTGAATTTCTAAAACAACAATAAATGGCCAATACAAAAGGTTAAATAAAAATATAAAATAATATATACCTACCTAAAATGATTTTGTTTCCTAGTTACTTTGTAAAATGTTGGCTCAAAAGTGATTATTTTATTGCATCTTGGTGTAGTTTTGGTGAACGACACCGCACAAATAACAATTTGGAGAGGTGGAACTTTAAATTGAATAACGCTTTTAAAAGAAGTAATGTCAATATAGTACTTACAGTTATTGAAAGTGCTATTTAAACATGCGGAATTATGACAATTCAAAAGAAGACAAATTGAAAGGCAACAGACACTAAAAAAAAGGAAGCCAGAATACGTAGATAATGAATGACAGTATTATAATGTATTATGCAAATTCAGTTGGTTAATGGTACAATAACAATATAAGTATCTATTTTTGGAAAGTTTTCGTTCCCGCCATTGAAATTACCTACCCGATAGACAAGACGAATATTTAGGCAGGCGCGGTCGCAGCCCAAGACTTTGGGGGGGGTCACACTTGGCCCGGGCCGTAGCCAATGCCCCAAAGGAACCTTTTGGGGGGGGGTATGCTTGCAGACTCGTACAGAAAAGTACTAAACGTTATCGGCGAGCGGAGCGAGACGCGAGAAATTAGGGTTTTTGTTAATTTTTGTCGGTGGTGGCCAAACTCATCTTAACGCATCCACTGCCCAGCCTCATCGCGACACGACGATCGAGAGGCACGTCTGCATCTTGGGCCATGAAGGTGTTAAACGGGTGTCGACCACTGAACCAAATACAGAAGAAGACAAAATACTATCGGCGAGCGGAGCGAGCCGCGAAATGTTGTGTTTTCGTTAAATTTTATTCCAGTGTTTTTCATGACCGCAAACCCGACATCCCGACCCTCAACTCTTAACCTAGTAAGTAATAATAATATAGTAATGGCGAGCGAAGCGAGCTTCGATATTTTTTGAGATTTTTCTGATGTTTGGGGAAAAGTAAGTAAGAGGGAACCTACCTATGCCAAAAAATATGTAGCGAGCGTAGCGATCCCGAAAACCTGTGGTGAGCCATAGGGCGAACGAAGCGAGCGAAGTCAACAAATGTACCAGCAATACAAAAAGATGTAACGGCGAGCGTAGCGAGCCGCGAAAAATTTGGGTTTTTGTAAATTTTTCGCGGTGACGAGACGAGAGATAAACAGGTGTAGAGAGAGTACTGGACCAAACTAAGTGAAAGGTAAAATACTATCGGCGAGTGGAGCGAGCCGCGAAATTTTGTGGTTCCGTTACATTTTTTGCAGTGTTTTGCATATTGACCGCAAACACGACATCCCGACCCTAAACTCCTAACAAGAGCGAGCATCGAAACTTTTTTGAGATCAGTTCTGATGTTTGGGGAAAAGTAAGCAAGAAAGAACTTACTTCTAACAAAAATTATATTTTTTTTTTTTTTTTTTTTTTTCATTTATTTATGTTACATAATTATTAACTTATCTTATCTACAGCTAACATAAACCGTAATTCGGTTTGTCCGTCAGCCTCAGTCTCTAAGGTACAATATAGTTATTATTATAAATAGTTGGTACTATGTATCTTCCTACGTAAGTTGGTAGTTTAATACAGTAAACTCGTACACGAATAAAAACAAAATAAACACACACCGAAGTTTCACATCAGAAACTAAATGTAAGCTAAGCAAATACTAGCGGGGTACATTGATTGGCTGTCCGGTGTGCGGGCGACAGTATAACAATAACGCTCGTACGTCAGCGCATGGAGTGAACTGATAACATTATACAGGGTTATTTCTAAAATGAAGTTACGATCGATATTTTTGAATAAATTTTTTGTGTTTGTTTTTATTTTATGTTATAGTTTAGTTAGTTATAATAAAGTTAGCAAGAATTATAAGTTTTTAGTAATTTGAGTTTATAAATTTTGTTATAGATCATAGTAGTATTTTTTTATTTTTAATTTATAGTTTTCGTCGTTAATATTAGAAGAGATTTCAAAGGGTATTTTGTTAATTAAGTTAGGTATTAGATATCTATTTGTACGTTTCCCGTAGTAGTTATAAACTCTGGGTATTACAAGTTTATCTTGGGTTATTTTTCTTGTCTATATAGACTAGCTAGTCAAAACAACCCTGAATACTTTAAAGACTTTGTGTTGGTAGATATACGACGAGCGAAGCGAGCGAGACTCAAATAATTGGCAATACAAAAGATGTAACGGCGAGCGGAGCGAGCCGCCTAAATTTTAGTTTCTTTTTCGGGTGGTCACAAACTGGTCTAGAAGAGTATGAAAAAATAAATATCAGCGAGCCTATGAAAATTTGGAAATTTTGCTATGCTTTGAAAAGTTATATCAGCAAATGGAATAAGCATTTGTGAGGCATGTGTAGCAAGACAAAAAGCTAAATAATTACCTAAGAACAGTTTATAGTAAAAATATCGTAGTTTGACGAATTCATTGCGTCTCTCGTTGAGGGATGAAACGTTGGGTGTTCTTCCAACACAAGCAAGCCTTTGTGAAATAATTTGAAAAAGCGCTTTCTCTCGCTTTTTTCAAATTATTTCACAAAGGCTTTATGAAACAGCAAAATGTTATCATCGGTTTGCAAGCAGAGCATGCCGCGAAAATTTCTTTGATTTTTTGAGTATTTTGCAAATTGACCTCAAACGCGGGATGAGCCCGCCCATGACCAGAGGCAGACAATAAAGTTGCCGGCGAGCCGCGACACTTTTAGTTTTTGTTAGATTTTTGGGTAATTTTTATCAGATTTGGCAAAGTGACTTATAGCGGCTCTGGATCATAGTCAGAAGGAGCAAAATGTTACCGGCGAGCGGACCAAAGCACGAAATTTTTTTTGTTTACTTCAATTTTTTTTTTGCGCTGGTTGACAAAGTGGTCTCGCAGATTTTTTGTTTTATTTTTGTGCTTTTTACTGTGGTGGTTGGATTGATATAACCTGACTATAGCAGACCAGCTAGAGCGCTCAAGTTTAGTTCAGTTCTAGTCATAGGTAACGTTGATTGCCGCTGAGCTAAGCAAAACAGACAGTACAAAATTCCAGTTACAGGTATACCGCACACCATACCATATATAGCTCCGGCGAGCGGAGCGAGCCGCGATTTTTTTGGTAATCTTAATCAAAGTGACAGCAATAAACAGGAAAAAATAATCATCAAGCTGTGGATTGCAATTTTTTAAGTACCTAAACTAAGATTTTGGGGGGGGTCATGACCCCCGTGACCCCCCCCCTGGGACCGCGCCTGTATTTAGGAGGTACAATAACCTCCGACGGACTGTTTTGCACATTTCGGCAAATATTAAGATCTGCCCAAAGCCATTCACGCAACTTTAAACAATATAGGTATATTGTAGTTATGACGATTAAACAATCTTGATCCTTCAAATGCGAAAATAAGCTTGACCGTCTACCCAAGACGGAACCTTTTTCAGACCGGGGCAACAGGAACAATTTTACAGATCCCTGGTGCACCTTGCCGGGACAGAACACGATCATCAGGGCAGAAGGGATCTACTTGATGCCAAGTTGGATCACGGGGGCAGATAAATAAATAAATAAATAAATAATGCTGGACAATTCACACAGCATTATCTAGCCCCAAGGTAAGCAGAGCTTGTGTTATGGGTACTAGATAACTGATATACATAATAATATACGAGTACATAGATAGATATTTTTTATTATATATAGAAAACGACCAGAACACCCCGAACAAATATCTGCAGATCGTACAAATATTTGTCCCGAGGCGGGAATCGAATCCGCAACCTCCTGCGTCGCAGGCGGACCTTCGCCCACCGCGCCACAGAGGTCGCCGCAGATGTTCGCGTCCTAGCCATGTCCTAGCGCCATCACTCTCTGGCAGTGGGGGAGTAAGTGATATGATTTATGCATGCAGCACAATGCTGAATCTACTCCCTTTGCCTGTTAGTTTTTTTTAATTTTTGTGTTTAATTCTAGTTTAGGTTAAGTAATTTATAGGCACTAAACATTGTGAGTAAAATTCGGGAGATTGTGGGCACTAGTTTCTCGAAAGTGGACCGCTCAAATTAGGTCCACCCACCTCGGTCACAGTCGGACCGGGGCGCTGCCGGCGTACGTGTTTCTTATATTGCAATAGATTGGAAATAGCGTGTCTTTGCGTTTATTTGTAACACAACAGGCCATTTGTTGAGCCATTGGGAGAACGTACCATAGGTATCTACAGAATTTTACATCAAGGGCAATAAGTAATTTTTTTATTTATTGAAATTTAAAATTAAAATTCATTTATTCATTTACACAGGTATTACAGGGATGTTCAGACATATAGGTAATTAAGAGCACTGTGTGTGATCTGCCATTAGGCGTACAAATTTTACATAATTCATTGAATGAAAAAAATATATATTAATAATAGCTTACCAGGAAAAGTTTGAAGAATTGAAAAATAATGCGTTTACTAAATTGCAACGATAATCAATTACTATCAATGGGTATGTGTATTTTAAAGTTAGACGAATACCAACAAACGATCTGAACCAAAGCGCGCTTGTTGGTGGTCTGTGTGTAAAAAGTGAAATAAATAAATAATGCTGGACAATCCCCACAGCATCATCTAGCCCAACGCTAAGCAAAGCTTGTGTTATGGGTACTAGATAACTGATATAAATAATATAATAAATTGCTTAGATAGATATTTTTATTATACTTACATAGAAACGCCCAGGGGCCCTATTACAATTCTCCGCAACCGACACTGTCGATGCCGATGACATGCGGCCGACGCACGCAAGCGATAGCTATTCTGTTTCTCTGTCGGGTGGGCATTTTTCATTCGGGCGAGATCCGGGCACACCCAACTACCTTCGTGAACGATCATGTGAATGAAACCACCAGAGAGCATAGAACCTTGGACAGATTAAATAAAAACAAGTCAAGTACGAGTAGGACTTGTGCGAGGGTTCCGAACAAACTTATATTTACCCTAATGAGGACTTCATTATACCTTGTTAAGGGATGAAGCGTTGGTGTTCTTCCAACACAAACTAGGTTCAAAGTTAACCCGCTTACATTTATACTGGAAATATATATTTGTGAGCCGAATAATTTACACAGACACACTGCGTTTTTTTTGGTGATTTTGCTAAAATGAACGGTTTTCGGTTATTTCTCTTTACTTAAAGATAAAAATACATTTCCTTGTGCTTTAAGACCTTGCTTCTTGCCAAATTTCGTGATTCTAGATCAACGGAAAGTACTTTAAAGGCTTACGTATAGGTTTTATTGCGAACATCAAAAAATAATTTTTGTAATTATCTATGTAACTTTAAATAATTTATGGTTTTCGGATATTCCTCTTTATTTGCGCTAGCTCTTTGCTAAGTTTAAACGTAAAAGGCTGTCACGAGTGATTCTATAATCTGTAATATCCCGTGTAGACTCTTTCAATGCCATCCAAAGAAAGAGAATTGCGTCATTAACGTCCAGAGGTTGACATGTGTAAAAATGACACTATTGTAAGCCCATCTGACCGTCTGATGTTATCGGACCCTTACATACAGACGGAGGGTGAATATTGCCACCTGACATACTAAGTACCTACTCAACCTAGTACCTTGAATTTTATATTTAATATATTATGATCTTTATTTAACTTTCCTTTTTTATCACCTCAAAAATGGATCTTGTGTCTGAAATTAAGAATTAATATTATAGGCGTTCCTTTTTCCATTCGAGGTGCGGAACCCTCAAAAGAGCGGTTTTAGCGCCAAGTTTTGGTAAAATTAAGAACTTCGTCGTCAGCTGGGGGAAGTTGTTAGTTGTAGGCTTTGCTAAGAGATGGCGGTAGAGCCGCTTTTCTGAAAATTATGAAACGGAGAGTGATCTTCAAATATCATGAGTAAATTTCAATAATTTAGGACGCTACGTGTATAAAATATTTTAACAATCATAAATCTACCGAAATTTTAGTGATAAATGGACAAAATATGGTGAAAAAACACATTACAAAAATGAAAAGGTAGCTTTGTAGCTACCGTGCAAATTGACAGTGGTTCTTGAAAAAATGCTGTCAAATTTAATGTTTCGTTCGTACATTTTGCCCATTAGAATAGAGGTGGCCGCCGCAAAAGCCGCCATTTCAAGCTTCGTGCCGTAGCTTCGAGTTTTGATGAATTAGAATAGCAATTTGACAAAACGCAGCACGCAACTGTCGATTTCGTCGAAAGCGAATAGACCCCCTGATCACCCAGAATCAATATTTGTAGATCGTACAAACATTTGTCCCAAGGCGGGAATCGAACCCGCAACCTCCTGCCCCGCAGGCGGACCTTTGCCCGCCGCGCCACCGAGGTCGTCAACAAGCGCGCTTAAATTTGGTCAAACAGTCAGAAGAGAAGTAGGTACCTATTAGTTTTTTTATGATTATAAAGCAAATGAACCCTATGTTGTAAACTTAGGGTCATTTGATTGTGCTTGCTTGTGTGTTGCAATAACTTGCAATTGAACGACACTTGTGCCGATATTAGGAAGAAAATAATGTACAGATATGCAGGTTGTGTGGGTGCGTCGCATCGAGTGCGGCGGGCGGCGGCGCGACGGTCGATAGCCTAGAGCCGGAGCGGCATCGGCTGGAGGTACCGGGCAGGGTCGCTCTGCCGCAATCGATACCAGCGCGCCGCGTCGCGCAGACAGGAGCGCAGCCAGCATCGAGACCTCCAGTGCCAGTCGACCGTGCTTCACCGGCGGCGAGCGACGAGGCTGTATACGCGTTTACCGCACGCCGCATGCGACCGCGCGCGTCATGAGCGGCACACGCCTACGAAGTGCCATCTTACTGGCGCTTGCTGTCGTATTTTTCCCTGACACAAATCATGTCGAGTAAGTACTTGTTTAAAAAATTCAGTACTATAATAACCCAAAATAACACACTTTCTCCAATAGGAACGCGATCGTAAATCTCGGTGAGGTTGTAAAAGTTAATGCATACCTATGTTTTATGTATTAGTAGGTACTAAATGCTAGTTATACAAGGTAAATGTGCCATGATTCAGTCTCATTTTTTGTAAAAATAAACAATACTGACACACGTACAAGCGAGTAATAGATTAGTGAGATGGTTATGACAACGAAATATCAAATGGTCACTATCAATCAATTAGCTGTTTATCAATCTGAATTGAGATATTCGATATGGCTCATGTTTTGATGCACAAAATTTTGCATGAATGAGAGAAAAATAAGCTCTGGAATTACCAAGGTTTGTATATAAATATGTACCCTCAAAATCTGTTAACACAAGTAAAATCACATTCTTCCATAATATTATTCTTAATAGGCTTGACGATGAAGATGCGGGCAGCATCTTCTTTCTAAGATCAAGATCATTGACCCGACCCGTGCTTCCACAAGACGCAGCTACCTAAAGCTGCATATTCCTACCTGTGTGTGACAAATTATAGCAAGATCTCCTTCATTTCTCGAACTGCTGAACTCTTTAATAGCACTTACAGCACGGATGACTTCGATCTCTTTACATCTAGACCTAACGCATTAAAAAAAAAATTAACACTAATTTCTTTGGCACAACACAACCACTACCTAATCGTAATCTATTAACTGGTAGACACTGCTATAAACTATTTCTTATTCTTATATGTACCTAACACGTTATCATTTCCATGTAAGTATATAATACACTTATTATTTTACTAACTACACGTATCTAGTAGGGTACATAATTAATTGTAGTAATATTGCGAAGGTACAAAGCTGCCTTTTGAACGGTTGATATGACTCTTTAATCTTACAACCACCGGTTGTAACCATTAACTGGATACTTATACAAATTAGAGACTGTACCTACTAACAAATGTTTTAGAACATTTATGTACCTACTGATGAATAGCGTATTCAGAATCATGAAATTCCAATGTCCTCAGTCGTAACGGACACCTATAATCTGTATAATCTTGAATTCCTGTGTGAACTTGTGTGTATGTATAATCGGATAATTTCTTCTCTTATATCGGATATCGAATAATTTCTTCTCTTTCTATATAACCTATCTTTTGATTTCTGTCGCTTCGGTATGTAGACTAAAGTAAAGAAGCGACGAAGAAACCTTTAGCCTGTTAGTTGTTATTTTTCGAGTTGGAGCAAAACCCGCCCCAACCGTTTTTATCCTCTAGCTAGATAATCTGATATTTTATAGCCATTTTGCACAGCAAGGTTTTGACAATTTGTTTGAATTTATTTACTGATAATTTTTGCAATTTACTTGGAGTTTTGTTGTAGAAGCGTTTACATTGCCCTTTAAATGATACATTAATTTTGTGTAGCCTAGTTGTGGGCACAGCGAGCTTATGTTTATTTCTGGTATTCAAGTTATGTTTATCGCTATTTTTGGGGGAACGGACTTATATTTCTATGAGTGTAGGTACAAAAAGTTTTCATAAATATATTGACATGATACTGTCATTATGTTTGTTTCTTTGAATTTATCAGCAGTATACCATAGGACATAATATAATACTATGGAAGTAACTGAAATAAACAAATCTAGATGTATCCACGTCTGTAAGATGACGGATTATTTTGACTGTATACGCTGCAGGACTAAGTCTCTTCGGTAGCTTATCTATGTGTGGGTTGGAGTTTATTGTCTTAGGTGATTCCTAAAAATACGATACTTTCTACTATTTCTAGCGTTTCTCCTTAAACGTTTACATCAGCCTTCACTTGTTTAACATTAGGTAGAATAAATCGAATACATTTTGTTTTGGTTTCGTTTAGCAAAATATTATTGACACTAAACCAATGGACTACTTTTGAGATTGCATTATTCACATCGTCGGAACTTGTGTTTTGTCGTTTCATTTGAAAAATTAATGAAGAATCGTCAGCAAACAATACAATCTCGTGATTATTCTTGACAAGATGAGGCAGGTCGTTATTATAAACAAAAAATAGGAAAGGACCGAGGATAGAACCCTGCGGTACACCCATTGTAACTACAGACCCCGAAGACCGTTTCCCATTGATGTCAACTCTTTGTATCCTTCTAAGATGTAAGAAGATCCAAAGAGGTGTTCCTTATTCCATAGTGATGTAGTTTCCTGATTAATGTTTCATGGTGTACGCAATCGAACGCTTTTGACAAGTCGCAAAAAACGTCTAAAGCGTCTTGCGACTTCTTCCAAGCATAAAAAATCTACACCGGCATCAGTAGTTGACCTGCCGCGAGTAAACCCAACTTGCTTACAATGCAGCAGGTCATAGCCATTGAAATGCCTAAGCAATTGATGTAAAATAAGTTTTTCAAAAACTTTGCTGTATATGTAGGCAGTACTGATATTGGTCTAAAGTTAGTGGGGTCAGACCTACTACTTGATTTATATAGTGGGAATATTTTACTACATTTCATTAGATCAGGAAATACGCCACAATCAATAGATTAATTATATATAAAAACTAGATCTGTTGCAATGGTATCAATCAAAGGTTTAATAATTGTAACAGAAATGCCTCAGAGATCTGCAGTTTTCTTTATATATAAAAGTTTAAAGGCTTTTTTAATATCTTTTTCATCAACATGGGTGAAATTAAATTTATTTTTGCATTTTGATACATTTTCTATTTTTAATGACTCCGCAATTACCTACTTGAGAAGAGTTTAAACACTTTGTAGTAGAGATTGGAATTTCAATAAAAAAGTTTTCAAATGCTAATTTTATAACCATGCTCTTTCATTTTCATTGTGAATTTCTTTCCAAAGATTGATCCTTATCAACGACCAAATCTGTTGCTGCAAAAACACGTGGAGTCATATTTTATTGAAATCAATCACTTTGATTTCCTACTAGTAAAATTTAAAAATAACGCATTTTTTGTTTTCTTATAAATCGAGGTCATGACTCCTTTTACGACCCTTCTCTGACTCTCATCAAATATCAAATCGTTTATTTGGACGCAGTAAAATGTTTTTACAATATAATATTTAGTCCGCAGGATCCCGAACTAGCCTGAGCTGTATTACAGGACCCAAGGCTTCTCTTAATAATAACATAATTGTGTCTTAATTGACTATAAAACGTATAATAAAGACTAATTAATACTCTCATGGTTTCGGATTTCGCCATCTACTCCCATCTCGAAAAGCCAAGCTACATACGAATTATACACGAAAAGGTTTGTCCAAATAGAGTAAAAATTAAACTAGAATTTAGCATAGGATCTGGCAACACGAAACTAGTATCAAGATGTCACATAGACAAACAATGGGTGCCTTAACGAAATTTACAACAAATTTCACTATTGAAATCTAGGCCGGTTAAATCCTTGTGCAAGCAGTGATTAGAGTGTAGGTATTCAAATGCTTAGTAAAATCACACATGAGGTTTCATTGAAGAATAGGATACGTAACGAATACATCCGACAGAGAACCAAACTTATCGACAATGCTCAAAGATGCTCAACCAGCTGCTGGCAGTGGGCCGGCCATATATCTCGCGAAGATCTGACAACCCCAGGGGTAAACGTGTTCTTGAGTTGAGACGGTGAACGGGCAAACTTAGTGTAGGACGCCGATGACGAACTACGAAAGACTGCATTTGCCTGCAGTCTTTCGCAGTTCGTCATCCCATGCTGGATGCGGCAAGCTGAAGACAGGGTGCTATGGCGCTGGTAAGGGAAGGCCTATGTCCAACTGTGGACCAATATAGGTTGATGATGATGATGATATGATCCAACATGATGAAAACAATTCGTAGTGGAACAAGGTTTTGAAAGTTATTATGCGTTGATTAGTCAAATTCCAAGCGGGAAAGCTATTATCCGACGTTTCAGGCAAAATACAAACAAATACAAAATATTTAATACTCAAAGATCTTCCGACAAGAATGGTAAAAACTTTATAAAGAAAGCTAAGGCTTAATAACATAATAAGGCTTAGTAACATGATTAAACCGATATCGTACATTTGATCACCATTTAAACTTAAAGTTGTGATTTTTGGTCCTTTAGTACTGTACGAATGATTATTCTTCTAACAATTAAATATTCACTCCTAGGAAACATAGAAAAGTAGGACCTAGAAAATATTGAAAGTAAAAGTAAAGTAAAGTAAAAATGTTATTTATTGACATAATAGTAAATGTAACAGACATTATGAGTTCATAGGCTCCTGAACTAGTTAAAAAACTGTGTTTCAGGAGCCAGTGGCTTCTCCAACTAATATTAACAGATAATTATGTCAAAGTAACATAACTAATCTTAATTGTAGGTACAGAGAAAACAAATTAAATAAAAAACATGTAGAGCTATTGACTTCGAGCTTGTGGTTTCAAAGCTACATTGTGATGTCCTTTACATTACAAGTATACATTTACATTATACAAGTACTGTGTAACTTAAAAAATAAAGAGAGATTTTGATACGTGTGAAATCACACTAAATGTAGGTACCTACGTTATTGTTGAATGTTATGAAGAAGACAATTTTTAGATTTATTCATTCTATAAAACTAATACTACTAATAAGATTAAGGCGAAAGAATTTGAATAAAAATTCAACATTAGTACCTAAAAATAAATTTAATGTCAATTTACGCCGTGATTTCATCAAAATGTTATTAACCAAACAAATAAATCAACACCGCAGCACGCTTAATTACTTCCCAACTCTTCTAGGCCATGCCAAAATTACATCAAATTTTTCTAATAGAAACGCTTTACAAAATTTAATTTGTTACCTGACCTAATCTAAGCCATGCTTGCATAAAGGCGCTCCCTCACCGCGGGCATTCGTTTGTAATGAAACATTTAGGCCCCTGTTATGAAAGTTTGTTCAGTCGTAAATCTATGCTTGAGTGGCGTTTATGCCATAGAAAAGAGTAACTTAAGCACAGATCGACGACTGAGCAAGCAAGCTTTCATAAAACGGGACTTAGAATCGAACATTACAGCAAGCAAGGGAGGATAGCCAAGTATTACCGTGCGCAGCCTATAATGATAGCCACTTCGTTTCACATTGTAAGAACAACTAAATCGACTGCAGCAGAACGATCAAAATCGAAAATTACTGTTTTTTTTATCTAGCCTGGTTTGTATTGGTTTGTCCCACTGCTGGCCAAAGGCCACCCTCAAGTCTTTCCACTCGCGCGTCTCGCGCGATCTCCCATCAATCTCTGAGGAAGGCGTTAAGCTCGTCTTGCCAGCGCTTTCGTGGCCGACCTCACCTACGATTTCCTTCTGGGACCCAGGGTGTTGCCGCGCTAGCCCACCTCTCGGGATACCTCTCGTTCGGCTAATATGCCCTGCCCATTGAAATGAAATGAAATAGTATTTATTTGCTTAACATACCAAATATGGCCCGAATACACTTTTTTGGGCTATGAAAGCTCTATGAGCATCCGTTGAGTTACCCCAGATCAGATTATAACGCCATATCTTAAAACAGAGCAAACATGCCTGTGATAAACTGTCAATGCCGTTTAAATATAAGATAGATCCTTGATTCGTCTGAGTGCAAATATAAATTTATTAATTTTCTTACATACAGTGTCTATGTTAAGTCAATTGTTATTCCTAAAAATTTAATATCATATACTTCCTCAATGTCATTGTTATTGTAATTAATGTCAATTGTATGCTTAACCTTGATAATATATGTCACTGGTCTCATGAATTTAGTTTTAGTTGTGTTAATTTTAAAATTATTACTATTAAGCCAATCAACTATGTCATTTAGGGCTTTGTTCCCCATGCTCACAGCATTTTCAATAGATTTATCTTTTGTCAAAATAGTTGTATCATCCACAAACATGATTGTGTATTGGTCAGTGGCGTTTGGAAAGTGATTTACATATGTAAATAATAAATAAAATTGGACCAAGAACACTTCCCTGTGGCACACCGTAATTGACAGAGTACGTTGATCTGAAGGTATTTTGTGTGTTTTTTTCATTGCCATTTGAGTGTGGCGGTCTTGACTCCCACATCGGCACATACCTGTCAGAGAGCGTAGCATCGTATTCCTAACGCGATCAATTCGCCATTAAGCCTAGGATGCTAATCACACGCTGGATTATTAAGGTGGGTGTAATTAGACCATACGTACAAAGAGCTAGATCAAGAACATTCTTATAGTCTTAGACTTGATCTAGTTCTTTGTGCGTATGGTCTAATTACACCCTTTAATCTCTACGAGGAACGAAATAAAGCTCCATCTCTATTCACACAAAAATAAAAGTCCGAAGGGGATAAAACGCGCATTCGCTTTTGGTCTAAGTCCACCCTTTGTATCACCGGCGAATCAGAGAGAGTGCTCGCCAGTCAGAGTGAGAATTTGGCGTGTTTTAAAAAAACGATAAACTGACTTCAAGTTCTTCTAGTGGCGACATCTAGTTAAAATTCGAGTCTAATTTAGTTTGATGACACATCGAGGTAGGTATACCGTAATCAACAAAAATAAAATCCGTCAAGTGCGAGTGTAACTCGCGGGTTTCGAACGTTTGTCAATTATACAAATATGTACTAAAGGTACCGGTAAGAGATATCGCTATTTGACGAATAGGTACCTACCTAAAAATAGTAGGTACCAAACTAAATTTTATATGGATCGCTCTGCATAGGGACTTCGGAGATTAGGTAAATATTTAGACGTTTTTCATAATATTTCAAAAAGTATGAGACCTATAGAAATTTTAAAAACTGTTTTGAAATGTACAAACCGATACCTTTCATTTGATACCCCATTCAGTGAGGTAGCCCCTCTTCTGAAAATTATTCCCCCCTTTTTGACCATTTTTCAAAAAGCGTTCGTTTTACAAATTTCTCTATATTTTTCCTGTAAAATATACGTCCATGTGTTTGTAGATACAAACGCTACATACATTTTGGATAGATCAATCTTCGGATATGGATCATACGTTAGAGGTCAAATACCATAATGCATAATGGAAAAAGTTCATTTTCATTTTTTTTCTTAAAATGCGCCTGTACAGGCGCACGAAATGTATTATTATTTTTAATTTCAAGTTAATAGCTGCGGTAGTTGCTGAGTTATTAAGGAGGGAAAAAAGGACAGACAAAGCGAGAAAATTTTTTCGAGGGTTTCGAAACCGATCTTAGAGACCCTAAAAAAGAATTACTTATTAAAAATCGGACTACTCTGTAAAAAGTTATGCGTGGTCAAACATTACAATCAGTGAGTGAACAATCAATCATCCCCTGTTTACCTACCCTTAGGGTTGGTATTTTTTTTTCAAATCTAGATGAGACCACCTTCGGGTATAACCTTTTCAATAAAATAAGAATTATCGAAATTGGACTAGGTATACTCTGTAAAAAGTTATGCGTAGTCAAACATAAAAAAATATATATACGCGTCCACTTGAGAACCTCCTCCGTTTTTCGTCGGTTGAAAATAGCAGCATGGTTAGAGCGAGTATACATGAGGCGTTTTGAAGCGCGTGATTTGATAACGCGCGTTTTTAAAACCATCTAGCCTAGATAGTACACATACAAACGCACGCTTTATTATTGAAAAGCGCGCATTTAGATTTGTACGGATGTAGGTATGGGACCGCATGGTTTTGAAAACGCGCGTCAGCGAAGCGTGCTTTCAAAACGCAATATGCGCTCATAGAACTATGAGCCTCATAGTTCTATGTGCAACGCAATATTGTGCTCATACTATGAGCACAATATTGCGTTGCACACAGCGGGCAGTAGCGTAAGTCGGTAGAGAGATAAACCATTCTAAAAATGCACGCCCCCTAAAAACTATCGTATTTTGAAGAATTCACTACGGATGTATGAGATGAAACGTTGGTGTTCTTCCAACACGAATAAGGTTCGTAGTTTACCCGCTTACATCCGTAATGAATGCACGCTCCGTCCACAAAACGTCATAGGTACATACACTTGGCGTGCATTTTTAGAATGCTTATCTCTATCTCTACCTACAGATATCCGCCTGGTGTCCGCTATCGCGCGGCGCGCCGCGCCGGATATCGATGAAGTGGCATTGAGGCTGAATCCGTTTTCTACATATATATCGATGTTTCTACCGCGATATTTATTATTTATTAGACGACATTTGTTTTGCCGAGCCCCGTGTTCCACATTCGAGTAAACACATTGAAATAGGTTTTTTTTTTTCAAAATGAATTAAAACCTATAACGTGGTTTACGTGACATTGATTTGGGGAGGATTTTTCAAACCTCAGAATAAACAACCAGATAGCCTTTATTCGATGAATAGCGATATTTATGGTATTTCAATGGTCAGTTAGCAGTAGTAGGTAACTGTCGAATAAAGCTCCTATCTGAGGAATAAAGTTACCTGCTTCTGTAAGGGCCAAAGGTTTTATCTCTCCGATAAGTGTGACACTCTCTGTGTGTCTTAGTACAATAAACTGTATAGGTACCTAGGCAGGCAAATATCGCAACAAATCGCGCTACACAAGACGCGCTTCAAAATCGCGGCTGTGGGGTAGAGTCTTCATTCGTTTTGTTTTTGGTAAAAACGACATACCTCCTTACTATGTACAGTTTTTGTTTTTTGGTTTGTTTGAATTTTGTTTTGTAACGAACGTCAAATACACGTTTTGTTGCTGTTCTTGTCTAACACATTGAATACTTTGCATGCAGATGGTGTGAAGTTGGCTAGCTTAGCTACTCTCTTTCTAGATAATAGACGATTGAAAAACTGAAAATATTTATTTGCCTGATAAACAGACAGATAATTTTACATGCTAGATTCGACGACTTATCTGAGGATTGAAAAATTAGCCCTAAGGGCGGCCGCATACACTCGGTTTCCTGATTAGGTTTTCTGATCCGGAATCAGATTCGGAAACCTGAATGCTCAATTACATACAAAATTTTCAACACGGTGCACAAGTTCTTACTATTTCCGAAAGGAAAAATACCCGACGTTCGTTTCGGAATTCATTCCGAGCTTTCGGGTAGACAAAACGGAAAAAACCTACTGACGTCACCCCGAACGCAGTGCTCACATACATTTCGTATCGTTCGCCGCACATGAACGGAAATTTCCATTCAGAACCGCGCTAGCATTGTGTCGAATGCACGTGTTCTTACGATTTTGCGAACAAAATGTGTGAGGCCCAAAATTTAATTATATCTGTGGAACAATATCCCTGTATGGGATATTGATTCATTCATTCATTATACTGTATACGTTTTTTCTTCTTCTTGTTTAGCGCCAGTAAAAGTGCAGTAGCAATCAATTCAACGTCGTCTGAATTCCGGATTAGGAAACCTAATCAGGAAACCGAGTGTATGCGGCCGCCCTAAGACACAGGTGGCTCTTACTGATGGGAGCATAGAGTAAAAACTCGCTGCTGTCTCAGGGAGTGTATAACCAAATTTGAAACCATAAAATACCATCGCACTAATATTATAAATGCGATTCTTTGGATGTATTGATGATAGATGGATGGATGTTTGTTACCTCTTCACGCCAAAACGACTCAACCGATCGGGCTGAAATTTTGCATAGATGTAGCTCTAAGGCTGGAATCAAGGTGACTTTTCATCCTACCATGGGATAGAAATAACCTTTAATTAAACGTTTCCATAGTAACAGCGCGGGTAGAAACTAGTAAGAAGTACCTACAGTGCGAGTCTTTATAAAGTGCACATACAAAAATGGGTGAAAATATACTCAATTTTATCGACAGAAAAAACATTAAAAAAATTCTATAAAATATATTAATTTTTTTATGGCCTATTTAATATTTTTTATAACCACTGTCTACCCAATGTAAACAAACTGTTATTACTTTTGAACTAACAGTCCTATCTCTATGAATCAAAATTAATTATGATCTCTAATGATAGGCCGTGCTTTTAAACCAAAAACGTTTCAAAAAATACACACCATACATTAAAAAATAAATGATATTGGAAGAAAAACTTACTATGTTTTGATTAAAAAGGCCATAAAAAATGAATATATTTTTTTGAATTTTTTGACGTGACAACGTCTTATAAATTGGTTTGCCGGGTGACACTTCAAGAAACTGCGTTACGCTCCGCGTTGGTTTGCCGGGTGACACTTCAAGAAACTGCGTTACGCTCCGCGTGAGCGGAGCGTAACGCAGTTTCTTCAGTTACCACTCAAAGTCGTTGTCACGTAAAACTTTCGCCCGTATACCGACTTTACAGGCAACCAATTTTTTTATCTTGTTTTCTGTTGATAAATATTTTCACCCATTTTAGTATGTGCACTTTAAAAAGACTCGCACTGTAGATGAAAGTCTGGCATTCCTGCTAGACCATTTCATCATTTCTTTTATTTATTTTATACCAGATGATCGCCTCGCGGTTTCACCCGCGTAGTTCCTGTTCCCGTCGGAATTCGGGGATAAAATATAGCCTATGTCACTCCCTGAAAAGTAAGCTTCCTAACGGTGAAAGAATTTTTCAAATCGGTCCAGTAGTTTCGGAGCCTATTCAATACAAACAAACAAACAATCAAATAAAGAATAACAATCAGAATAATTAATCTTCCTCTTTATAATATTTCTATATGCCCAGCTGCTCGTAGATAAATAAATTTGTTTTCTTTTCACAGGGGTGCTGGCGGTGGTGGCATGTTCGGCGATGTCAATATATCTGCAATCTTAGATTCATTTAGTATAAGCTATGACAAGAGAGTAAGGCCAAACTACGGGGGTGAGTATTATGTTTAAGAATTTTTGTGTACCTATACCTACCTATAACTTTCAAATAAGGAATGAATGAATGAATGAACAGAAAATAAATAAAATAACTTATATTTAAATGAAATAAAAACGTACAATAGGCGGCCTTATTGCTTAAAGCAATTTCTTCCAGGCAACCTTGCAATAAGGTAATTTATTCAGCTGATAAAATCCAGTTAGAATATGGTACACTCTGGGTACGTATTATGTATTATGAAAGCTTACTCAAGCATTATTTAAGCAGTCATTATGTGAGCTCTACTCAAGCGTAGAATCTCTGCTCAAGTAAATTTTTATTGTAGAACGTAACTCTGACCCTATTCTGGATGCACTCGCAAAATGCCTGCTTGAGTAAATATGTTATAATTTATATTTACGCGTAATTTCGATTTTTTTGTTGTGAAATATACGTAACCCTAGATATTATGTATTTCAGTTTTATTTGGCATTTTCACTGTTTGATTCACATTAACTGTAGGTTCCTTCCTAGGTATGAAAGGCTTAATAATTCCTAGAAGGATGTTCTATGGCATTGAAGTAGAAGAAAAGTCCAGATAGGTTAAAGCCCGCCAAAGACATACCTACTATCACGAAAGGGTGATAGTAGGTATGTGAATCACCGCCTTTGCCGATTTTGACTAAATCGGCAAAGGCGGTGATTTCGCGCCCTTTTGCATTATAATAATTGGTTTCGTTGATTTTCAATATTCGTATTATTTTGTAATTATTATCGTAATATTCAATCTGAATTTCTCAATATTTACAATCTCAAATCATCATCATAATTTATAAACGGACAGAAATTGTAAAAATCTCTGACCAAGCATGGCGCTTTCCACACGAGTAATCAGAGTTCAAAGAGTCGTCACCAAGCAGAGATTTGGCATTCAAAATCGTTCTATTTAAGCAATTACTCAAGTAATGCTTGGTAAACGTTCAATAATAGGTACATAATAAACAGTTACCTGAAGGTGTAGACGGGCGAAATTACGCTCTCGCTTTCAAAATCTATACGTAGGTACCTACTCAAAAAGTAGCCATAGACTTCTCGAGTACCTACGTGTAGATTTTGACAAGAGTTCTATTAATTTGCCACAACAAATTAATAGACGATTTAAGACAATGGAATTAATACCAACTAATGGAGCAGGTAGGTTTATGCACGGTTATATGTAACATCATAAATCAAACCTGAAATAATTCTGAAAAGACTACAGGTCTACCACAGCACTGACAAACACTCGATTTTGACAAAACAACATCGGGGTGCTATGGTAACCACAGTAAAAAAGTCAAGGAGGAAAAAGGTCTAATCAAAATAATTTTAAGGTTTTATTGTAATGGATTTTTATGATCAGAACTTTGAAATAATAGTAATATTAGCCCTATAGTAGCCACACTGATTATAACAAAAATATCTTATAGTATAGTAAGTGCGCCAGAGAACCAATGTTATCGACATAGCTCTAAGAATTAGCAAGCTGAAATGGCAGTGCGCCGGCCATATCTCGCGAAGAACCGACAACCGCTGGGGTAAACGTGTTCTTAAGTGGAGACCACGACTCGGCAAACGCAGTGTAGGACACCCTCCGGCCAGGTGGGATGACGATCTGCAAAAGACTGCAGGCAGATGCTGGATGCGGCAAGCTGAAGACAGAGCGCTATGGCGCTCATTAGGGGAGACCTATGTCCAGCAGAGGACTAATATAGGCTGATGATGATGATGAAGTGCGTCAACGTCATAGGTACCTACCCGAAAAGGGCTTATTCCAATAATCCCCTGCCATAATCCCCTGCGAAGGGGATTCCTGGACTTTTTGTCCAGAAATCCCCTGCCGGCTCAGAGAGAAGACGCACAGGGGATTTGTGGACAAGAGTTCCAGAAATCCCCTGATCCACTTATTTACACCGTAAGTAGTTGTTCGTTCTTGAAATAATCAAATGCAAACAACTAAGTAACCTAAGCTTATAAGTAGAACATACCAAAATATTAACATTGCATTCAGGAATTTGCGACTCACAATAGGGTTTCAGCTGATTTCGAGTACCTTTTTTACGATGTTTTTCGTCCCATTATTATGTTCCAAGAATAGGACCACGATGGAGAACTACTCCTCGTAGTCCCATTAGTATGTGCGGTTGTGGAAATTTTCGTCCTGTATATATTTTCTGCATGGATACACGTCCAACAAGCGTTTCGTCCAATAAGCAGTTCGTCAGGAAACCATGCGCAGTTCGTCCAGTTCTTACTAATTAATTTTATATTGTTCCAAACATTTATGAAAAATAACAGTGAATTCCAAATAAGATATCAAAAATTATGATCCTGATATCAAAAATGACAGCTGATGTCAAAAATGACAGCTGATGTTAAAAATGACAGCGGATGTCAAAAATTACACCCGATGTCAGAAAACGACTGTTACAGTCAGTTAGAATTGAGCAAAAATGACAGGTTATATTAAAAATGAAACGGATATTATTCTAGACATAGAGTAAAAACTCGCTGCTGTCTCAGCAGAGGGATAGTGTCATTCAACAATTTGAAAATTTGTGTAACCAAAAACCGATCCATGTGGGTTTTGACAGCTCGTAAATACAGTGCCCTCACTCACACATTCGTATGATTGAATGTTGCAAGTGAGTAGCATTTTCCCTAAAAAATTGGGTAACTGAAGCAAAGTTCCCATTAAGAAAACACTTCATTGTTTTTATCACCTACCTTTTTATTTTTGATATTCCATTATTTCAATTTACCGAAGGTGCCAATAGTTTATTGTCAAATAGCAAAAATCTAAAAAAATCTATGAAAATTTATTTCCATCGTTTTTAATTTTACGAAATATCAGCCGGTACCTATGGTTACTATCATTCTACCTACATCAAACGACAAAAAGGTTTCACTCCAAGTCTGCAAAATAAGATCGGCTCCGATCATTTTCGGAACAATAATTTAAAATAGACGGTCAAGTGCGTGTTCGGCTACGTGCAGTGTAACTAGTTGCACGGTTCATGGCCTATCTAAACCAACTACATTTTTTTAGTTGATTATGATTAGGTACTCAACTAGTAAAGCATACTAAAGCTGTGTAGTTTTCCTTTTAAATTCACACCACCTACTGCTAGCATTTTTTTCACAAATAATAATGCCCAACTTAGACAAGTACCTACACTGAACAAAAAAACAGATTTTTTCCTATGATTTCTTCAGCGTAATTCAATTAAAGACAGAGCGCTATGGCGCTCATTAGGGGAGGCCTATGTCCAGCAGTGGACTAATATAGGCTAATGATGATGATGATGAATTCAATTGTAAATACTAGTTCTATTTGTTTCCATTCATTGATTGTAATTTTCTATGTAAAATAGTAATTTGATTTTACATCTTGAATCTACTCAGAATATCGTCGAGTGACTGAAAATTCTAAAACTGTGATATTCCGCGTAGTTTAATTCCTAAGTCCTAACTTGAGGGAATTCCACCCTCTCCTCTACTATTTTATATACCTAAGTACTAAGTAATAAAACCTGGGTATTTTGTTCCCAGTGCATAGCAACATTTTCTCGAAAATGGTGGACGAAATTTTTTAATTTCTTTATGAGTTTTGATGACTGTTTTAGGCAAAATTACAAATGGAATATTAGTACTTACCAGTGGAATGAGATATTTGCGGTATTATTTTTCCTGTTACTGGGGTTTAAACATCCTTGCACCGCAAAACACATCATTTTTATATTTTTATGTGAGAGCTGCTTTCCGCGTCATTTGAAGTATTGTACTAACGGCTCAAAATGAAAATTGCGACGGTCCGTCGCAATTTTTTTAGACTTACCTCGTTTGTGTCAACTATCATTCTAAGTCTTCTTTTTCTAAGATTCTAGACTAGTGCTAGACTTTCAGTTAGTGGCTCAGATGAAAGGTTGGCACCAAAGTCAAGGAAGAGTAGTTTCAGAGATGTGGCCGTTTCAAGTTTGACAGCTGTCATCGAAAATGTAGACCACTTCAATAGCTATATGCGTTGCCCCGCTGTATAGCAATGCTGATGCGCTGCGCCAGATATTCACCAGTTCTCTGGTCACGCGTCGCTTCGACCAGACGGATTTCCTCGGAAGATGGGAAGACGCAAGTGTGTTGACTGTAGCGTCGATGGTATGTTAGCGGTGACAAAGGCCCAAAATTTTCGTAGTTTTTGTTTTAATGTTAACATTTTGATATGTTCTACTTATAAGCTTAGGTTACTTAGTTGTTTGCATTTGATTATTTCAAGAACGAACAACTACTTACGGTGTAAATAAGTGGATCAGGGGATTTCTGGAACTCTTGTCCACAAATCCCCTGTGCGTCTTCTCTCTGAGCCGGCAGGGGATTTCTGGACAAAAAGTCCAGGAATCCCCTTCGCAGGGGATTATGGCAGGGGATTATTGGAATAAGCCCCCGAAAAGGTATCAAACATGACTTGTAAGATGCATAAACCAAAATGTTGAATAATATGTCGTTTTCAGGACCACCCGTGGAAGTGGGGGTCACCATGTACGTGCTCTCCATCAGCTCTCTATCTGAAGTGAAAATGGTACCTTTCAGTAGCAAATTTTGAAAACACAACGCATATTTTAGAAAAGTTTGGTCCTTTAGCTCATCACCATTATACCGTTCATTGTAGCACCCATTTCCACGGTACTACTGCATTGTTTAGGGCAGATGACACGAATCACGGCGGGCGCGGCTTGGCACTGCATTTATCGAGTCGCGTGGGTCGTAACGTCACCTCCACTCACCTCGACTGTCGCCGCGACGGCGCGGATCTTCCCCGTACCTTGTCCCGACACCACCGGGGGCCCGCGGCACCGTCCATCAGCCACTAGCACCCGCGCCTCTCGCGCCCCGCGGTGATGGGGCACGTCACCTTCCTCTGGTTTGGTTTTCACGGCGCGAGGCGTGCGCGCGACTCACTATTGGGCTTGATTGCAGGTCCGCCAGTGGAGGTGGGCGTCACCATGTATGTGCTCTCTATCAGCTCCGTCTCCGAAGTGCTCATGGTACTCGCCCTTGTCAGCTCCCGCTTGTCTCGGTCGCTCCGCCGCTCTGCGACCGAGCAGCCCCAGATACGAGGCTGCGAGCATGTCTGCGTTTGGTGGAGCAAAACGCCCTATATCCGCCCAATTGCTTTCTTATTATGTGTCTTGATTAGTACATGTACCGTTTTTTCCGAATTGTGTAAAATGGATTTCATGATAACAAACGCAAACCGTTTCCTCTACCTTGAAATTATGCAATTGTGTGCCCTGCAGTACTCGTATTTCCACAGTTGCTGCTTTGTAGAAAATGTAAATGCAAATTAAAGTGATGAAGTCTGAAATGTGGTCGGTACGGTTTCATTATAAATGTAGCACGCCATTATAATTTCTTTATTGTAGGGAACGTAAGTCAGTAGGCTCGGAGGTGTGGCATAAGGCTAGATTTTATAAAAGTTTCGCGATGTTTATGGTGGCGCAGCCTTCGACGATTGCAGTTGCCATCGCTTGCGTCGATGTAGTTTGTTCTCGCAGATTGTTGTACTGGTAGTTTGAGGAAACCATCCAGCCAAAAGCAGGTCATTGACTACACACTATAACTGTGAAACTATTTTATTACCTTCATAGTCGATGATGCAGTCAATTTAACGTCCAACACAATAAACCGGTCTTAATTTTTTCAGTATTATGATTCCGGCAAAGAACCGGGTGTCGCTATAACCCAAGATATTTTTTTTCAATGGCAGAAGCCTTTATTCACAAAAGATATTATACTAGTAGGTATTTACAATTGAAATGAAATTAAAACAATCTACCGGTAGCTCAACTGATGAAAATAAGACAGTTCAAATGATAAACATTGTTAGCATCGAGAAAAAATATACCTAGGTACTTAGGTAGGTACTTATGACATTTTTTTATAGACCTATCCTTGAAACCGTCATCACGAAAAGTCATCACTTTTGATTGCAAAGAAAACATTATAATCGATTTGAAATAAAAAACAATACGTTATTTCAAATACCCTATGCTCTGGAATTGCGAAGACTGTATAATTCGTGACTCATCGTAGTTTGTTGTCTTTGTACCTACGTATTATGTGTATTTACCGAAATATTGCCAAATGTCGATATAATACCTAATCTCTTCATTACCCTCCAGTGTCTCGGAGCATTGACCTAGTCTGGCCTTAATTCGATATATTCATAAATATACCTACCCAGCATATTCTCGGATCAGGTACAGTTTCGCGAAAGACATTTGCGCGAGAAGACATTTGCGCGAGTGGACATTTACGCGAATGGACACTTGCGCGAAAAAATCACAAAACTCCATAAATCTCTCGAAATAGACGTTGCAGAGAGTTGCGAATTTCACCACTATGTAGATAATTTTGCTCTTTTTCTTGTGATATATTTCACTTTCCCCTACCCCTCCTACTTCCTTCCCAATAATGAGAAATCTACTTTTACGTAGACGTTCGTAGCACGTGCTACGATGCTGGGAGGAAATCACAAAACTCCTAATATCTCTCGAAATAGACGTCGCAGAGAGTTGAGAATTTAACCACTGTGTTGGTAATTTTGCTCTCTTTTTTGTGATATATTTTAATTTCCCGGAACCCTCCCACTTCCTTCCCAATAACGAGAAACCTACTTTTACGTAGACGTTCGTAGCACGTGCTACGATGCTGGGAGGAAATCACAAAACTCCTAATATCTCTCGAAATAGTCTTCGTAGAGAGTTGCAGACTTCACCACTGTTTAGGAAATTTTATTTTCTTTCTGGTTCTATATGTAATTTTTCCCTACCTCTACCTCTTTCTACCCCATAACGAGAAACATATTTTAACGTAAAACTTCGTAGCACGTTCTACGATGCTACGAGAGATCGACGTAGCATACAAAAGACTTCAACGTGCACGCACTATCTTACTACATACAAAATGAAATTTCGTAGACCATCGTAGCAAGTGCTACGATGGTTACGGGTGGCCTAGCGCGTGTCCACATTCAGAGCTGCCAAGGAGTATTCAGTACATTTGCATTGGTGACTGGTCTTCATTTAGATCTCTTTTCTTGAACATATGAGTAAGTGGAGTTACCATTCACTCCACAATTCACTTTAGATCAGGGCTTGAAAGCGGTATAGGTACAGGGTTATGCTAGCGGTAAAAAATTACGGTACCGTTTTGATTTAAAGGTAGACCTATACCGGTTGATAATTACGGTAACGTGGGGTCACAGCACCCCCCTATAGTCGCATTGCGGTTCGCTTCGCTCACCGCAAATTCGTAATCCTCACCCCCCTGTATCAGATATTTTGATGGGGAAGGGGCTTCAGGGAGTCTGGGGGCGTGAGGTTTACAGCACGGCTTGCTTCGCTCGCCGTGCTGTTCCCCCGTCGCATTGCGGCGAGCGAAGTGAGCTGGTGTCTCCGCCGGCTCCCCCCGGGTTCAGGAGGAGGGGGTTCCGGGGGGGCACGCAGGGGTCACAGCACGGTTTGCTTGGCTCGCCATACTGTTCTCCGTAGTCGTATTGCGCCCCACCCTAAAAAAGAGATCAAAATATAGGCAAAAATGGCCAAATTTTAGTTTTTTAATAAAAAGGGGGCTTAGAGGGGCGGGAGGCAAAAACATTTAAAAATAAGTATAAAATTTTCTACACGACCGTGAAACTATTTTTCTTCTATCTTGCTTCGTCTGGGAGATATCAACAGGAGGGGTAAAAAAGGAGTTGGAAGGGGGGAAAATTTTCTATTTTTCCAATTTAAGAAGAAACCCTCTATACGACCCCGTAATCAGAACTCCTCTATCATGACGGCATCTGGTAGCACTCTCAAAGATGGGAGAGGGGGCTCTGGGGGGCATCCATATTGCCCTGTGGAAAATAACCCCTTCTTTGGGGGGGGGGGGGGCAAATCTCAAAAACTTGGAAATTTTCCTAGGTCCTATGGAGCTCCCCTCTACATTTCCGTAAATGAAACATACCTCCCCATCCACCATCAGGGAGAACAATTATGTCAGTCAGTCAGTCAGTTAGTGGTAATCCAGCTTTATATAATACACACACACACTTTGTGATAGCAAAGAAATCACCTAAAATTTCAGAGACTGTGTCGCCTCTTAACTGTGTACAACTGACGGCTCTGAATAGCTCACAGACTCTACACAGACATGAATACGTAAAGCCAAGTTAGTCAGCTATATACCGCCAATTCACCCGTAGCTATGATGCTACGATGCTACGATGGTCTACGAACTAACATTTTTTCCTAGTAAGGAGGTGCGTGCGCGTTGATGTCTTTTGTATGCTACGCCGATCCCTCGTAGCATCGTAGCTCGTGCTACGAAGGTCTACGTTAAAGTATGTTTCTCGTTATGGGGAAAGAAGTGGGAGAGGTAGGGGAAAGTGAAATATATCACAAGAATGAGAGCAAAATTACCTACACCCCGTGGTGAAATCAGCAACTCTCTGCGACGACGATTTCGAGAGATATTATAAGTTATGTGATTCCCTCCTGGCATCGTAGCACGTGCTACGAACGTCTACGTAAAAGTAGATTTCTAATTATTGGGAAGGAAGTAGGAGGGGTAGGGGAAAGTGAAATATATCACAAGAAAAAGAGCAAAATTACCTACACAGTGGTGAAATTCGCAACTCTCTGCGACGTCTATTTCTAGAGAAATTAGGAGATTTGTGATTTTTTCGTGCAAGTGTCCATTCGCGCAAATGTCCTTTGCACAAGTGTCTTTCGCGCAAGTGTCCTGATACCATATTCTCACACCGTTTTATCTACATAATATACGCCATTTAATTGCGATCAAACTAAATATTATTTGTTTTCTAATCCTACCCAAGTGAGCTTGTTAGGCATAACTTCGTACGTGTACACCCACAGTGGAAACCAAATCAAGGGGAAAGAGCACATTGAGACGTGACCCATAGCCTCGCGGGTTGTGATGTTGCCATAACGTTAAGTTACTACTACTACTACTAGTAGGTACTACTACTACTACTAGTAGGTACTTAGTAATTGTGTGTACATTTTGAAGTGTTGGCATCATCTGAACTTCATGTACCTACCTACCAATGTTATATTGGCTTATTGGCTTCAACGAGCCGTGGGCTGCCCACCGTCACCCACTCCTCGTGAGTCTCGCTACTCACAGCACCCACTCCATTGTCCATTCTTAGGCCATACTTGTCTTAAAGCTTCATTTCACGCAATCATTTTGCACATTTCCAGTTCCTCTGTTCGTTTATCATGCTTACGCTCAGTTTGTACCTTTGTGTCTTATAGTAGAGCTGTCTCGTACACTGTCTGAATAGTGTTAATGAAAATGTGTATATCTATTCATCTGAAGTTGCAATAATCATGCTTCGAACCGTAAAGCCGCTGGCCACTGCGGCGCACGCTGTGCACGGCCACGCGACGAATTTTAGCTGTGTGGGTTCGTTTGACGACGTGGGTCTACGGTTCCACTGCAGCACATACTATACATGAAAATTTACCCATGACTATGTATAACTGTAGCGCAGCTCAGTTTCAAATCATACGAAAGTGAGTAAAGCTACGCACGCGTGTGCCGTGTTCATAGCGGTAACAGCGTTGAGCTGCGTGGGTGCCATATTAGAGCAAGCCAAGCGTGTAGCCAGGACGTCATTAATCTTATATTCGTACGTAGCGTGTTCGTGGGTTACAGAGGACGTAATCACTTACGTTGCAAAGTGAAGCTAGACTCACGTGTGTAGCGTCTCCGTGCGCAGCAGTGGGCTGTGGCTTTAGTAAAAATATACAAACAGACACCACGTCTACAAGTTCCGCAGTCCACAGAAAAAGCATGCAAATTAATAGAAATTTTCCTCTCATAATTTTATAATTGATTCATATCTCAATACGTAAAATACAGAAATGGTTGTTAAAATGAAGTGTTTTATCATAATTTCCTTTTCCATTTTAGTTGAAATGTTCATACATATTAAATCCACTCGCAACTCACGTAGGTAGTTATTTCTATTGAAATTTGTTACGTAGGAGGTTAGGTACCTACGTAACCAATTTTAAAAGGATAAGTTTCTGTTGAAAAATAAGAAAAAGATCCTGTTGAAATTTGTTATATACCCAACGTAACAAATTTCAACAGAAAATTACTTACTTATTGTTATAAATAACACAATCAATATTTTTCCCAGGACTTCACGTTGGATTTTTACTTCAGACAATTTTGGACGGACCCGCGATTAGCATACAAAAAGCGAACTGGCGTGGAAACTTTATCAGTTGGATCTGAATTTATAAAGAACATTTGGGTACCGGACACTTTCTTCGTAAACGAAAAGCAATCGTACTTCCATATAGCAACAACTAGCAATGAATTTATACGTATTCACTACTCAGGTTCAATCACTAGAAGTATCAGGTTTGTTTGTTTTTTTGGTGTGAAAAATATAAATTTACTATAATTTCGAAGTAAATGTGCCAATGTCACAGCTGTCAACTAACCTACCATTTTGTTTCAGGTTAACTATAACCGCGTCCTGTCCAATGAATCTACAATATTTTCCGATGGACCGCCAACTATGCCACATCGAAATAGAAAGTTGTAAGTATCTATTCATAGATTTATGCCCTGAAGTTTTTATCAATGCTATTTGCGTGATTTTTGGATTGACTCATTGTTTACTTCTTTAAAATTCGGTTGGTACCTATACTGTTTTTGTTTAGTAGGTATATTTCAATTTACCCCAACTTGAGGCATTGAATGTCAAAAACATATGATGAATAAGAAAAATTAATCAAGAACTAGATGAGAGATGATTGGGCTAGCATATTGTTTCATTAAAAAAATATAAAATTAGGTAGGTACTTTTTTTTTGCAAAAAAGGGTGGTAAAGTTTCTATGGAAAATTATAATTCCTGGTTTCTATTCACTTAAAACTCGTTATAAATTAACTAAAAAAGTTAATAATTAGTCAGGTTTTTTTTATTTTTACAAAACTATGCCTTGGGTGGTGTGAAATTATTTTTGGAAATTTTTAGGTAGGTACCTAATAATTTTTTGATAAATGAAAATCAGTGCTTTTTTTTTATTTCTAGTTTAGTATCACTACTTATATTTATATATAATTACAAAAAATACTTCATTGTCATCATTTTGATACGATTGCTTAAAAAAAAGCAAGCCTGTGAAGTAGATAGACCTGTTGATCGTTTTCAATCGACACGGCTTTTGGATGGGTTTTAATAATTAAGTATTTATAGTAAAAGTTTTAAGTACTTAAGTATCTAGATATACGAAATACTCATTTTTTTAACACCATGCTTCGTGTGTATAAGATTGACTTTACAATTTGCTAATTATTTATGTATTTCAAGCTTTTGACATCACTGTGAAATGGATATATTACTTATTTTATTATATGACATACATCGAGCACATTTGAGTAAAAATTTATTTTATTATGTGCTGTAACGCAATGTTTTCACTAGGCTTACTTAAATTGTGATGTGACCACTTTCTTGTATCACAGATGCTACTTACGAAAAACCTGTGTTGTGATCACACAACAACAAATATATGTATCGTCGACACGTGGTGTGTGTTTGCGCGTGTTTAAAAAGTTCAACGTCTCCTTCTCGCATACAGCACCCGCAGAAGGCAGACTCGTTTTGTAAGCCTTTTGTTCTCACGAGCATCAAGCAAAGACATCATATTGTGACATCGATACTATGCGGGTAACGGAGGCGGGGACGGTGGTGCCCGTGGGCTCTGCTCATCTAGCGAGGGCCGTGCCGCAGAGGGAGGCGCCCGACCGCACACTCACCTCATTCCAATCATGCATGAAACACCAAAACGAACTTGCCACCACTAACTGCACTGCTACCTATGCCTCAAGCACGTTTGCTTTACCTACCTTCTGAAACCTATTTTGGTACGCAGTGGCATTATTTCAATACTTTTACAGTTTGTTTATGATATAAATTTCTGATATTCATTTACTCTATCCCTCTCCATCTATTACGTATGTACCTATCTAGTTTGTATTTTATTACACTAAATAATTTTGTATTTCCTTTTACAATACATAAGCAAAACACCCAGGGAAATTTTAGTTATTTAGTTATTTTCTTACTTATGTAGGATTGAGAATGAATAATGCTTCAGTTGTATAAATATTTAACTACAGGGTGTCCGGTAGGAAATTTTTTAAATGTTTGTGTCTCGAAACATCGGCTTAAAATATGAACAGCCGCGTCGAATGATATTTCATTCCCGCTCATCCAGGGAACGGCTTTGAAATATTTTAATTTGAAATAAAAAAATTACCACCGGACACTCTGTATCCCTGTCATTCCACCATTTGAACCACACTAAAGATTAAAAGTTCTACAAATTCTGGGACACGAGAGGAAATCGCAGTGCTTCTCAGCGTAAGTAAAAGCATTTTGTGTGTTTGGCATGTCTCCGGAGTCGGGTACACTATGAGAGACATTCGATATTTTTGGAAAGATGGACTCACAAGCGTCGGCATGAGCAATGAAGTGCAACTACCTCAATTCCGCGTGCTCGGCCACCGGCAGCGCGCCACTGTTGTTACGCTAACGACAGGTACCTACCTAACCTTCTGCCAGAGCCCCTTCAGCACCCGTCCATCACAATCCGCCACCGACTCCGTCTCCCTCTGCCCGTGTGAGACGACTTAATTCGCGACACTGGCACAAACGCTAATGACTATGACAATCGCACGACGAGACGCGCGTAACTAGGCCTTTGACTTTCCTGCTCGAACCCCGATCGACTAGTGACTCGACTTTTAAAACCCACTACGATGGGCCTGGGGTGTTTCATTTATTATATCCGCTGCGCACAGTCGGCTACACGATGCGGGACATCCGATACAAATGGAACGAGGGGCCCAACTCTGTGGGTGTTTCCAGCGAGGTGTCGCTGCCGCAATTCAAAGTGCTGGGCCATCGCCAGCGTGCTATGGAGATCTCCCTAACGACAGGTACCTACTGGGGTTTTGGGTGAAATCATTGTGGAAATATTAAAAACATCTTTAAACGTACACCACTACGTGGTACCCTGGACATGACTTAACCAGCCACGATTTCTTTCACGTCCTTGCTTTTGTATTAATGCACAAAATACACTGAGTGGTGTGATAGTAACAGCAAACAAAATATTTATGTTGTTGTATCAAGTGCGTTATTTTTATAATTTCATACTTAATATTTAATAACTAGCTAAGACTTCCTAAAATGAACATATGGGAAAGTTTGTTGATTGTATACCAACCTGTCGTACGTAGGACCTATCACATAACTTATTAAACGAAGGAATCGTACAATTTATGACAACTTTATTAGAATTATTATGAGCATAAGAATACATTATTTATTTTTGCAGGAAATTACTCAAGATTGGCATGCGAAATTCAGTTTGTACGTTCCATGGGCTATTACTTGATTCAGATTTATATACCATCTGGACTTATTGTAATTATATCATGGGTATCGTTTTGGCTAAATCGAAATGCTACGCCTGCTCGGGTGGCTTTGGGAGTAACCACTGTGCTGACTATGACTACTCTGATGTCATCTACTAATGCCGCCCTGCCCAAAATTTCCTATGTCAAGTCTATCGATGTTTATTTGGGAACATGTTTCGTCATGGTATTCGCTAGTTTACTAGGTAATATTATTATTACGTATTCATCTTTCTATTCCGTTGTGTATCGATACTAATATTTATTATACTTTTTAGAATATGCCACCGTGGGATATATGGCGAAAAGAATACAAATGAGAAAACAAAGATTCGTGGCCATACAGAAAATTGCATCGGAGAAGAAAATGCCCGTGGATTGTCCACCAGTGGACACACTATCAAAGATGAGCACTTTGGGCAGATGTCCGCCTGGACGACCATCGGTGAGATATATCGTTTTTTGTGCGATACACGCTTTATGTTTAATTTATTTAAGTATGAAGAACTCATAGCAGGTAAATATATTGTAAAATATATTGTAAAATATATTTACGAAATGGAAAATGATATCAGGCATGAAACTTAACTTAACTTTGAGACAGCTTAAAAATGGAAAAGCCCCCGGTGAGGACGGAATAACTTCAGAGCTTGTGAAAGCCGAAAGAGCCCCTGTACTACAGGAGCTACAGAACCCCTTCAACGCCGTCCTTCACAGTGGGAGAACTCCAAAGGCGTGGAGCGGGAGTTTGGTGGTGCTCTTTTTTAAGAAGGGAGATAAAACCCTTCTTAAAAACTACAGATCCATCTCACTCCTGAGCCACGTCTATAAGCTGCTCTCACGAGTGGTTACGAACCGTCTCGCCAGGAGACTTGACGAGTTCCAGCCATCAGAACAGGCCGTGATGTGTTTTGCGCAGGATATAGCACCATAGACCACATACACACAGTGAGGCAGATTATACAAAAGTCCGAAGAGTATAGTCAGCCCCTGTGTCTGGCTTTTGTGAATTATGTGAAAGCCTATGACTCCGTCGAAACTTGGGCTATTCTGGAATCCCTACAGCGATGCCAAGTAGACTGTCGTTATATCGAGGTGCTGAGATTTTTCCACGAAGCCGCCACCATGAGTGTCCAAGTACAGGGCCAGCAGTCTAAACCCATCCAATTGCGCAGAGGAGTGAGACAGGGGGATGTCATATCCCCGAAACTGTTCACACGTTGGAAGATATGTATAAGACGCTGAACTGGAAAGGCAAGGGCATTAACATAAACGGTGATTGCATCTCACACCTGCGATTTGCTGATGACAGTTTTAATGGCGGAGTCGCTAGAGCTGAACCAGATGTTATGGACGGCCTAGCTTCAGCCTCGCAATGCATCGGTCTTGGCATGAATTTGGATAAAACCAAAATCATGATAAATGGCCACATTGATCCAAGACCGGTGGTCGGACATGGTCACCTTCTCGAAATTGTTTCCGAGTACACTTACCTCGGGCAGATTCTGCAGTGAGGTAAAAACAATTTTGAGAAGGAGGCTAAGAGGAGGATCCAGCTAGGCTGGGCAGCGTTTGGGAAACTACGTGGAGTTTTCTCGTCATCCATACCCCAATGCTTGAAATTCATTTTCAGTTTTCAATCAGTGCGTCCTACCCGTCATGACCTACGGAGCTGAATAAGAATAAGAAATCTTTATTTGATCCATGGACTCTCACGGTAGGGCTAGTCCACTAGTTCAAAGTCGCTCAGCGAGCTATGGAAAAAGCTATGCTCGGAGTTTCTCTGAAGGATAGGATTCGTAACTAATACATCCGACAGAGAACCAAAGTTATCGATATAGCTCAAAGAATTAGCAAGCTGAAGTGGCAGTGGGCCGGCCATATCTCGCGAAGAACCGACAACCGCTGGGGTAAACGTGTTCTTGAGTGGGGACCAGGACTTGGCAAACGTAGTGTAAGACTCCCTCCGGCTAGGTCGGATGACGATCTGCGAAAGACTGCAGGCAGATGCTGGATGCGGCAAGCTGAAGACAGGGCGCTATGGCGCTCATTAGGGGAGGCCTGTCCAGCAGTGAAACTAATATAGGCTGATGATGATGATGATGATGATTATGAAGAAACTTTATGATTTAGACTGGAAATAATAATCGCCCCCGTTGAAAAGATCAAATCTTTACAGGAAGTACGATTTAAGGTCCATGATCCAAAAGCACATTCAAAAGGGGGTACCTTGGAGAACACCATTAATGGAGGACGAGGTGGTGCTGACGAAGAAAATGCAGCCGGGCATTTACTGCATCCTACCAAGGTAAATTTTATTGTATCTTTTGTTTAAATGTACAAGATTCTGTATACCACAAATTTTAAATTTATATCTTAATAAAATCTTGAGAAAGGAACGTTTTATCGTATTCTAAAAATTAATTTTCTTCGCATGCCCGGCATAGTCAATAAGGCGTTGTTAGGGGAGGCCTATACCCAGCGGTGGACAGTATAGACTGATGATCTGCTGTTTGTCTTTTATACTGGCGTTGATATCACATCCATAAAAATTATTAAATCTATTCCAGGACATCAGCAAACTATTGGGAATGACTCCTTCGGACATCGACAAATATTCTCGCATTGTATTCCCCGTGTGCTTCGTTTGCTTTAATCTCATGTACTGGATTATTTATCTCCATGTTTCCGATGTTGTGGCTGATGATCTGGTACTTCTGGAAGAGGAGAAATAGAGGGAATTAAAAATATTATCCACTTATTTTTCCACCACACTTTTATGAGATAAAATAATTTGAATCATTCCTTGCACTTTTTCCAATAGCAATTTATTAGTTACTAGTGTTACTACTTTATTGATTATCATAGATTTTTTCGAAGTCTATCAGTACATACGTGATTTATTTGTAGAAATTTAACGTGGAACTTATGTCGTAAAGCTGTCATCCTCATAAAAAGTAAACCTTGTAAATTAATTTTAATTGCGTTGAACAAATAATGAAGCGTTTAAAAACAAACATTTGATTTATGTTTGGTAAAGATGTTTTTCTTTGAATCTGATTGGCAAATTCGTTGCAGCTGTTTCTTATTATATTCTTATAAAAGTAACCAACATTAAAAACGCACACGACTTAAACGTCCTCTGCTGAATATGTCCAATTCTAACGATATCTAGTTTTGCAATACTGTCCTAAATCTAAATGTTTCAAATGGTTACGTGGTAAAATAAGTGGAAACTAATCTCATTAAAAAACGAAAAATCTGATGCTCAAATTTTTTGCTTGAGTTTTGATAGGTATGTAGCTACATTTAAGTAGAACCTGTAATTAAAATTTTATGAATTCTGTTATGAATGAATTTGTTTTTTTTTCTTTGTATTGTCACTTACCTGTACTGTGAATGAATAAAATTCATGTAGAAATTTTGATTTTATAGTAGTGTAGTGTTATTCCAATTAGAAATTTTAGTTGATTACTTTTATACAAACCAGAAATATATATTAGTAGTTTAGTTGAACATAATTTGACATTAAGCCATGTTCTTGCCGAAAGTGTTATTACAACAGCAAGACAGAAAAAAAATGTGAAGTAAACACAAAAGATCTCGCAGGTATTTAGAAAATTTGGTGTATAAATCCTAATTTAATAATATTGCGTCATATAAATGATACTTATTTTTCTAAAGTTGAGATCAAAAAATCAACTGGGTGCAGTCAGTTTCTTGATGTTGTAACAATACTTCTCTAAATATTATAAGATTAAGCTTCCAATTTTATTGCCGAAATTAGAGATTATAATATTTTAGTATTCTCATTTTCACTAGTGGCATGCATGCCTTGAACCGTAGAAACCTGGTGACTAAGAGCTGAGTTATTTTTTTCATTTGTATAGGTCGCCTAGAGCTTTATTTTTAAAATATTTAAATGTGTCAAAATTTTAAGAATATTTGGAAACGAACAAATGTAAGATAAACCAGTTAAATATATAAAATGGGAGTAAAAACTATATTACACAGCTCTTAGTTTTGCATGCACCTATCAGTGACTGTTCTTTCATTAGATTCTAATATTTACGAGTAAATTATTGTGATACATAAAATTATAGATGTAGAATAGGTACCTAATGACCACAATTGAAAGAATTACTTGTAACGTGTATTGATGTCCACTATAGAAGTTGTTGCTTCGAGACTCTAATTTCATACAACAAACGTTTATGTTGTGTGAACAAGTTAATGCTAAAACAACATAAATTACGATAATACGTAGATTACATGTAAGCATCCAGTCTAAATACAAAACCATAAATAATTTTAATTCTTTCCAAATTAAAATAAAACCCTTGAGTGTTATTTAAAATGGTATTATTTGGTCGCGTGCAACCGGCATTGCCCGCAAGGCCCGCAAGGAAGTTCAAGATTAACCAAACTATAGATAAAAATGTCATTAATATTTTTTTACTGTGGACATTTACTAAAAAGGTACGTAGAGTATTACTTTTTTAGTTCGCCTGCAAGTTTGTTTCCCATTTTATAGAAAAAAAAACAAAAGAAATTATATTATTGTAAATTAAATTGTAATGTTTTGTAATTTTACTACTGATTTGTTTTATTAGATTGCATCGTAGTACCTAAGTCATTATAATGCTTTCATAATTAGAACAAGTAAAAATGAGATAGTTGTAATTTGCTTGCTAATTTTATGGTGCTGGGACGGTTGGTTTGTTTGAGCATTGGAGCAGCTGTCTTGGCATTTCGGGAAGTTATTGCAAAAGAAAATGTTTTTGAACGTACTATTCAAAAATATACTTCTTTGGTGTCACACCTCAAAGTAATATTTTTCCCGTTTTGTCAAGAATTTTCTATACCCTCCGTTATCTGACAAGCAGGGTTCCCGTCTTCAGCTACGACTTATTGTTTTGAATATAATTATTGAGCGGCAATAATACTTCCTGTGACTTAGGTACTTATATAAATTTTGAATAGCAACATAAAATATAATATCTACTAGCAACATAAGTTTCTACTGCCGTCTGTACTACCTAAAGATAAGATCTGTAACGTTTTTTTAACCCCCGACGCAGAAAGAGAGGGATGTTTAAGTTTAACGTGTATCTGTTTGTGGTATCTAGATATGGGTAACCACCCGGGTTAAAATCCATGAGTGGGTGAAAACAAAGTTATCACCCAATTCATTCCTACCACTGGGTGGTTTGTGCGGGTGAAAATGAATTAAGTAGAAATTAATAACAATTAAGACTAGTAAAGTAGTTTTTCTTTATTGATTCGATATTTATACTTCATCATCATCATCTCAGTGGAAAGACTTCTACTGCTGGACTTGTTCATTGATGTATTTAATCATGAATGAGCACGTCCAGCAGTAAAAGTCTTTCTTCTGAGATGATGATGATGAAATATAAATATCGAATCAATAAAGAAAAACTACTTTACTATATATACCTAATAGTCTTAATTGTTATTAATTTTTACATAATTCATTTTCACTCGCTCAAACCACCCAGTGGGTGGAATGAATTCAATTCAATTGAATTCGTTTATTTCAGACAACAATAAATTATAATACAAAAATAAGTTAGAGTGTCTATATTCGAGTCATATTAAAATTAATTACGATAAAAATAAAAATTAAATACAAAATTAAAATTAAAATCAATGCGTACTAAAACTAAAACCAAAATCATCATTAAAATCAAAATCACAAAAATTATCACTGAAATCATAATCAAAATAAGATCTCTCAGAGTACCTATGGAACACTGGTCAAGACAGGACAATATACGCTCTTGTCCAGTGTTCCATAAAGAGACAGTCAGTGTCAAGCCTCTCAGAAATGAGCTGTAGGCAGCTGATGGAGCTGTCACGCAGCCGGACGCAGATCTTTTGCGCATTATCGCCCGTCTACTCTTGCGTCAGCAAACATTCCTGATGGGTGGGGAATTGGTTGATAACTTTGTTTTCACCCACTCATGGGTTTTAACCCGGGTGGTTACCCTTCTCTAGATAGATAGATAGATAGAAAATCTTTATTGCAGACTTATAGATAGAAACAATACAGCAAAACAGCTTAAAAACTAAGTGACTCTAGTGGTATCGTAGCTCCCAAACGGATGAACCGAATTTCGTTTTTTTTTTGTGTCATAGATAATTTTATCCCGAGTGTTCTTAGCTATGGTTCACGAAAATCTGTTCAGCCAATAAACGTCGGCGGGTATTTAAAATTTTTAATTTTGTCTTGTTAATAATATAATGTAGTGATACTTATGATATTCTAAAGTAAAAAAGCTCAAAGTAGAATGTTTAGATAATTATTATCTAGGAATCTTTTTAATATTGAAAAAGGTACCTTAAAATCTATGTATCTATAAAGATTATGAATAAGTTTTTCTGCTCAGTTTTGATATTATCTTATTTTTACTTTTTTTACTAGGGCAGAAGCCTTTATAAACAAAGAAAATTATACAAGTACATATTTACAATTGAAACAATTGAGCTAACTGCAGACTTTATTTACTAAACTTACTTTATTTTACTTACTAAAATAAATGAAGTTCCACTGTGAAAATATGTTTACAACACAAAATTACAACGAATAGAACCTTTAAAAATAAAAGGTATTTGCAATTGACACAGTTGACCTAACTGCAGACTGTTGCAAACAATCTAGAGATAGGTTAACTGATCCAAATTAATACCAATCGGAAGCGTAACAAAGTCCCTGGCTGCAATGCCTCGCTGTATGGCAAAGCTGAAAAAAAATTAATTTTGACGTCTATTCGTATATTTTTCTAAAACAAAAACTTTTATAAATAAGGTTACTTTGTCTATAGCTTTATCATTTTGAAGGATTTTCTTTCTTAAATTATAATAGAATCTACAAAATTACTTATGTAATCAATATACTCTCAAATACTTACAACAACATTACAGGAGCGTTTACGCCTTCCATACGCAGTTTGGCTCAAAAACACTACTTTTCATACCCGTTAATATCATGAACCACCTTTCTTACAGTATATGTTAATTACTAATAATTTTAGGAAATTTTGCTGTCCACATAGTTAGTCAAGAAAATATTTCGATTAATTTAGTATGTACGCGTTCTATCAAGATAACTTCTTACAGGTTTTCTTAATTTCCCTTTTAGCATCAGTTTCGAAGCTCAAAATATTATGAAAATACTGACATATCTAATTAACAAAAAATAATAACCAATTAATAAGATCTCTGCGAAAATAGTTCATTAAGTTTTGGTATCTTACTATGAGAAATAAAAATTTTAAAAATGTGAAATATTACGAAATTAAAATGATTTTTTCACAGATATACCTTATTTAATTTAATCTAATAATAGCTTACCAATAACGTAGAGCATTTTCTTTAAAATCATACATTTAAAAATTTAATTATTTTGTTGTTTTTTTCTGTAAATATTTAATAACTAGTTTAAAACGTTGCGCGCGAATAAATTCAAAACAGTCCGCCGCGAGGCTTTCTAGAGTCACGTCGTTTGGAGCTCTGACTGACCTGTGTTGACCTTTGTCGTGCGTATAGGGCGAGCGGACATTTATAGCACAGTAGATAAATATATAGGTACTATTGTGTTTAAAGCGTCATCGAAAACGTTTTGGTACTTTGGTAAGTATTATATGTCAAGATTATTTTTGATAGAATGTATTTATATTGTAACAAATCATATTTGAGACATAATGGGATATAAAACAAAGTTATTTTTAGTGAAAAAACTAATCTGCAAAAATGTAGCAAACATGGAAAATGCAAGAGCTAAAAGGTTGGTATATACCTACACGTTATTATACTAGCTTCAGCCCACGGTTTCGTCAACGTTAGATACACGTTTTCATATCCTTATACATGTACTATACCTACTGATATGTTTATTTTATATTATATTATAATATAATTTTTGTATATTGTAGGTCTATGTGGGCTTCTAAGCAAATGTGCCAAATTTCATGATAAGTAAGTATTTATGTAGGGGAGAAGGAGGCAGATTTGAACAGGGGCACCTTAGAACAAACGAGTTTACGAGGTTAGTTCTAGGCCAATTGTGGCGAAAATTGTATTTATAACACGGCAGTACCGACCCCCATGTCTGTCATTAGTGGCGCATATGTGCGTGCGCGAAAAAATGAATAATAGGCCATGTCTGTTTTCGGCACCCCGAAGTAAACATTTCGGAAAAAAGCTGTAAGGGTGTTGATGAAAGATTTGAAGACATTGGTAAGCGGAACTTGATTTATTGTATGGATAAATTCATTTTAAATATTTTTATGCTCTAGTTCACCAGCATTAAGTGGTTTTTCGAAAATAAAATTACCAGTTAATTTCTTCGAGCCCATTGGGGCAGATTTGAACAAAACAAAGGGGGCACTTTTGAACATGTTCAAAGGTGGCTCAATAGATCCATCACTGAATTATAAGTGCGAAAATTTGTGTTTCTTTTATATGTGTTTGTTTGTTTCAAATTTGACATCTCTTTGTTTAAACTGGGTCAATAAAACTAGTCGTTTATGTTCAATAGTGTTCAAATTAGGAAGTAACCCTAAATAACTGATTTTATCAGAGGAAGTCTACTTATATTGTTGTCTTCTATAGTGATTGCGTCTGAACGTAATTTAATCTGATTTTAGATTTAGAAAGTAGAACTGTGTTAATATTATAATTGGCTTTTTAAAAGTTACTTCTTTATTGTTTTTTATGAAAAGTTTATTAGGTAGGTACTTCAATATTTAACAGTTGAATAATTCACATAGTTCCTTTAATACTGTACTTACGTAACATCACATAACACAATCATAACATTTTAAATAACTTTTTAATAAAAATATTTTACTTACACAATGTATTTTTTGTTTAAATTCATCAATTCAAAGGTGCCCCTGGTATGTTCAAAGCTGCCCCAGGAAAGGGGCAGCTTTGAACATTTGAGTTACTTCACTAAAAGATCAATTCTGACTAAACCATGTAAAAATTGATTATAATTTTAATTGATTTATGTAGCTAGATCATCTAAATGTCTTTAATAGCAAAAATAACGAAATAAAAATACCTATCTTAGATATTACAGACTCTAATGTAAAAAATGTTCAAAGGTGCCTCCTTCTCCCCTATGTTTGTCCGCGCATTTCTCTGAAACTATAAGGTAGATTTTCAATAATGCTGGGCTGGCTCCGACTTTAAAAAGAATCCAAGAATTTTTTGCTTTTGCGTATTTCTACGTCTTGAAGTCTGTTTAATTTTTTTTGTTATTTTTTATAAATTTCCTATGTATGTTTCATTAAGGCGCTACCCCGACCCAAATCAGCGCCACCACCTATTTTACCTTATTATTCTGTTAAACGAAGGAATTTTAAAAAATCGATTGGCCAGTTTGTGCTTCCTATCATAAGCTTTTTTTTGATGCCCCTGTAAAAGTTTTATTTTGTACCTATACTTTATGCAGAGATGCGAAGTTGCTCTTTTTGCCCACCATGGTGGGAAAAATGAGCAACTTCGCATCTCTTCCTACACTATACAAACAAAAACATTTATAGAGGCATTAAAAAAAGCTTATGCTAGGAAGCATAAACTGGCCAATCGGTTTTTTGAATTTCCTTCGTTTAACGGAATAATAAGGTAAAATAGGTGGCGGCGCTGATTTGGGTCGGGGTAGCGCCTTAACATAATTTTATTTTATTTATTTACTGCTTAATGCTTGCTTTCAAATAACAAGGTGTGTGCATATTGGTTGATGGTTTCACTTCCGGCAATGACTGTAAAAAAAAAAAGTGAAGAAAATTCGGAAAAAGTTGAGTGTGAAAATCAAAATATGGAGGTACTTTTAACGTTATTTTACCGGTACCGAGGCTCTTCAGGTTTTAAAAAATTATCTGCGCGTCTGGTCGAAGCGACGCGTGACCCGATAGCTGTTGAATATTTGGCACAGGGCATCAGCATTGCCATACAGTGGGGCAATGCCGCCAGCATCTTGGGACGCTTCCGACTGGTATTGATATATGTAGTAGATCAGTTGAGCTACCTGTAGATTTCTTGCAACAGTCTGCAGGTAGCTCAATTATTGTTTCAATTGTACCTAAATACTAGTGTAATTTTCTTTGTCAATAATATACTACCATGATGATAAATAAGAATAAGATTGTAAATACTAGTTGTATAATATAATTCTATTACTTAGTTAACTTTTAAAATAAAAATTACTTTTTTTCTCCTTTCACGTCATAATACGCCGTCACAACCTGTACCAGCGACGGTCTGTGGTCTGGGGACACCAATACCTATCGATTGGACCCCCATGTATGTTCTGCGATTTTTTGTAGTTTTCGAGATAAGATTTTTTTGTTTTATTATCAGATTTTTTTTAAATTTTGGACGGTTTTAGCATTTTTTTTATGCGAAGTGATACTTTGAGATATTTTTTGTTAGTGTCATAGCTAGTATGTGTGTTCGTCTGTAAAAACAGTAAACACCATAATTTTAACAACAGGTAGCTCAGATTTTAATCACGAAATATTATTTCTATTTGAGAAATATTTTTACTTGATTTCACCTGGAAAAAAAATGACATAACAGATTGAATAACTTCTTGGTAATTTTAAAAACTTGGTGGGTTCCGTAGCTCTCAAAATAACACAAAAAAATTGGTGTGGGAGTACGCCATAGTAACAACGTACATTATCAAAGTCCAGTAAACGTGACCTTCGCTGGTACAGGTTGCATGGGATGGGACACCTTGCATACATAATAAATTATTATAATGAGTGTCTGCTCTCCAAAATTGTAGACCCACGAAAATCTAGGCCGATACCGCTGTGAACAACGACATATTAATTTTATTTAATAAAGCATTTCAGAATTATGTAAAATAAACTCGACTTTATCCGTACCAAGTGTTTTATTTGTTGTGTACCTACACGTGTCAATACAAACAATCAAATCTTTCCTCTTTATAATATTACTAGACGATCGCCTCGCAGTTTCACCCGCGTAGTTCCCGTTCCCGTGGGAATTCCGGGATAAAATATAGCCTATGTCACTCCCTGAAAAGTAAGCTTCCTAACGGTGAAAGAATTTCAAATCAAATCGGTCCAGTCATAGATATAAAATCTATGGGTCCAGTAGTTTCGGAGCTCCTTACTCTCGCTGCCCGTCACCAGACAAGATGTTTGGCGGCAGCTAAGTATATCCTACGAGGTTCTTTTTGCGATTTCGATCTATATTACGAGTATATAAGTTTACTTTTGCCTTTATGTAACTGTTTGGATAAAATTCTTATGATGCGACTATGTCTTAATCCGGATGTTCATCACATTACAATTTGTGGAAATATTGTTAATTTATTGCTCCAATCAATCCCATCAGCACCGTTTTAAGGGTTATTGCCAAAATATTGTATTATCGCATTGTTGAATAAACTGTTATTGTAATATAGATTTTGAACTAATTGGAAGTTTCATTTCTTTCAAGTGTCCTCAAATATTGAAATGGGTAGGGTAAAAATAAAACAGTAAAAAGTGTGAGGAAAAGTGTTTTATTGAAGAGTTAAAATGTACGTACCACACATATTGAGATACCTATTGAAAATTTATTTGTAGAATTCGTATTCACTCTCATCCTTTTTGATGTTATTTTTGTAACCCTTTTCGAAGTCTTTCGGGAGGACAATATACCTGAAACAATAATGAAAAATAATTATCGATTCTTATAACATTTCGTTGATTTTACCTACGGCAAATAGTTGCTGGTACATGAGAAAAAATGGTACGTATCGCTGGAAAGATATGAAAGAAAGCTGCATAGGACACCATAAGGGCCACTTCCCATTGGCCAATACACACTTCGGGTCGTAAAGACAGAAAGACAAGGAAGTAAATAGTAGGTCCATTAGAAAAATGGTACGTATGCAAATGGAGAACTGTCAACAAACATAAAATCATCAAACAGTGTACAACAGAGCACAATGTTTGTATGGAATGCTTGTTGACACTATACTAGGTACATTGGAAGACAGGGGTCATGGAATCACTGTAGGTAGCTAAGTTAGGTATTTAACTCGGCGCGGTCCATCCGAGTTCCCAGGTCCATTGATTACTTCCTGTGTCCTAATCGGGGGGAGGAAAGGTGACGGAAGAATGGGGTCGGCGAGTGTGTGGATCGGTGGGCTCGCCGGCCATGTATCGGAGGAAGAGGGGACGCCAGTCGGGCCGCGGATGTTTAAATGTTCCCGTGGTTCGGCGAAAATGGCGAGAGAGGGACACCGGAGAGGTTTTAGTGGGTCGTCCTTCTCAGGGCGTCGATTCCCACATAATTCTGGTCCCCCCAGACCAGTTTATTCGTTAATGAATTTCCTCGTCAAGAAAAAAAAAGGCCCATTGATTACGCTTAAAGGCCGGCCACTGGGGGGTCGTTTAGTGGGTCGTCGAAGTTTCTCTTTGATAACCCCACATAACCACATTGAACCCTACATGCAGTGTGGTATTTGTTCGCAGATTTTTCCCCTCGAAAACATAAAAAAGGTATTTAACTCGAAGACACGAGGATTTTGGGGTACAACATAAGGTGATCAACACACTGCCACGCTGCATCTTGCGTGAATGCGTGTTCTAACGTTGCTTGTAAGTATCTCCGTTTTTATAGAAAACACGCACAGTCCAACACACAGAAACATGCACCCACGCGCGTGGCAATTTGTTTAGGAACTTATGAGAGACAGAATGTCGATTAGAATTATCATTAATTATTTTCTTAGATAATAATTCTAATGGCATTGTCTCTCATATACACTTGCGAGCTTTAAACTGGAATCGCTTCAAGGGTTGTTCAAGACAAATTTTTACAATTTCTTTGCACTGAACTATGAGTTAAGTTATGTTTTCCCTTACGCAGGATTTATTGGCGACGATAAATTTTGATTTAATGCACGATAATGTCCGCTGCCACACCGCAGCAGTGACTAGACAGTACCGACAGACGTCTTCCATGTCGGCATTCCCACACTAGACTGGCCAGCCCTTATTCCTGACTTGAACCCCATCTGGCATATGTGGGACGAGCTAAAACAGCGGATACGAGGGAGAAATCCAGCTCATCCAGCTCCGGCGCCGATAGAAGCCGATAGATGCAACTTCGACCTATTGCAATAATTCCCAAAATTTAGGTAGCCAATTTAATTAATTTTAAATCTTCTTGATATCACTTGAAAGGTAACAAAATTACCTTTCAAATGATATACCACAATCTATAGTTCATTGTACATAAATTGTAAAAAAAATGTTTTGATCAACTCGCGATGAAAGCGATTCCATTTTAAAGCTCGCAAGTGTAGTATGGCACACCGAGTCCCGCAGTGCCGTGGCTAATTTTGGAAAGGATTGACGCTCTGCACTGCACTAGCGAACAGCTTTGAATGAAATGAGTCAGAGCCGCCGTGAATCCATAACGCGACTACGCGCATGAGTGCGTAAAAAACCCGCATGATGATGCAGATCTGCACTCCCGCAAGTACGCGCGTAGGTGCGTCGAGTCGCAAGACGCAGCGTGGTGCGTGGCAGTGTGTTAACCGCCTAATGTTTTCCATTTTCTTATTAGAGGATGCCTATGTCTAGCAGTGGACTAATATAGGCTGATGATGATGATAATGTTTTTCGTACCTGTTCTCACGCACGGCGTGCATACCAGCCTCCTGACAGATGGCGTTGATGTCGGCGCCAGACACGCGGTCCGGCCGGGCCACGAACTCTTCTAGGTCCACTTCCTCAGACAGGTTCATTTTAGCTGTGATCGTCGAGAAGATCAGACGTTTCTGGCGTCTGAAATAGAGAGTTGTATGTGTAAATAGAGAGTAATATGTGGGCTTTGTTAGCAGTTTCAATTTGAATTATCTCAAACAGCTTGTTGTTTCTATTTGTGCTTTGAAGTAAAATGTCGTTTGATTTAAATCTTTAGTCGAGGCTTCGCACGCGTTGTTTCTATAAACGTTTAAAGGTGATTTCTATCCCATGGGAATTGATTTATGGGATAAAAAGTAGCCTATTGATTCCAGTATTAGGATGTATGCATAATTTCAGCCCAATCCGTTTAGTAGTTTTGGCATGAAGCGGTAACAAACATTCATCCATCTAAACTTTCGCATTTATAATATTAGTGTGATATGATAATGGTGTTCAAATTAATTATTTTATTTATTTCCTTATGAAATAGATAATAATTACCCTAATTTTGAGGCTTTATTTATTATTAAGTGTAAATGACTTTGTGGATTTGAACATAGGACCCATATAATAATAAATTTTAAAAAGGTCGTAAGCACCACGAATGGCTGCAAGACGACGTCTCTAGAATCTGGGGTCACCATTTCTGACCGCCACTGTACATCGCCGTGAAAAGACTTATTCCTCATTTCTGACCGCCACTGTACATCGCCGTGAAAAGACGTATTCCGTCAATTTGAAATTCCAGCTTACCTGTCAGGCAGAGGGAACTCAATCTTTCTGTCAAGACGACCGGGTCTGAGCAAAGCAGGGTCTAGCGTATCAGCACGGTTGGTCGCCATGATCACCTTTACGTTGGTCGTCTGGTCGAAGCCATCCATCTGATTCAGAAGCTCGAGCAAGATTCTTTGGACTTCTCTGTCAGCGCCGGTTTGGGCGTCGAATCTAAGAGATAACGATGATTAAGTTAGCTTAGCTTTTCAATAAATCTTAAAATAAAATTTATTTACACACAGAATGACGATGCACGACGCACGCGTAGAGATAAACCATTCTAAAAGTGCACGCCGAGTGTAGTATGATGTTTTGTGGAGGGGGCGTGCATTCATTACGGATGTAAGCGGGTTAACTACGAACCTTATTTGTGTTGGAAGAACACCAACGTTTCATCCCTTACATGCGTAATTAATTCGTCAAACTACGATAGTTTTCATAGTAAAAGGGGCGTGCATTTTTAGAATGGTTTATCTTTACCATAGTATGACTTTTACCACCGTTGAGTTTATTTATTTTATTTTATTTTTACAATTTTGGAGAAACTTTCAGCTAGGTTTACAAATTTGAGATGAACATTATAGAACATGCCTGGATAGACCAGTGCATGTTTGGGCAGTGAATGCGTCAATGAATAAATAAAATAATGCTGGACAATTCACACAGCATTATCAAGCCCCAAGCTAAGCAGAGCTTGTGTTATGGGTACTAGATACCTGATATACATAATACAATACACTACATAGATAGATTTTTTTATTATACATGGAAAAACATCTAAAACACCCTGAAACATGATCGACACAATGCATTATATGCGACGACCAATGTAAAGCGGCATGCGAAGGTCCGTTTGCCACGCAGGATAGCAGGTTCGATTATCACCTCGGGAAAATATTTGTATGAGTTGCAGATGACCAAATTTTGTATTTATTTTATTTTTATTTATTTGAAGTAAGGATCTCATGTCAACGTTAATCCAATTTGGCTGGAATAGAGATCCTACGTTATTATTAAAAGCCGATAATGATCTCATAGGTTCTAAAATTCTCACCTCTTAGTCGCAATAGCATCAATTTCATCAATGAAGATAATAGCGGGACTGTTTTCCTTTGCTAGACGGAACACGTCGCGCACCATACGCGGCCCTTCACCCAAGTACTTCTGCACAAACTCTGAACCAACCACACGGATGAACGCCGCTGTAAACAAAACATACTTGATTATTATGAAAACTGAGTGTGTTTTAAGTCGGTGACCTTTGAAATTTCACACATTAATGTGGGAAGATGGAGATTTATTTTAGTGCCAGTGCCAATTAATGATTTGTGTTTGGAATTTGTATAGTGTGGCATGCATAGGTTTTGTATCAAAAGGAAAACCAAAAAGGTTTGGTTGTCATTCTAGGCCTATTAGATCTCAGTACTGATCACGTGGTAAAAAACATACCAGTAGTATGATGAGCTACAGCCTTGGCTAACATAGTCTTCCCGCAGCCCGGAGGCCCATACATCAGCACACCTCGAGGAGGCTCTATACCAATCTGCCGGTAAAGTTCCACATGGGTCAAGGGCAGTTCTACAGCTTCTCTGATCTCTTGCTTCTGTGTGTCCATTCCTCCGATGTCCGAGTACTGGACATCAGGCTTCTCATCTAAAATTAAATATTGTCTATTATTGAATTTTTGAACAAAAAAGCTATCCAGAGAACAAGATATTGAATATAAATATAAAACGAGATTATAAAACTAGAATATGGCCTATTTGAATATAAAAACTAGAATATGGTGCAAATATGCTCTCATCATCATCATCATCATCATCAGCCTATATTAGTCCACTGCTGGACATAGGCCTCCCCTAATGAGCGCCATAGCGCCCTGTCTTCAGCTTGCCGCATCCAGCATCTGCCTGCAGTCTTTCGCAGATCGTCATCCCACCTGGCCGGAGGGCGTCCTACACTACGTTTGCCGAGTCGTGGTCTCCACTCAAGAACACGTTTACCCCAGCGGTTGTCGGTTCTTCGCGAGATATGGTCTAATGTAAATATGCTCTAATTACAAATAATTTTGGTATTGCATTTGTATGGGCAATGCATCTATCACCAGCCCACTAAAGAACCTTGTATAGATTCATGTTCATTTAATGGTATAAGATAATATACATGTCAAAAAATTATGTTGCTGTAAAATGTAGTAGGAGGCCTTTACCGAAAGGCGCACCAAACTAAGAGACATTTTGTAGAAGCAACACAGAAATGGCAACAGAAATCAGTTAATTAGTTTTAGAATCTTTTCATTTAATGTAACACAGTTTTGGAAATAAAAGGCTATATTATTATTAAAATTTAGTTCCTTCAATGTATGGCCTCTCTATCTGTTGTAGACATCTTAAGTAGGCTTAGTAAGATGAATCTAAATAATATTTATCTATTTATCCCAACATAACTATTGACACAAGAAACATTGACTATACAATAGCAATTGAGTACCGTAAAATGCTCCAACTTTGCCTAAGTTTTGACATTTTTTGTAAATAATTCTTCATACATAAAGAAAGCCGTATATCATTATAGCTCACATTGAAAAGGCAACTTTATGCCACATGTTTAGAGTGGTTATTTGCTTAAAACATCACAAGAACCATTAAAATTTTGCGTTTAAAGATGTAGGCAATGTTGCTGTAAAAACCGCAACATTGCCTAGTAGAATATTTCTTTACCTAAGCATGACAGAAACAAGTGGTATATTAGTGAATTGTTAGGCATTAAATAAATTCCATGTATTGGAGGTATTCATGTATATACTACAGAATTATCGTGTATTAGTAGAGGTAGGCAAAGTTGCGACAGCTTCTTCGAAGGTTTACCTACAAAAGTTAGGGTTGTCACTAAAAGCTAAAACATAAAATGCAGTTTATAGTTAGGTAATTACTTCTTAGATACCTACTATTTATTATTCTTAATGGCACAGGTACGGATACAAAATAAAGAGATCAAACAATTAAAGTTAAAAACCATCGTAAAACTATCAACGTTCACCTAAAGTTCTTAAATCGAACAAATAATCAAAAATATTATAATTATGAGACGGGTACACCAATAAATTGTCATAAATGTCTTACATTCTCAACATATTTATGTCAAAAGTTGAAACAATAAAATCGTTTTTTTTTACCTTAGGTATCTTATCAACATCCCATTTTACTGTCTTATTATTAAATATAAAAATAGAAAACTTTAGCAAATTGCTTTAGCAAATTTGTAGAATCACAATAGCTTATTCTAGGTAAACAAATAAAATTGCACAGGTATTTAAACAATTAAAATGTTAATGTTTTACATTTCTTTTAAAAATATATTTTATCGTCATCGTTTAGTAGCCTATATTGGGTTGAACTGTCAGATATCTGCAATATTTTTATTGTTTTCACAATACAGCTTTCCGGCACGTTGTCTCTATCTACAATACGTTTTGGCTTAAGAAACGTTATGACTCCCTTTTTTTTGCCTAAAGTTTTGAAATATGAAATTATATAACATTTTTCAACTCTATTGACACTTTCTATTTCGCCTACGTAATATTTCCACGATTTGCCTTTGTAATATCTGGTCAAAACTATTTCTCCTGCATTGTACATCTCCTCATAACTTTTATTTTGTGTTTCTATCTCGCGTTTCTTTGTTTTTTCTTCCCTTTGCTCTTCAGTCTTATTTATACTGTCATGGTTTTGCTCAGTCTGAGTCTTATTTTTATTGTACTTTTCATCAGTCTCAGTTTTATATTCTATTCTTTGGTTATATTTAGTTTTATTTATGTTGTTTAGTTCAAAATAATCATTCGGTTCATTTATGTTATTTTGTTCATTGTTATTCTTAATATCATACATAAAATCCAGTTTCTTGTCATTATGAGTCATATTTAAATTATCATGTGTATTGTTCGTATTAGTATTACATACTTCGTTCTGTCCATGGCTCTCCTCAGTATTATTTTTCAAGTTTTGACTACCATCAGTCCTATTTATATCATTCTGAGTATAGGTAGTGCCAGATTTATTTATTTTGTCCAGATCATGGTTATTCTCGGTACTCTTAAAGTTGTCCTGGGAAGCGTTATACACTAGGTTAGTCTCAATCTTATTTGTATAGTCCTGGTCAGTGTCAGTCTTTTTTATTACAGCCTGTGTAAGGTCAGTATCAGTCTTTTGATCTAAGTTATCACTTAACGAACCAGGCAGGTCACCCAAGTCGTCGTCAAAGGTTATGTCTAATATATCAGAATCACTGTGTATGCTCATATTCAGAGACGTTGTTGTAGAAGAAGATCCACTAAAGCTCTTTTTTCTTTTCCTGGTGGTTGACCTTTTTCTTCTACTATTTTTGTTTGTTTTTTCTTCAGGTTTTTCGCATTCTTCATCACTGCTTAATGTACCATAGGTATGTACATGAGTTACAATGTCATTTGACAAGGTGATGTCTTCCAGTTGATTTTTAATGTTAAACAAATTAATATCTTTTTCTATCCTTGTCAACTTAAGTGGCTCTTTGCATCTGAATGCTGTATTATTTGTTATCTTAATATCTGATAAAAGTGTTATTTTTGGAAATTTTGAAGTTCCCTGTTGCTTGGTGCTGTCTTTCTCTCTTTTTTCTTCAACGTTAACAAATGCTTCCTTATTTTCACTTTGTCTTGCTTGTTCAGGGCATATGTTCTCGACATCTTCATTTGACACGATGTCTACTTGCTTAAAACTGTCTAGCTCTTCTTCCTTTTTTGCCTTTTTTTGTAAGACTTTATTATTTGTCCCTTTCCTTTTTCTGGATGTGTCTTTTTTAGGACACATCTTTTCAGCTTCTTCGGTAGATACTGACTTTCCTGCAGTTACCGACAGCTTCGAATTTTTTTCATTTTTATTTAGTTTTTTAGCTTCTCGATTGCTCTTCAAAAATTCCAGTAGGGAATTGTCAAACATTTGTTTTTTCTGTTCTGTTACCTCTGGAATTTTTCCGGTAACCCTAGAAGAATCTAGAGGACAAATCCCTGCGGCTGCAAATCCACTTTTCAAATTGGATGCATTTGTCATTTCAATTTTTTTCATTAATTCATTCAGTAGTTGTGGAAAGTGGGCTTTATTGATGGATGAAATCTCCGCATTTGAAATCTTATATTGAAGAAGGATTTTCCTCCATTCTCTCTTCATAGGGCCAAAAAAAGCCAAATCCAGAGGCTGGGTCAGATGTGTCGCGTTTTTGGGAAGAAAAACAAATCGAATATTGTTTTCTTGACACAGTTTTATTGTGTTCACGCTGAGATGGGATGACAAATTATCGCCTATGACCAATTTTGGTCCGTTTAATGCCTTCGCCCAGGGAATGACTGTAGACTCGAACCAGTCGTCAAACATAGTCATATCAAACCACCCGGAATTGGTTCTGTTGAATCGTGTATTTGGTGGTCCATCACGACACCATCTGTTCCATAGGTGTTCCGCTTTATATACAACATAGGGAGGCAATAGCACGCCATCTGCTGTACCAGCAAACATAATTGAAACCGAAGTTTTGGTTGAATTTATGACGCGCTCTGGATGTTTAACACCTCTTTTAAATATAGCCTTACTAGCTCCAGGATCATCGCTTAAATTTGTTTCATCATAATTCAGCATGTTGCTGGGAGGAATGTTTTCCAGAGATTTTTCCAAATGTTTATAGAATTCCATCATCTCAGGTACTGATTTTGCTGCACGGCATCGTTTCACGTTTTGTGATGCACGCTGGGTAAGGCCATGACGCGACAAGAAAGCATGAGCCCATCGTTCCCCAGGTAGTTGGTCGTTGAAGACGTGTAGTCTATTATTCTTTTCTAGATAATTATGTACGACAATGCGCAAATCAAGCAATGACAAAGGGCACCCGAAGTCGGCAGCAACATTAATGACATTAGCAATATGCGCCTCCTCTTCTGGTAACATTTTCGTAGGTCGGCCAATTACCTTTTCATGGTTTTTATTACATCGATTCAGAATGGTGCGTCTAGGGATCCCAAATTGTTTTTCCGCGTCGTAAGATGAAATTGTTTGTGACTTTACCAAATCTGCTGCTATATTCAACATTTCTTGAGAATAATCTGCATAGCGTCTTGCTCCAGGTTTTCTTCTCGTTCTTTTCGCTTTTTTACCCATCTTTTGAAGCTGCAGAGAAACATACAAAAATAAATGACACTACTAACAAAAAAATATGTAGCGTATTTATTTATTTTATGATTTCATCATTTAACACGAAATTATCATATGGAAAAAAGAAAACGATAAATAACAAACGTAACACTCGAGAATTCTACTCATCATTCATTGATTGCAGTTAAGAACAATTTATCTGCCAATAGGCAGTAGGCACTAAACAATACACCTCCTTTTTTAAAATCGGTTAAAAAAAGTGACAGCCCTAATCCCAGGCAATGTTGTTGTAATTTAGGCTCAAAACATGCCCAACATTGCCTATTTTCATTTGAAGGACTAATAGTGCTACAAAACGGAGTACATAAGCAGAACACGAGAAAAGAGCATGTTTTCTTTGCTGTAAGACTTACTCAGTAATGAAATAAAGCGTAAATATACTCGCAAACAAATTTCAAAGTTCACTCCAAACAAAACATCCGATTTGCCTGCCACTGAATTCGACACTGACATTTCATTTTTAAATTTCTACAGATAAAAAAGATTTTGGTGTTGCCATTTACCAAAACGCTTATTTTAATTTGATCCATAGACAAATACAACTAACAGCTGTGGAAATATTTCGATTTATTGATTTTAGGCAAAGTTGGGCGGTGTCGGCAATCTTGGAGCATTTTACGGTAAGTCAAATGGCTTACCAGCCTGCAGCATAGAAATAGAGCTGTCGGCTTCTGGTGGTAACACATCAACCAGTGCATTGGAGTGTTTGTGAAGAGCCACAGATGCTGACGGCTTGAGTAGCTCTCTGTCGATGGTGGATAGGATCCTGACATAGTAATTGGAGCCTGTTGTACTGCCCACTGAAATGTTAAATGTCCAATTAAATTTATACATGAGAAAACAACTCCAGGTACTTACATCAAAAAGTATGAAAGCTATTCAGCATAATAATTTAATGTTACTGTAGTTTGGCATGTTTTACTTTTAGTGTAGTCACACTAATATTATAAAATGTGAAAGTTCATACATTTGCATTTATAGGTACACCTACATTATATGTATGTTTGTGTATACATGCAAATGTTTGTTACATCCTAACTTAAAAAAATAATGAACGGAATGGAAATAAAAGACATGGCAATTTTGTCTACATGTAGTTCTAGACCTAGATAAACATTGAGGCTACATTTTAACCAGGAAAAACTTGTGGTGCAAAGGTGCAGGCAAGGGTTTGTAATTTTTGTTTTGTTTTCCATTTGCATCTGCGTTCAGTCTTCCATAATTTTAAGTACCTACCTAATTGGACAAGCAATCATCGAGGCTTGTAATTAATACAAAATATTGTGTTTTGAACAATACCTATTCCAGTATTTTGATCAACAGCCTCCAAGAACTGTCCAATGACAAGAGGCACTGACTGGATTCTCTTGACCTCTTCCTGAGCATGGAGGTATTCTTTCTTCAAGTTTCTTTGTTCATCTTTTATGTACTCTTCTTGAACTTCATAGAACTCAAGGGTTCTTTGGAGTTTCTGTAACAAGCAAGATACAGTGGGTAAATTGTATTAAGAGGCTCTGCAATAAATTGGCTATTGGGCAAGTAGGTATTGTGTTACCTTATATTTGGTGTATAGATCTTCAGCTTCTAGCTCTTCGAAGGACTGAGGGCCGACGTAAGCTAGACCCTTGACATCAGTGGTTTGATCATCCTGAAAATAACACAAAGATGTTTGTATTGAAAAACGAAAACTACAAACTTAAATTAATCGGGTAGGTATGGTGCAATGGTTACTTACTTTCTCGTGTATAACAATGCCGATTTCTTCCATTTTTCTCTACAAACCAAACAATTCAATTCCACAAACAAATGAAAATTTCATGAAATTACGAATAAGAATGAAGTTGAAGAATCGCCACATTCGCCTCGCCACTTTTCTTCGCTAGAACGACCAGTCATGTTGTGTTCCATTGCCTGGGATTGGTTCAGCCACAGTTGTTTTTTGAGGAACAGTAGCATAAAAATGAAACAAAGTTATGAACAGTGTGTCAAGAATGACAGAGAAAGAGATTCTGTGTATTCTGTTCCCATCCCATTCGCTGCGCACCGTCAGAGCATCAACTTCAACTTCTTTTGCCGTGCCGCTTGCTTGCTTTTCGCTACGACTCTGCCAGTGTCGAATGTGTACCAATCAATTGACATGTCGTCATGTCACTGTCAATCATGTCACTGTACTGTCATGCTCTTCTTCGAACATAACCTCAAAAATTCTCAAAATATTGTAAATCTAAATTATTGCAAATATAATTTTGGTGAATATTAAAAATCCCGTAGGGACAGTATCTTTCACAGAGTCTCATAAATTATTCCTCAGTGAAAATGGCGACACCGGAAATGATGAGCGAAGCTGATCAAATCAAAACGGTAGGTACCTCTCAAATATATCATTTTTCTGAATTTTATTCTGCTTTACAACTGATGTGTGGGTTCCTAAGTGCTTTCAAAAGTTCACTTTACCATAAACAGCTCTACTTAATTAGAGTTTCATACATAAAGTTGTTTAAAATAGAATTAAAACTTGAAGGTCCTTGGCGCTCATCTTAGTTCCTAGGTCCTCATCGAATTCACTGCAACCCGATCTAAATAACACTATGTGAATGTAACTCAATATTATCAATATTTGTTCCAGTTCAAAGAGTTCCTTGTCCAGTACAACAAACTATCAGAGCTGTGCTTCAATGACTGCGTACATGACTTCACTTCTAGGACCCTTAGATCTGCAGAAGTAAGTTATGTTGCACTACCTTAAGTGAGATGGTGGTCACCATCTTCAACAAAAATCCTTTCTTGTGCCTATTATGGTGCTTGCTTATGGTGACATAGACAAAAATGCCTAAAATTGGACAAAATTAGGGACTTCTATAAGGCCAGCTTAACTAATGCAGAATTAACCACATTTGGACTCATGTTAAGAATCCAAATGCACATAATGAGAACATGATTACTTACTAAGAACTTAATTACTAAGAACTTACTTACTAAGAACTTACTTAATAAGAAATTCTTGTGATTTTCTTACAATTATTGTAAACCTTCTGAAGTTTTCATCTCTGTAATCAGTGTCTTGCTTCTCTACATTTAAAAATTATCTTTTCAGGAAAAGTGTGCAACAAATTGCATGGAAAAGTACCTCCGAGCAAACCAGAGAGTATCACAAAGATTCCACGAGTTCCAGATGATTGCCAATGAGAACATGATGGCTCTTGCACAGAAGTCCGGAAACCCCAGCTAAGTGCTGACAGTTTAGCACAGATTTAATATTATGTTATAATTTTATTAGTTGTTTTGCCAAATTGGCAAATTAAAATGTTGTTGTAATTGGTAATGTGATTTTAATGAAATTTTAAATCTCTACATACTGAACCCGCCAACATCGCCGCACAGCAGGGCAGGGTAATGTCGGCGACATTTCTAAACGGCCGATTGTAGCGACATTTCAGTATATTATGATTATTGCAGACTGCCGACAGTTAGTCAACTTCGAATATGTTGATATGCCGCCGACACAAACCAGTGGCATCGTCGCGGCGGCGGGCCGGCGACTTTTCGTGGTGTGACTCCGTTAAAAGATTTCAAATTGGTTTGTGACTAGGGTTTGCAAACCGGTGACAATTATAAAACGGCAGTTCCGGCCGAACTGGCCGGATTGATCAAATCAGAATAATTTTCCTTTTTGTTTCCAAAATAGACTGGACGCACACACACTACGCTAGTCCACGCATTTAAGGCGCATACCCGACGCAAATCAGCGCCACCACCTGTTTTATCTTATTATTAAACCGAAGGAATTTTCAAAAATGGAACTTGCAGTTTGTGATACCTATCGTAAGCTTATTTTTAATGCCTCTAGAGTTTTTTTTGTATAGCAGAGATGCGAAGTTGCTCTTTCTGCTCACCATCGTGACCAAAAATGCCGCTGTACATACTGGCTAAGGTGCTGGGCCTAAATATTGGATATTTTACAGTAGAAACTTTCGTAGTTTGACGAATCCATTACGGATGTAAGCTGGTGAACTACGAACCTTAAACGTTAGTGTTCTTCCAACACAAATAAGGTTCGTAGTTAACCCGCTTACCTACATTCGTAACGAATATCGGATACTAGTTTATGCCCGCGGCTTCGCACGCGTTGTTTCTATGGAAACGTTTTGAGGTTATTTCTATCGCATGGGAACTGATTTATGGGATTAAAAGTCGCCTATGTTTTATTCCAGGGTTAGACTTACCTGCATGGCAAATTTCAGCCTGATCCGTTCAGTAGTTTTGGCGTGAAGAGGTAACAAACATCCATCCCTCCCATCTATCCATCCATGCATCCATCCATCCATCCAAACTTTCGCATTTATAATATTAGTGTGATATAATAATATAGTGATTTCTAAAAAATCAAATAATATCGCAAAAATTTTCGACTTGGACGGGACTTGAACCCGCATCCTGAAATTACCGTTGTGAGTGTGGGGTTACGCACTATAATAACAAAAAACATTAGTGTGATTGTTTACAAATTGGCGCACTGATCATCGACGTTTTAAGAAACGACGCAAAAGAAGATGGACGACTATTCATTGGAACAACGAACTGAATAAGAACAACAATCTGAATAAGCCGCCAACGAATTAACTTGTTTGCGGTAAGTATTGGTCGCAAACTACCAACATACGCCAAGAACATTCACGTTTGCCCAATACCGGCGCCACCATCATCTTCTCAAGACTGGAGCCACAGACAGCAGCCTGTGTCGTGCGAGACTGAAACACGTTGTGGTACACTGCACGATGAAGAGTCTCATTGAGGCACCAACACCTTCGACATCTACAGAAAAGCTGAAGCGAAGCCCCATCACCAAAAGACCTGCTCCGGTACTTCCAAGGAGCTGAGCTGGTTACGGCCTGGTAAGGCAGGGAAAATGCACAATACACTCGTGCGAGATTTCAGTGCAAACCCCAGTTCCTCCACTTAGAATTGGCCCACTTGGCCCAAAGCCCGCCTTGGCCCACTGTGTACAGCCACCTTAAAGTATCTAGTGCAACAGCGCGATCATTTTGACGAAAATGGGCATCAATGGAATTTTGGTACTGGGTCCGGTAGTCATCAAATGCTGCCGGATCCGCCGTATTACCGGATCCGGTTCTCCGGATTGCTATCCCTATTTTATAGTAGCCTAGTCTAAGTCTGAATTGCGTTTGAGTATTCGGCGCCGCGGCGGTTAGTGAAAATAGGTAGGTACATATACCTACGTCCCAAGTGACCTAATTTGTGACAGATTTCATCATATTATTTTCATTATTTTCATCATTGAAAACTGTCAAAAAATCTCGATTTGAGACGTGCTCAAACGAGAGTATTCGGGTGTTAGACATTACAAAACTTTAAGGCGAATAGTAGGGTGGATAGTGGCGCCACTACATATGTAATTTTATAATTACGTACAAAGGAATTACGTGTCAAGAAATCGGACCGCGCGTAGACGATATCTATCATAAGCTTTTTTTAAATGTATCTGTAATAGTTTTGTTTTGTGTAATTCAATCAAAAACCTTGTTTGGAGAGCTTGGTGGCCACCAATAGGAACTAAACTCTTGAAACAAGTATCTGCCTAAATAATACAGTACAAAACTATTAAAGATACATTTAAAAAAAGCTTATGATAGATATCGTCTACGCGCGGTCCGATGTTTTGATAATTCCTTTGTATAACGTAATTATAAAATTAAATATGTAGTGGCGCCACCATCCACCCTACTATTCGCCTTAAGCTGAACACTTGATTCCAGTTATCATAGCACATGGGGGTAAATGTAGCCCATCAGTGAAATAATTATAAAGTGTAGAAATTCTGCTGCTGCATGTTTAATAGAGAAATTAATTGAATATTTGTAAAGACAATATCGTAAAAGTTGTCCAATAACTGTATTTTAACTTATTGTTAACGCATGTTTCTTATGTCTTCACTCTTTGAAATTTCACCCATATTGAATTTTATTGGTCTTAACCGTCCGTATACTCTTGGAAGGCCTGATCGGGCCCATTTGCCGTCACCAATTTCTGTACCTTTTCCGCAAGTGGGAGGAGTTACGCCTTTTTATTCTCAGAGCTATACAAGCCATTGTTTCAACTTATGCACATAAGACTCTTCCCAGTGCATGGTTTCGAGCATCTCTGTTCTGGCGGCGAGAAGTCCAGAACAAAGGAATCTTGGGAACTAGTGTAATCAAAGTGATAGTCGTTAAATTTGGCTTCAACACTGAATTTAGCGTCTTTGACATCGCAGTCATCCGTGTCCAGTACGTATTTGAGAGGGTAAGGTCCGGATGGATGGTTGGACACGTTAGAAGGTTTCGTGCAGATGCTGTATTGGCCGGCGTGGCGTGTCACTCTAATTAGAGGCTGGTGGCTTGATGGAGCCTGAAACAATCAACGAATATTTTTATTTGGATTTAATTTATAAATTAGTTTAAAAATTAATGGTCAACATCGTCTTAGACAACCAAGGCTCAAATGGTTTCAAATGGTCTACGCTAGCTTCACCTTCAAGCTTTGCACCCCGCTACCAATCAGCCCGTATTTATGTCGCGTGAAAAGAAGCAAAGACGAACTTTTATGGAACTGTGAAAAGTGCTCAAAGGATCTGTGAAAAGTTCTCAAATATAAGCTATCTTTTAAGTTAGGTACTATAAATTTGGCTAAGGCTAATAGTTAAAAATGTTGCCGCTGCAGTAACGTTTTCAGACGTTACTGCTGCGGAATCTTATTTTCAGGAATTACTCTGAAACCATAGTGAGACCAAATTTTATGTTTTTGGGAACATTTACAGGACATAGCGCTCTGATTTTTCTATATAATAGGTATATTCATCTTGATCCGAGTCGACTTGCCGCCCCAGTAACGCACACGTTGTGATGTAACGCGAGCGCAGTTCTACCCGCACTGGCCGCAGAATTCTCTGGGCTAGGCTTCATATTTTAAAAAGGTTTTTCGTTCCTTATCATCATCATCAGCGCTTGCTAGTCCACTGCTGGACATTTATGCCTGATGCCTACCCTAGCACCCCGTCGGAATATGAATCTTTCTTCATATTACTATTGTCTTGTCTGTTAGTCCGTATGATAGGCTATTTAATTAGCAGACTCGAAGCGCCTGAAATACCTTGCAGCAAGACGATGTTGTAGATGGGCAGAGTGTTAAACACCTCGATGCGGCACAACTGGGCCGGATTCTCTGAAATTAATACTAATTTAATTATCCCTTACACATAATTATATTGCTGTGGGGTGCTGGCTTAGAATTTGCACCACCCCAAACTCTTTCCGCGGGTGTCGTAAGAGGCGACTAAGGGATATTCCACCAGGGGTGGGTAACAGCGCCCACTGCAGAACAATTCTACCACCAAACTGCGATCCCCACCCGCATGCCCAGCGTGGGGATTATGGGCCAATGGCAAATGGGATAAAAGCCAATAAGGCGGTTATGCGTCCAACAGTGGACCAATATAGGATGTTCATATAATATCACACTTCACACTGATATTATTAATGCGAAAGTTTGGATGGATGTATAGATGGCTGGATGTTTGTTACCTCTTCACGCCAAAACTACCGAACGGATCGGAATGAAATTTTGCATACAGGTAATTCTAATCCTGGAATCAAGCATAGGCTTTTTTATCTTATAAATCAGTTCCCATGGGATAGAAATCACCTGTAAACGTAGAAACAACGCGTGCGAAGCCGCGGGCTTAAACCAGTATTTAATACTAGTTTATGCCCGCGGCTTCGCACGCGATTTCAGGATTAGAATTACCTGTATGCAAAATTTCAGCCCGATCCGTTCTGTAGTTTTGGCGTGAAGAGGTATGTCAGAAAGAGTTCTTAGATCATGGGTTAATAGTGATGGTACCTAGCATCGGCTCTTTAATTACTTAGTATAAAAATACCTTGCAGCAAGACAAAGCTGAAGAAGGGCACACCGTTACACACTTCGGAGCAACGATACAGCAAGGCTTTGGCCGGCAAGGGGATCGGCAACGGTTGCCGCAGGGGTTGCCGCAACATTCTCCGGACTTCATGCAGTGGTGCTGCTCGATCCTCTTTAGCACGGGACAGGAGATGTGGCCGGGACGCCAGCCGCAGCGCAACTGTCAACAAAATAATTAATTAGTTCACTTACATGGAAACGATATGACTGGATCTGGAAGACCTAGTGGGAATTGAATGTTTTCGTAAGATTTTTGCGTTAATTATTACTGCGGTTATAAAACATTCATAGAAACTGACTGAAACAGTCTGAGCTTCTTCTAAGAGTGCGTTTCCACTGACGCGGAGCTGGGAGTGGAGAGGAGCGAATCGTGAATAGGCCAAGCACAGTGCAGTGGAGATTTCGAGCAATGATTGGCCATTTCGTCACTCCCTGAAAAGTAAGCTTCCCAACGGTGAAAAAAAAATTCAATCGGTCCATTAGTTTCGGAGCCGATTCAATACAAACAAACAAACAATCAAATCTTTCCAAAAATGAACCAGACGCATTTCAAGCGGAAAGGTCCACAAAGGTCAGAAAGAAGGTGGAAGTTATATCACCTGAAAATCTGGAGCGTCTCTAGCAGTGTACAGCCATCCCATATGCTTCGGGACCGGTCCTGGCCGCACCTCTTCCCTGTCCAGGCATCTGTGTTTGGGCAAGTCGCAGCGGCCCAAGCAGCTGGTCGCGGCTCGGCAGGCTTTAACAAAGTGGAGAGTTTATCAAAAACACTCATACGTAGAGGCTTAATCACGTTCTCATCACACTAATAATACTTATAAATGGGAAAGTTTGAATATATTTGGTATCATCATTAGCCTGTTATTCCACTGTTGGACATTATGCCTCCCCTGATGAGCGCCATACCGCCCTGTCCTTGGCTTGCCGCATCCAGCATCTGCCTGCAGTCCATCGCTTAGGCGAAGCACGGGGATTGTTCTCTATAGGGTAGAATAGACAATATTGACATCGCATCGTCATACATTGTGTACATTATTGAAGTTGAAGGAATAAATTGCAAATAATTTACGAATTCGATGACGATAAAGTGACGTTTTTCTCTATTGTACCCAAAAATGGCAAGAAAACCAAGAAGTGAGCAACATAATAATTTTCAGGCTTTGCAGCCGCTTTTGCCCAAATTGACAAGCAAGCTAAGGCAACACCATGCGGAGAAATTGTGATCATTTTGGAACTTTTTTGCGGAAGCATTATTCAAGCTGTCTTTCCAAATAAAAATGACATGGATCATAGTTACATTATAGACTAGCCAGACCAAACAATACATCATAGATTAACAATTTTTGTGATTGTCCTGCATTATTTATTTATTTCACGAACAAGCTCTAAGAGCGCTGAGTCTGCAGAGTTTGCAGAGCGCGACAGCTTATCACCCACTCTAGGTAGTACAGTGCACTGCAAACTATGCATGATATGCTGTTTTGATAGGCGTTTTGTTCTGAAAAGATCCGCAGAGGTAGATAAATACCCGAAACGGAGCAAAAATATCCGCACCGGCCACATTGGTCGCGTCGACAGAAATTTCAACTTAACAATTGACATTTTGACGTTCTAAAGCTAGGTTCACATTGCTGTGTCGGGGTGTGTCGTGGCGCGCCAGAGCGCAATCGGTTACGTTCATTACCTATGACTAGATTGACATTAGTAGGTTGTGTTGGGGTGCCTTACTAATGTGAATCTAGTCATAGGTAATGAACGTAACCGATTGCGCTCTGGCGCGCCACGACACACCCCGACACAGCAATGTGAACCTAGCTTAAGTTGGGTTCTAAAACGAAGTCTTATAGAATAACAACATGCCATCCGTTCTGTTACAATCAAAACTAAAAATATTTATTAAAGGGAACATTAAAAATAACTTTGAAAGCCAAATAAAGTATTTTCGCGTGCTTTATTGTGCTCATAAAGTAGTAGAGTAAGATCGAAATAAAGTACAATACTTACTTTATTATAAAGTACCTACGGGTGGCAACCCTACTCGTAACGCAAATATTTTGAAAAATCTACCTTTCTAGCTATGAGTTAAAGAAATGTAGAAAAACTTACATCTAGTGTTATGTTTGCAGCAGCATGCCATTTTTATTGTTTGATGATTAGGTACTTCAGAAAGAATAGATTTGTAGTAGGATGAACATCAGATATCAATATTTCAGGGCGTGGCGTACATGGGTGCCTGTAAAGTAGGTACAAAGTAGTATGGTATGGACAGACAGTTTTCTTGAAGGTGAAAGGTTCCCTGAAAAAATAGGAGTGATACTAGAAGTCTAAGGTGGTATCTACACGATCAATCATATTGCACAATATCACGAAATGTGCAATGTTTTTGAATTTTTGTCCGTCTAGCTAAGGTATTCATTCATAATTGCGTACACAATGATTTCAACGATTGAACAAAAATTTCCGCGAGTTTAATTTTTTCATTGCATCGTGTAGGATCTGTCAGTCCAGGAATACTAACCCCCTTATTCTTAATAGCCAGTGCTAACAAAGAAGTGTTATTTCTCACTCTGTCTTCATATATTGACATAAGTCAAAGTGAGAAGTAACACTGCAAAGCAACTCTTGTAAGATAACGGACTACCTATCCATACTAATATCACAGCCTCTAATATTATACTAATTTTATAAAGAGGAAAGATTTGATTGTTTGTTTGTTTGTATTGAATAGGCTCCGAAACTACTGGACCGATTTAAAAAATTCTTTCGCCGTTGTTGTTAGGAAGCTTACTTTTCAGGGAGTGACATAGGTTATATTTTATCCCGGAATTCCCACGGGAACGGGAACTACGCGGGTGAAACCGCGAGGCGATCGTCTAGTTATGAATAAGGCGCTCTACGCGCATCCAGCATCTGCCTGCAGTCTTTCGCAGATAGGCACGTAGTGTAGGACGCCCTCCGGCCAGGTGGGACCTGGCCGGAGGGCGTCCTACACTACGTTTGCCGAGTCGTGGTCTCCACTCAAGAACACGGTTACCCGAGCGGTTGTCGGTTCTTCGCGAGATATGGCCGGCCCACTGCCACTTCAACTTGCTAATTCTTTGAGCTATGTCGATAACTTTGGTTGATTGAATCATACATATTGCTTCTTAAATAATGCTAGACAATCCACACAGCATCATCTAGCCCCAAGCTAAGCAGAGCTTGTGTTATGGGTACTGATATACATTATATAATAAGTACATTCATTACATAGATATATATTTATATTCTACGTAGAAACGACCAGAACACCCGGAACAAATATTTGTAGATCGTACAAACATTAACTTGTCCCAAGGCTGGAATCGAACCCGCAACCTCCTGCGCCGCAGGCGGACCTTCGGCCACTGCGCCACATCGGTCAATATTGTAAAAATATTGTACAAAGTTATTGTAGCTAAAGACCCCGCCTAAGGTGTGTATTTGTCTGTGCTGCGCTGTATGTTTGCTGAACATTGGTGCAGCTGTTCAAATATTATGAATGATACTTGAAATTCAAAGATTGAAATTAAAATCGTCGTCGCCGCGTCGTCAGGGTTTTAGAAATTAGCTTGTACAGCTTCTATAGGATAAGGATTGCAGAATCGGGTCGTTTTAAATTTAAAATTTCGAAGAAGGAACCGGGAATCCCCGGGAAATTTTGGGAATTTCGGGCAATTCGTATTTCGAGGTACCTAAGTACGTGTTATTAGGTATGTTAGAGCTGTATTTTTTAGACCTGTTAAAATTAACATAAAATTCTTAGGTCTATGTCTGTTGTCCCCTCTTGCGACAACAAGTCTGAAGGCTTTTCGTTATACATAGAGTCGTGACTGAACCCAGCTTCACATACTCGTTTGCTGCCATATTGCTCAGCAAAGTGCTTTGCTGAGCAACATGGCAGCAATACTCCATAAGTCCGAACTTGAGCTTGATAAAGAGAAAGCAGCTGCCTTTGTGTGAAACATCGCCTGATCACGTATTGTATGCGATACTTTTTTTTTGAGACGATGAGAAATTTACCGTGACATGATTTTGTATATCCAGGTTCTTCAATCGGCCAAAAACTTCAGGAATTCCCGGGAATTTAAGAACCGGGAATTCCGGGGAGCAAACCTTAGTAAGTATTTACTTAGATGGGTAGTTTTGAAGTATCAGTACGAGACTCAGTAGGTCTACTAGATACCTGGATATCCTTATAATAATGCATATTTTATAATCCAGAATTTGCCTTTATTTTGCTCTGTACAGTAGTTTTGTTAACTACCCACATCGTTTTGATTATTTGCTCGTACCGAACTTCTAACAATAAATAAAAGGCTTATTTTGTTTCTCACCAGTGTTAACTATTCTTTTGAGAAGTAAATTAAGATCTTTAACCTAAATATCGTAGTACCTACTGCCTATCTACTGCCCACTGATAATCTGATCTGTATGCTGAATAGAGTTTTCTTACCTCAGTTAGTTGGAATGGTATGCTAGTCGCATTTTATGCTGCTGTTCCTCACAGATGTGTGGGAGGATTGGAAAGTGATTGGGAACATGGTTGCTGCTTGGCTGATTTTGAGTTAATCTTGTACTATATTTTGAATGGGCGAAAAAATTCTCCTGCCATTTTGTTACATATTGTTTGGCAGGTTTTAGGTCAAATTGTCAAATACGTTGTTCTAGTGTCAGTCAATAGATTTCTGGAGATCTGAAAAGGTTCTTTTTTGTCTTCAAAAAGTACCTACCTAAAAGTATTATTAATTAAAGCATAGAGTTCGGATTGTTCGGATAGGACCTGAACGCTTTGTTACTACGGCTTTGTCCAGTTCTGCAGGAACGATAGAACGAACGATAGGGTAGAATATAGAAGAATGACATCGCATTGTCATACATTGCGTAAATTATTGAAGTTGAAGGAACGAGTTTCAAACATATTACGCATTCGATGGCGATGTGATGTAATTTTTCTCTATTCTACCATATACAACAATCCCCGAGCTAGGCCCAGGATCCCGCAAAAGTTATCTATTGGTGTGAACACACACAGATAGTTCCTCCATCCTGTTTTTTGCGGTATGCGCTATAGAGAAGGACCCTTTATTTACTTATTAAAAAGGAACGCCAAACCCTTATACAAATAAAAAAATAAAACATCAAGTGCCAGTCAGACTCGCGCACTAAGTGTTCCGTATAATCGTAGGACCTTGTATCTTGTCTTGCCAAATATCATGATTCCATGTAGGTCAACCGGAAGTAGGTACCCGGTAGGTTTTGGTCCATGGCGAGAATCAATTTTTTTTGTGTATACCTACTACAAATTTACGGTTTTCGGATTTTTCCCTTTACTTGTGCTAAAAGACCTTACTTCTTGCCAAATTATATGATTCTATGTCAACGGAAAGTTCCATATTCACAAAGTAAATCACAATGAAATAATAAAAATAAATTTGAACGAGTATTTACAATTGTAACAATTGCGCTAACTGCAGACTGTTGCAAACAATCTACAGGTAGCTCAACTGAACCATATCAATTACCAGTCGGAAGAGACCCCAAGACGGTGGCTGCATTGCCCCGCAGTATGGCAATGTTGATGCGCTGCGCCAGATACTCACCAGCTCTCGGGTCACGCGTCGTTTCGACCAGACGCTCAGATAACTTTTTAAAAACCCGAAGAACCTCGGTACCCCACGGACCTAGGGTCTCAACTCCAAGGGGAGCAAATGTAGGCTCTGTCGAGACCTGCATATTTGCGCCTCTTGAGATCCTCGGCCAAATCTGCCACAGCACCCGCCCTCACGAATGTCCTCAGACGATGGAAAGGCGCAAGTGTGTCGACACATGTAGAGTCCCACACAATGGAGATCCCCAACTCCAATGGTCATACCGTCGTCGGGCCTCTGACCATTGTCACGCAACAGACCGTTCGGTTCGAGAATAGCTGGTACGTTAGCGGTGACAAAGGCCCGCCGGATGATGTTGTTAAGGCTAGCGTGGCCAGATAAACCGACCGGCGGACACCCCACCCCAAAGCCGTGGAAGTGGACGTAGGCATGGACGTGGACGTGGGCAAGGCCGTGGCCGTATTCTACTCTACTCTACTCTACTCTACTCTCTTCTCCTCTCCTCTCCTTGCCTCTATTCTACTAGACTCTACTCTACTCTATTCTATTACGGCCCTGACCCAGTGTGACCCCTCTTCTTCGATTCTTGATCTCAGGCTGCGAACGCACCTGTGTGCTAGCCGCCAAAATCTTCAAACCCCTTGCGAAGAAAATATATGGTCCGCCTATAGTTAATACCTCATTTTGCTACTATGCGGCCTAAATTAGAACCACGATGACCGCACACTCACTAAGTAGGTACATAGATAGCCTATCTCACGGGCTCTCGGACTCAGATAAGTAAGATAGATAGAGAGTGCTTCAAGAAATGTTATCCATTTAAACGTTTCACACCTACCTACATGGACGTAGTTTGTAATATTGATGTTTTTATTTATTTAAAAAGAATTACGTAGGACTAAAATTAATTAGACTCTTTAAACCCGTGGGGGTTTGACCCGAATGTTACATTCCTCGGGTTTAAATTTAAAAAGAAGTGTAGGTACCTATCTTTGTATGTGAGTGAATAGACTGAGTAGGTAAGCAATAATATTATGTACCTAGGTACTTTAAACTCAGCGGGAATCTCTATTTATTCATTCGGTTTTATGGTTTGAACAGTTCGGTCGTATTTCCCTTCCCTTACTTATACCATTTATGCCCACAGAACTTCAAAAAGGAACTTAAAGTCAATATACTTACTACAGTTCATAATGCCTCCTCTAACCCTCTGGAAGCTCGATCTCAGTCCGCCAGTGAATGCTGTGAGGGCTCTTGCCGACATTCTAGGGCTCAAACTGGACCTCATCGACGTAGACTTCGCTACCAAGGAGCACAAATCTCCAGAGTTTTTGAAGGTAAGTACCTACCTTCATAAGGTCATCATCTGGAACTAAAATCACTTCCTCCCTATCCTCCTATCTCCTTTAACCCTCTGGAAGCTCGAGGTCAGTCCGCCAGTGAATGCTGTGAGGGCTCTCGCCGACATGAGGTCCAGTTTGAGCCCTAGAAGGGCTCAAACTGGACCTCATCGATGTAGACTTCGCTACCAAGGAGCACAAATCTCCAGAGTTTTTGAAGGTAAGTACCTACCTTCATAAGGTCACCATCTGGAACTAAAATCAAAATTTTTTTATAATCATAAATCATTTATTCACCAAATATATATATACTTAGGGATTTCTGGTCAGACCCAAACTATGCACTAGGCTTGTGTCTTTGGTCTCAGTCACTCACACGCAACATGCTTTCCCTAAACAAGGGGAATTTAGCCATAGTCACCACAGTTTGCAGACGTGATTGTTGATCGCTGTAGAGATATTAAAAACACCTCCGCAGATGGAGGCTGCTGCTCTTTCTCTGGCAGGTCTTAGTTGGATCTTACAACATCCACGATCAGAGCGCCGCCGCGGCTACCAACACGACTCTTAGAACGGCATATAATTAGCACGATTTGTGTTGTTTTGATATATCGTCAGTTGCCTACTTATTTCGGCACAGATTCATGCACTGCTTTGCATTTTGCCACTGACGAGTAACTCAAACTTGGTAAGCTTTTATGGCTTTTAACTTAGTACCTACTAAGTTAATGGCCATTAAAGCTGACCTATGACGACGCCGATAAAATACTATTCATTAACAATGTACTTATAGTTGTTCTATCTCACGAAGTCCGTTGGGCTATGTATGTCATAATCAATGCATGTAAACATTATTTTAGTGTGCGTAAGCTCAGAATTCAGAAGCAACCAGTCTCGCCCGAGAGAGACGCGGTCTGGGTCACTAGTACTCATTATATTCACGTCAGATTTTGGTAGCGAGTACCGTCAGCATGACAACTAAGCGCAAAATCACTAGGTACTACTACCAGGGCTAAACGGACTTCGTGAGATAGAACAACTGTACCTATTTAGTATCGATCGATGTTTGATAAACTAAAATGTTTCAGCTTAACCCCTCGGGAACTGTCCCGATCCTGAAAGATGGTGATTTCGTTCTGACTGACAGGTAACTTCTAATAAATAAGTCTTATTTTGCATAGCTTTATAAACGTTTAGAAGAAGTTTTTGACCAACATTTTTCGTCAATGTCATTTAGTGAGCCAAAATATATGTTTAATTTTGCAAAATCACAAAATAGCGATACTAGCGATACTCTCGACTCTCTCTACCTTTTATAATACTTTGCCCGAACGGTCGATTTGAAAGAAAATTCTTACAAAAAATGAGCTAAAATCTCAACAATATAAATATGAAATTATAAGATATACCTATATCTGAAGTGTCCCGAGATGATTGAACGTAGAGTTAAGGTCCGAATAATGCTTTCTGTATATTTCACCTACAATTAACTCATAGGCCATTTCGACTTCGACGGGACTTGAACCCGCGTCCTCCCCTCAGTACGGGAATGTGATAACCAACTACACCACGAAGTCAAGTGACGTGGGAGTCGAAAATCTTTGCGACTTTCTACGGACTCAAGCGCCGTTAGCTCCACCTACAGGGAAAATATTGAAGTTTATCCAATCCTGTTCAAAGACTAAAGTTACGTTTAGTTCGTTTTGACGAGAGGTGTCGCGTTGCTCTAAATCTAACGTTTTTGTTATTATAGTGCGTAAGCCTCGCACTCTGGATAATTTCTAATTTCTAAGAAATCAAATAATATCGCAAAAATTTTTGACCGTACTGAGGGGAGGACGCGGGTTCAAGTCCCGTCGAAGTCGAAAATTTTTGCGATATTATTTGATTTCTTAGAAATTAGAAATTATCCAGAGTGCGAGGCCTATGCACTATAATAACAAAAACATAGGTCATTTGCTGCTTGGGGTGCGGAACAACCCCGACACAGGTCATCAATGGAAAAATTTAGTTAAAATTCATTTTGATGCTATTGATAATATTCAAATACCAACAATGACTACCTTACCCCGTCCAAAAAATCCCCCTGTATAGTAGAGTCGGCAATCCTAGTGTGCTACAAATAAATTCTCTCTAAAGCAATGGTTCGGTTTCAGCCACGCCCAAATGACGTACCTTATAACAAAGTACGGAACTCCGGAACACAACGACCTGTACCCTAGGGACATTGAAACAAGGGCGATAGTCGACCAAGGCCTGTTCTTGGATGCTAGTATCATCTTCATCAGAGGGAAAGTTGTTTCTGTAAGTAATCATACTACTGAAATCAACACATCAAAGGTCTTGAGCTCTGAACAAGGAACAAATGGCCGTACCAGTACCAATGATCGATTCTAATATTTAAGATATTTTATGTCAACAATGGCAAATGAAAGAAAACTTCACTAGAGTCTGGCTACTGAGAGTTGTTACTGAAAAGCGCTTTTTCAGTAACAACTCTCAGCAGCCAGACTGTCTGTCCAGTTTTTTTTAATCATTCGCTCTCCACATTTAATACCTCTGCTGGGTTATTACTGGGTAGACCACATGGGGGGGTGGCCATACTCTGGAGAAAGGGTTTGTTTGAGTCCGTTGTGGTTCTAGATTGCAGCAGTCCTAGATTAGCTGCAATTAAAGCGACTTCACATGGTCGCTCTATCTTGATATTTTCGGTGTATATGCCTACATATAAGAAAGAAAACTTACCTATTTTTACCGAAGTACTAAGCGAAATCAGTGCGCTTGAAGAAAGCTGTAATATCGAGTCCTTATACATGTTAGGCGATTTTAACGCTCACCCACAGGAACCTTTCTTCAGAGAGCTGACTAGCTTCTGTGCTGATCAGTGCTGGCTTTGCGCCGACGTTGAGAAATTAGGAGTAAATGCTGATGTGTACACGTTTGTATGTCAAAAATCTGGTAGTAGGAGATGGTTGGACCACTGTGTCGTCTCTCTTGCAGCATGGCAAACTGTGTTAAATGTAGGTGTTTATGAGGATGTTTACACGTCGGACCATCTCCCTATATACATGGTATGTGACTTGTATGCTGTTAGACCGAGGCGGGCGACTCAGGACCGGCCTCCGAGTGCTGTTCTATGGGGAGAGAGAAGTAACGATCAGATAAATGCTTATCGAAGTCTTTGTGATGCAGCTTATCGTGAGATTACCTTTCCTCAGGAATTGGTGGAGTGCGGTCATGGGTCGTGTACCTTGGCTGAACATAGATTAGTGTTAGATAAAATGTATGATGACATCGTTAGTACTATGGTAGATGCGGCGGTCCAGACGAAGCGGTGTGTTAGCGGCAGGCCCAAGAAAGGTAAAAATCTCTGTGGCTGGAATACCTATGTTCGATGTGCACACAGGGAGGCCAGGCTTAAATTTAAAAACTGGGTGTTCCATAATAGACCCACTTCGGGCAACATCTACGAGGATATGTACGAATCTCGTAAAATCTTCAAAAGTCGCCTGAAGTGGTGTCAGAGCAACCAGAATCAGATCTTAATGGACAAATTAGCCCGCGAGAGAGAGGGAAACGATTTCAAGTCTTTCTGGAAGTCCACTAACAGGTTAAACATTAAGCCTGGCCTTCCTGTGAGCATTGAAGGCATAAGTGAGGGGGGCGAGATTGCGCGGATGTTCATGGAACATTTCAGGGTACAATCCCCCCTGGGACCTTCTGAGGAGGAGTTGGATGCTGGGTCCAGCGGTCCGGGAGAGGAGCCAATAGTACAATTGTCCGCAAAGCAAATCAGAGCGACAATTAAAAAGATGACTAGAGGCAAATCTCCTGGTCACGATGGATTGAGCATCGAGCACCTCAGATATGCAGGGACACACCTTCCCGGGCTCCTATCCATGTTCTTTACCATGTGTCTAAGTCATGCGTACCTACCGGCAGACTTAATGAAGACAAAAGTGGTACCAATTGTAAAGAACAGGACGGGAGACATATCAGACAGAGGAAATTACCGCCCGATCTCACTAGCCACTACAGTAGCCAAGGTGCTGGACAGTGTGCTTGATTCTATGGTACAAAAGTACCTTCAACTCCATGACGCGCAGTTCGGGTTTAGGCCTGGACTCTCGACAGAAAGCGCAATTCTAGGACTCAAGCATACTGTCCAATACTACACCAGTCGTAGGACGCCGGTGTATGCTTGCTTCCTCGACTTATCCAAGGCTTTCGACCTAGTGTCGTATAGCGTGCTCTGGAACAAGTTGAGGGAGAGGGGTGTCCCGGCGGGTCTACTACAGATTTTTCAGTACTGGTATAGAAACCAGTCCAATTTTGTCAGCTGGTCTAATGCATCTTCTGAGATGTATAGGTTGGAATGCGGTGTGAGACAGGGGGGGGTAAGCTCTCCTTCGCTTTTCAACCTGTACATTAACGAGCTCATAGTCGAACTCAGCAGCATGCGTGTCGGCTGTAGCGTAGATGGTATCAGTATGAATAACATCAGCTACGCGGATGACATGGTGCTGCTGGGACCGACTGCGGGCTCGGTCGATGCTATGTTAAAAGTGTGCGCTAAATATGCTGCTTCCCATGGACTCCGCTATAACCATAAGAAATGTGAACACATTGTTTTTAAGGCCGCCGGCAATCATGCTGAAAGCTTTCCCAGCATTAACCTTGAAGGTATAGACATCAAAAGGGTTACGTCCTTTAAATATCTGGGACATCATGTCGCCGAAGACCTTAAAGACAATGTGGACATAGAGAGGGAGCGCAGGGCTCTGGCGGTTCGAGGCAATATGTTGATTCGTAGGTTCTCCCGTTGTAGCGAAGAGGTCAAGATAACCCTTTTTAAGGCTTACTGCCAATGCTTCTACACGGGAAACCTATGGGTTCGGCATGCCAAAAAACCGCTGGAGACCCTGCGTATACAATACAACAATATTTTCAGGATGATGTTGGGGCTGCCCCGCTACTGCAGTGCGTCAGGGATGTTTGCGGAGTACCAAGTAGATGGATTTACAGCGATTCTCCGCAAAAAGACCGCCTCCCTGATGCGCAGAATCCGGGACAGCACAAATAGCATCTAGAACTATTGCCGATAGGTTCCCCTCTCCTATATGGATATGTTTTGTGCGTAGGGTAATAGGTGACATATGATAATGTCATATTTCACCTATTACCCTATATATTATTATTATATTATATTGTACCTAATTAAATTAGTGTGTGTGATTATTTGTTACTAACCATAATTTTAAGCTTTTTCTATAATCGTGTTACTAACAAAATATGGATCAATTGATATTCGAAATAAAATATTTTTATTTTTTTATTATTTTTATTTAAGCGTTTTCTCCAATTCGGTCTCGTAAAATGGTAATCAAGATAACCACATCACCAAATCACCGACAATTTGTTTTGTTGATTTTATATTGTCATTTAATTAGCCATTTAAGAAGTTTGCTAATATTTCCAGTCTTAACATCGAGCCAGAACAATAACAGAAAACTACAAGGTACAAGGTCACTCAAAACAAAATCACAAACTTCAATAACGCATCATCATCATTATCAGCTTACGTTGACCACAGCTCGATATAGGCCTCCCCTAATGAGCACCATAGCGCCCTGTCTCAACAACGCATTTTTGTAATGTCAAAAATACGACTAGTTAGACCTGACTGAAAAGATGTAATGAAGTGAAATAAGTATATTTATTATTGAATCCGAAAATATTTTATTAAACTAGCTAGAATCAGTTCAACATGTTGACAAACTAGTTTGTCCAAATTGTCCATTGATTATGGACGTAGATAGAATATTTAATTGAATTATTGATTTCTCCAGCTCCCCACAATAACAGAAGGCCTCAAAGCCCCCTCTGAACGCCAGCTCCAGGACATCGAAGGTGCATACGGGATCCTGGAAGCCTACATCGGAGACAAGAAATTTATGGCGGCTGACCACTTGACCATCGCTGACCTCGGTCTTGGCGCCAGCACTTTATTGCTGACCGCTATTAAAGAGCTGGATAAGAAGAAGTAAGGAGTTTTATTTTGTACCTTTGTATTTTAACAAACTTCGATAAAAGGAGGAGAACCAACTCCTGTTTTGTTGTTGTATTCGACTGCATGTATGTTTTTTATGTGTTTGCCGATTTCTCCCTCAATTTTAAACTAACTTCGATGGTTAATTTGGTTTTATATAGAAAATGATCTTGGAATGCTCACATAAAAAATATTAGTATGGGATTTGTCTATTTGTTCAGCAAAACTTAATTCTAAACTTAAAAAACAGTGTAGCTAAATGTAGTGGAAACTTTATGAATAGCATGTATGAATGAATGAATGAATGAATGAATGAATGAATGAATACTTTAATTTGTAATTTTCTAGCTGTACCTGAGCATTCCTGAATGAATTTCTAAAATTAAAAGATCGAATCGTCATCGCTCGTCACTTCCGCCACGGGATAGAGGGTAAAAAAAAACAAAAGAGGCGAGGTGATAACGATACGATAACTCCGTTTTGAAGTAGGGATGAACCATTCTAAAAATGCACCCTCCACTAAACGTCTTACAATCGGTGCATCTAATTCTAATTCTAATTCTAAGTGGGGGAACTGGGATCTGCACTGACATCTCGCTTAGGAGTGTATTGTGCATTGTCCCCCTGCCTAACCAGGCCCTAACCAGCCTAGCTCCTTGAAGTACCGGAGCAGGACTTTTGGCGATTGACAGCTTCGTTTCAGCTTTTCTGTGGGCGAGGACGGGTTAGATCCCTCTAAGAGAGTCTTCAATCCCGTTACCCTTCTGGCCTCCTCTGTGGCCGTGCAGGTTCGGTGCATTTTTAGAATGGTTTATTTCTACTTAACTTAGCCCTCTACTAGACTACAATTTCCTATTTTCCCATTTAATAACTTAATTTACTCTTGTCCTAGGTACCCCCGCATCTCAGCCTGGCTGGCGCGTTTGTTTGAGGTCCCACAGTTCGACAAATATCTAACAAATGCAACCAAAGTCCTCACACAAGTTCTAAAGGATTGCTGGACTAAGAATAACGCACAATGATCATAATAGGAGATATTTTTTCTATGCTGCATATTAAGTAAGTAAGTAGGTATATGTTTAGGTTTTGAAACTTATTTCTTAAGCTAATTATGTACTTTTTTTAGTAAATAAACGATATTTTTCCACAAACAGTTCTTTTATATCTAATCGGTATCTACTTACTCACTTTCGTAATAGGGTAGTTATGGTATACGTACCTATCATTATTAACAGAAAATACTCAAACCCGAAACAAATACTTGCAAGTCATACAAACGTTTTAGCGGGGCAGGAATCGCATCCCCCTTCTGGCAAAACTAATCATAATTTAGTCAGTAACAATTTAAAAATTGCGTTTAGAAGTGCATGCATAGAACATAGCATACAATAGAAATAAGAAGAACCATGTCAATTATTATTCAATTTAAATTGAGTATAAATCTGTTGACTTTACTGTCCATTAAACTAATTCCAATTCAGTCACTTTAGTTTTTATTTAACTATTACCGTTGAGGAACTCGTAGACCGAGTAGAAACTTACTTTCAGCTGGAGTTGGAGTTGGAGCTTTCAGCTAGAGTAAGGTTACCTAAGAGATTAACCTCTCATTTTTAAATTTGTTAACCGTCGTACCTAAATAACAGATCCCAAGTAGTATCAACTAAAGATTATGATTCCACGGTTTAGTATACTAAATCCGGCGTTCCGCAGGGATCCCATCTGGGACCTACACTATTTCTCATATTCATTGATGACTTATCACAACACTGTAAGTTTAACATTGTAAGTTTTCCATGTATGCAGATGGCTTGAAGTTTTATAGTTTATTATTCCAACTAAGATGTCAAACTTAGTGCAAGATGCAACCTCACCTCAACAGCCTATATTAGTCCACTACTGGACGCAGGCCTCCCTCTGATAAGCGCCTTAATGGCTTATATCTCATGGAGGGTAATGCCCATAATCCCCACGCTTGTGACAATCACACTGTACTTGTTAGGATGTCCAACTTCCTAAATACTTAGTTCTTTGCACGACTCGCACGGAGGCATACACAGCATTGTCCGCGCCGCTGTTTTCGAATTGATGATTTAGTTCAGTTTAGTTTTTAGTTTTGGCTGTAGGTCGTATAGCCGACACAGTTTTCGATCCATGTGTGCAGTCTGCATACTGAGCTATGTAGGTATGTGGTATGAAACACTGCGTCAGCAATGCGAGCCAAGTTAAACTAAGTAAGCTTAGCTTTAGCTTTAGGTCTGTAACCCGCGTTAGTCGTGCCTTAACTCCACACCTTGAGGAAGAAACTTTTTTTACTGCGGAACCTTATAATCATGATTTTAGAATTTCTCCATTACTTTCTCCATAAGCGAAGTGCAAGCAGAAAGGTTTCAAAAGGTCACTCTTAGTCGCACGCCGGTTCAATGTATGGTTCATCCTTTCCCGAGCTTACCCAGAGCAATAGCGATATCCGAGTTGATTTGTTTTTTTTTCAGAATCGCCGTGGACAATTAAATTTCTATATTTTGATAGAAGACGAAGATATTTTTTTTTAGAAAATAATGTCCTAGAGCGTCAGGCTTTTGAGGTAGGTATTCACAAATTCTGTGAATATCTCATTATTTTCAAATAAATATAGTACTTTTTCTTCATTCTTCAAAAAACAAAGGTTCCCTTTTCTGCTGCAGCTCTGGGTAGCGAATACCACGTAGGTGACATAATGTATATACAGACAGATAATAAATAATGCTAATATTCAAACCGTAATGAAATAATGACTTAATAATGCTGGTCACGCCCGCACCGCCCGCGGCACTGATGTAGCATTGTCACTAACAAAACACATTGATAATTTTATTAGGGTATCATTTAAACGATCAGCAGATTAAAGAGAATTTGGGCAGCCGAAAAATTAATTTTGCAAGCAGAAAAAATATTTTGAGCCGCAGCTAGTGGTCGGCAAAAATGACTGAATTGATCAGCAACTAATGTGCCAGTGGGCAGCCTAAAAATTTATGTCACAGTAAATTAAATATTTGTGCAGCAATATACTAGTGAAGCAGCAGCAAATCGTGATTCGTATTTAATGAAATTTTGGCATGCCTTTAAAATGATATTGCAGCATTAAATGAATGAAAAAGATCAGCAAATCCTGGTTCGGATTTTATAATGTTTTGGCGAGCTGTCAAATTAATTTTGGTTTGCTAATCTTAATACACCCTTCATTATTAATAATCTGTAGCTATCTATCTACATGTTGTCTCTGAGCTCCTCCTCAACGGCTGGGCCGATTTAGATGACATTTTATTTAATGGTGTGTTAGAGTGGGTCACAGGATGGTCTAGATTTATAACTTGACCCGGGAGGTGGCGCTGTACCCGGCCAGGTTCTAGGATTTTTGACTGGGAAATATTTTTCGGAAATACGTAGGTCATAGATAATGTTCCTAACGGCTCTGCTCGCTGAGAGAGGCGGCTCGCTCAAAACCACCCATGCATGCCCTGCTACCTGTGCAGTCATCTGGCCGCCGCCGCCGCGCCGCCGCCGTCGCGCCGCCGCGCCGGCGGGCGCGGCAGCGTCGCGGAGTCGGTAGGAAGGAGGAGGTTGTGGCTTCGATTCCCGCCATGAGACAAATGTTTGTACGATTTATCTAGGTATGTAGTGTATTGTATTAATACAATATACACTATATAGCTAGATAAATCGTACTTAGGTATAAATAGGACATAGGTATCTTTAACGATATAAATCTTTGGGAGTAGGTACTTAACTCGTTAAAAACTGGTTAAAGAAATGAAATGGAAAGAAATAAAAACCTACCTACCCAGGTAGGTATCTACCTATAAGTACCTTCCTAATGCTGAACAATTCACACAGCATTATCTAGCACCAAGCAAAGCAGAGCTTGTATTATAGGTAGGTAGGTACGGCTAGATAACTGATATAAGTACTTACTTACTGAAGTAAGTAAGTACTGATATACTTACTTACCTAAGTAAATATGTACGAACTTTTGTGAAAAACAAAATTAAATGTACTAATAGGTACCCTGAAATCCAAAATGTCTGAATGAGTGAGTCAAAATGCCGACGACACCCGCAAACTACCTACCTACCCAATGAGTCGTGAAAAATAGTGTTATTGCTTGCCTAATGTTTTATGTAGGTACTGATGGTGCATTAAAGTCGTAATAAATCTATCTTATTGTTATTATTTTCATTTATTGTGCAATCAAATTGAATTGACTTTTGTGAAAAATTAAAGGTCCTGTAATCGAAAATGTGTCTAGGTATTTGTAAAAAGTGTATACCCTTATCTGTGACAAGGCTACCGAGAAACAAGTGTTAAGTAGGTATCTTTTTTCCTGCCACATTAGTTGCAAACACTACTTTCGGTAGTACTATAGATAATCAAAGAAACACAAAGGATCCTCCCTCTGTTAAATCCTCTGAAAATTGCTATTGTCTACTTTGTAGGTAGGTACGGTTCATGAGATACAGTCACACCTAGATGTACTTAAGTGTAAGTAAAATTCAAGAGATTGGGTCCAATTAGGTCCATCCACCTCAGTCATAGATAGACCGGGGCGCCATCGCCGCCGGCATTCGTGTTTCACGTGCATATTGTGACGTGACGTATTGTGACACGTGCATAGAGTGTGTCCATAGCCAGTGACGCGCTCTACGCTATGGTGCCACGGAAGACCAGCGCTGCAGCTGCTCCCCGAGCTCCTGCAGCACACGCTGAGTGGCAACCTTTTGGTCTCACGTTGTTTTTATTTTTCTCTTTGTAATTCTTATTTATCGATGTGTGTATCTTCTTGTGAACCAATAAAATTTATCTTATCTTATATTATTGTCTCGGTCGCACTTCGGTCTAGCTACGTCTTTCCATCTTTGTTGTTCATTAGGTAGGTAGATATTTCGTGTAGGAAGGAACGACTACACTACTGCGGCGGCGAGCGAGCACTCACACTAACTTACGGCAAACGAAAGTAAGTGTGAGTGCTCGTCGTCTGCGCACCCTTCCGTGTCCCTTTGACCCATTAAAATAAGGTAGGTGGTACCTACACTGCGCAACCTTTGCGCGTAGGTAATAGGTATGTAAGTAAGGTACCTTACCTATCTTATATGTTCGTTTGTACGTACCTATGCCACTACCTATGCCACCACACACGGGCAGACATGACCAATAACAATCAAGGGTTCCTTCAGTTGCTAACAACAACGCGAGGTAAGGTAGGTACCTACCTACCTATCTCCTACGTACGTTTGTTTGTCACTGCCGTGCCGGTGTCACAAACACAGGACAGACATGACCAACAACGAACAAGGGTCCTCAGCACATTGATACCATTTTACAAAAAAAATAGGTAAGGTAGAAATAGGTACCTTACCTACCTACCTCCTACGTGCCTCTGTATCAACTCGACTATGAAAACCCCACCTTCTTTAACGCATTCACTGCCCAGCCTCGGCGGTGCGACTCGCAGGGGTGCGCCGCCGCCGCCACACTAGGGTCGAGAGGCTCGTCTGCGTCTTGGGCCATGAAAGTGTTAGTGTATTGCATCGCATTCACTGGCCAGCCGCCACACGAGGGTCGAGTCTCGTCTGCGTCTTGGGCCATGAAAGTGTTAAAATGCTCTTTTTCCATAAAATCGCAGTAATATAAAGTTTTAGTTGACCATACATTTAAAAGAAAACCCATTGATTATGGCTTATACCTTTTTTTTTTCAGCTCGACGATTTTCTTATTCGGCTGACCAAAACATTAATTTTGCTGCTCAAAAAATCAATTTTTGGCTGATCAAAAATAATTGTATAATCCTGCAGATCATATAATTAATTCTGCTGATCAAAACATTAATTTTGCCGATCAAACAGCTATTTATTTTCTGACCAAAAATAATTTAGTGGCCGACCAAGTGTTGCTGGTGGTTTTTATTTTACAGCCGATCAAAACTTAAAATGCTGCTCAAGTAGTTTTTAAGCTGAATTTTCCAGCTGATCAAATATTTAAAATAAATACCAATAAATTTACTCCCATTTTATTATATCAGTAGAGATAGCGTGCAAGTCATCATAACAACACAAGTCAATTTATAGCCCAGAAGCAAAGTATGTCGGTGTAGGTATAAGTAGGCTTAGTACAATGACAAGAAAATAGTAGGTAAACGATAAAATATTTTAGCGTCTCGCTCCTCTCGCCAATGTTTTTTTCTTTTATTTTGGACGGAGCGGCCAATTTAAGGTTGCCTTTGGCGCTAGACCTACACGCTACGATACTGATGAAAGATCTATTACAAAATTATTAACAAATGCAGCCCGCTTCTACCTCACTATGTGGCCTTTGCTTGGCAAAAGGTTGCCGACTGCTAAGACCAAAGTTAACCAACAGATAGTAGACATTATAAACAGTGGTTTTGAAGGTTTTGACACAAGTTTTCATACCTTGAACGTCAACGTTAACCAACAAACCTGCCTGATTAACTGATTATTTATTGGTGAACTGAACACAGACCTTGTAACATCTAGGCACCACCGTTTCACGCACTAATGAAGAATTCTGAAGAATGGACGGCTCGGCGGGCGAGAAGACGTACCTATCCGGGAATTTTGTTTTTGACGTGATAAGTGTGACAACGTCTTATAATTCGATAGAGCCGGCTGCACGCACGAAAAAACATGACGTCATGCGGCGTTACCTCGTCATGCGGCGTTACCTCGTCATGCGGCGTTACCTCGCTCTGAGGCGTTCCATGTAATGCTTGAAGTGCAAGCGAGAGCGCTCGACATCCGTCTTTCTCCTACTTGAGTGAGCGATGCGTCTGCGTTGTCACGTTCAACTATCGTCAGTAAACCGACTTTACAGACAACCAATTTTTTTTTTATTACTCTAAATAAACATTAGTGTGTGAAACGGTGGTGCCTTTAGATAGATGTTATTAGACAGCAGAAGATAACTTACATAGGTATCTATAGCGCGGGCTCTCGGACTCTTTTACTTAAAGGACAGTGATTCAAAATTTTTTATCAATAAAAACGTTTTGTACCTACATGGACGTAGTTTTGTAATAGGTGCCTGCTCATCGATGTGACTTGGCAATAATATCTGAGTTATTTGGTACTATTTAAAGTCAACGGGAGTCTCTAATGATTCATTCGGTTTTATGGTTTGAATTGAACTGTTCTGTCGCATTTTCCTTCTGAATATATCTAATTATCTACCTACTTAGGAGATACCTTACTTCAAAAAAGAACTTTAAGCCCGTGAAATACAGTTCAAAATGGCTCCTCTAACCCTCTGGAAGATCGAGCTTAGTCCGCCAGCGAATGCTGTGAGGGCTCTAGCTGACATTCTGGGGCTCAAACTGGACCTTATCGATGTGGACTTCGCTAACATGGAGCACAAGTCTCCAAAGATTTTGAAGGTAAGTACCAACCTTCATCGTCTGGATTCACTAAAATCCCTTAGAACGGTAATATTAACATGATTAGTGTTGTGTGCGGGGTGAAGAGCGTCGTAGAAATTCGTATCCATGGTCCCACGAATCTGGGAGTCTACTCGGTAAAGGAAAATCGAAGTTTCGTTTTCGTTGTCGTGCAACACTTTTATAAGACAATTAGCGTCTGCACGAAAACGAATGAGAAACTTCGATTTCGTTTTTAAAGGTACGGGCCCTGGTCCGACCATCTGATTTGGCTGCGTCCTCTGGTACGTTTGTCATCAACCTTCTCGGTGACTACAAGCTATTCCGGATTGGCACCGGTTTATCCTGGCTATGTGACCAGAGAAAGTCAGGACATTACGCAGGCACATGGAGGACAGCCTCGTATTCACAATCAGTCCAATCCTTTATTAAAGAGGTTTTATTTAAATCTCAACTTAAAAATGAATCTACCCTGAATTACCTAACAGTAGGTGTTTGAATTTAAATGGGAGTGAGCGATCGTCTTTAGTAGGTAATTATGTACTTAGGTTCCGGACAAACGTGTTTTTTCATATTGTATAGATAGGAGAATATTTCAGAGAAGATTCTGACATCTTCTCGAATGTGCTCGTGATGATGGGCAGAACCTGCAGTTCACGCTGCATCAATTAATTACCATTAATCCCGTATAGTAGTTCTGTGACTGTACCTATTTAATTCGGCACAGTTTCATGCACTGTATAATATGTATCTTAACTTAAGTCACTGACAACTCCGTCAATAGTCTTAATTTTTTTCCTGGATTAAAATACTATTAAATAACAATGTGCACTATATCAATATTTGATAAACTCAAATGTTTCAGCTCAATCCCTTGGGAACTGTACCGATCCTGAAAGATGGTGATTTCGTTCTGACTGACAGGTAACTTATACATTATTCAGAGTTTGACGACCATAGTGCCGCAGCGGGCGAAGGTCCGCCTAAGACGCAGGCGGTTGCTGGTTCGATTCCCGCCTCGGGACTAATGCTTGTACGATCTGCAGATATTTGTTCCGGGAGTTCTGGGTGTTTTCTACGTGTAATACAATATATCTATCTATGTATGTAATGTATTAATTATATCAAGTTATCTAGTACCCATAACATAAGCCCTGTATGTATACTTTGTGGCTAGATAACGCTGTTTGATTTTATTTATTGTTACTTACCTATTTTGGCCAACGGCAACGCACGCGTTGTTTCTATGAAAACGTTTAAAGGTTATTTATATTTCATGGAAACTGATTTATGGGATAAAAAGACCCATGTTTTATTACAAGCCTAAAACTACCTGTATGTAAAATTTCAGCCAAATCCGTTCAGTAGTTTTGGCGTGAAGAGGTCAGAAAGATCTATACATCCAAACTTCTAAACATTCAAACTTTCTTTCTTCTAAGCACTTATATTAGTGTGATAATATAACAAGGGTTCGGTTTCAGCCACGCCCAAATGAAGTACCTTATAACAAAGTACGGAACTCCGGAACACAACTACCTGTACCCTAGCGACATTGAAACAAGGGCGATAGTCGACCAAGGCCTGTTCTTGGATGCTAGTATCATCTTTATCAGAGGGAAAGTTGTTGCTGTAAGTAATTATCATTCTACTGAAATCATCATATCATTCGTCTTGCCCTCAGAACAAGGATACAAACTGTCACGTCAGTACCTACGTTATTAATTAAGTATGGGTACTATAATTATATGCTATATATATATATATTTATATATATACTTAATAAATAATGAAGGTAATAAAGTTTTAGATATTTTGTGTAAGCAAAAGGGTTTCGAAACCAGAGGAATATTGGTATCATCGGACAAAATCGTAGAAGTTCGAAATAATTTTAGCGTCTCAAGGTTTTCATTCATCATTTCATTCGTCCATTCATGTCATTTTATGTAAGTACTATTTATTCTCAAATTTAGTAAGTCTATTCTATTATTTATTTTTTTATTTTTGTTAGCGTTAAATTCAAGCGTCTAGATCTCATAAGGCGTCGTTCAATAAGTAATAAGTTATATAACATATAAGTAATATATAAGTTATATAGTCGAGTAATAAGTTATACAATCTGGACGCGGCTTGAACGACGCATTATGAGATCTAGACGCTTGAATTTGTATGAAAACATGGCCCCTAGGTCATCACTCATCACAAACACACTTATCGTACGCCAGCGCCATCTGACGTTACCTACATTTTGTCGCGTACGTTGCGTGGCGTGGGCTGTCTGTTTCGAACTTTAAAGTAGCAAGTAGCATTAGCAGTAATCACAAAAAACGTCTTTTCCCAGCTCCCCACAATAATAGAAGGCCTCAAAGCCCCCTCTGAACGCCAGCTCCAGGACATCGAAGGTGCATACGGGATCCTGGAAGCCTACATTGGAGACAAGAAGTTCATGGCGGCTGACCACTTGACTATCGCCGACTTCAGTCTTGGCGCCAGCACTTTAGTGCTGGACGCTATTAAGGAGCTGAATAAGACGAAGTAAGGAGTCCTTATATTTTATGGATTTTCGTATTTTTTTAGAGCCATGATAGTTACATTCTTCAAAGTTGATAGCTGATAGATAGATATTCAAGATAGCTCCTACTCTATGCAGGATGATGTAGACAAAATGAACAGGCCCGCTTAGGAAAAACCCGGACATTTTGTAGCACGCTATGTACGAGTAAGTCCCGTCTCGAAGCTACGATGTGCTACGAGACAGGACTTCCATACTAAAGACATCAACGAGCTCTTAGTCTTTAATTTAATTCGCTCACTAGACCAAAAGTAAGGGCGCGGCGGTGGCGCGCCGCATCTACGTTTTCTTCGTCGGGGCGAAGGCGCGGCGGGGTAGACGTGGAGTCGAGGCGGGGCGTTTTCCCAGAGTGGTGACTCCGCCGCCATTTTGAAGGAATTTGTGTCAATGAAACACGTATATTGCCCGTGGTGTACCTGTGTAATTCATCTTGGTGGACTATGGGAAAAAATATATCCCGTGGTCCACCAGCATCTCCAAATGTTGATACCGTGGTTATGACCTAGGAGAATATTTTTTGTTTTTAAAAGCGAAATAATCATAGAGGTGAAAAATTACTGCACGTGCCTCGACTCTACATAGAGATCACACCTCGCCCTCGGCGACGCCTAGTGCCTCTGCGACGCTGCCTCGACCTCGCCTCCACTTACCAGTGAGCGACGCGCCTTACAGTAGCCTTAAAGATTGTCGCACACTTGCTACTAGTGGAAACTTTATCAATATAATAGCTTAGCTTAAATACATGTAATTTTCATGTATTTCTAGTATTACACAATGTATAATTCGGGTTCCGGACAGTATTTTGTATGGGAGGTGATTTTCATAAAATATTCGGAACTTCACTGACGTGCTCGTGATGATGGGCATAACCTGCAGTTCACGCAGTGTCAGTGAATTACCATTAATAATAATAATAATAACCAAACCAATAACCCTGTGTATAGTAGGTATACTAGACGATCGCCTCGCGGTTTCACACGCGGAGTTCCCGTACCCGTGGGAATTCCGGGATAAAATATAGCCTATGTCACTCCCTGAAAAGTAAGCTTCCTAACGGTGAAAGAATATTTCAAATCGGTCCAGTAGTTTCGGAGCCTATTCAATACAAACAAACAAGCAATCAAATCTTTCCTCTTTATAATATTAGTATATTAATGTATTTTGCGATTTTCTAGCTGAACGGTCTAAATTTTCCTAAAATGCTAAATTAATTAAAACAAATACTAAAAAATCTATATAAAAAATCTATACTAATATCATAAAGAGGAAAGATTTGATTGTTTGTTTGTATTGAATAGGCTCCGAAACTACTGGACCGATTTGAAAAATTATCTTACCATTAGAAGCCCTCATTATTTCTGATGAACATAGGCTACTTTTGACCGCGGGAAAATGCTTCATTCCTACGGGAAAACGGGTAATAGGACAACAGGTAGTGAGAATGCAGCTAGTAATTATATAAAGGAGAAGATAGAGGATAAAAAACAAAAGCGGCGAGACGAAAACCTTACAATAAGTCCGTCTGGAAGTATCTAACCTGCATACTTACTCTACAATTTCCTATTTTCCCAAATAAGTAATAAGTTAATTTACACTTGTCTTGTCCTAGGTACCCCCGCATCTCAGCCTGGCTGGCGCGTTTGTTTGAGGTCCCACAGTTCGACAAATACCTAACTAATGGAACCAAAGTTATCACACAAGTTCTGAAGGATAGCTGGGCGAGAAATAACGCACAATAATCTAGATAGGAGATAAGTTTCCTGTATGTAGGTAAGTATAAGTTTAGATTTTTTAAATTTTGTAAAAGTGCAACATCAATACATACTACTAATGAAGTACCTAGTCAAGCTGATGTGATCCAGGTGGTTTATTTTAAGTAATTGTTTTTTGTTATTAAATGATTTGTTTTCTAAAATAATTTATTTGGTATTTATCTAATTCTCTCATGTAGTTAGATAGTATAGGTAAGTATTCATACATTTTAATAGAAAATACACAGACCAAAATAATTACAGATCATACAAACATTTTACTTGGCGAGAATCGAACCCCGCTTCTGACGAAACTTCTGGATGATTGATGGAATTCTGAAATTTTACGTCCGACTCTGGTCTGACTAGGAAAATTATGTGACTTTTTCGTACGACCAAACGATAAACTGCTAGCTTAGGTACTTACTATATTTTAATAAAATCAATTCAAATTCTACATTGCAACCATGTTGTTTAAAAACTTCAAACACCCGGCTAGGCTACATTTTAGGCTGGTGTTCACCAAAAGGTAATCGGACAATTAGGCAGCTTCGTCGGTTAACTTTGACGTTTAATGTATTAAAACTTGTGTCAAAAACGTTAAAACAATTGTTTTAAATTTAACCATCTGTTGGTGAACTCGGGTCTTAGTATCTCAGCTCGACTTTGAAACAAATTAACATTTAAATAAATCTTATACACTCCGTCCATACGTTTATTTTCTTTTTCACAGCTCGAGTGACAAATAATTAGTCATGTTGCTATTGTTTACTAATTCGATTTGTTATGTATGATAATCGGTTTTGTTTATCAAGAAGTTGTCATCGATTTTGTTATTATTGATAAACATATTGTATTAGTTACAGACATACTTATGCGCCCCATTATACTATAATATTTAATTGCGTATAAACGTATTTTTTATAGAATCAGAATATTCAATAGAATGAAATTATTATAGTTTATTATCAAAGAAAATGACTATCAATTAATACTAACAAATTAGAATAGTATTTACAATTGAAAATTTTAGCTAACTGCAGACTGTTGCAAACAATCTACAGGTATCTCAACTGATTCATATCAACACCAGTCGGAACCATCCCCAAGACGCTGCGCCCAGCTGTATGGCAATGCTGATGCGCTGCGCTAGACACTCAACAGCTCTATAGATTATAATAGTATTATTATAGGTGGAAAGATCTCTACTTTTGTTTTTTCCGCCGATCCACCTTTTTATCTTTAGATTTAGACCGACAACACGTCATCGTCACCACCAGCTTCAATACAAACAAGAAGACTGCTCCTAAAACTAGTAACACTACAGCGACATCTATATAAACATGTTGGTAAAGTGGTGTATCAGCCGCTGCAGTCCTGAAGGTGAAGTTAGCATTCCTGGCTGCATATTCAGTCCAATATACAGCTGTGTCGATAGGGGACATTGGTCGGTCGTGCCAAGCTTTTGATACCCGTGTTGATTGCTCGCGAAATCTGAAACATGTTTGAAATTATGTTAGATTGATTTCATTGTGACCCAGGAGTTTTGATTCCCGCCTCCGTACAAATGTATGAACAATCTGCAGATATGTTCCGGGTGTTCTGGATTTTTTCTATGTAGGTATGGTAAAAATATCTATCTGTGTATGTATTGTTTTAAGTACCTATATAAGTTATCTAGTATCTAACACAAGCTCTGCTTAGCTTGAGGCTAGGTGATGCTGTCTGAATTGTTCAGGATTATTTCTTATTCATGCTGAGTGCTTTGCTTTAAAAACTGTTTCAAATTCTCCTAATATTCATAATTTTAATAATGATATCAATCTCTCTTACCAAAGAAATAAATAATAAAATAAATAAATAAATGACACGACAAGAAGACAATCCACACAGCATCATCTAGCCCCAAATAAATAAATAAATAAATAATGCTGGACAATTCACACAGCATTATCTAGCCCCAAGGTAAGCAGAGCTTGTGTTATGGGTACTAGATAAATGCTTGAATGGTTTCGAAATCGTACACAAATTCCGATTTCATACATTAAATTCAATCGAAACCCGATTACACCATCGCATAGGTAGCAAAAGGGCCAAGTTCTACAAAATATTTGTAACGTTCTGCTTTCAAGAGCCTACCTATACTCCAGCCAATTACGGTGCGAAATGTTTGTAAACATGTAAATAAACTACAGAAGAGCTAGCTACAACTAACGTGCTTAGCATCGACTTTCAAATATAATTGTTAGCAATATTTATTAAAGGAAAAATGTCAAATGGAATGTAAATTTTGTAAAACAATAAGTATATGCTATCAGATTGAATTTTAGTTTAAGCATGGGCGGTTTTTTTACAAGCAATTCACATTGAATTCGGCACCTCAGACGAACGTTAGGGCGGTACCCTACCTCGTTATTGTGTGAAGAGGATAGGCATAGGATTTCGCGTTCACAGGAGCGGGACAGAGCAAAGCGGCGTAAGCCCAAAAATCAAGTTTTTAGTAGTTATTTGCTCCCCACAAACATTAGAATAGTTAATTGAAAAAAAGGCAATATATAAAATGTTCTTTATACTTAGCTCAATTACTATGCTTAATCTCAAGATCGTATCATCTGTATTTATTGAGAAATTAGGGTTTTAGTAAAAAATTAGAGGTAACTTTGCGATTTTTTCTATCGAGAAAATTTTATGGAATCGTGTTTTCGAAACATATGATCGATAGAATAAGTCCTGAACTTTACCATATATAAATTTCAAAGTTAAATATTCAGTAGTTTGGAAGATATGGAGGTCCGACGGAGTTGAAAATAAGCAATTTGAGGGTAGGTACCCCCTTAGGTACGAAAAATAAAACTTACTCCTGACTCAAAACTTTTCTAATAGCTGCAACAAGTGTATCCTTAGTGAAGTCATTAAAGTCCAGCATTGTTCCAAACCCGATCTCTTCAACCGCAGCTGCATTCGAAGGCTGGTCTCCAAAGATTGGTATGGCTACCATCGGCACTCCAAAATGTATGGACTCGGTTGTTCCTCCCATGCCACCGTGTGAAACAAACGCTAACGTTTTAGGGTGACCTGAAAATAATACAACGCTTTTGAAAATGTTTGGAGTGTTTCCGTTGGTCGAACAAATTGAATCAATAGGTACAAATGCGACGCATGCTTTCATCAATTATTTTTGAATATTTTTAAATTTATTGTAGACTAGCTGCGCCCCGTCGCTTCGCTCGCGTGGAAATTTATGTTTCCCACTTTCTTAATTTTTTCTTTGCTATAAACCTCACGGAGCCCGAGACCTTTCCAACGAATGCAAAACCGTGGAAATCGGTTCGTGCGTTCTGGAGTTATAGCGTCAGGAAGGAAAACCCAACTTATTTTAATTGTATGACGAGCTCTTGGAACTAGTTTTGTGCATTTATGTTATTATATCCCAAAAATTTGTTTTTTTACGCGCGCCACGAGGTCAAGTGATGTAGGAGTCGATAAACTTTGGGACTTCCTACGGACTCTAGCGCCGTTAGCTCCACCTACAGGGGAAACATTGAAGTTCATCCAAACCTCATGGGTTCAGTCCCGTTGAAGACGAAAATTCTTGAGATATTTTTATGGACAGCGGCCATTTTTTAAAATCGCTGCGCACAATAAAAGGTATATTTTTGGATAGAATATACTAAAACAAATAAAAACTGTCTTGCAAATAATGTCAGGTTAACGTCAGGTTTTTGAGATATTCACAGATGGAAATAGCTATTTTTTTTGTGAATATCTCAGAAATCTGACGCTTTAGACATTAAATCAAATAAAAAATTTTCTTTAACATATAAAGAACATTTAATGTCTTCTATCCAATTATATAAGTTACTAACTGCGCCCCGCGGCTTCGCCCCCGTGGAAATTTATGTTTCCAATTTTCTTAATTTTTTCTTTCATAAGAACCTTCTCCTGACAATAACAAACACAACAAAGAAAGAATTAGCGAAATCGGTCCAGCCGTTCACGCGTGATGCCGTGACCAAGGAAAACGGGTTTCATTTTTATATATACCTATAGATATAATAGTGCGCAGAGATTTTGAAAATAAAAACAAATTTTATGTTAGGGCCGGCCTTCATACAAAAATCTTCAAACCTAAGAAATTAGCCTTAATGTGAAAGCTTACACACTATAATAACAAAAACCTTTGTTTTGTGTAACTACCTCGACTTTAAATTGCTTATGAACATTATTTATCCTCCGCAAAACAAAAATTTTAACAAAATTAGGGTACCTTCCTTTAGTACCTACTACAAACTCACCCAAAATATCAACTTGTGGTAACCAGCTAGAAACATACACTTTCTCCTTATCATATTCCAAAGATTCATCTTCCCATTTCCAAATAAATCTTTGTGGCATCTCTTTAATTGCATCAAAAATTGCCTGCTTTTTGGAATCGCTCAATGTTGTGGTCTTTATCATGCTCCCAAAACTAATGTAGACCACTCCATGTCTGGCTTCGTCCATAAACTTTTTAAGATCCTGAAAATTAATAAACATTATGGTTAACCTTGATGTGCAAAAAGGCTTACTATAAAATATCAGATTATCTAGAGGACAAAAAAGCTTGGTACGGGTTTTGCTCCAACTCGAAAAATAACAACTAACAGGCTAAAGGTTTCTTCGTCGCTTCTTTACTTTAGTCTACATACCGAAGCGACAGAAATCAAAAAATATCACTTTATTTCCGTGTCAGTGATTAGTTTCATATTTTGACCTTTTCTAAGTGTACATTTATTGTATAATATTATGATAAAACAATATTATACAATGGATTTCCGCAAAGTAACGCCTGAATCTATTATTTACATTTATTGTATTTAAGGAAATAAAGAGTTTTTGATTTTGAACAAATTTTTAATGGGATAAAATAGTTTTCCGGTTAGAATTTTACCTACATTTGCTTACCTCCGGCAATGGTTTAGCTTTTGGGACATGGTACCCGCCAACTTCGATGACGTTAGCCGGTAGAAGTCTCGGTCCAGTCAGCATAGTGTGTTGGTAGAGCAGCAAAAACTTCATATCTCTAGCTAATTCTTCCAACGGCGGGATGTTATCATAGTACTTCGAAAGGGTGTAATGGTCGTACCACTGTCCAAACGTATACAAAGTATTGAAATAAACATCGAAAATTACTCTTTCAACTCTTTGGTAGAGTGTTGGCTTCGTACCTCCTTCTAGAAAATGGAATGGCACATATGCCGGGTGACTAGGGATGCCGAGACGTTTGTAATGGTAAGGCATCAAAACATGTGACGTCATTCCTACTACGGGAGCGCCCAACACGTACGCGATACCGAGAGCACAATCACTATTAAACTGCTCTACGACAACCACATCGAACTTGGGTTTTTGTCTCACTAAATCTTGAACACGCGGGCTTGCTACCAGAGCTTTACAATTCTCTACTCCGAAATTTGTCAAGAGCACTCCACAAGCTAGCACTGTTAAATAGGATTTGTGAACCGGGACTTCGTCTTCTAAAATATTTACATCAGCTATATGTATATCGGTGTAATTCGGCATCGGGTTTTTGTCCGGAAAGTATGATATAACAGTGACATTGTGACCTCGGCTGGCTAGTTCGCGCAAAAACACTTTGAACTGAGAAAAGTGGCTCTTTCCTTCGTAGGGGAATATTCCGAGTATGTTTATCGTGGTGGCTTGGGCGATGAGACAGAGCAACGGTACCGCGATACTTAGCTTCATGTCTGGTAAGGCCAAGCGACCATTCACTTACACGACCTGTTTGATACTGACTGGCTAGACTGGCTACTCCATTCTGTTCAGTGATTGGTTTATACACATCATGCTAATGAGCTCTACTGAGGTAGCGTTGTCATTAATTTAATGAGTATTACCTATTAATTCAAGAAAAGGAATTTGAAATCAAACACTCATGATGAGTTTTCGTTATTCTTGGGTTCAGTATATCCAATAAAACTTAACTGATAACAATAAAAAAACTAAAAATATTAATAAATTAATGTACTAAATATTAAGATTGATTTACTCAATCCGATTTAATCTTACTGCTTTTTCTAAACTTCATTCGTAGTACACATGAAAAAAGAACTATCACAGAAATCAGCACGAGTAAACCCACACAAACAACATCCAAACCCAGAGTTTGAATCAAAGGGGTTGCCACTGCAGCGGATTTGAAAGTAATGTTTTTGTGATGCGCTGCGTATTCTATCCAATAGATGGCGCTGTCTAGCGGGGATTGGGGTCGATCGTGCCACGCTTTGGAGAGCTCCTTCACTTTGCGCTGAAAGCTGAAAATAAATGAAACAATATAACGATAATATTGAAACAATAATATAACCACATAATAAGTAAATAGTTATCTGATAGCGGCGCTAAAGCATTCGATAGATAAGCAGCGTCTCAAATTGTAGCGTCAGGCCACGCATCGGCTGCCGGTAGGTGGATGAGGAATGATTAGATAATTTTTGATGATTTAAAAATGTCTACCTACCTGTACCTACTAACTACTTATTATAATCTTTTTATATCAAGTTATTATAATCTATATATAGTATAAAAAGGTTCTGTTTCTCTGCTAGCTTCTCCTAAATCACGCAACGTATTTTCATAGAGTTTTCGCCAATGGACAGAGGTTTTATTTTTTATTTCATCTTACTTACACAATACGTGTAAGTAAGATGAAATATGATGATGATTGTTGAAGATGTCGGATGTCGATATCTTTATCTTGCTTTCCTGGCGGGCGGTAGACAAAAAGAGTAAGGCTTAATTGCCGCAAACGGACCACCACCAGCCACACCCACCGGTGGCTGTCGCACGCTACCGCCATATTTGCAGCAGTCGCGGGAGGACGTGACATGCGCACGGGCATACGTCAAGTGACGAGTCGTTGACACTGCTGTAGCGAGTGGCCGCCGCTTGCGAAGCGTGTGCGGCGAGTTCGTACAAAATGTATGAAATCGCGTGTAAACAGCCTGTCGCTCGCCAGCGGTGGCTGTGGTCGGTGGTCCGTTTGCGCCTTGCCTTAATTATATAACTATACGATCGCCTCGCGGTTTCACCCGCGTAGTTCGCGTTCCCGTGGGAATTTCAGGATAAAATATAGCCTATGTCACTCCCTGAAAAGTAAGCTTCCTAACGGTGTAAGAATTTTCAAATTGGTTCAGTAGTTTCGGAGCCTATTCTATACAAACAAACAATCAAATCTTTCCTCTTTATAATATTAGTATAGATGAACTGCTCTACGAATCCGGGGTCGCTAGATTTTTACCTTGGATCCAAAACAGTCTTCATCTTCTCTAGAAGCAGTTCCTTGGTCAGATCACTCAGTTCTATTTGCACACCCAGTCCACTTTCCTGGATCATGGCCGCATTGCCAGGCTGGTCTCCGAAGATTGGCATACCAATTATTGGTACTCCGTGGTAAATGGCCTCTGTGGTGCCAAGCATTCCACAGTGAGAGTAGAACGCGTGTATTTTAGGATGTGCTGAAAAAGATTACTTATTTTGAATTGTTATGTTAGCTTCTGCTGTTGGTATACCTAGTTAGATCCTACGAGACTTACGTTTAAATTTAGATACTACCCAAGTTGTTTATCAAACACACACATAATCTTATCTAACGAGCTCATTGAATGCCACAGTTGGGCAAATACCTCCCTCCCCGTTCTCCATATATATCGGTCCAAAGCGGTAATTTACAAAAGGTTTCAGGAAGGCGCTTTACCTACACATAAGTCACACATTCCCCTGCCTACTAATATTCTAAGGCGAAAGTTTTTGCCGTTGTGAAGATGTTTGGCCGAAGACAACGCCAAAAGTAACAAATAGCTCGGCCTGATATTTTGCACACATGAAGATCTGGACTTGGAATAACATAAAGACTTTAGAAGCTAGTCATCGATCAAGTATGCGGCCTCCCCCGCCGGAAATTTTTGATCGATGAAGCTTGTATATTTTATTAAAACATCTTACGGGTTCATAATAATTACAAAAATAAAACAAACTGACGTAAAACTAAATAAAACAATAAAAAAATAAATAATTATTCCAAAGGAAGGGAGGGACTTTGAATTTATAACCTCAAAATATTCTCGCACTAAGAAAAAGATCTCATTCGATTTGTTTACATTTGGAAAAAAACATTCACCTTGTTTAGCCAATAGAGCTCAAGCACTTGTTTTCGGTTAAAGGAAAATAAACGGCAAAGCAGCTAATGACTCTAATGAGGGTTACAAAATTGTTCGACCAGACTAAACATATAGCGCTTTGAGTTTGGGCCTGTTTGGGAAAATAAATGGAATAGACCGTGCATTGCATACTATAATTTGAAATCCCAATGACAACCTCTAGTCTTTCGCAAAAGAACCCCGCCACCTATTGCGTTTGAGGTAATTTTTAAACGCATTGTTAGCACATAACTGACAATACTGACATAACTTGAAACTTAGACCAATCTATCTTAGACTATTGATCTACGATTCCCATCATTAGTGCTTCCGAAACCAGTTATTGAGATTTGACTACTTACACCTAACGGTTAGAGCAATCAAGTAAAGTAACTCTGACATAACAGGGTATTTGGCAAAGCACTATTAAAACAACTACATATGTATTACATACCATTAGATAATATCTATGCAAGTATTCAAGTCATGCACGACCGTGCTCCTATAGAATTGTTAAAACTAAATAATGTTAGCGGTAGAAGTATGAATTATGAAATAGTATCAGTAAATATTTACTAAGTATATTAATTATCCAAATAACTACCGGCCGTTATCCCTCCTACCAACACAACACTATAAATTATTTAAATAAAACTCCAAATCACACGTAATAATGACATGAATAAGTTAATAATTTTTAGTTATTTATGTGGAAAACAAACAGCTTTTAAAAACTTAAATGAGTAGAAACAGTGGTGATACAATTTCAAGCTTAAGGCGAATAGTAGGGTGGATAGTGGCGCCACTACATATTTAATTTTATAATTACGTTATACAAAGGAATTATCAAGAAATCGGACCACGCGTAGACGATATCTATCATAAGCTTTTTTTAAATGTATCTGTAATAGTTTTGTTTTTTGTTATACAATCAAAAACCTTGTTTGGAGAGCTTGGTGGCCACCAATAGGAACTAAACTCTTGAAACAAGTATCTGCCTAAATAATACAGTACAAAACTATGAAAGATACATTTAAAAAAAGAGTATGATAGATATCGTCTACGCGCGGTCAGATTTTTTAATAATTCCTTTGTATACTGTAATTATAAAATTAAATATGTAGTGGCGCCACCATTCACCCTACTATTGGCCTTTGGAGTTTTCACTTATATAATGAAAAATATGCTTAAACAAAATTTAATTAATCATAAAAATTTAAAATATGTCATTCATTTTTACAAACCTTAGAAACTATACTGATGAAATTCGAGAGTACTACAATAACGACAACAACACAACACATCATCTTGAAGACCTAGATGCAAAAGAAGAAGAATCAATGTTTTTTCGAGACTAAACATATAAATATACTCCATCAAAATATTGCTGGACTACTCAACAAAGCTGACGCTCTTATGATAAACCTAGATGAATTAAAAGATAAAAACATTGATATTGACGTAGTATGTATAACTGAACATTTTATGCAAACTGGATATGAACAGCACCTTAACCTTGAAAATTATACTCTAGCAGCATGTTACAGTAGAAGCGACAGCAAAAGAGGCGGAGCATGCATACTAATAAAAAGAAATTATAATTGGAGAGAAGTACAAGAAATCAGAATATTATCACTAGCAAATGTTTTTGAATGCTGTGCCATTGAATTAACTGACTTTAAAATTATTATTGTTTGTATATATAGAGTTCCTAAGACAAATAATTTAAACACATTTCTTAATAAGCTAGATAAAACGTTGACGTGCATTACGAAAATGAGCTCTAATAACATTGTATTGACAGGCGATTTTAATATAGACATCCTAAAAACTAATAATTTGACACTAGATTTTGAATGCTTACTACTTAATTATAATCTAAAATTAGCAATAAGACAACCAACACGCTTGATCAGCCAAACCTGTTTAGACAACTATGCACATAACTACAACAAAACCTGTAAAACAGAAGTGATCGACTTTGGTTTGTCCGACCACACAGCACAAATTATCAAACTGCCTGTTAAGAAAGTTTTAAAATTTACATATTGGCGAAAAGTAACACACGACTATAGCTCAGAAAATATAAGAAAGTTTATAATGTGCATAAAAAACTATACCTTCTCTGACATGTACACAATTAAAGATGCCTCTATGGCGTACTGTTGCTTTATACAACATTTTAAAATGTTCTACGACCTCTGTTTTCCGAAAAAAATTAGTACTATACACATTTTTTCTAGACAGAAATGGATTTCCCGGGGGATTAAGATTTGTAGTAAACGAAAAAGATATCTACTCCGAACCCTGCAAATAAAACCAAACATAGAAAACAAAACAAAATATAAAACATATACAAAGCGTTTCAGAAAAATAATAGTATTAACTAAAAAAGCACAAAACAACTACAAAATAAAAACGTCCACAAACAAAACCAAAACTACATGGGAGGTGATAAATAAAGCTAAACTTAATGTGCCGAGAGAGCATATACTTAAAATAAAACACAATGAGGACTATATCACTAATCCAGTTGACATTGCTAATTTGTTTAATGACTATTTCGTTGACAAGGTTGTACCAGTACCAGGAGCTGGAAAAATGGTTACAGCTAACATATGCCAACGTGAAAAATCAATGTTCATGGCACCCTGTCTACCCCAACACGTCAGAAAAATAATTAAAAATTTAAAAAATACTAATAGCACGGGTCATGACGAGGTTAACACTAAGATAATAAAAGCTGTAAATGAATACATTTGTCCACATTTAAGTTATTTGATAAATCTAACTATAGTTACCGGTGACTTTCCCGAAGCTCTAAAGATGACTATAGTTAAACCAATTTTTAAGAAACAAAACAAGGAACGCATGGAATTCTATAGACCTATAGCACTCATATCAATATTCTCAAAGATATATGAAAAATACTATTACGGGGAAATATATGACTATATAGAGAAAAATAACATCCTGTGCAATGAACAAAAAGGCTTTCGACAAAAAAGAACTATCAATATGGCTATATATGACTTTTTGAAATGTGTTATATGCCATGTTGATAAAAAAATACCGATTTGTTCTATTTTTTGTGACATGACCCAGGCATTCGACTACGTAAATCATAAAATCCTAATCAACAAACTTGAAGTGTATGGGATTCGCGGCAATGTATCAAAATTAATTGAATCTTACTTAACGGGACGACAACAAATAACTAAAATTACAAGACTAAACCTTAAAACTAAACATGAAGTCACATACAAATCAAAAGTAAGAAGAACTACATACGGTGTCCCTCAAGGCAGTGTGCTAGGTCCACTCCTATTTATATTGTATATAAACGACTTACCCTATGCCTTAAATCAACCAATAACTTTATTTGCAGATGACAGTACAGTGACTATAAAATGTAAAGACAAGGAAACCTATGAATCGGACATAAATAAATCATTAAACTCAATTATTTGCTGGCTTAATAATAATAATTTAAAAATAAATTTAGACAAAACTAGTATAATACATTTCAACCAAAGACTGCATAATCCCTTAAACATTAAATCGACATTTCAAACTAATACTATTCAAGCTATTGACTCTACACGTTTCCTAGGTTTACAAATTGACGAAAGGCTTAACTGGAAAAAACATATAGAGATTCTAAGTAAAAGAGTTAGTAGCTTAGCTTATGCTCTATATAAGCTCTCCCCAACTGTTAATCAAAATACCCTATTAACAGCTTATTATGGTACAGTAGAATCGGTGATCAGATACGGAATTATCTTCTACGGTAATTCCGCTGATAAAGAAATAATTTTTAAAATGCAGAAGCGCTGCATAAGAGCTATGTTTAGAATCCAACCTACAGACAGTTGTAAACCCCTGTTTAAGAAACATAAGATACTGACACTCACAAGCTTGTACATCCTGGAAATTGCGCTATTTGTTAGGAAAAATTACAATCTGTTTCCCCGAATGTGTGACATTGTAATTAGGAATAGGAGAGACAACAACAGATTAGCAAGACACGAATCAAAAACTACTATGTTGAGGAAGAGTGTAGTGTGCATGGCACCTTTAATCTATAATAAAATACCTAAAAGGTACAAAGACTTAAATGTAAACTTATTTAAGAATAAATTTAAAAAACTGTTATGTGAAAAATGTTACTATAATATTGACGAATTTCTAAATGATGTAATTTAATTTTATGCTATGTATACTAAATTCAAATCTAAAATTAATAATCTTGTAATTTTTTTATTGTTATTTTCAATTACATTTAGACCTGCATGCCATACTCTAATTATTTTGCACACCAATGTATATTGGTCAAACATGTTGACACAAAAAAAAAATTAAACTATTTGTCATCTTTTCTTTTTTACACGTGTTTGCAAATAAATGACTTTTACTTTTACTTTACTTTACTTCATTACATGTAAATTAGGTAAACCTAGTTTGAAGTGGGTTGCCCTATAGGTATTGTCTGATGATATCATCATAATTATAGTATTTTATTAAAACGATTTTAATTATGCCCTTAGTAATCAATTATTTTGTACTAGTTTATGCCCGCGGCTTCGCACGCGATGTTTGTAGGGAAACGTTTAAAGGTGATTTCGATTCCATGAGAACTGATTTATGGGATAAAAAGTAGCATAATTATGTTTGATTCCAGGATTAGAATTACCTGTGAGTAGTTTTGGCGTGAAGAGGTAACAAACATCCATCCATCTATACATCCATCCATCCAAACTTTCGCATTTATAATATTAGTGATAGTGTGATTATAGTGTGATGTGATACGAGCTTTTGATTAGATGACAGAATTTATTAGATGAGGGGGGGGGGGGGATGACATGACACTTTTTTTGAATATTATTGAACGAAAACTGGTTGTTCAGTTCCACACACCCTCGATAGAACTCATTCAAAAATAGAATCATTCAGGACTCAACATTCACTCAACCTTTCAATCGACTAACCATTATGATACTACTATGCATACAATATGTAAAGTAGGTAGTTATTTTTAATTATTTATAGTAGGTTAGTAATTAATCATGTTATAAAACTTGATATCTTTAGCTCTGGCACCGTGATCCTTTGGTTATGGTCTACCGCATTATACATAATATGGAATTCGTTTGTAGTGTTTGTCGGCTTCATGTTACTTTACCTGTCCACAAACAAAGTCCTTGGGCCGTTTATTGGACAATAGTCTAGTGTTTTGAAGTAATAGCTGGACAATCTCATACGCTCATATAAGTGCCCATTACATGAGACCTGTGTATGACAATTACCTACTATTTATTTTTAAATTGCACATTATTCTTGCTTTTGCAAACGTACGTGACTTTTCTTTATTATTTAATTAGGGAATGAATTATTCGATAAAGGGTAACAGACGAACAGATTTAGTAACACAATAAAATGTGCTGCGATTTATAAAGAATAAAGGTACCAATAACGCATTATGCTGATCACACAGACCAGCATAAGTTGCAACGTGCGCTGCTGAGTTCACACAATAGGAAGTAAGTAAGTAAAAGTAAGTAAAAATGCGTTTATGTTGTAAATACATACTACATACAAAAGATAAAGGTTAATAATTATGTACAAAAGTAACAACATATAGGTAACAAATTTTTATTTTTTATATTATTTTTATGTTATAAAATAAATGTTTATATTATTTAGTAGTATTTTGTCCCGAGGCGGGAATCGAACCCGCAACCTCCTGCGTCGCAAGCAGACCTTCGCCCGCTGCGCCACAGAGGTCGTCAAGAAATGGCCAACACTCAGCAGATGCTATGGCACGATGTATCCTGCCATAGCGCTGGTCTTCCGCGGAGGCCACAGTTTTTAAACTAAAGTGAAAAAGCAAGCTATGTATTTATTTACATTGGTATCTTCCTCAATTTTTCTTCTGCGTTCACCAGCCAAAAGGCTGGTTTCCTGGTCTCTAGGTAGTACCTATATTATTAACAAGAATTGATGATGATAATTATACAGGAAAGTGATAACCTCATTTTCGCGTAATTATAAACATCACCATCAACATACTTCACGAAGTTGTTTTTTTTTACAACCGTTGTATGCGGTTATGCGTGATTACCCTTTATCATTGCAATTTGACGATGTCCCTGCTGGTGATTATCTTACTATCTTCTCTTTTCTTATATTGTCATGATCTTACATATAAGTTTTGTAAATGTTTATTTTCTGTGTAATAAAATTATTTTTACTATTAACACTTTACGTCTGCAGTTTCAATTGTAAATACTTGTTCTAATTTGTTTCATTTATTTGATTGTAATTTTCTTTGTATTAAAGGTCTTTAACAATCTCTACACTAATGTTATAAAGATGAAAGATTTGTATCTTTGTAACGAATAAACTCAAAAACTACTGGACCGATTCCAAAAAATCTCTTACCATTAGAATGGTTCATTAATCCTTTAGTAAAATAGGCTATATTTTTATGTTTAAGATATAAATCTCCACCCATGCAAAGCCGCGACGGACGTTAGTAAAACATTTAATAAACCTTTTAATTATAACTAACGAGTTTATGCCCGCGGCTTCGTACGTTGTCTCTATAACGTTTATAGGTGATTTTTATTCCATGGGAACTGATTTATGGGATAAAAGTATCCTATGTTTGATTCCAGGATTAGAATTACCTGTATGCAAAATTTCAGCCCAATTCGTTCAGTAGTTTTGGCGTGATGTGATGAGGTAACAAACATCCATCCATCCATCTATCCATCCATTTATCCATCCATCCATCTATCCATCCATCCAAACTTTCGCATTTATATTATTAGTGTGATGAAGTGTGATGATGATTATGAATAACAAGTACGATAGTCGCCCTTATCGCTTATAGCTGTGCTGTCATATAATAACAAATCACAAAATCGACAAATTCTACATCTACTTAAATTATCCCGTTCATTATAGTACTGGCAGGTCTAGACAGAGGAGTGCGTCCAAGTAGATAATATAGGTAGTGTAGCTACTGACTACGTCATAGGAGTTTGATAGATAGATAGATAGAAAACACTTTATTATACCACACAAATACAGGAAACAATACAGAGAAAAGCTTAGAAAAAAAAAGGAAGTATAAAGGGCGGCCTTATCGCTGAAAGCGATCTCTTCCAGGCAACCTTGGGATGGACTGGAAATTAAGGAACAAAAAAGACGGTGGCACTGAACTGAAGTTTGACGACCTATACTACGATAACCGACTTTGAAAAAAGGAGAAGTTCTATGTTCGACTGTGCGTTTTTTTATGTTCGCCGATTTTTCCGTCAACTGTGGAGCGATTTTGATAATTCTCTTGGTATTGTTTAGAGAATGCTCAAGGGTTATCAAGTAATTTGTATTCCCGAGGGATAACTATTTGTCCCACATTAAAAAAACCAGTAAAATATATAGAAATTCAAAGTTGATTTTTGTTAAAACATCAATTTGTGACGTTTATTGCTCTTCCCTTTCTATAAATGTAAATAGATACCTAGGATCAAATACATTTGACGAATAAACCTACATCTAACTTCATCTAGGTCTCTATTACATACTTACCTCCTTCCTAGCTCTAACAAGTGGTAATAAAACGAAAGTTCAAGGACTTTTCGACAGGACTATGCTACTAGCTCTAGCAGGTTAATCGCGATTAGATTACAATCTTACCTAATATGTCATTTTGCGGCAGCCATTTTGATAAGAACACATTTTTAGGGTTCCCTGGTAGACTGTCCTTCTCCCATTTCCAAATAACCCTCTGTGGAAGTTCCGAGATAGCCCCTACGATGGCGTCCAACTTATCTTTAGGAATGGTATGGGCCTTCAGCATTGATCCGAAACTGATGTAGATGACACCGTGCTCAGACTCGTCTATAAACTTTCGGATATCCTAAAAAATAGAGATGTTAGTTTGCTTGATAAAAAATGACTTTCTTCTTTCAAATCTGTAAAATTCTTTCAAATCTGTAATCTTTTTCACTGAAACATAGAAATAGTCTAGGTGAATTCCAAAAAATCTTTTAGTATAAATAATATAATGTTAAAGACAGCCAAATCTGAAAAAAAAATACAATCGATGCATTCACAGTTCATCACATTCGCAGATTTTGTTGTAATTGTCTGTGATGATTTACACAAATACCTAATTTCGAGCTACTTTTAGCGCCTTTATCGCAGTCACAAAGAAACCTTTACACTTGTAGTTTAGCAATAGGTTAAGACATTTGTCCTTACTTTACCTCTGGTAGTTTTTTCGCTTTAGCCACATGATAGCCTCCTACTTCCTTAACATTTGTCGGAAACATATTTGAGCCAGTGATAACCGGGTGTTGGTAGAGCAACATGAACTTCATCTCTCGACTCAACTCTTCCAATGGAGGAACACCATCGAAATACATTGCTATAGTTTCCTCGTCGACTCTCTGACAAAAGTATTTGTAGAGAATATGCAAATATGCATCCAAAACTGTTCTCTCCACTCTTTGTAAAAGAGTTGGGTTTGTCCCGCCATCGAAGAACATGTTTGGCATGTAGGAAGGGTTGTACCGAAGACCAAACCTGCTGTAGTGCCAAGGCATCAGCATATGCGACGTTAGACCGACCACTGGGAGTCCCAATCCATACGCCAGACCGAGCGCACAGTCACTGTTGAACTGTTCCGTTAGCATCAGATCAAATTTATAATCTGACTTCCACAACTCCTGAACACCTTCATCTTTGAGCAGGAGTCTACAGTTTTCCGTTCCGAATTTCATAAGAAACGAAGTTATTTCAATAATGGTCCAGTAAGACTTCTCAAGTGGAAATACTCCTTCCAAAACTGTAGATTTTCCGGCTAGGGATATATCGTGATAGTTTTCTGGAGGGTTTTGTTGCGGAAAATGGGATACCACTGTGAGGTTGTGTCCTCTATTGGATAGTTCGAGCAATAACGGTTGGAAAACAAAGAAGTGGCTTTTGCCCTCATAAGGAAACACTCCTAGAATGTTCAGAGAATGAACGCTATTGTAAACAATCACGAGGAAGATAGTGAAACAACGCGTTATCATTTTGCTGGCGGTCACGGCTCCGCGGCTGTTACACGACTGGGGAGAGGGTTATTGTGCTGTAGCATTTATAAGTTTGCGAGTTGTGTGCGAGACGGTATGTTTTATATGGATCAATAGATACGGTACCTACCAACAATCCATGAATCGTTATTTGTCTACTGTGATCTAGTTTGGCCTAGGGATTGTAAAACAGATTGAGAGATTTTTGCTTGTAAAACATGGTTTGTCCCTGGTGTAATAAGGTTAGAAAAAACAGATTTATAATTTCTACAATTTTATATCGTCGTGATGTCCATGGTCCAAGGAGGCATGAAAAGTAACATTGAAGCCGGAGCGATTGAGTAATATTATGATTTGATGAGTAGCTTTTGAGACTACCATGAACGCAAAGACTCTAAAATTAACATCTTGATAAGTCATTCTATTGGAAAACGAAGAATTACTATTTTTCTGTTTGAAGCGTGTTGGATTTGTTTTAGCAATAAAATATCATATATATAATTTTACTGTTATTTTATGACAAACGTATAAAAGTTTATTTGTAATTATTTTCATATAAAATTATGTACTAATTCAGTGCAGTAGCTATCATGGATGATGTTTTATTTGCCTTTATACATCAGCATGCATTCTTGCGAAAGCGAATGTTAAAGATCTTGTGAATATTCGCGATGTTCTTGCGAATATTCGTGAATACTGTACTATTCCACTAACTACCTAGGTATTCGTGAAAACCTTTAATAAGCATTATGGTACGTATTTATTTGGAATTCTGTTAATTTTGAACTTAAATATAAATAATTAATATTACTTAAGTAACTATTACTATGCTGAATATTTTCCGTCTTTGTGTAACACTTATTCATAGAGATTGATAAATGGTAGGTAAGTATAGTCACAGATATTATAATACTATACTAGTAGTATAGTAGATAAAGATAATACGACAAACAAAAATGCATCAACATCATACCTTTTTTTACATCTAGGTACGCCTGAAATATTAGGTGTGAGTTTAAGGTCACCTTGGTAATTATTATAATTATTTAAAAAAACACCAATGTTCCGAAAGCAAGAGATCTTTAAGTGTAAGGCACAAATACAATATGTAGGTACCCGTAGGTATAACAAAATAAATACCTTTATACAATTAAACCAAATTACACAATTAAGCAACAAAATGTCAACATCTTATTAGGTCAACCTACCTATCTACTTAAACGAAAATGCAACAATTATTATTATCCCTTAATAAGGATAATTTTTAAGTTTGATGATATTTCCCCCTGTAAACAGGTATTAAATAATAGAAAGATACCTACAACCTCTATTAAACATAACAGTAGAGGTATAAGCTTGCTAGATTTTGTTTGTTCACTCAAATTTCACTCTTTTACTTGGTCTTTCATCAACATCCTGTACTTCGTGCCGACACCAGCAACAACAAACCGCCGAAAGGATTTTGCGAGTAACATAACCCAGGATAAGAATTACAAGGAATACGAATGCCAGGACATCTAGCTGTGTTTGCTGGTACCACGGTAGGCTTGGCAGCTTCGACTGGAGGTTGGGAGCGCCTTGGTAACGAGCTGCGTACTCCGTCCAATAGATGGCGCTTTCCAAAGGCTTCATGGGCCTATCGTGCCAGAGTCGAGAAACATCCTTTGCTTGTTGTTGGAATCTGAAATAATAATTGTTGAATTTGTATTGAAATCTTTATAAATTAAGTTCATAGTGTGGATTGTAGACGTAGATTTCTCTAAAGCAAAAAATAGTTATAACCAAAAGTGGATGAAAATTTAACTATACGCAGTACGGTTCCTAAGTCACAGTATAATGATATTAGGTTGAATAAAGCGGAGAGGACATAAGGGCTAACAACCAAAAGCATGGTGTCAAAATAATTTTACCAAAAAATTGCAACAGACTCTTATTCGAGATACTAATGCCTGTTTTTTACATTAGTACGCTACATTTTGCGCTTATTTGGAAACCTGGCTCAGAACTACACCTCCATTTCTAAACTCACTTAGGATCCAAAACTTGATTGACAGCATCCAAAAGGTACTGTTTCTTGAGATCCTGGTAGGCCACGATAGCGGCCACACCAGCGTCCTGCAAGGCTGCTGCGTTGCCGTATTGGTCACCAAAGAGAGGGATCGCTATGGCCGGCACTCCTGCGTCGACCGCCTCTATTGTGCTTAGAATTCCAGCGTGAGTGATAAAGGCTTTCACGTTTTGATGTTCTGGAAATGTCAATAAAAGGATAAACATAATACGATCGGCAAGCAAATCAATACGAAGTTGCTACGCTTTGTCTACGCCACGGCTGCGATCGAGTAGCTACGCTAATGTGGCCACTAAATCGCTACGGAGTTGCTACGCTCTGTCTACGTCGCTGCTACGACCTAACTACGCTATGCACACTCTACTGGCTACAAAAACGCTACGAAGTGGCTACGCTTTGTCTACGACGTAGCTACGCTTGTACCACAGCGGCTACGAAATAGCTACGAAGTTGCTACGCTCTGTCTACGCCGTTGCTACGACTTAGATACTCTTGTAGTGACTACGGAATTGCTACGCCCTGCATACACGAGGGTTACGGCAATAGGGGTTTAGAGAGTTGACTAAAATATAATTTTATATCACTAATCACCAGATAATAATCAGATCAGATTGTATCTAATTTATTTTAATCTGTCTGTCTATGTATGTATTTTACAGACACTTTTCATATATGCACGATTTGTTATCTATCACGAGGACGACGACGTAAATGTTAATAACTTTTTGTAGACATTGCCTGCATAAATTAACATATCTTCCGTTTATTTACTGTTGCTATTTTTATATCCAAGGCTGATATAAAAATATAATGTAAGCCAATCTGTCACAATTAGTTATTTGCAGGAAGCAGTATGTAGTGCTTATCTTATTTACAGACTAATAAATTCAGGTGGAATAAAAGGAACTAGATTATCGAGATTTCCAAGATATAAATGTTAACAAAAATATAGCAAAGTGCCACAAACTGTGGCCTTGTTCAAAGATATTTAAATACTTATTGGTGTATTTAAAGATGGCAATTTTATTTAAGCTACCAGTTTTACTCAGTAAATCTCCCTTTAGAGATGGTTTCCTATAGTTTTCCTCGTAAAATCTAACTCTTTCTAACAATTCGACCCAAATAATCAGTGGTCTATTAAGTACTTCGTATCTAGGATATTTTGTTCGTTCTATTGCTGCCAAGACATACCTAAGTCAAAACCTTGTTATCACAATAAAACCTATTACCTATATTGCAGTCAAATTCGTTCGTCGTACAATGTTTGTAAACAAACCATACATAACCTAAAATTAACTATGTTGCCGCGTCTTTTTATACGTACGGAATTTTCCTTAATCGTATTTTTGTGATCCTTCTTTCAATAAATATTGTTATATATTAAATCTAGAACTCGACGCCAAGAAAGTGAGTTTTAGTTATTTGTATCGTGGTTTGTTTGCAAACATTTCACTTCGAGTTTGGCTAGTGATAGTTATATGTACTTACCTAACTATAATTGAATCAGTGCGTTTTAGCATCATGGCATCTTCAGCAGCGTCCCAGTCCATTGACACCAAACCAAACCAAGTTTAGTTGCTGTAGGTACTTACTTAAAACATCGTACTGTGGGAACCATTTCATAGTCATCACATTTCTGGGCAGGTCTACGTTCCCTCCCTCCCACTTCCATAGGATCCTTAGAGGTAGTGTCCTGAATGTGGCCAGCAGTTCTTCCAACTTCTCTTTCGGTAGAGTTGAGTCACGCACAGTGGAACCAAGGTTCACGTAGATCACTCCATGCTCTGCTTCGTTTATGAACCTTTCGATCTCCTGGAAATAAAAATAAAAGTTTTGTTGAGGTTCAAAATAATAAAAACACGGTACCTACCTATACAACTACATAATACTGATAATTTTTTTTTAAGGGCGTATACAACCTCACATTGCTTATTTTCAACTCCGTCGGACCTCCATATCTTCCAAACTACTGAATATTTAACTTTGAAATTTATATATGGTAAAGTTCAGGACTTATTCTATCGATCATATGTTTCGAAAACACGATTCCATAAAATTTTCTCGATAGAAAAAAATCGCAAAGTTACCTCTAATTTTTTACTAAAACCCTAATTTCTCAATAAACACAAATGATACGATCTTGAGATTAAGCATAGTAATTGAACTAAGTATAAAAAACATTTTATATGTTGCCTTTTTTTCAATTAACTATTCTAATGTTTGTGGGGAGCAAATAACTACTAAAAACTTGATTTTTGGGCTTACGCCGCTTTGCTCTGTCCCGCTCCTGTGAACGCGAAATCCTATGCCTATCCTCTTCACACAATAACGTACCTAGTATACTAACCTTAACACGTACCTTAACACGGACCCAAATCAGCGCCATCACATAGTTTAACTAATTATTAAGTCTAACCACAGATAATACGATGTACCTAGTATAACGAAGGAATTTTCAAAAATTGATTTTGCAGTTTTTTGACAATGTTGGTGAGCCAAAAGAGCAATTTAACTAGGTACTTAATAATTAGATACAAGTAAAATTAAAATTTTAAAACTCGCTGACGTTTATTGACTGAACAGATTTTCATGAAACATGGCTAAGAACACTCGGATAAAAATATCTATGACACAAAAAAACTTAACGAAAATCGGTTCATCGTCGGGGGTTAAAAATAGGTTAATTGATTTGGGTCGGGTTAGCACCATAAACAAGTATTGTTATAAAAATCATTGATAGAAACGATTTTTACATAATGATATCTAAAAGTACCTTTATGTTTATGTGTTTAGTCACATTTATACATATATAAAATTGCGCCAGAAGTAAGACTACGCCGTGAGGCTTGTTCAAAGTTTAGATAACATTACATCAAAGTAATTTCATGATACGAAAATATCGGAATAAACTCCATTCGTAGAATTATTTACAATCCATTAACTTACCGTGGGTATTATTCTTGGAGGGCTGATGTGAATGCCGCCTATATCAATAACATTATCAGGTCTAGCAACTCCGCCGAACACCGACTGATGTGTGTTTACAAACAGAAGACTCGCGTTCGACGCCGCACTTTCTAATGAAGGCAGGTCGTCACCTAGATATTTATAGAGGTAAACGCGGTCGGTAACCTGCGAGCCTACATAGTACACCCAGTTCGCAACCTGGTGCAAAACAAAACTCTTCAACCTATCGAAGAACCAAGGATGCTGACCGTAAGGCAGCCCCGACTGACTGACATACGCGGAATTGAAACTTATGCCCAGTCTATTGTACTGCCAGGGCTGAATGGGTTGAGTACTTAAGGCAATATACGGGGCACTTAAATTCGCGGCTAGTGCAAGGCCACAGTCACTGTTATAGGACTCCACTAGTATGACGTCATAGCGAGGTCGCGTTCTTATCATGTGTATCACTTGGTGGTTGTTCATAAGAGTCTTGCAGTCGTCGTTGCCGGCTTTGGTCGCGACTAGCGTCTCGAATGGCACTCGCGATATTTCGTTCACAATCACTGACTCAAACGATAATCCTTTATTCACTTTTTGGTCACTCAAAAGAATGTCTTTGTGCGTCGCCGGAGCGTTCACTGCTTCGAAATGGCTGATCAGGGTCACCTCATGGCCTCGGTTGGCCAGTTCCCGCAGCAGCCCGCGATACGTGAGGTAGTTGCTTCGATCCAGCGACGGAAATATTCCAAGAATCTTATAACTGTTCGTTGCTATAATGGTAGCTATGAAGTAAAATACAAAAATTGTTAATTTCGACATTTTCGCGGACGCGATCGCGTTGCCTCGCTGCTTTGTGGTAACTAGGCCGTGGATGATGGAACTGGCGTGTCTGACTAATAATAGTTTGTTATGAGGTAATCGTGATGACTGCACGGTTTTATGTTTTCGTAAGATTCCGGAATAGACGCATAGATGCCAGTGACCTTGATTTGCATCGCGAGGCGTGCCGCACTAGTGACGATGCGCCCACAACTGAATGTATTTTGATGGAATAAGAAACCGGAGAAAGGCTATTGTTTTGTTTACGCAATTACATTCGAGCTGATTATAGGGTATTGTGCTGTATACAATATGCTATATACCAACATAAATTGTGGACTGCGTAATCTGAGAACATTATTGATCATATTTGTCATTGATAAGTGAACAATAGCTACAAATCAATAGTCACATGGCATGGATAACATTAGTCAAATACCTATCTAGTTAGGTAGGTAGTTGATACTGAATTAACCTACATTATGGGAAGGTAGGTACCTACCTATCTTTGTTGATTCAATGTCAAATATCGATAGTGCGAGGGGGTAAAGTCCAAGATAGAGACTACGACGTCATGACTAATTGATGGATCGCGCGATGGTAACTCCTACCTACGGTTTCACTTACCTACCTAGGTAGGTACTTACTACTTACCTATGATAGATTTTGTAGGTAATAGAATTCTTGCATAGATATTTGCCGCTAGAATTGCTAAGGCGCGGAGTTCAACAAACTTATAAAATGAAAGTCATTGACTCAGTTTGTTATGTGCGTCAGCACAGATTATGCTGGGTAAGTAGGTACATACTTACAGACCCAGCGAACGAGCGAGCGAAGCTAAGGAACGAACGCAAATACATAAATCAGAGTATGGACGTCGTCATGCCGAATGCAAGTGAATCCAATGAAACTAAATGTCAAACTAAATGTCAATGAACCTACTTATTGTTAAATTTTCTTTTTTTCCCACTTTCATTTCTTTAACTTTAAGGCTGAGCGCAGACTTGAGTCACGACAGTCTTAAGACAGACTATTGCTTCACAAAATGTATGAAGATGCGCACACTTCGAACAAAACGTCTCATAGACAAAATTGTCTAATACCTAAAAGAACTGCACGGCGACAAGTCTGACTAACGATTGTCGGCTTCCCTTTTGTATGTATGCGGGCGCGCACATCAAAGACAAAACAGTCTAGTGACGTACCCCCAGGGCTGCCATTTGTACGATTTAAATCGTATATGTAGGAGTTTTTGCAAGATTTTTGCGAGTAAAAAATCGTTCCATAAAAATCCGCTAGAAGTCGCTAACCTACCTCATCTATTGTGACCTCAGTAACGCTCAAACCGAAATGCTCTAGGTAGTGTAGTTGTGGTTCTATTCCTCCGTAGTTGTTTGTTCTATTCCTACTCTTTGACGACCTCTGTGGCGCAGCGGGCGAAGGTCCGCATGCGACGAAGGATGGGTAAGTACTTGATAACGATATCGTTAAAAGGGACATTATACTACCTACATAGATAAACATCTATGTTTTTTCTAAGGGTTTTCTATATGTATTTTTATTACACATAGATAACACACGGAACAAATATCTTCAGATCGTACAAACATTTGTCCCAAGGAATTCGATATGTGTAATAAATAAAACGTCAAGTGCGAGTCGGACTCGCGCACTAAGGGTTCCGTTTAATTGTAAGACCTTGTTTCTTGCCAAATTTTATGATTCTACGTCAACGGGAAGTTTTTTGTCCAATTTATTCACTAAAAAATTTCTTTTAATGCTCGAAAGTATTTTTTTTAGTGAATAAATTACAAATGTATATTTTTCAGATTTTTCCCTTTACTTGTGCTATAAGACTTTGCTGCTCACCAAATTTCATGATTCTATGTCTACGGGAAGTACCCTATAGGTTATGTGCATGTGATTCCCTTGGAAATTTCAAAATATTCGGACTTAAACGGCTGTAACTTTTGAGTGCGTTGACTTAGAAGTTTAATTTATATCGCGGCTTCAAGAAGTTACGGACTTGAGTATTTGACGTTAATTTTAACTCGATACGTCCACGCGTTTCTGAGGAAAGAGGGTTGACAGACGGACAGACAGACAGACAGACGGACAACAAAGTGATCCAATAAGGGTTCCTTTTTTCGTTTTGAGGTACGGAACCCTAAAAATATAATTATCTATGTAGTATAATGTACCTATTAAGTATATCAGTCATCTAGTACCCATAACACAAGCTCTGCTTAGCTTCGGGCTAGATGATGCTGTGATCCATGTGTGATGGATGTCCAACCTTATTTATTGCTAGATGGTGATGTACCCCAATCTACTTTTTCTATGAATAGAATATACGTCTAGAAATTGTAAAAAAACGTTATTGACCTTTCTATTTCGTAAATAGGGAGCCACACCGACCAAATGCAAGACAATTATTCACACATTTTTGTTGTAATCAACAATTGGGTCATCAGCAGCTGGTGATCAGATCCCGATTGAACTAAAAAAGCGCCCGCTCGTCACTCTCAGTTTCTGTTCGTACCTAATGAAAAAGGCAAAATAAAAAAGGAAATACAGGGTGCCAATATAAACTACCTACGATAAACTTTGTTCTACCTAATTTTTTTTTAATTTCGAATAGAAACTGACGATAAAATGAATGAACTCCTTCGAAACTGTCCAATACCTACGTACGTAATTATCGGTTTCACTCATTCTTGATACCAGTGAGCGAGATAAACAGAACAAAACTTACGCAGAATGCTCATAATTTGGGAAATCCCGAGTGCCCTGCTTCTTTAAATATATAATATTAATATAATTAATTCGATTCATTATGTTTATCAATTCAGTATCTTTAGTTTTGAAATAAAGACGGTTGCCCTTCTAGCGTCATATTGACCCGCCTAAAAGTCGTTAGAAGTCGCCAAAAACTTTTTTCTCGCTAAATTTAGAATTTTGCCCGCTAAACACCCACAAAATCCCCTAGTTCTAGCGACAAATTCGCTAGAACGGCAACACTGGACGCAGACGGTGCGCGATGTCGTAATAGACAAAACAGTTTCGTTTTAGGTGTGCGACGTGTCGTAGACAAAACAGTTTTTCTTTCGTTTTAAGACAGACTTGTCTATGTGAGGCAAGTCTGTCTTAAAACTGTCGTGACTCAAGTCTGCGCTCAGCCTTAGTTAAGTAGGTACATCGATCAAGTATGCGGGGGGCCGGCTGGAAATTTTTGATCGATGAGTAGGTAACTATTTTTTAATACTTATTAATTTCTTTAGTTTTATGTTTTTTAAATTTTTATATTTATGCGCACGCACTCTATCAAGAATAATTGTCATATATGTTTTGAAATACTTAGGTAAGTATTTCAAATTGGTATCTGTTTGACAAAAAAGTATCTTCAGTTGCGGTCATAATTGGAGAAATAGTACACTAAAGATCACATTCGCTTGAAGGTTACTTATATTTAAAGTAGTAAATTTCATCTAAGTGAAATATTATATATAGGTACTACCTAATAATAGGTAGGTACCTATTGGTTTTTTTAGCAAATTTTGATGACAATATAATTATGTAGGCTTAGAGGCAGCAGCGAGTTTTTACTCTATGTAGGTATGAAGGTATGCCAAGCCTTTATGTTGAATCATTGTCCGATTCGCAGTCCGTCTTTGTTCCTAAGTTAGGAATTGAACTGGAAACATAAACGCAGCCAAGCATGTTCTCACTATAGGTAGGAACCTATTAGGTATTAGTACAGGGTGCCGTGAAACATCTGTATTAAGCCGAAAGGGGACGATTCTGAACCCAGCGGGGATCAGCTTTTGTTCTACCATTTTTTGAATTTCTATTGTTAATACCCATCGATCAAGTATGCGGCCTCCCCCGTAGATACCTAGAACCTTACAAGAATGACACTCAAAAGTGTCCACGTTTTGTTTTGACGCAGACAGTTTGCGCAGAGCCTGTCAAGTTTTTTGCATGCGGAACAAGAGATTAGTGGAGTCGAATTTATTTTATTTTGTTTTGTAAGTAGGTAGGAAGGTACCTAAAAATAATTTATACACTGTTTATTTTTATAAGGATTATAAAATCAACAGAATTCAGGTAAAGGTAACGAATCATTTATTGATACAACTATAAATTAGCGACGCAACAGTCAACAAACAAAAGGGTCATTTCGGACATACAATAATATAAATAAGTTAACAAAAGCTAGTGAAATAAACCTAAAATAATACCTAATACTTTTGGTAGGCTTTCTTTTATTAGAGAGTCCACGCAAATAAAATTGAGGGCGGGTTAGCTAGTTATTTTATAAACGTCAACCAATATAAATATTATTATTATATATATATTAAAATATTAAATGTCTTTTCATGAAAAATAAATTTAAAAAAAAATTAGAAACAATAGCCGCTCCATTCATCAACTTAGAACAAAATAAATATTTTTACATAAGCAAACCCAAAAACAATATTTAATGCTGATTTCTCAAGTATATAAGGCTCAATTGGCTCATATCACAATACACAGGTAAAAATTACATTGAAACTTACTGAAAATAAGAAATTCCATCCTTTTTCTGTTGCTTGGTCGGTCGATTCTTGCATTTTTTATACGAGCACTTGATCATGCTTTCGGTCCGAGAGCTAAAATGACACTAGTTGAAAAGGTATCCCAAAATGCCAAATGGGATACCTTTTGATACTGACGTTTTTAGGGCGCGCATTGTGCATCTAAGGGGGGCCGGCCGGAAATTTTTGATCGATGTTAATACCTAATGCTATTGTTTGTTTTATTTGTCAACTCTATTTTATTACTGTTTATTTGTATTAGTGTCAGCGGCGGCCTTACCCATTGCGAGCCTCCGGGCCGCAGGTCTTTGCGAGGCCCTTTGTCCTTCGTGAAAAGTAGGTGATGCGAAAGTAGGTCTGGTTGTTTGGTTTAGGTTTTGTGATGTTTGACGAGAAATGCTAACCTTCTTCTTTTATATAAAATTCTCGTGTCACAATGTTACCTTACTCCTCCGAAACGGTTTTACTGATTTTTATCAAATTTTATATGCATATTCAGTAGGTCTGAGAATCGGCTACTATCTATTATCTTTTCATACCCCTAAGTGATAAGGGCTGTTCACCCTTAACATTATTTTTTTAAATTTTTGGACAAAAAAATTGTTTTTATTTTTCTACAATGTGGCATTAAAAAATACATACAACCCTAAATTTTTACCCTTTTATCACCAACCCCTATTTATAATAGTCTTCTTCTTATATATAAAAATGAAACCCGTTTCGCGTTGTCACGGCATCACGCGTGAACGGCTGGACCGATTTCGCTAATTCTTTCTTTGTTGTGTTTGTTATTGTCAGGAGAAGGTTCTTATGAAAGAAAAAATTAAGAAAGTTGGAAACATAAATTTCCACGGGGGCGAAGCCGCGGGGCGCAGCTAGTTTTATATAAAAATGAATCCCTATTTCCCTTGGTCACGGCATCGCGCGTGAACGGCTGGACCAATTTTGCTAATTCTTTTTTTGTTCTGTTTGTTATTGTCAGGAAAAGGTTCTTATGAAAGAAAAAATTAAGAAAGCTGGAAACATAAATTTCCACGCGGGCGTAGCCGCGGGGCGCAGCTAGTTAAAGTTATAAAAATAAATAAAATTTGAGCTCTAAAATATTTTACATTGAAAGATTTACAAATTTAACAAATACCTACAGAGATAATACATTTTAAAATTTGCGGCTCTTCTTAAGACTAAAATATTTAATTAAAGTACAATAATGTAACGAATGAGCTACGTCATTTTTGATTGAAAGAATAGCAAGGGCTGAAAGCCGATCTTGTGTCATCGAATTCCTCAAGTACGATTTAATAACTAAAACGTCAAGTGCGAGTCGGACTCGCGCACTAAGGTTCCGTTTAATTGTAAGAGCTTGTTTCTTGCCAAATATCATGATTCTAGGTCAACATGAGGTAGGTAAGTACCCTGTATATTTTGGCCGAGGGAGTGAATCAAGAATTATTATTTTTTTGTTATTATACTACAAATTTACTGTTTTCAGTTTTTTCCTATATTGGTGCTATAAGGCCTTGCTTCTTGCAAAATTTCATAATTCTAGGTCTACGGGAAGTACCCGATAGGCTTTGGTGCATGGCGAGTATAAAAAGTATTTTTTTTAGTGAATGAATAACAAATTTATGGATTTCGGATTTTTCTCTTTACTTGTGCTATAAGACCTTGCTGCTCACCAAATTTCATGATTCTAGGTCTACGGGAAGTACCTTATAGGTTTTGTGTGAGGTGATTCCCTTGTAAATTTCAAAATATTTGGACATAAACGGCTGTAACTTTTGAGTGCGTTGACTTAAAAGTTTTATTTATATTGCGGCTTCAAGAGGTTACGAACTTTTTCAACTCGATACGTCCACGCGTTTCTGAGAAAAGAGGGTTGACAGACGGACAGACAGACAAACGGACAACAAAGTGATCCTATAAGGGTCCCTAAAAAATAAATTATTTTTGCTTTTGAGGTACAGAACCCTAAAAACAAAACCGAACTTCAAGTGTTTCGAGGCGCGATACCCAAGTATTGAATTTATCAATTATGTCTTGAATTAATGAATTAGTTAACTAACTTTATTTTAATTTACCCATAAGTTATAACCTTAATAAATAATTAAGGATCAAAATCAAAAGTATTAAATAAAAAAAATATAGTACAAAAAACAATATTTTTTAAATTTGCTTGGGTTGTTGCGCGAGGCCCCTGCAAGAGCGAGGCCCGGGCGATTGCCCCGTTCGCCACCCCCTAAGGCCACTGATTAGTGTACTATACAATTGCTGTGAAACACACATACAGTCTGTATGTGTGTTTCTGAAGATGCAAATAAAGATTTTATCTATCTATCTATCTATTGTTTCTTTTCGTTTTCGTGTACTTTTACCTTGAAATTTACTTAAATCCTTTTATGTAGGTACTTAAATCCTTTGAAATTTCAAAACAATAAAATAATGTAACAATATATACTTAGGGTATACTTACATTATATTATTGCTTTGAAATTTCAAAGGATTTAAGTACATAATTTTTTGTAATAATTTAATGATAATACAATGGTTTGGCTGAAAACACAAGCCTAAAACATTTATAAAATATTTCATGATGTAAAAGAATGCAAGAGGGCTGGTAAAAGAACACTTAATTTTGTATTAAAAAAAAAAACAAATTTAAAAAATCATTTTGCACAGGTTGATCTCTTAGAGGTCCAGAATCACCCCTTTTCGGCTTAGTACACTTTACGTGGCACCAAATATGTTATTAGTAGAAACGATCATTAATACACAAAATGTTTGTTATTCATCCAAATTTATTTTATCACCTTCAAAGTATGCTCCTTCAGAATCGATACACTTACGCCAACGAATAATCCAATCGTCAAAACATTTTTTAAACGCTGTTTCCGGAATTGAGTTCAGTTCTGGCCGCGAATTGTCCGTTTCTTCGGTTTCGGTTCAGTTGGAAGGCGCCACTCCGAAGCTTGTTGACTCCGAACACAAATTCCATTGGCGATGCAAAATTTAAGAAAAACTCTTTATTCGATGTTTTTGTCCATTATGAAATTCGCTATATTTTCGAATCTAAAAATCTTTGAGAATTCGAGGCTCGCTCCACTCTCCATTTTTTATTCATTAGATAAGCAACGAACGTATTTAGGGGCTCCGTCAAATATTTCGATGCCCAAAAGAGTTCCATCGCTAAAATATTTTGAGAACCGTTGTTTTAGTTAATTGGAAACTCGCGGATCTTCAAACAGCCTTACCTTTCTTTCATGTGCAAGCAATTGTTTTTTTCTGTTTCTGGTGCCGCCCAACACAAGCAATTGCTTAATTAGCTTACTTTGCTTATAGGCTAATCCGGCACTGGCCACAAGATTCAAACGAGTGGCCATGGTCCGTCATCTGATACCGTAAATGTACAAGGTGTCAAAGAACATACGTACTAAGCCGAAAGGGGGTGATTCTGGACCCCGGAGGTATGAACTTTTAAAAAAATATTAAGTAGGTACCTAGTTGTTTATTTTTTTTACCACAAGTTCATTATAATGATATGTTGGCATGGCAGAGTGATATGGGGGCGGGCAGCAGCGCCCCCTGCAGAACAATTCTCAAACCACCGAACTGCGATCCTCAGCCCGCATGCCCAGCGTGGGGATTCTGGGTATTACCCCATGAGATAAAAGCCAACAAGGCGATTATCAGGGGGAGGCCTGCGTCCGGCAGTGGACCAATACAGGCTGTTGAGGTGAGGTGAGGTATATGGATATGAATGATAATCTTAACCTTTTTCAAAAATTACAAATAGCCCGATTGAATTCGGTATTCCGAGTCCTATTCTCAAAGTCGAATGCCGATGATATTTAGGTAAAGTGTCTGTTTGATCGAAGGTAAAGACAGTCAAGTATTTAGACAGATATATAAAAAACACAAGCGCGGTCTCGTTTTTCACCAGCCAGACACTTTCATAGGGCTTCACAATAGGGCTGCCAAACCTTTTGTTCTTCCTGAGAAAATAATCAAAATAAGAAAATATGTGTGCGAATGAATCTACAATTACTTGCATAGGTTTCCCAAAATCATAGCAAGTGAGTCTCTAAAACCTAAAGAAAATTTAATTATTTATTTATTTTATTCGGAAAATCTTTTAACCCTCATTCTGGTTTTTTTATAAGTAGGTACTTATTTCTTATTAGGTTTATGATCATAATAATCTAAACTTACATATAAAAATGAATTTCTCTCGGTCACGGGCATCATGCGGCAACGGCTGGATCAATTTCGCTAATTCTTTTTTCTACTTCTCAATTGGACAAACCCCTGCACTGAATAACCTCTCATCATGCCAGCCAAGGTCGGCCGCCATCCGACTATTAAATTCACATTTGTTAGATGCTACGAAAGCGAGCCCCAACAACATAAAAATATAATTACAACTGGAAGTTCCCCACTTAAATATAGATTTACCCTTTCAAGAGATATTTGATGGGCCCTTGAGGTGTGAGATCCATCAAATCTCGATTTTACCCTCTCAATTATTCCGTTTTTGGGGTTGATAGATATAACTTAATTTTTCAAGGGTTGTAACGGGATGACAGGGACAAATTGTGAGCGATCGAGAAGCGTTTAGAGGAGGAATCAATGAAATAACTGTTAAATGCATTTTATATGAAAATTTAAAATTCTTTCTGTTATTTCTGTTTGCGCCTTTGCACGTGTGTTTTCCTAGAACAACCTCTGTGCAGTCAATTAGATAGAAAAGAAAATTACAATCAAATATTACAAACAAATTAGCAATTAGCCGCCAGCATTCTGGGAACTCTGCTTTCTGGTGACGGCCTAGATTTTTATGAAATAGATATAAGTGTAAATACTAGATGTAATTGTTTAATCCTGAAACAAATTAGAACTAGTGTTTACAATTGAAACAATTGACCTAACTAAAGACCGGTGCAAACAATCTACAGGTCAACTGATCCATATCAATACCAATCAATACAAATCGGAAACGTCCCCAAGACGCTGGCTGCATTGCCCCGCCGCTGATGGTAATGGTGATGCGTTGCGACATATACTCACCAGTTCCAGTTTTGCTCCAACTCGAAAAATAACAACTAACAGGCTAAAGGTTTCTTCGTCGCTTCTTTAATTTAGTCTATATACCGAAGCGACAGAAATAAAAAAATATCACTTTATTTCCGTGTCAGTGTTTAGTTTTATATTTTGAACTTTTCTACGTGTACATTTAAGTATTGAATTTATGGAAATAAAGAGTTTTTGTTTTTGATTTTGATTTTGTTCTCGGGCTTCGACCAGACGCGCTCTTCTGAATAAATATTATAATTCTGAACAATACATTCAAGCACTATGAGAAACTACAACTTAGTTGTCAGAAGCATTATGTTACCAGTCAGATTTTTGGTGCAGTAACAAAACTTAGGTTTTTTTATATCTCTCTTGCTATCTGCCCATTTGGGCATTGGACTATTTTTTACTTAAATCTAAATTGGGCTAAGAGTTTGTATGCTTCTTGACACCAGCCATGTCATATAAAGTAGGTATCTACATAGGTATGCCCATTGGCATTATCCATTTCTTTGTTGTTGTCAGATTAGGTCTTGAGAGGTCATTGTTTAGTCATCTGAATATTGTGTCTTTCTTCATGAGGTCGGTAGCCAGCTCATGTTGGTATATTTCCAGGCGTTAGTTACAGGTAAAATTAATAATGCGGATAGGTTACCAATGCACCATTTCCCTAATCTGAGGTACCTTCGATAAGTAAGAGCTTATTACGAAATATGTAAATACAAGAAGACTATATTTTGTAAATATCTCTCCTTAGCATAGACTATACTAGGTCGCACCTCTCAAACATAAATTAACAGATAAATTGTAGACACCTGCTGTGTGGTGCCGGCTTAGAATTTGCACCGCCCCAACTCTTCCCGCGGGTGTCGTAAGAGGCAACGAAGGGAAATCCACCGGGGGCGGGCAGCAGCGCCCCTGCAGAACAATTCTACCACCGACCGAACTGCGATCCTCAACCCGCATGCCCAGCGTGGGGATTATGGGCATTACCCCTATGAGATAAAAGCCAACAAGACGCTTATGAGTGGGATAAAAGCCATTGTGACGCTATTATTTGATTGTAATAGACTTAGATAATAGGCTACTTACAATACAAAATACAAAAATACAAAAATGTTTATTTCATTAATCAAATATTACAATATACTATGACCGTGCTCGGAACCTCCTTTTAAGTATGAAATACCTGTATTAGGAGGTAACGCTCTTCCATAACAAACTTTAATAATATTCCTAAAGTTTCTTACCAAAAAACATTTTACATAAGTGCGTAAAATCAAGTAAGGAGAATAATTATAAATCAATGTTGAACAATTTTTAACAGATTAGTAGAGGGTAGGTGAACTTCATTCGCAGTAAGTGTTATGTAGTGTGGTACAAGTGCAAGCGGGTGCGAGTAGAGTAGTGCGTGTTTGTGTAGTGTATGTGTGTTTTGTAAGATGCTCCCGAGGACACCGATCTCTTAAGAGTTCGGGCAACAGGAGCTACCTACTTAGTGTGTGAGTGATGTGTGTTTACGTAATGCATGTATGTTTGTTGTTGTGTTAGTGTGTTTTGTGAGTGTTTTATAGCAAAAATTCATTTTAACTCAATACCTATTTATAGTTTATCTACTCATAAATATTTTAATAATTTTATATTTTACTTATTACACCGAAAATACTCGTGCGAAGCCGCGGGCAGAAGCTGGTCTATCATATATTCCAATATCGATCCATTAAAGGCAGACTCCTAACTATGCATATTAATTAAGATGCTTTGCGACCTAGTCTCGAGGCATACATTATAAATGGCACTAAAAGCAGTCACCACAGAGCACTTACTATTCTTACTATACCTGTATAAACTTCAATTAGCCAATATTGTTTGTACCGTACGTGTAATTAGATACAATTTTATCACAACCATTTCGAATAGTTCTGATTACTCTGGTGATTGCGGTGTCTACAACCTCAACCTCAACTGCCTGTATTGGTCCACTGCTGGACAGAGGCCTTCCCTGATAAGCGCCTATTGGCTTTTACCTCATGGGGAAGTGCCCATAATCACCACGCTGGGCATGCGGGTTGGGGATCGCAGTTCGGTGGTAGAATTGTTCTACAGGGGGCGCTGCTGCCCGCCTTCCGGTGAATATGCCTTAGTCGCCTCTTACGACACCTGAATTTCTAAAACGGCTCCACACACGCCGATACCTCAACTGATCCATATCAATACCAGTCGGGAGCAACTCCAAGACGCTGGCTGCATTGCCCCGCTGTAAATAGCAATGCGAATGGTACCTAAATTGAGTTGACCTTGAATACGCGCAGGTAGAGCACTTGTTGGAGGTACAATCTTAGATTTTGGGCTGCATCTGGTATGACATGTGGTTGTTTTTCAGCTTCTTATTCTTAAATTTTTATTCTGTTATTTTTTTTATGCGATGTTTAATGTATTTCTTAGTATTTTAAATTCCTTCTATTTTAGTTGTATTGTATAAAGTATTTATACGGATTCCTAACCCATATTTCTCTGGGAATAATATCTTAGTCGCACTTGGTGTCAGTTGAGCCTGTTTGTAGCCGGAAGGAAGAGCCCTCGTGTCTCAATACAAGTTATTTTAACTTAGTTAGAGGGAGGAGTCATTTTCTTTGACCCTAATAGGATTATATTAAGCATATTTGTGCTAGATGTGTGATCCGGTCGAAATGTATAATAATATTAATAATTAGACTAGTACGAATATTGTAAACCTTTCTGTAAATAAATATTTTTATTATTACTAAAACTTATTATTATTATTACTTAAATGATTCGATATAGGTAGGTATATTTTCTTGATGAAAGCAGGAAAAGTAGTTTCTTATGTATAATTATTTATTGTTTCCGTTTATTTATATGTAGGTATCATCCGTTGACTTAGAGGTTGCTTTGGATCCAAGAGACATAGGATGTGACCCTGGCGAAGGCAGCTGGTAAGCCAATCTGGCAACCAGCAGCAGCGCCGAATGAGGTAACTCCGGCCTGAAAATGTACATGGAAATAAGTTTCTAGATGCGAGTTAAATAAATCGTTGGCTGAAAAGCAGGCACTAGTTTACCTGGTATGGTGACATGCTTTCATATCACAGATCTAGTTTAATTTGGCGTGTTTTAAAAAACTTCATCAACCAACTTCAAATTCTTCTAGTGGCGACATCTAGTTAAAATTCGAGTCTAATTTAGTTGGTTGACACATCGAGGTATATCTTATCCAATAAAAAGAATTATCAAAATCGGACTACTCCGTAAAAAGTTATGCGTGGTCACACATAAAAAAAAAATACGCGTCGACTTGAGAACCTCCTCCGCTTTTCGTCGGTTAAAAACTACTTAGATCCTCGATCTAAGTATTTTTTAACCTTCATACGTCCAAAACGGTATCGCTATTTTTCAAACCATAGCTGCTATGCGAGCTGGTCTCCGCGATACAGCCTTTGCCTACTGGAGGCCAGTTGTGAACTGTCCCCGTTATTTTAATAAACTTTTAACCTAGCAGGACTGGTAGGAGGCAGCTGGTGACCACGAGATGTGAAAGGAGACGATCGCCTCGCGGTTTCACCCGCATAGATCCCGTTCCCGTGGGAATTCCGGGATAAAATATAGCCTATGTCACTCACTGAAAAGTAAGCTTCCTAACGGTGAAAGAATTTTTCAAATCGGTCTAGTATTTTCGGAGCCTATTCAATACAAACAAACAAACCTTTCCTCTTTAAAATATTATTTTTGAAATGAATACTTACCTAGTTTGAAAGATTCGTTAGGAATGTAAGCGGGTTAACTACTAACCTAGTTTGTGTTGGAAGAGCACCAACGTTTCATCCCCTAACGAGGGACTTCGCGATTCATAATGAATTCGTCAAACTACGAAAGTTTTTATAGTAAAATAGTTTGAAAGATCTTACCAAGTATCTGTCATTGTTGGTAAGAGGAACAGCAAGAGGACCACCGGAGTCTCCGCCGCAGGTACCGCGGCCGCCCTCGCCGCTGGTGCAGATGTTGGACGCGTGCACCCACGGCCCATACACGGCCGCGCACTCCTGGTTCGTGATGACCCGCAGGGTCACGGAGCTTAGGACTTGGCTGTTGCCGATACTGCCACCTAAGAGGTTCGAGTTATGAAATTACTAGCTGCCGCCCGCGGCTTTGCACGCGTTGTTTCTATGGAAACGTAAAAAGATGATTTCTATCCCATGGGAACTGATTTATGGGATAAAAAGTAGCCTATGTTTGATTCCAGGATTATGGTTATGGTTATGGTTTGTGTACTCTATTGTCCGCACTTAGGCTCGGTTTGTTTTGTGAATGTCTGTTACCACGTATCTCCATAACTACTAAACCGATGTAGATGAAATTTGGTGTGTAGATAGTTTAGGTTCTAGAATAGCACATAAGCTAAGCTAATTTTCAAAAATTAATAATTGAGGGGGTTCAAAAGGGTGGTAAAGTTTTTTGGTTCTATTCCCTCAAAACTCTGTATAATTATACTATTTATATAATGAATCACATATTATTTATTTACAAAACTACCCCTAGGGGGTGTGCAAAAAAATTCTGAAATGTCCACGCGGGCCAAGCTACGGGGCGCCAGATATTCACATCACATCACACTTCACAATAATATTATCAATGCGAAAGTTAGGATGTTTGATATATGGATGGATGGACGGATGTTTGTTACCTCTTCGCGCCAAAACCACTGAACGGATCGGGCTGAATTGCATACAGGTAATTCTAATCCTGGAATCAAGCATAGGCTAATTTTTATCCCATAAATCAGTTCCCATGAGATAGAAAATTTTTCCATAGAAACAACGCGTGCGTTGCTGAGGGTAGAAACTAGTTTGATATAATGTTAAAAATCTTACCATCAGAGGTGAGGCCATAACCGGAGGCTAGTCCATTAGTGCCGACCAACATGTTGTTTTGCTCACTGCCGGAGGGTAGTCTGATTGGCTGAACATTATCTAGAAATTGAAACATCGCTATTAATAATAATAAATATACAATAATAATAAATAAAAAAATACATGAAGAATATTATAATAATAAATTACAAAGTACAAATATCCTTATCGGGACGCCCCATTCTTGGTCAAGGTATAATTATCTATCCACTTTTGTTTCATAAATTGTCTTTAAATCCGGGTTTGCTGTAAGAAAACTCTTTTAGGGTTAAGCTCGCCTTTGTACATGTCCAGTTTTTGTTTATTTTTATGTAAAAATTAACTTGTGTGTACAATAAAGTATTTAAGAAATATAATAGAGTAAACAAAAAAAGTCTTGAAACTTGCCGAAGATCACCCCGTCATGCATATAGGGGTAAACTGAAAACCAGCGCCGCCGCACATGCTTGCATGCACGGCTATACCTATTGCCTGAAAAAAGCTATAGCTACTAATATCATAATAGACTAACTAGATTATTACTTTAACTAATTAGTTCTTCTTTTTTATATTGTTAGTTCTTTGTAAGCGGTTTAAGGCGGTACCCTACCTCGTTATTGTGTGAAAAGGATAGGCATAGGATTTCGCGTTCACAGGAGCGGGACAGAGCAAAGCGGCGTAAGCCCAAAAATCAAGTTTTTAGTAGTTATTTGCTCCCCACAAACATTAGAATAGTTAATTGAAAAAAAGGCAACATATAAAATGTTTTTTATACTTAGCTCAATTACTATGCTTAATTTCAAGATCGTATCATCTGTATTTATTGAGAAAATAGGGTTTTAGTAAAAAATTAGAGGTAACTTTGCGATTTTTTTCTATCGAGAAAATTTTATGGAATCGTGTTTTCGAAACATATGATCGATAGAATAAGTCCTGAACTTTACCATATATAAATTTCAAAGTTAAATATTCAGTAGTTTGGAAGATATGGAGGTCCGACGGAGTTGAAAATAAGCAATTTGAGGGTAGGTACCCCCTTAACTAGTGATTATTCTACAAATTTTCGGTTTTCAGATTTTTTCCTGTACTGTGCTCTCTTCTTGCTTCTTGCCAAATTTTATGATGCTTAATGTACGGGAAGTACCTTAGAGGTTTTGTATGCATGTGATTACCTTAGAAATTTCAAAATATTTGGACATAAACGGCTCTAACTGTTGATTGCGTTGACTTAGAAGACGCGTTCCTGCGACAGACTGACCAACGGACAACAAAGAGATCCTAAGTTCCGGGTTCCTTTTTCCTTTTTCCTTTTGAAGTACGATACCCTAGGTTGACGCGATCATACGGTTCTAATAGAAGTCCCTCGTTGGAGTTTTTTCAACACAAACGAGATGCGTATATCACATTAACAAGGAAAGTTTTAATACCTAGGTTCATCAACTTACTGTTCGCAGTAAAAGGATTGACAGAAAGAATTGCGACATCGTTTGCAGCGGTACTTGGGTTCCAGTTGGGATGCATAGTTGGCACGCCCAGAGATTGGTGGCGTTGACCTCCGGAGAACAGAGTGTTGGAGCCAGCTACCACGGTCATGCCTTGAGCTGTGTTGACACCGTCGTGATGGCAATGAGCAGCAGTTAGCACGCGGTTGGGGCTGATGAGGGAGCCGCCGCAGACTGAAGTGAAGAACCACAGAATTGTGATGACTAGACCGACCTGTTGAGAAAAAAGACAAAAATAAAAAATTTTAAACTCTGAACAGATTTTCATGAAACATGGCTAGGAACACTCGGAATAAAATTATCTATGACTCAAAAAAAACTAAACATAAATCGGTTCATCCGTTTGGGAGCTACGATACCACAGACAGATACACAGATACACAGAAAGACACGTTAAACTTATAACACCACTATCTTTTTAAATCATCATTAATCATCTCTTTTTAAAAAAGGTTGAAAAGGCTTTTGTAACTTTTTTAAATCGCCTAATACGGCTCTCATCGTTTTAAATATATCTCTCAAACGAATCTATTTATAGTAATGAAACGAACCACGAAATGTAACCAATATCATAGCAATAAGGTTCAACTTACAAAAGGTTAAAATTGTGTTTGAAAAATATTAAATTAGCTTCATTTTATTTTTATTATGGTATAATTAAATAATAGAAATTAAGGATATTGTATATAAAAAATAATAATTTATTAATTTAAAATTATATAATATTGTATTGAATCTAATAATTATTACGAAATTTTGTTCAGCTTATAGGAAATATAATATAATTGAAGTACCAACTATTTTCAAGGACATTTTTTTATTTGGTGTTTCCTGTTTACGGTGTTAAAACCCCGCAATGTTTGTATTATCTTCAGTAATTTACTATAAAACTATACAAAATATTGTATAACGAAATAGTTTATTGCGTAGATTAGATCCTATTGGTAATATTTTGTGATTTGTTTCAGTACTTACATATATTATATTTGATAAGTTTTAGAGAAACCCTTGAAGAATTTGAGGTTCAAAGGTTCATTTGTTTACTTAGTTTGATACTGAGACGACCTCTGTGGCGTAGCGGGCGAAAGTCCGCCTGCGACGCTGGAGGTTACGGGTTCGATTCCCGCCTCGGGACAAATCTTTGTACGATCTGCAGATATTTGTTCAGGGTGTTCTGGATGTTTCTATGTATAATAAAAATATCTAATTATGTAGTACGAGTATATTATATTAAGTATATCAGTTATTTAGTACCCATAACACAAGCTCTGCTTAGCTTGGGACTATTATGATGCTGTGTGAATTGTATCGCATTATTTATTATTATTATTTATTTTATACTATCAAATAATGTTTGCAACAGTTTGCAGTTAGCTTAATTGTATCAATTGTAAATACGTAAGTATTGTTGTTATAGTTTATTTCTAATAATTTCAAACTTTCTTTGTCAATAATTTATATATCAAATAATAGAAACAAATTAGAACTACTAATTGCAATCGAAACAATTTAGCTAAATGCAGATTGTTGCCAACAATCTACAGGTAGCTGTAGCTCAACTGATCCATATCAATACCTTGCGCCTTCCCATCTTCCGAGGACATCCGTGAGGGCGGGTGCGGCGGCAGATTTGGCCGAAGATCTCAAGAGGCGCAATTATGCAGGTCTCGACAGAGCCTACACATTTGCTCCCCTTGGAGTCGAGACCCTAGGTCCGTGAGGTACCGAGGCTCTTCGGGTTTTCAAAAAACTATTTGAGCGTCTGGTCGAAGCGACGCGTGACCCGAGAGCTGGTGAATATCTGGCACAGCGTATCAGCATTGCCATACAGCGTGGCAATGCAGCCGCTTCCGACTGGTGTTGATATGGATCAGTTGAGCTATCTGTAGACTATTTGCAACAGTCGGCAGTTAGCTCAATTGTTTCAATTGTAAATACTAGTATAATTTTCTTTGTGAATAAATTATTATTATTAAAAAAAAAAACCAGTCGTCGTCGGTTTGATACTACATCTAATCTACTATATAAAAATAAGTCGGGTTTTCCTTCCTGACGCTATAACTCCAGAACGCACGAACCGATTTCCACGGTTTTGCATTCGTTGGAAAGGTCTCGGGCTCCGTGAGGTTTAGGGCAAAGAAAAAATTAAGAAAGTAAGTTTTTATAAAAGGAAGATTTTATGCAAAATCAGGTATCACGTAATGAAGTTTAAGTATCAGTCAATTATTGGTAATAATTTCTTTGCACAGGGATAGTAGTCTATATATAGTCTATATCTACAATATATATAGTAGTCTAGCGTAGAATATACATAATTTGGCGTGGTTTAAAAAACTATGAACCGGCTTTAAATTTTTATGGGACCAACTTCGGGGTATACACTATCCAATAAAAAAAGAATTATCAAAATGGGACTACTCTGTAAAAAGTTATGGGTGGTCATACAGTACAATCAGTGAGTGAACAATAAATCATCTGTTTTCCTACCCTTAGGGTTGGATTTTTTTATTCCAAATTTAAATGGGGACCAATTTCGGAGTAAACCCTTTCCAATAAAAAAGAATTATCGAAATCGGAATACTCTGTAAAAAGTTATGCGTGGTCATACATAAAAAATATATACGCCTCGACTTGAGAACCTCCTCCGTTTTTCGTCGGTTGAAAATGACATCGTATCATGTTAGGCGCAACGCACACAGAAGGCGGCGAGGCGAGGGTAAGGCGCAGATACGCCGCTCCTCGCCCCCCGCCACGCCGCCTTACCGGTATCCCATCTGCGGGCGACGTGGCGGGGGGCGAGGAGCGGCGTGTCTGCGCCTTACCCTCGCCTCGCCGCCTTCTGTGTGCGTTGCGCCTTACATTGCGTAAATTATTGAAGTTGAAGGAATGAGTTTCAAATATTTTACGCAATCGATGACGATATGACTGCTCTACCATACCCAAATATATTATGTAGAGGATTTTTGTTGCACTAAGCTTTTATATTTCTTTGAGTAATGTATTTGGTAGGAACATAATTACGTAATTACCGTATTTTGAAAGACTTGTAAGGGCTGTTTAAATGTAAGAGATTATTTGTTGGTCTTTAAATAAATAAATGACGTATTTTTTCTCTATTCAACCCTAAACAACAACCCCGTACTAGGCCTATATTTCTCTCTATCAATTCGTTATGACCTTCTTCTACTTAACGAAGCGACAGAAATCAAAAATATCACTTTATTTCCGTGTCAGTGTTTAATTTTATAATTTGACCTTTTCTAAGTGTACATTACATTTTAGCTGTAGATAAGATAAGTTAATAATTATGTAACATAAATAAATGAAAAAAAAAAAAAATTGTATTTATGGAAATAAAGAGTTTTTGATTTGGATTTTGATTCTTCGCTCGCCAATAATAAACACCGGTTAAAAATATAAGTGGGTAAAGTCTAAGATAATTTTCAACATATACTCACTTGGTAAGGAGTCTGAGCAATGTTAGAGACGCTGCCACCGACGATCCTGGAAGTAGACTCTTCGAAGGACTTCAGTTGCATTGCTCTCGGGACTCCAAACCTCATGTGGTAGTCGAAGACGGGAGACGTAGGGATCTCCTCCGCCACCGCCACCGCCAGAGCTACGATCAATGCCACGAATACAGCCTTCATGTTGACGAAGTGTACAAAATCATTCAGAAAAAATCATTTTATACTTTAACAGTATCTAATCATATTAATCAATAGCTGTGCGAGTTTTTCCCGATGATAACGGGATTTGCCGGAGAGATTAAAATTTAATAATTAAAGATTGAAATAAAGCCGAGCCACACGATTGGTATTGCGTAAGGTTAATTTTCTAGCTAAGTTTTCGATTTGGGAATTGCGGATGTGGCAATGATAGCAATTGAAAATGTTAAATACTTACTAAAAATAAAGTGTGCTTTCTGCATCATCCATCATGATGCAGGAAGCTAGGTCTGGCAATTACCTTTAATTTTTGTCTTTTTTCTTCCAGCAGCGTGTCACTCCAATTCAACTCAATTATGTGCACTTTATGTCACTAAAATGTCTGCTGCCACTGTTCGATGCGTGTGCGCTCCGCGAAACAAAAATCAAAAATAACGGTGAAGGCCTTCCAAAATTTCCAAAAACTTTATAAAACTATTAAAATAAGCGAAAACCAAGCGCATACAAGTAAATGGACTATCCAAAAGACGCTGAATAATTTGTGAGTGACCTACCTACCTCTCCTACACAGCCTAACCGCCTCTGCTGAGTCTGTCGAAGTCAGTAAATTCAGTGTTGCATTTAAGCCGTAACATAATAACATTAAAACCACAATTATAGTAATGTTAAAACCAAATATATTGATCATCATCATCATCATCATCATTACATTTACAGCCTGTCTTCACCTATTGGTGTAGGTATAGGCCTCACAGACCTTACGCAACTTTTTTACGCAACTTCATTGTCCTTATGCAACGCATTTAAGGGTTTAAGTGTAGTTATTGCTACAAAAACGCATGTAAGTATCAGTTTGTATGAAGGACGTTACTCTAATGCTTCTCTACAGCCCAGCCGCCGCCGTAACGCGCAGTGTAGGACTACCCTTAGTTTTTAAATTTTAGTTTAATCAGATTGACGTCATTAATTATTAATCCTACTAATCGTTACTGCACTGTCTGTACTTCCCATGTTTTTGAAGTATCAAGACATGATTATTCGAATCTCAATTGCTATTAGGTACGTACCTACATACCGACAACCGCTGTGGTAAACGTGTTCTTGAGTGGAGACCACAACTCGGCAAACGTAGTGTAGGACGCCCTCCGGCCAGGTGGGATGACGATCTGCGAAAGACTGCAGGTAGATGCTGGATGCGGCAAGCTGAAGACAGGGCGCTATGGCGCTCATTAGGGGAGGCCTATGTCCAGCAGTGGACTAATATAGGCTGATGATGATGACGTACCTACCTAGTACCTACGAGTAGGTAGGTCTACCTTTTCACCAAATAGATTCACTGTCGCTCAGTTTTTAAGTTGTCTTGTTGTGAATAGTTCTTTTAGATTTCAAGTGTGCAATAAAATATTTTCTGTTCTATTCTATTTCAATTCTATTCTCGTCAGCACGCATACGTCCACTGTTGAACACGCCTACCCCAAACAAGGGGGATTTTGCCCTATTTTGTTAACATTTACTATTATTGCACATCTATTTCCTGCATCTAGAATCTCAGTTCGTCATTTCAGACGCACCTATTCGTGATTGTATCACACATACTTTTTTCACCGCCCATTTTGATTATTAATAAATAAAACGTCAAGTGCGAGTCAGACTCACGCACTAAGGTTTCTAAATATACGGGCATAAACGGCTGTAACTTTTGAGTGCGTTAACTTAGAAGCTTTATTTATATCGTTTGATTGTTTTTGTGTCGTCCATGTGAACGAAATAAACGATCTAACTATCCATCTACCTATATCCTTAAGTAGGTACTAGGTAGGTACCGAGATCTTCTTATGCGTAGTTTTGTTATATAGTATTACTTATTACCTTATTAACAAATTAAGAGAAGTACCTAAGTAGTTTTATAAGAAGTGCCTTGTAATTCATAAAAGGGAACATCAAACGTTAACTTTAGCTGATGTTTTCTTTCACCATAGTTAATTAGTAACTGTAAAAGATAATTTTGAATGCTTTTCCACCAGCTGTTTATTCCAGCCTAGCTTCTGCCCGCGGCTTCGCCCCCTTTTTTTCGGTATGATAAGTAGCCTATTGTTTAAGTTAAGCTACGTTCTAAGTGTATGCCAAATTTCATTTTGATCTGTCTAGTAGTTTTGGAGATCCTAAGTAACAAAAATTTCACATTTCACAAACTTTCGCATTTATAATATTAGAGTGATTAGGTATTTGTTTGTTTTTATTTCAAATGAGAGATATCATTATTACTGTGAGTGGCTCTCTCTTGCTCAAGAATGGGTGTAAAGTGTGAACAAGTAAATGGGTCACGAAGCCCCAGCACCGTTGCAAAAGGGCGGGGTGCAAATGACTTGTAAGAACTTGTATTATACAAGGGGTGAGCATAGTTCTCGATAGACCCACTGGATGCGATGCCTACTTGAAATGTTTGCAAATAAGCGAGGATGTTCAGATGATGGCAAAGAGTGCCGACTGTCTTGGTAAGTAAATCCCATAATAATAGTAAGTATGAAGGTGAATTTATGAGATGAATAGACCTAAGAAATCAAATAATAACTATAATAACAAAAAACCTTATGAATAGACCTGTTTATATAAGATCTTATAAGATCATAACAGTAAAATTGAGGTCATATATTATTCTAACCTGTGTGCAGCGGTGGGAAAATCAGGCCGAGATGATGATGATCTACAAAGCTGACGCCCATTTGCAAATTTGATAGACCATTAAAAATATTTTTAAGCCCCGGATTCGCGGGGATTCTGCCAACCTGGTCATCAAACAGCTAGCAAAAGAGACATCAAAGTAGCCGACGACGCGGTGCTGCAATATTCAGCAAAACAGGTTATTTGTTCATGTAGCTCAAAGCCACAAGTTAATTGACTCTCATAACAGAATCCTTTTCTAAACTCAGCTTTGTATCTCGCTCTGAAATCTGAATAAGAAATGCACCGGCTACTTTGTATAATACCCAACTAATTAGGTTGTACAGGAAGACTGGAAAATGTTAAAACGAGTAATGCAGTTTGTCTTTAAAAGGAATCTAGGAGTTATAATACAAAACGCTGCGGGTGTCGGGGAAAGCCGCCGGCTAGTGTGGGGACGATGCATGGGGAAGGACAAAAACTACGTGGAGACTTCTTCACACTATACAATTTTGCAAGCTTTAATGTTTTGTCACATTTGATCAGTCCAACATTTTATCATTTTGTTTCGAGATGACCGGTATCAAATGGCGACCAAAAGACGCGAGAAGACCAATGAATACACACGATCCGCCCGATGATGGTCCAATGACAAAAATTTTATTAGGAACTACTATGCGACTAGATGCGACTTGCTGATGAAAATAATGGCGTGCAGCGTCTTTTATAGGTGTCATCCAACAACGTCATCTAACAGGCTGTGGTCCTTTGAAGCCAAAACAGGTCTAAACTGCCCCTGAATATCCAACAGTTTTGTTAGTGCAGCATCTCCCTAGCTTTATTTGTTTCCTGAAACAGGTCAAGTTTAAAAGAGGTTGCACTAAATTTTCGCGTCCAGCGACAAATCCACGGCAAAATACTGGGCCACTATTGTTGTTATTGTTATAAAAGCGGGAAGATCGCGACAAAGACCGACCATTATCTCACTTTCCAACTTTACAATGGGAACATTTTGTGGGACAATGTCTTCGGTATTATTTTCAGAGCTATCTCCAGTTGAGTTCTTTGTTTTAGAGTTGTTTAATTTTTTATGTGATTTTTGAAATCACTTTCGAGACCGCTACGAAATCTAAAGTTTGGAATAGTTTTTATGAATACCTTAAAAGACATTCAACGAACATTAGTGCCAGATAAAATAAAGGGGAGTAAGCTGCAATCACCAAATCTCTACAGCATGGTCAGGTCTATCAGAGAAATATCTACCTACGCCAAACCTAATTAAATCGTTCAGAGGCAGCTCGGCAAGGCTCGCTCGGCACTAGTTCTGCGGTCTCAAACCACGTGTAGTGCTCCTCACGTAAATTTCTCCCAAGGGACGTGTTCGTTCCGAGTGCCTGTAGTAGGTACTCCAATATTTTATTGCTGTAAAGCAAATTTAGTGCTTGGGAAACAAGGGGTGGCGTGTCGTAAAATTTCTAAACCACTATATCTCACCAGTTCGCTAAGCTTCCTTTACGAGGTAATTTGTATGCTAGAAATTTTTGAGAGTTATGTCTATTCTGCGTTTTTGACTTATGCTCCTAGGGTTCTAGTTGGACCAGTTTATGTTATGACTGTGAGTTTTAGACTTTTACTTTTGACTCCCCAAGGCAAAAGTTATGAAGCATCGAGATCGTAAGTAAATAGGAAAATGATAATTTTTTTGTTTAAAGAAATGTTTTCAAAATTCGCACTCGTTCGTAGAATTGCATAGATCATGAACATATATGAAACACACAAACACATTATTTTATGGGAATATGGCAGATATCACAGAAAATACATTTCACTGGCAGATATGCACAACAGCATAAATACTGAATGTTTACAATTTTAAAATGCTATTTGTTCAACGACTATATTATTTATATCGTCAGGGATTTAGCACAATTATCCAAGCAGCAGAGTATGCCACGGTTTCACCACTTCATTATTTAAAATAGCAATCTCACTGGCCCGTAGTAGACCAAAGTAGAGTACAACTAAAGTATCCTAAAAAGGGGCAATTTAATCCCGACCTCTCAACAAAACTACGCACACTTTCCGAATCAATTTCATTGAATTACCTAGCTACCGAATCATTTTGAGAGGTCATGTGTATAATCATAGATTAACTGAGAGCGTCGTATGCCGGCTCCCACGGTACTTAGGGCTAATCCTGGAGTAATCAAAACGAATCTCGGAGATCCCGGTCCTTTGCCGTCGGACGGTGGTGAATTTGATTAATTCCCCGATATTACACCGACGAGAAGCGAAAATGAGCTGAAGTAACGTCCTTTACGGCTTACGTAGATAGCCTATTTGATTTTAATTAGAACAGGGAAAAGTTAGGTCCAAATGGAATGAATATCAGTGGATTTGGGAATACTGAAATGAAGAAAATATCAAAAGCAAATCAACATTTACATAATAGCTAAATGAGGGCCTAATTCAAAGGAATTTAAGTTGGCAACTTTTTTGTTTTTGTGAAACTGAAACAACAACATTTTTGCCGTCTTGTTTTAGTCGAGATGTTAAATAATTGCCTAATAAATTATGCGTTCTAATCTTCTCGCTTTGTTTAGTAGAAGTTCCAATGTCTTTTGTTTAAAAGTTGCTTTATTATGGAGTGGCCTTGGCGCTGAAGTTCTGGTTTCCTACAAAAACGACAATAGCAATGAAATTTTAATTTTTTTTACTGTTTAAATAAGACCTTACTTTTTTAATGTCTAAGAAATCAAATAATATCGCAAAAATTTTCTTACTTTTTTAGTTTATCAGAAACTCTAAGAACGCGAAAATAAACTCTTTAGAATGATAAGACTTTATTTTTGCACTCAATGAGTTAAAATACTTGCACATAAGGGTCCCGCCCGTACTATCATCGTTCAAAATCGTACCAATTACTAGATGATGCTGTGTGAATTGTCCAGCATTTCTTATTTAGTAACTACGGTTAATAAAACACTGCCCGCTGACAGACGGACTGACATACACACAGACAGACAGCGGAGGCGTCCCTACTACAGGGCACCTTTCGGATACGGAACCCTACCATCTCTTATTTTATCAGTTTCACAACCGATCAGATAATGTTACTTGGTTTCACCTCTCCGTTCAGTAAAGTTTTAGGTTTTAGGGTGCCAACTTAAACATGTCCCAATAATTTCTACCACCTGCCCCACATAAATCAAAATCCCAATTATTGTTAAACGAATATGAACCTACGAATAATAGGTATAGGTACAGTAATGAGTTGAACACCTGCCGTTCAGCACTTTAATTGCGTTACCATTAATACCAGTCGGGGCAGGGGTTATAGACGGAGATGGATGGGACTATTTGGACCTCGATATTTTATCGTATACCTATAAGTACAGCCTGGTTAAGTTTTGACAGATAAGTCAAAATGTTCAGCAGCTCTGGTTAATCAAAGGTTTTTGTTATTATACTGCGTAACTAGGGCTTGCATTCGAATATTCGAATATTCGAATAATTCGAATATTAATTCAGTTCGAATATTCGAATACTGAAATTGCAATATTCGAATATTCGATTCAAATCAATATCACCAATTTCAGAACTCCGATGTGCATAAAATGCCACTTACAAGTTCACGAGATATATAAGTTTACGTTGTCCTGGTTTTTTTTTTTATTTGCTTTTGGTGGCTTTCGTATCACTGCGGCCATGATAGGCCTATTGTGATCGCCACTTTGTGTGTTCAACCTCGAAGCAGCGGCGTTCACAGTTCGCCGCTAACCCTTGCAGCTGCTAGGAACTGTAGGATTTTCTTCGGGGTGGAGTCTTTTAGCTCGTCTGGACTAAGCAGGTGCTTGCCCAGATGGATGCTACGTTTTTGCATCAGTGCTCCGCACTCTCCTAGAAGATGTAGAGGCGTTTCCTCCACCTCCTCACAGAACCTGCAGGATTGTGTGTCGCTTAGCCCTAATTTGAACATGTGCTTGTTGAGGCGACAGTGTCCAGTTAGGGCTCTTGTCATGATGCGAAGGTTGCTTCTGCTTAGCGCTAGGATTCGGTTGGTGCACCGCTTATCGAAGGCTTTTATCAATGATTTTGAGTGGCTCATACCCGAGGAAATCCTCCAGAGCTTGGAAGATTCCTCGTAGCAGGAATCCAAGAGAGTTCTGAGAGCCAGGCTTTTCGGTATGCCACAGAACGGCTCGTGGCCCAGCTGAGTCCCCTTGGCCCCGGAACGCGCGAGTTCGTCGGCACACTCGTTGCCGTTGACTCCCGCGTGCCCCGGTACCCATCTTAGGACGACTCTGTTGTTCGAGCCCAGCGCGTTTAGGCGTGACAGACAGTCCTCGACTAGCCTGGACGTGATAACCTTCGAGTCCAGTGCTAGGAGGGCCGCCTGGCTGTCAGAGTTGATGTAGATAGTTTGATTGGTGTAGCGCTTTCCCAGATTTATATCGGCACATTCTAGAATGGCGAATACCTCTGCTTGGAAGATGTAGGCGTGGTTACCCAGGTTTATGCTTTTGCCAAACCTGGGTCGCTCTCCATACACTCCACAGCCTACATCCAGTCCCATTTTGGAACCATCCGTGTACCAGATTAGGCACCCGTCCTTGCAGAGTGGCTCACTGTTTAGCCAGTCTTCTCTGGAAGGAAGTTCCACTGTGTAGTGTTTTTCAAACACATGTCGTGGGAGCCTGACATCAGTTGTCATGCTCAAGATGGGCGATTCCAGAGTTGAGTCTTGTAGAGATCTCAGTTTCTGGGAGAGCCAGTTCCTTCTGCCCAGTATGCTGGCCCTATACATGCTGGTCTTTGCCTCCTTATGTATATACAAGCTGAGCGGAGGCAGTCCCAGCAATGCATTTAGTGCCAGTCCGGGGGAGGTGGACATGGCTCCCGTGGCCATAAGACAGGCAGTCCTTTGTAGGCTGTTTAGTTTGTTGGTTGCGGTCGACTGGAGGGCTTTGTCGTACCATACCATGGAGGCGTAAGTGATAATCGGCCTCACAATGGCAGTGTACAGCCACAGGGCAATCCTGGGGTTGACGCCCCAGTTGTTGCCCATTAGTCTGCCGCTTGCTCCTAGTGCCATCTTAGCTTTTTGCAAGACGTTGGCTAGGTGTGTATTCCACGTCAGTTTTTGGTCGATGGTAACGTATTTTACTTCTGTAGAAAAGGTTATGATTTTACCGTTAAGTTTAGGCTTCACAAGCTTGTCTAGCCTTCGCTTATTGGTAAAGGGTATAATCACGGTTTTGTCAGCGTTGACTGAGAGTTCACTGCTACTGCACCAGTCGCTGACAGCGTTGAGAGCTCGCTGCATGATGTTGGAAAAAAGATGTTGTTCTGGTTAACAAAATGACAAAGTTATAGGGTTCCCGAGTCGGAGACAGTCGGGAGTGCCGCGTGCGACTGCGTAGGGCATTCGCGTATTCTATTCGTATTCTTTTTTCGGAAAAGGATAATCGAAGTTTTGTTTTCGTTGTCGTGCAAAACCAATTTTTTAAGTCGATTGCATAAGATTAGCGTTTGCACGAAAACGAATCAGAAACTTCGATTTTGGTTTTTGACGTGATAACGTCTTACAATTCGATAGAGCCGGCTGCACGCACGAAAAAACATGACGTCATGCGGCGTTACCTCGCTCTGAGGCGTTCCATGTAAGGGTTGAAGTGCAAGCGAGAGCGCTCGACATCCGTCTCTCTCCTACTTGAGTGAGCGATGCGTCGTTCTTAAGAAGTTGTCACGTTCAACTATCGTCAGTAAACCGACTTTACAGACAACCAATTTTTGCTTAAAGGCGTACTTCCTCCAAAAAAAGGCAAAAATCCAGTTTTAAATATCTAGTTTTAAATAGCTTTAGTAATACCTAAGTAAATTCACAGAAATATATCTGTTTTTCTGAGAGTAAATTAATTATTGAAAAAAATTAGTGCTCTCGAGTTCTACTGTTCGTAGAACTACTACTTACTAGGATGTTGTTGAAAAACCAACTCACCTAAATTTTAAAGACTGTTTTTACTAAGAATGCGTGAAAATCGCCAATGTCTCGTTACAACCTTTTGTCAATTTGGTAATTTTAATTTGTTCGTGCAAATAACACATAAAAGAATAAAAAAACATGTGATTTTAATAATAATATAGTTTGTTTCTATTATTCGAATAATATTCGAATATTCGAATAGTACCCGAAAAAAAATTCGAATATTCGAATATCAAAATTTTCGAATATTTGCAAGCCCTATGCGTAACCCCACACTCAGGGTAATTTCTAAGAAATCAAATAATATCGCAAAAATTTTCGACTTCGACGGGACTAACGGCTAACGGCGCTAGAGAGCGTAGGAAGCTACAGAAATCAGAGAGGTCCGTCTATATAATGGGTCCTTCAGTTTACAATCGGCTGCCCGACTGGATCCGTGATGCAGCTTCCACACCTATTTTTAAGAAAAAACTAAGAAAGTGGCTCACTGAATTAGTATTATATGATACATGTGAATTTTTTAATTTGCCTCTATTATAACTATAATTTTATTTTTATATTTACTTAAGTGACATGTAATAATGGTATTACGAATAAATTCTGTATTCTGTATTCTGAAGTCCCAAAGATTTTCGACTCCTACGTCACTTGACCACGTGGTGTAGTTGGTTAGCACATTCCCGTACTGAGGGAAGGATGCGGGTTCAAGTCCCGTCGAAGTCGAAAATTTTTGATTTCTGGTTAATCAAATACGAAAACAAAATTAGTACAGAACAAACAAAGAAAAAGAAGTGAAATAGACGATCTTAGCAAGTTAGCTGCAGACAAAAATTTAATTAAATGTGCCGTGCATATCGAGTTAGACCGGCCGCGGCCGTGTACTAATATTTGTATTTATTTTGATAAAGAACAGACATAAATCTACATCTATATTTATAAAAGTTTCTATGGAAACGTTCTATGGTTATTTCTGTCACATAAGAACTGTTTTATGGGATAAAAAGTAACCTATCTTTGATTCCAGGCTTAGAGGTACGGCTAGGTAAATGAAACAGGGCGAGTCTTTCTATGTGGCGTGTGTATTTTTAAGCAAGATAATGTCTGAGACCATGTGAATATTCGTTTTCTTTGCTGTGGTTTGTGTACAAAAATTTCAGATCGAATTCTGCTGGATTAGAGCTGTTAATCTGGGAACTTCAGCACTGTGTTAAGGACTCCTTTGTAACTCGAAGTAGAAGTAAAACAATTTACGCATAGTTTCTAAAGTCTGTAACGAGGGCCACGGTAAGCCCTTTCCCAAATAAGTACGTAGGCGTAATACCTTCAGCTGTGACAGACAGACCGACTGAATTTATTACAGACCTCGTAGTTAATTTATTTACTCCTTCCGGACGTTGGGTTCTCAAAACGACGGCTAAAAAGCTTAAAACACATTTCATGTTTATCTTGATGGACAAGGAAGGTTGTTACAGTTTTCAGTATTTTGACTTTAAGATTTTTTTTATTCACTTGGGAGAATGGTCTCGTGCTGAAATCGATTTGGGTCATGACCACGTAATACCTGAAGTCACTGTCAAGTATGTATTCAATCACTTTGATTTGAACATGACTGCTTCGTTAGTCTAGCGGTCAGCTGGTTCTGTTCAACTGCAGTCCTGGGTTCAAATTCCGGGTCGGGCCAATAGTTATTGGGGTTATTCTAGCAAGAAAAAATCACAATAGCAGCCCGGAGTCAGGAAGTTGGCGGTGTTACACCGCCGTGCCTCGGAAAGCAAAAGCACGTTAAGCCGTTGGTCCTGCGTTTGGCCTCTCCCTGGTCGTGTCGGTCTGACGCCGTCCCATTAGATTATGAGAGTGAGGGAATAGAGTGCACCTGTGTTTGCGCACACACTTGTGCACTATAATATGTCCTGCGTATCTGGCGAGTCTCCGATGAGACTGGCTACCGTGGTCGAAATTCGGGTAGGAAGACATTAAAAAAAAGATTTTTGAACATGGCGCAGGCAGCTGTACCAAATTCGTGATAAATTAAGGGATATTTCACAAGTACCATAAGCACACCACATCGCACCGACCACACAGTTGAATTAGACGGCAAAATGTGGTCCATGTGATATAAACTATTCATTTTCATACATAATTATTAGCACCCGACCACGTGGTTTCGTTGCCGTGTGGTTGTGGTGTGGTTGTGGTATGGTTGTGGTAAGTGTGAATTGTCACTAAAACAATCTGGTTTGATTTTAGTCATCATTTACAACTCGGTGGAGATTGTAAGTAAAGTATAAGCCCCGCAAGTTGATATTGCGATTGGCGGCCATCTTGGTGACGTAGTCGACGTCGTCGCACCGTCAGTACCGTTCGCAAGGTCAGCCCCCGCTTACGTGCTTACGCGCATCGAGTATTTTTTTATTTTTTTTGTTTTTGTTATCCTGTTTGATTGTTATTTTTGAGTTTTGTTGTTTAGTTTTGTTAACTGTTACCCGTTAAAATGAGTAAGAAATTAATTAACAGTCGTGCTCGTGAAATGATAATTAAAGTGGACAATTATTTTTTAAATGAGAAAGAAGACTCGTAAGTTAGTCATCCAAAATATAAACTGTGCCTTAAAAAGTGCTTCGAACACTACTGAGGACATTTTAATGTCGAAGCAACTAGTAATAAACATTTTGAATATTTTGCAAAATTCTACCAAAGTCACGGAACGTGTGGTCTGGTTTCAATACAAATATCCCATAACCCTAGCTTATTTACTTTTTATTACATTTTTCTGCTATCTATACTTTTTTGCGACGGATGACGTCACGCAGCTGTTATTGTGACAAGGTTCCATCGCAATATCAACTTGCGGGGCTTATACCTAACACTAGCTAAGTTTCCTGGTTGCATTAACTAGCGAGAAAAACAGCTGTTACAGACGATCGGACAGACGGGCGGACGGGTCGATCGGTTTTATGGCCGATTGTTACTGGAACCCTAATATGTTTATCTTAACCCCTCAGGCCCCAAGCGGTAGCCGGCCACCGCGCCTTACGTCACTGCACCGTTCACTCAAACCCCAAGCGGTAGCCGGCTACCGCTCCCCTGCATTTGATTACGGACCTTATTTTACATGTTTAGAGGCTACTTTCCTATAAAGAAGTTTAATGAGTTAGGTTCTTTGATATATTTTCTACATACTGAACGAAAAATATTTTATTATCTGTGGACGTTATTTTTTTTTGGCAGTCGAATTGAGATTTTCGACGGCATTGTGTCTAAGGCGCACGGCCTGTCATTCATTTCTGACATTTTGGTCCTAAGATGGAAGGGTCAAAAAGTTAAAGTTAAAGTCATAATTAGGAAGCGATTTTGACAGGTTAGGTTGTCAAACTGGACTTAGATCTCAGTTGGTAGATACTCACGGGATCCCCATGGTAAAAAAACTTGAAGTACAAAAAATACCGGTATTGTCAAATAGTCCAATACCGCCATGCCCTACTTGTGACTAGTTTGATGAGATGTTGAGACTGGCCGCCGTGCTTCGGCTAAGAGGACATCATAGAGAACCTTACCTTCGTAGAACATAGTTTAAAGTTTCCAGTTTGTATGACCAAATATCATGATTCTAGGTCAACGGGAAATAGGTTTTGGTCTGGTAAATTTGCGGTTTTCAGATTTTTCCCTTTAATTGTGTTTTATGACCTAGCTTTTTGCCAAATTTTATGATTCTTGGTCAACGGAAAGTACCCTATAGGTTTTGGTCCATGGCGAGAAACAAAAGTCATTTTTTTAGTTTATAAATTACCAATTCATAGTTTTCGAATGTGCTTTAAGATCTTGCTGCTTGCCAAATTTCATGATTCTAGGTCTACGGGAAGTACACTATAGGTTTTTTAGACACTACGTGTGGTCCCTTGGAAATTTTAAAATATTCGGACATAAACGGCTGTAACTTTTGAATGCGTTGACTTGGAAGATTTATTCATACCGAGGCGCCAAGAGGTTGCGGACTTGAGTATATGATGTTAATTTCAACTCGACACCTCCACGCGTTCCTGCGAAAAGGGGGTTGACAGACAGACTGACAGACAGACAGACGAACAACAAAGTGATCCTAAAAGAGTTCCCTTTTTTTTAACACAGGAACCCTGAAAATCGGCCCATAATTGACGGAGAAAAATAAACATAAAACATAATTAAAAAAATTGAAACACTTATATTACCTCCTCCTTTTTACTAAGTCATCGGTTTAAAAAGAACTTTACATGGTATCTCTAAGTACATAATCAAAAGTATTAGACTGAGTAATTTAACACGTATCCGTTTTATAATGGTTGTAAGTAGGTACATACATTGAAGGATACGCTGGCGTTGGCAAAAGAACCTTCCAGTTTGTTTTCCACGTGTGTTGATGCTGTGAACTCAACACGGCGTGTAATGACCCTTACTGCATTATAAAGACTTTTTACCCTTTTGCTAAGGAAATTACGTTCTTTTGCGTTTTCGTCGAGCAGAAAAGTACCTTTGAGTCTACAAAGATTTGCTTTTAATTATTTGGTTTAAAATGGGCAAAAGTGGATGAAAACCATCTTAGCAGTGGATATAAATGCTTCTTGGAATCCAGGACCTTTCAGCCTAAGAATATAAATAATTCTGAGGTACTAAAATAAAATGTTTTATCGTTTTTACTAGGTAGGTATGTACATACACACAAAAACGTCGTCGTGCCATAAAGATTTCGTCTACACTATACAGGATTGATTGAACATTGCCATCAATGCCTATAGACTCTAACTAAAGGCATTGATGGCAATGATCAATCAATCCTCCGTTTAATACATTCAATGTCTATAGGTTTGTTTGTCTGGCTGCGTTGATCACGTTAGCTATTTCGTCGAAATCCGTTGCAAGATGTAAGTAGATATAAATACCAAAGATATGAAACATTTAGTTAGGTTCACCTACAAATAATAATCTGTGATACCTAACTATGAGGCGGCCACATGGCTAAGATCGATCTCTGTCAGGCAACCTGTGAATAGTGGTGGAACATAAACGATTAGATTGGCGCAGCTGACAGTTTAAATGCAACTAATTTCAGACCCGTTAATCGCGTTTAAAGCGTTCAGTAAAAACGGGTCTGACCCACTAGTTTCCCCAGGAAAAGAGTGCGGATGTTGAATGAGACAACAAAACAATCCCCGAGATACATGGCTAATGCCGGAAGCGGACATGCGACGTCTGCACGACAAATAGCACTGTGTTTATATTTTAAGGTAGGTTATTTTCACGTTGGATGGATCGCTGCAATATTTATGCCTGAGTTTACAAGCTTTTTGATGTTTACTTATGAGGCGTTTTTTTATGTTAGCAAATAATTCATTCAGATTATAAAATGGGGATAATTTTTAAGCGCAATTGTAAAATACAATTCGCAGATTATTCGTCAATCAACGTTGAAAACAGTCAGAATTTTGGGTAGGTAGGTAAAGATAAACCATTCTAAAAATGCACGCCAAAATGCACGCCCCCTCCACTAAACGTCATACAATATGCGTTAATTTTTAGAATGGTTTATCTCTACACTGATTTTGGTGACGCCTGAAATATCAGACTTAGTTAAATTTTTGTCGTAAACTTCGCAAAAATTTGATTATTTAGGTTCACTGTAATAAAACAATGAACCTACATAACCAAATTGGGCAGGCATATATCAAGCGGTAGACTAAAAATAGGTTGTTGATGATAATGAGGTAAATCAATGGGGTCGGGTATACTCAGGTAGAATATAGATGTCACTGATTTCTCAGATGCAGTAACAAATCCAACTGAGATCTGGCAATGATCCAAGAATCCTGCAGCGAGTCTTTCGATTTGCAAATCACATCAGAGTTTAGAGAAATTTTAAAACTCTAACTACTTACCTTCTCTACCGTCTTACCTACTTGTTCAAACGATGTCCGAAAATCAGTTATCTAATCGATTTCTGATGTATGATTTACCATGAATGAAACTTGCGTACCTAGATTTACTTAATAGGCTAAAACAGTACCTACCTATAAAAGCCCTAGCCATGTGGTTACTGTTAAACTTTTCAAATAGGTCTTTACTTTGGCTTTTAGAGCACTAGAATCACCTTTGTACAGGTGATCCGCCCATCACCATGTTTTGTCCGGCCTAACCGAAAACGCAACAAAAGAACAACACGAAATGTGATTACTCAGCTCGGTTGGGGCTTGCCTGTCATGACTGCAGTGAATTACTACCCACCACCGGCATATTAATCCCCCTTTTTGCCCCTTTTTTCATGTATACCAACAAACGTGAGCAAAAAGTTATGTTGTCGCGCTGCACGGGCCACGAAGTTAAATGTTAGCTCTCGCATGTTGTAAACACAGCATGACATGTTTGGAATAGAATAACCTCGAGGAATTCTGGAGCTATTGCACGTGAAAATGGCGGTGAATTTGTAAATAAGGTTTTCAGGTTGTTTTGTTTAACATGCTGTCTAGGGTACGGCCTGCACTTGTTTTCACTTCGTTTAAATGTTGCTGACCATACCCAAAAATAGTAATTGTCAATTTAATATACTTACCAAGAATTCACCTCAACCTCAACAGCGGGAAGAGTTGGGATTTGTTAGAAAGTCAATATAATTTTAAAATATCACTATATGCAGCCCTTAAAAGTTATCTCACTTAGAAAATCTTGTAAAATTCCTCGATAATCGCAAAACACTTTGCATAACAAGGATCAGATAGTTCCATAAAATGCACATAGTACATCCACTCGACAGAAGTGGCACACGTGGTAAGGTCGCGGCAGACAGGGGTGAACACTAAATTCTTTACTTTGCCAACAAATCCGAGTCGACGACGACGGCGAGATAGCGCGATGTTTTATTTGGGTCAGGTTCGGAGCAGGAGTCCTCTATCTGATAAGTGCCGTTTCTAGGTGTTATAGCTTCTATGGTCCGGTAAATGCGTTTGAGATTTTATTAGCTTTCGATAAGTATTTGCGAACTAATAAAGGAACTATTAAAGGCTTATAAACAGCGAAAAACAAAAAGTGTTTTTGGTAACTGAAAATGATCAACCAAGCCAAGATTTGTGAGAGCCAAACTTTTAGCAACACATTTAGTAAATTAGCGTCAGCCAAGTTTGTTTGACTTAATGGACACTAACGAACAGAACTACTTGAATAATATCAAAATCTAAATCTCCGGCGCAAGATACGGCAAACTTCAACTAAAAGTTAAGATTTAAATTGGGCGGAATCCGCCCTCTCTTGGGCGAAAACTTATTTGAAAGGGTTATAAATCAAAGTAATACGTTCCTACTCAATTAACTGCGGATTTCGGATAAATTTACGAGTGGTACAAACAGTTGTTCAAGATTTGTGGGAAAGTTTAATGTGTTTAAACATAAAATATTAATGTATTTGGGGAAACGCGGAGGGACAACTTACCCGCGGGCTTTTTCTTATTCTTGCAGGAGGAACCCTTAGGTACCTTTCGTTTCCTATGGGTTAATGAGTGAAAGATGGTAGATGATGTTTTTTCTTCATTTCGTTTCTTTTTTCATGATTTGTCAACATAGTAAGAAAAGGTAGGTAGTTCTTGTTTTGCTGTTAACTTTTTTTACAAAAATTATTCACAAAATTTACGTTTTCCGAGAACATACATGCTCTAAATCAGTAGTATATGAATAAAAATGTATAAAAAATCAACAACAACCAATTATTTCGAGCTCCTAAAACCGATGGGTTTTGGATGGAAACAGAATGAACAAGGGACAATGTTGGTTGCAAATCCGGATTTAGATCCGATTGAGTTTTACCAAAAAATACTCGAACATTGGGCAGGTAGCTAAAAATAGCACATTTTAAGTACAGTTCATAGGTATTCATGATATTCAGTTATCATTTCATTCGTGATGTGAATGATATTGAAATGTTTTTATTTTAGGAAAAAATTGGAAGACAAGAGCTCAGAATCGAGTGGTCGCACAACGTATCCAACAGGAACAGATGGGGTGGATTGCATGACGTTTGTCGAGATTCCGTGCATCGAGCTAACGTTTGTCGATATTTTTCGAGATTCCATGCATCGAGATAACGTGCGTCGAGATGCCGTAGTTCACTCATGAGCAGCCATCATAAATATCGCTATCGTTACCACGAGTTGACCTGTCAACGATTTTTTCTTACAAAATAAGCTATAGGTAAAATTATAAACTAAACTCTGACGTTTCCTTAGTCGGCTATTACGACATCCATAGCCTGAGTTGCAGGGGTAGATTCGTAGACCGCTACCGTTACGGGCAAATTGTACCTACTCGACTTGCCTATTCGATAGCTTACTATTCGAGGACCACAGTGTTAATAGAGTCTAGGAATTGTATACAAGTGTAAAAGTGTCCGCTAAGTAAACAACTCCGCTACTTCACTTGGTAGAATAAAGCCCTCGTAAAAGTATAGCGAACCTGACAAAGAGTTTTATGAAAATAAGCAAAGTAGGTATAATAAAATGCAACGTTGACCCAGAAAATTCACCCTTCTTTCGGGTCTTTGTCGTCACTTTGTTTATGCGACTCTTTTATTTTCCCCTCTTTGTAGTAGAAGGTGATTTACGTTTTAAATCACCTTACACTCCCATTGCCCATGACAATATCAAATCAAAATCAATCAAAATCAAAAATCTTTATTTCCATAAATACAATAAATGTACACTCAGAAAAGGTCAAAATAAAAAAATAACACTGACACGTTAATAAAGTGATATTTTTTGATTTCTGTCGCTTCGGTATGTAGACTAAAGTAAAGAAGCGACGAAGAAACCTTTAGCCTGTTAGTTGCGTTAGAGCAAAAACCCGTCCCAAGCTATTTTATCCTCTAGATAATCTGATATTTTATAGTAAGCTTTTTTGAACAGCAAGGTTTTGACAATTTGTTTGAATTTATATTTTACTGATAACTTTTGCAACTCACTAGGAGTTTTGTTGTAGAAGCGTATACATTGCCCTTTAAAAGATATATTAATTTTGACACACATGTCTAGTATCGACAGCGTGTCGCGGCGCACCTCTACTTGTCGCACCGCCACGGCTGGGCAGTGAATGCGTTAATCTAAACAGACGAGCTCGAGGCACATCGTCCATCGTGGTCTGTCGCAGCATTGGATTGCGAGAAGTGGAAGGAGAAAAGGGAGGCCTTTGCCCAGCAGTGGGACAGCAAGGGCTAAAAATAAATAAATTAAATAATCTTAACAGGCAGATAGTAAAAGAACTATAACTTCACACTAAAACACCTTTAATATACTAACACTTTCATGGCCCAAGACGCAGATGATCTCTCCCAGCCCCGTGTCGCGGCGGCACGGTCGCACCGCCGAGGCTGGGCAGTGAATGCGTTAACTAGGAACAAATTAGAGCTTTTACAATTGAAACAGTTGAGCTAGCAGTAATTTTTGCACATTAATTATTAAAATTTGGGTGAGTGTGTGAACTTTGCCTGGAGACTGTGCTTCATCATCATCGTCATCATCAACTTATATTAGTCCACAGCTGGACATAGAAACTTTGCATACTTCAATACAACAAGCTCTAGACCTGAAATAAATCAAATACATATTAAGCTCCTTTCAAAAAGGAAGCTAATAGAAACAAAATCGTTTAACTACACATAACGTTGACAAACAATCTTCAATAAATTTCTATATTTACACTCTTTATAAGTATTCCGGGATAAATATGTACTAAACCCGAAGGGAATAATTTTTTAAATAAAAGCGAATTAAATCGGTCTACAATTAATCAAATCAGTAATCGACGAACACACAGAAAAGAGCATAATACAGCCGAGAATACATACTCCTCAAATCAAATCATTTATTTGCAGACAACGGGTTACAAGTCCTCCTTTTTGAAGTCGATTAAAAATATTTTATGCCCTGCCATTGTAAGTTAGGTGCCTACCTACTATTATGCTCTCTACTTTAGTTAGAAAGATACTTATATGTATGTACAGTCGGCTGCAAAAATATGTATACACTCCCAAGTTTTCAATTTGACTAAGTAGTAAGTGTATAGTAATTGTGATAATTTATGTACCGCATTCTGACGAAGTACGATGACTACTTTGTTCGAAAAACGTATGCATGTCCTTTTATTTGAAAAGTTCCGAGTAAAATGAAAGTTAAACCTTGGAAGTGTATACATGTCTGTGCAGCTGACTGTACCTACATACGTTACACCATCACTGAATCGGTCTCTCCAAAGGTAATGTCTCAGTGGAAATCGACTTGTGACTTCCAACCGAACCACACGCCGCGCCGCCGGATGCCAGCTGAAAGAAGCTCTGATTTTCACTCAGCACTGCATTACGCAACAATACCTCGACCAAATAAAACCCAGTCATAAACTTCTCACGTCCTAACGTGAATTATGAAACCTCATAAAAATATTTTACTCGCTTTCAGTCACCCCATATTTCGTGATCTAATGAAAATATGTGACAAAATGGAACAGGGAATGAAAAAGTTAGTAATCTGGCACAGCTGTGGGAGGCGAATCTAGGTTAGAATACTGATATCGAGTAACTGGAAACTACACTTGCGAGCTTTAAGCTGGAATCGCCTATAGGGTTGTTCAAGACTAATTTTTACAATTTCTTTGCAGTGAACTATGAGTTAAGTTATGTTTTCCCTTACGCAGGATTGTGTCCGCTGCACGATAATGTCCGCTGCCACACCGCAGCAGTGACTAGACAGTACCGACAGACGTCTTCCATGTCGGCATTCCCACACTAGACTGGCCAGCCCTTATTCGACTTGAACACGACGAGCCAAAACAGTGGGACGAGCTAAAACAGCGGATACGAGGGAGAAATCCAGCTCATCCAGCTCCGGCGCCGATAGAAGCCGATAGATGCAACTTCGACCTATTGCAATAATTCCCAAAATTTAGGTAGCCAATTTAATTAATTTTAAATCTTCTTGATATCACTTGATGATGATACATGATGGGATAGAGACAACCTAAAAACGTTTCCATAGAAACAACGGGTGCGAAGCCACGGGCAGATGCTAGTGCCTGAATATAAAGACAAATGGCTACTTGCCTCATATCAAATTTGGCGCAATAAATAAATATTTGTTGTAGTAATATTTATAGATTACAGATATTAAAAGTGTAAGATGACTACATACCTATTTTCGATTTAAAAATTGATTTTTAATTTTTAATTATTATGTTCGAAAACGCTGTCAGCCATATTTATCTGTGCCGTGACGTCATACGGGTCGATAACTAAAAATTGACATTAGCAAACGTTCATCATTGTAAAAATATAAACAAGCTACATAGCATTTCACTCGTATTTATAAGATCCGACATGATATTTGCTCAGAGCCCCATGACGTCACAACATGGCCGACAGCGTTTTCAAACATCAAAATAAAAAATTGAGAAATCAATTTTTAAATCGAAAATAGGTCATCTTACACTTCTAATATCTGAAATCTATAAATATTGGTTTCATAAGTCAAATACTATATATTTATTGCGAAAATTTGATATGAGGCAAGTAGTCTATTGTCTTCAGAATCTGAAATCAGAATCAGGTGTGTTCTAATGTGAAGTTGGACGTTCACATTAGAACACACACTACACTGACCGTGTCCGACTGTAGTAAAGCCTCCACCACACAGCCGCGATTCTGAAGCTGCGTCTTAAGTTTTGCAATTTTGCGGGGGGCGTGCGGTAGCCGGTATTACGGCCGTGGTTTGGATCCAGTACTCCGTCAATTGTAGCCGTGATTTTGAAGCGCGATTTGTTTGTAGTACATGTTGTATGAAGACGCACACGATCTTACACACTGCTGCGATTTCGCATTTAGCACCCGACGCGACGTCCAAAAACGCAGCGGAATTGTGCTACAGAATCGCAACAAATCGCGCGAAATCTTCAAAATCGCGGCTGTGGGGGTCATTCCATGGAGGTCATGTTGTCAGCCGTGTGAGGCGAATCTAGGTTGGAAATGATTTTATACTGATATCGAGTAGCTGGGAGTTATGGAGAGCGGGGATAAAAGCTCGATATATTTCAAATTTAAAAGGTAGGACTGTTATTCCAGGTGCGTTTGTTGACCCACTTTTCTAAGTGCATTACCTATTGTAGTGGTTGGCTCCAGGTGGCTTATTCGTGCAGTATACACCAAGTTTTAATGATTTAATGAATAGGCAAAATCAAAATCAAAGGCTACTTTTTACTAGCCAAAATCGATGTAGAATGTTTGTAAGTAAACCGCCCAAACTTAATCTAAAATTCACTCCTTGCCGCGTCTTTTTATACGCAATTTACAATGACTTGTCGATTTGAGACTCATCCTTCAATAAATATTGCTTACAATATCTGAAACTCGACGCCAAGCAAAGTTTTAGTGATTTGTGTCGTGGTTTGTTTACAAACAGTCTACATCGAGTTCGGCTAGTGTATAGGTATTTAAATTTTTAGCTGTGTGGTGCCGGCTTAGAATTTGCACCATCCCAACTCTTCCCGCGGGTGTCGTAAGAGGCGACTAAGGGATATCCACCGGGGGCGGGCAGCAGCGCCCCCTGCAGAACATTCTACCACCGAACTGCGATCCCCAACCCGCATGCCCAGCGTGGGGATTATGGGCACTACCCCCCATGAGATAAAAGCCAATAAGGCGTTTATCAGGGGGAGGCCTGCATCCAGCAGTGGACCAACACAGGCTGTTGAGGTTGAGGTAGGTATTTAAATGGCAAAAACATTTTCGGTAAAATTGTAACGGTAACACGAAATTGCCTTAATGATATTGTTCGGTTTGAGGTTGTCAGCGTTATTGCCGTTTTTCGAATAACCCTGTATACAAGTATTATGTGAACATTTTTAATGTTCTAAGTTTGTAGAAGTATAATTATCTAGCTTCCGCCCGCGGCTTCGCACGCGTTGTTTCTATCGAAACCTTTTGAGGTTATTTCTATCCCATGGGAACTGATTTATGGGATAAAAAGTCGCCTATGTTTGATTCCAGGGTTGGACTTACCTGTATGCAAAGTTTCAGCCTGAACCGTTCAGTAGTTTTGGCGTGAAGAGGTAACAAACATCCATCCATCCATACATCTATCCATCCAAAGTTTCTCATCTATAATATAAAAATGAATCGCAAAAACTTATTTTCAATCTGTTGATGGATTTCCTGTTTTTAATGTTATGTATGTCTCGTCTCGTACGTGACGCCCACAACATGGTTCCGACGGAAGACCAGCGTTGTGGTAGCCTACGGCTATTACAACATATGCTGAGTCGGACGCCAATTTGTAGCTTTAAGTTTCATTAATGTAAGTCGAAGTAGTGTGTAATTGTTTTAAGTTCTTAATTTATAAGTTCAGTTCATAAGTTTACATAATGTGTTAGCAAGTAGAAAATTACTGTAACTTACTAAATGCACATCACTACAAAATACTGTATCTTAGTTACAAATAAAGATATTCTTATTCTTATTCAAAATGTGTTGGTAAGCGCATAACTCAACAACGCCTGGACCGATTTCGCTAATTCTTTCGTTGTTGTGTTTGTTATTGTCAGGAGAAGGTTCTGATGAAAGAAAAAATTAAGAAAGTTGGAAACATAAATTTCCACGGGGGCGAAGCCGCGGGGCGCAGCTAGTTGATAAATAAAATTATTATCATTTTCCGCTAGCTTCTGTCCGCAGCTTCGTTCAGGTGGTTTTTACCTATCATAATAATCTCATGAAACTTACCTTTCAAAAATTATGTAGCTTGACAGTTTCAATTTTATGAAAAAGCTAAAAAAATTTAAAATTTTTTGAAAAAATAACTTTTTTTTGTTTTATAAATTCTCTTTTCTTCTATTATAAAATAGAAAATGCAACAATGTTATCATTGCTTTATTGCCTACATTATTGGCAATCAAATGAGTCCTCTATCGTCCTCCTAGAACCTTTGCTGGGTAGCTATAGCTTAAACAATACAAGCACCCGTGCTTCGAGGCAAAAGAAAACAAAATGGCTGCCATTTTATCAGGGAGCGAGAAAAAAAAATAGGGATAGTGATTTGTCGATAAAATTTACCGTACTTCACCCCCCCAAAGTCTCCGACACCGGTAACCAGACACATTGTATATCTGTAAACAAAATTTCAGCCCGATCCGTTCAGTAGTTTTGGCGTGAACAGGTAACAAACATCCATCCATCCAAACTTTCGCATTTATAAATATTAGTGTGATGCGAAAGTTTGGATGGATGGACGTTTGTTACCTCTTCACGCCAAAACTACTGAACGGATCAGGATCGAACCTCAAAGCGTCTCCATAGAAACAACGCGTGCGAAGCCGCGGGCAGAAGCTAGTTGACAATATTTTTATGTCGAAATAACAATTTTAAATTCGTGGTGAGAAACTTTGGGTCGAAATAACAATACACCCATTTTCAGTGTCTTTTGAAGTTCGAATTCCATGAAACAAATGAACAATATTTGAGCTAGGTAGGTTATTCCAGTTTTCCCCCTTGACAAATCCCCCTTAGGGGGGAAAACTGGAATTCATTTTTTGGAGTCCAGTTTTCCTTCCCCCTTGAGAAAAATTTTTCAAGGGGGGAAACTGGAATAATTTTTTTTTAATTCCAGTTTTCCCCCTCGACGATTTTTCGCGTTCCAGTTTTCCCCCTTGATAAATTTTTCTCAAGGGGCTTTCTGTTTGATTTTTCTGCTGTTTATGCGGAGAGGAATGTGACAAACTTAGTCGTGGCGAATTTACACATGCTATTTTTCGTGACAAATTTACATTGTGGCAAATGTATAGGTACAACAACCCATAATAATAATTGTGATTAAGGATTGGATGAAGCGTCTGTCTCAACCTCAACCTCAACAGCCTGTGTTGGTCCACTGCTGGACGCAGGCCCCTGATAAACGCCTTATTGGCTTTTATCTCATGGGGGGTAATGTCCATAGTCCCCACGCTGGGCATGCGGGTTGGGGATCGCAGTTCGGTGGTAGAATGTTCTGCAGGGTGCGCTGCTGCCCGCCTCCGGTGGATATCCCTTAGTCGCCTCTTACGACACCCGCGGGAAGAGTTGGGATGGTGCAAATTCTAAGCCGGCACCACACAGCTAAGCGTCTGTCTGTAGGTACCTAAACTTGAGTCGCGCGCGCACCACCCAGCACTTTGAGAATCATAAATTAGCTACTTACCCAACTTAGATACTTACCGTTAAATTCCCTACGAAATGAAAATATGAACTCGTGTTTGTAAGCTTCTTGCAAACTCATTTACATAATAGCATTAACATCGCGCTTCACTTCATATCGGTGTATAGGTCGCCGTAATAACATTATTGATTAGGTAAGTCCTCGTTGGTCTAGCGGTCGCGAGTTCAACAGCTGATAATGAGATCCCAGGTTCATATCTCGGGTCGGGCCAAGATTTGTGCTATTGGGATTTTTCTAGCATGAAAGATTCACAGCAGCAGCCCGGTGTCAGGAAGTTGACGGTGTTACACTTCCGTGCCTCGGAAAGCACGGTAAGCTGTTGGTCCTTAGCCTAACCTCTCCCCGGAGGTGTCGGTCTGCTGTCCTATCGCAATATTATATAATATGAGAGTAAGGGAAAAGAGAGAGTGCACCACTGTTTGCGCGCTCACTTGGGCACTATAAATAATGTTGGACAATACACACAGCATCACCAAGCCACAGTCAAGCAAAGCTTGCGTTATGGGTACTAGATGACTGATAATAGGTATGTACATAATACAATACAATCTTTATTCACAAAGGAAATTACAATCAACTAATAGAAAAAAATTACAACTAGTATTTACAATTAAAACAATTGAGCTAACTGCAGACTGTTGCAAACAATCTACAAAATCAAAAATCAAAATTAAATCTCTTTATTTCCATAAATACAATAAATGTACACTTAGAAAAGGTCAAAATATAAAACTAAACACTGACACGGAAATAAAGTGATATTTTTTGATTTCTGATTTCTGGAAGCTCAACTGACCCATGTCAATACCAGTCGGAAGCGTCCCCAAGACGCTGGCTGCATTAATACATACATAGAAAGATATTTTTTACCATACATAATTATGAAATACCCAAAACACCCGGAACAAATGTGAGCAGATCGTACAAACATTTGTCCCAAGGCGGGAATCGTACCCGCAACCTTCTGCGTCGCAGACAGAACTTCTCCCACCGAGCCAGATCGGTCGACATCTATAATAATGCATCATCATCATTATTGTAATGTGTTCAATAAACAAAGAAAAATAATATTTATGAAGATTAAATGAAAAATAATGTGAACTTTGAAGAGGGTCTCAGACCCGGTTCGTAGTGACTAGGGATGCAGGAAACTCTTACTACATCGGTTCTAGACACAGAGCACTTTGTAGACAGGTAGTCACATCCATAGAAATAAGGCCCGTATTCCAGTCGCCGATAACTGCTTGAGTAAGACTTTTCTATAGCATAAACGTGATTCAAGCACAGAACTATGACTGAGCAGCTCTCAGAATACGGGCCTAAGATTGGTATAGATTTTACAAACATAGGTAGCTACTAAAATAATCAAAACACGAGTAAGTTGACACAGACCGAACAGCCCAATAATTGAAGCTGGTACAAATATTTTTATTTAGGTTTATTATACATAGCAAAGATCTCAAGCAGATCAAGAAATCCAAGCACTTACACAAAAGGGATAAACAAAATGTTTTTATTGTTGGTAAATAGTTATTTTACAACCCAGGAAGTTTGGCAACATTACATACTTACAGTTTTACATACAGCTTTTTTGTGATTAGAAAAAAACCCTCTTCGTGGAAGCCAACAAAGTTCTGACTGCCTTAATACTTAGTCCATATTTAACGATATCAGAGATCTTCTAGGAAACTCTACAAAAGCATGTCGGTACGGTCCAATGGCCAAATTGGCAACATTGTACGAGTACCTGTTAAATCCAATGCTTGTGTACCTACGCTTAAAGCTTCCAGAAGTCGAAGGCTTTATTGCCAAATCGTTTAAGAGCCTTATCACACTGGCGATTTGCGAGCGATTTCAAAGCGTTTAAGAGGCGATTGCGCAGCGAGCTCGACGCACGAACGAACTTCAGAGGTGGTCACCATTTTTTCATAACCATGGCATCTGTGACATAGCCATCTTTTCGTGAATAAACAATTCACGAAAATATGGCCCATCAATGGTTTTGCTGTAGAGAAGTCCAACTTTAGAGATGACCACAATTTTTTTAATAACCCTGTCTAGAGACATACTCAAGAGACGGGAAGTACCTGAGTAACTGATGTCTCTGCTTCGTAATTGCTCTGTGGCCCGAAGCCGGCACTCATCTCGCTCTCGCTGTTGCATTTTATTACTTTTCCATTTCCACTGAGGTTTCAATTTCCGTTGGCATAATTAATAGCTTTTCTGCAAGTTTTCTATCGCCGCGCCGCGGTGGAAAGTTACGTTCAATTTGCTTGGAGTGTTTTTGTTCAGCCTTTTTATTGGATGGTGATGATTGTGACAATTGGTTTTCGTGGTGCTAAAAATGATTGATGGGGAACAGGGAATCTTGGAAGTAGATAGATATTTATAGAGCTTAAGCGTACACAACTTGCGTACCTAGGTCCTACATAATTTTCCTGTCCCACTCTGAAAGTAATAGATTTAACCCTTCAGCCTTTGCTATTGCGAATTTATGGCTGAAGAAAAACAAAGCTTTACGAAAACACTGATCGATTCTTTGTTTACTGTTCCAATCCAACCATGAAAGAGAGTTTAATTAAAAAAGCGTCAATATAATATTGTCGATCATAAAAATAATATAGTGTGAAAAAGGAAGAAGGTTTATTAGAAAGTTTACGAGCGTCAAACACGTTGCCTTTTACGAGTTGTGAATTTGTGATGTTACTCTACCGAACGAAAACTTTTGACAGCTTTTCCCAGTCAGCTTAGCCGTGCGAATAATTCACGAAAATGTTACTAACTTCCTTTTTACTAAGTAAATAAAAAAGAAAACGATCGTAAGTGGTTAGCAAAATCCGCTGAAATTTGATAAAGTTTCTGGGATCAACTTACTACATTATTTTCCATGATGAACAGAACACTCGATTGTGCCAAATGTACAACAACCCATCTCTTTTTCTCGATAATGTAATTGGTGCTATTCATTTCCATCAAAGAAATAAATATTCGAATACCACACAGACAAAATGTCATAAAATTGATTTGAGATTACAATGAGTGTCGGGGGAAGCCTCAGATAAAAGGGATAACTCAGATCGATCTAGAGCATTTTAGACAATAGTAGACGATCGCCCTTAGTCAAATAACATATCATTATCAATAATTATTACAACTTCTCTCCAAAATTTAACAGCAACTCCCTAATGAGGCCAAGAAAATTCGCAAGCGGTGAAACTTAAGGCGTGTCAAACTTTCATTCGTCGTCGTTAAAAGTTTCAAGTCTAAGATTTGTGCCAACACTAATTAGCCAGACTCTTATGGAACATTTTTGTACGTCACAAGTCTTAGAGCATTTGTCGAAAAACTGTGACTGATGATTGAATGTCTTTTCTTCGGAAGTTCACTTAACAAACACCAAACTTCGCAGTAGGTTTTAAGCCGACTAATGAGGCGACCAGTCAGTTATGATTTTGACTTGAAAAATGAATATTCATTTAGGAGGAAGCCATTTATGTTGCTGAAATACGCTGCCAGTAGCTTTAGAAGAATAAGAAAATCATTTATTTGGACTCTGGACAGCATGTGGTTGATTCGGAATACTGGATACTCTGTATCGAATTGATATGACTGAACTGATATGTGCACCGACAAGTCGCATGGGACTGTATTTATGTAGTACATTAATAATACTGGTCGATTCACACAGCATCATCTCTGCCCCAAACTAAATAGAGCTTGTGTTATGGGTTGATAACTGATAGGTATACTTACATGATAGATTGGATACTTTAATATTAGAGGAATGCCTACTTGGCACAGAGTTCTATACCTACTATAGGTACTCGAAGAACACACTAAAGGGCACTACGGAATAGAAGGGATATTGCCAAGGCACCAAATTGGCATAATCACATAATTGCCACGTTTCTGGCGCTTGTCAACTCAAATCAGATTGATGTTTGTGATTGCAACTTGGTTCTAAGTGGTTGTAGGAACGAGCTTTTACGATAACAGAAATCAACCTTGACGGCTGATATTCCTGTAGTTGATAACGTAACAATAACGATCAATCAACTCCTAAGAACCTAAGAATCACCTTTGAAGAAGTGGTGAGTGCCACAAAAAAAACTGGTGCCTGTATCGTACCCTTAGGTGTACATCGATCATCAGTTAGTTAGATAGAGTAGAATCAAATAGTAGGGATAAACAGAACCTTTATAAAGATAATACTTTGGCTCCGGAGAGAGGTGGGCGCCGTAGCCGAAATAAAAGGGCATCATCATCATCATAATTTTAGCTTCATAAGGCATGGCAATGCACATCTGAAATAATCTGCTTCAATGACTAAAATAAATAAGTGTAATATGTATGATTTGATTAAGAGCTCAATAGGTTTAGCATGGAGCTTTGCAGTTTAGCCGCAGTATATTTTAGGAGATTAGTCATCAAAAGGAACCAGACAGAAATACAGACAGGCACTTTCGAATTTATAAGTATGCATACTAACACTTTTTCCAGTCGCACGGAGTCAATAGACGGAGGCGGCTCGTGACCGCCATTTGTGGTGTCGTATGGGGGAAGCTTATTTCATCTGTGGATCGTTGGAAGGCTGATAAGATGATGACGTACATATTTATACCCTATAAAAATTATGAAGAACGCACCCCCAAAAACTAACCCAAATCCTCCAGGTGCTCAAGCACTCGCAATATCTCAGAGATTTGTAAGTCAGCGCGCGTCTAGTGCAGGAAGTAAACACTAAGGCACTCGCTGCGGTCCGCAGGCACGATCGCCTCATAACTCCAGCACGTGATGCCGCTGTGCAACTGTAACAACTTTAATTGCAGCACTGCACCGCACTATGAAAATATTATTGGATATAGGTGTAGGTTTTCAGAAGAGTGTGGGCGATTGAGCTTCTTGCGAAGAGTTTTATGTAGTTTTATTTTAAGGGGACCGTTCTTACAAACTCTAGGGCTTAAACCATAATGCGAGCCGTGCGAGATTTAAAATTACGCGGGTTTACTAGCTTAAGCCCGTCGCGCTAGGTAGTCACATCAGTTTGAACGTAAACGACGGTTTCATATGTGTAAAAATATGCAGGAAGAGAAACCAGCCAGCTATAACAGAAATCCAAATTTATTGGGAACGGGTACAGTAGTTGTCTTAGTGACTGCTGTAGGAAAGAGGCCTAACCTAGCTCAAAATCGATTTATATAGTTTGGCACAGCGCCTCTAGTGGCGGCTGTTCGAACTACGTAACAAGCAAAAGATTTAACTTGGTAATGTTTATTTGGAACCTGATAGGTATGCAATGCATCCGTTAAGACACAGATGGCGCTATGCGCTGTGTTTAACAATATGTTTGATCCCGCGCTAGACACGCAGTATGGTTGAAGCCTACATTTCAGAAGTGGGATAGCCAATGACCATTGGTGATGATGATGGTTGACTTTAGTAAGGTCTGTAGATTTGTTTAACTAAAACTATTTTAGACCGGCTTGCCTATGGATATTTAACTTTCATAATTATGATTAGTGAGTTGTCAAACCATACAATTACATCAAAGTTAATCAAAATTAGACATTTAAAAATCGTTGTGCAAGTGGGGCTAATGTTTGTGTAATTTAATTAGTTTTGAAAAATCTCCTTCACTCAATTTTTGCTTTAGATGTACCTACTTTGTATGAGCGTTTTTTTGGGGCCAGACGATTCTGTGAAGATTCTCGTGTTTATTTATTATAATTTACTAGCGACCCGCCCCGGCTTCGCACGGGTGCAATAAAATACTACTATTACTATTATTATGCATATAAACTATCTATAAGAAAACCGCATCGAAATCCGATGCGTAGTTTTAAAGATTTAAGCATACTATAGGGACAGAGAAAGCGACTTTGTTTAATACTATGTAGTGATTTGTCGTAGGTCGGTGAAAATATGAGTAAGGAAGGACCTATATTTCCACCGACCAGGCTGTAAAGAAGTACTGATTCGGTTCAAAGTGTCTGACCTACACACAAAAGTCGGCGTCTGCGACACACCCGGGTTAATGCGTCGTTTCAGAGTATGAATATTGGTGGCAGTCGAGAGTGTTTGTCAAAACACCGATAAATTGACAGACTTATCTGACAGACTTATCGGCGCAGCTGCCCGCAGACTTTGGTGTGTAGACTCCAATAAACCGAAATCTGTGAAAGTCTACATATTCCTTAACTGTCCTGCATCATCAATACTAACTGCACTAACACTTTCATAAAAGTTTCCTACACATTTGCGGAGAAATCCTAATTTTATTTTAAAATCAATACAGAAACTCCAAGATGAAGTTATAAAGCGGTGTGCCAACATCAGAGAAAGCGACTTCAGTGCGAAGACAAGTTATATAATGGTCTGTAAAGATTATTTTATTTTCAAACCACATGCTTTGAAATCTTTTTCATGTTTGAAGTGAAAACATTTCTTGTAGTGATTAAAGTCGTATGCTTGAGACTCGTTTTACTTGAGAAGTTCTGGGGGATAGAGGGTTAACATTAAAGCTGGTTCGCTAGTTTGAAATAACTAGAATATTCTCGACCATCTTTTTTCTTTGAAATTAATTAACTCGAATGTTCATCCACACACAGAGCCCAGAATAAAATCGTCAATTACAGCTATAAAATACTATACTTATGAATTAAAAATTTAGAAATAAATCCGAAAATAAGTAAAATATCTGCAAATGATTTTTACATAATATTAAATTAATGCAAAAACTGTAATCGTAGGTGTTCTTGATGGATTTGATCAGAATTAACCAAATCAAAGCTCACAACGTAAAGTTTAAACTATCTATTTCAGATAATCTTATCTGTGTATGATTAACCTCCGTAAATCATATCAGTCATCAGTTCCTAATGTCATCAGCCAGTGAAAGGTTCAGAAGTTTGTAGACCCCACACAGAAAGCGCTTTAAAACGCAGTTAGTCATGGTTCTGCAGACAGGGTCGTTAGCAAACGAATGGAGCAATACCGAAATACCACAAGAAAACAATTTATCGTTGCGAGGGGCAAAGTGTGGATGTCCGGAGGTGCAAAAACACCCTGTGAATGCGACAGCTGACCCTGGACCGCCAGGGGTGGATTTGGGAACTAAGGCTATGTTTTATTTACAGTGTCCTTGCTTACTGACCACCTCTAAGGACCCCTTTATCGCAAGAACCCTGATAATAAACTTCGCATTCTATTGTTGAGTCTTTCGTCATTGTATGCAAATAAAATATGCGAGAACCAACCCAAACTAGCACTGCATTTTGTCAGCAATGTCTTATGTTTGCTGATGCTTAACGCATTCACTGCCCAGCCTCCCCTGCGGGTCGCACCGCCGCCGCCGCGACACGGGTGAGTAGACTGACAACTGCGTCTTGGGCCATGAATATGTTAGAGACCAAAAAACCCAGAAAGAAAAAGAAAAATCTGTCAAAAGATGATTAACCTGGTAATCACCAACTTTATAATCGCTTTTCGATTATATTCACATTCCCAGTGTAAAAAACGCTTAAAACTTTTAATCAACACCACGGCCACGATAGATGGAATCAATTTTTCATGTTGACATTTTACACGAAATCTCACATTAGTAACCCATATTCCGTGTCTGGACAGCCCCACGACGGGAATTAATGGCTAAAGCAATTAAAGTAGTAAACAGCAGGTGCACTAGGACCCGGCCACCCTCCGGCAAACAAAATATAGTGGGAACCAACCGCGCGACGCTAAGTAAATGAACAACACAGGGGCAAGGGAAATGTGAAGCCATCTTAAACTCTCTAGTCAAATTTTGACCACGGCGGTCAGTTTCGACGGAGTAAAACCATGAGCGCGGGACTGTATGACGTGTGCACTGTGCACAAATGTGGGCGCAAACACAGGTGATCTTCTCTACCCTCACTACCGTAATCCGATAAGATGGGCAACGGACACGACCGGGGAGAGGACCAAAACTTAACGAGCATCATCTTCATCATCTTATCCTAATGATCCCTCGTTGAGGGATGCAACGTTTCTGTTCTTCCAACACAAACTGGATTCGTAGTTAACCCGCTTATATTCATAATGAAGTCAAACTACTTTAGCTTTTATAGTAAGTAAGACTTAACGAGCTTTCTGAAGATATCGTACTTTGTACCTTTTATGATAGGAATTTTATACTGAGCAATTTTACGATAATACCTTTTATAACTCTAAGAGTAAATCTTCTTCCTTTGTTTCATTTTCATTTTAAATTAAAAATCTTTATCTATCGTAAAACTGAAACTAAATGTATCGTTAAACTAAGTTTTTCGACTGTACAATCGTGGTACACAATACTTATTGCAGGTTTAGTAGTCCGAAATGATGTAGATTCTAGACAGTTAATTAGTATTCATCATTATACTGTTAACATTTCGAAACTATGGCTGAGAGCATATCTTTTCAAACTATTTGGAATTATACAGGGTATTCGGCAGACCGTGTGGCATATGGTGGGTGACTGGGGGTAGATGGAACCAAATGCAATAGCTTGGCAGCTTTTTCAACCCTGAAAGCCTCTCCGCCATTTTTAAGATTTGGTTCTACCTATCCTCAGTAACCATATGGCACACGGTCTGCCGAACACCTAATACATAATTCGTTCTATGAAATCGTGAAACCTTCCACCCTTGTTTGCGTTAATTTGATCTTTCGTCGCCGGGTTCGGTTCGGAATCCAAACCAACCATCGGATAATAACACATTATTGTGCGCCAATCATAAGGACAGTGTGTATCATCTATAAGAAAGTAAATGTAAACGGAGCAAGTCGGGTAATTCCGCTGGGTTTCCGAACTGTGTGTGCGGGTGTAATGCGATACTGTTTGTGCAAGGAAATAATCTCTTAAAGTAAACAAGCAGTGCACTTTATTCGTACGTGCCACGATTGCACTGGATAAACACTAAACACCGCTATATGCACTTCTGAATAACTTTATCAAAGCGACAAGTTTATTTGAGAAATAAATAGAAATAATAGTTTTCTGTGTTTACTGAAGTGCTTCTTAGAAGAAAAGGAGTTTAATAGCTAGTCTTAATAAATGATAATATGTATTAAGTATCATATCTTTGTTTTTACAACCGCTTGGTCGGATAACTTGGAATAAGAATAAAAAACATTTATTGTTCAAACTGTGTACATAGTTAGTCTTAAGAACTACTTTTAAATTGTTCAACAGTTTATTCTTTCGGACATACAATAAATAAATAAATAATGCTGGACAATTCACACAGCATTATCTAGCCCCAAGGTAAGCAAAGCTTGTGTTATGGGTACTAGATAACTGATATACATAATAATATACGAGTACATAGATAAATATTTTTCATTATACATAGAAAACGACCAGAACACCCTGAACAAATATCTGCAGATCGTACAAATATTTGTCCCGAGGCGGGAATCGAACCCGCAACCTCCTGCGTCGCAGGCGGACCTTCGCCCACCGCGCCACAGAGGTCGCCGACAATAATAAAATTATAACAATAAACTATTAAAATTACATAAATAACTCAAAATTATAGGAATTGCACATTTTCTTGATGCTTAACAAAGGTAATAAAGGTTTAAACTAAGGTGTCCTGCTACTAGTCAATTTAAAATGTCTTTATGAACCTAATCGTCCGATAAACTTTTGAAGGACTCTAGGTGCCTTGGATAAATTGTTTGTTCCTACCTCTGATGAAATCCTTGCAGTGACAATCAGTCTCCAAAACGCCAAAGCTTTTAAAAATATGATTCCGTGAGATATTTTCCGATATTTCTTCAGAGTTTCACTGATATTTTTCAATTTTTCTCGTTAGTTCGACATCCATTTGGCTGATGATGGGCTCACGAAGTAGCACCTAATTACTGTAATTGGTCTCATTCACGCTCTCCAGAGAATTCACGTTAAACGATGAATCCCGTTAATATTTCTCGTACAGGATTTTTCACACTGTACTAACTGAAAAATCACGAATTGATTTACTGAATTTCCTGCATTTTTTTTGTTTGTTATGCTGAGATTATGAGTAAAAAGTACTGATTTCACAGTTATGTAGAGTACTTCCCTTTTTTTAGCTGCCTGGTTTAGATACAGGGAAATTAGCTCGCCGTTCCGAATATAACCGCGCTTTTATGAACCATCTTTTATTCAACTCATAAGTTTAGCTACCTGTAGATTGTTTGCAAAAGTCTTCAAAAACCAAACAGTTATCAATTACAAAGTCTGTAGGGATGTGAACATTCTTATGACCGAAGACAAAATGTAGGAATGCATGTATTTGTGATGACAAAATTTACTTTACTTTACATGACATTTGCCGTAGGTACATTACTTTAGCTGGACAAAAGTATTCCCTGATAAGCGCATTAATAACTCTTAACATTAGGAGGTTATAAGTTTACTATACTTAAAACATATTCCGACTGAAATTCTAAGTTAACAGCCCACGGCCGTCCAGTTCTGCGGGGACGGTATTTTACTGGATCCTGCAAAAATCTTAGTGAGTTAACAAGTAGTTTGCATCCTTTTTTTTGCGGTAGAACAACGAGCGGTTATAGGCGGGAGGCAGGCACCTCCCGCTCTCCTCACCCCAGCAAAAAACGGTATGCAGGAAGAGGGAACATTTCAGTTAAACTAAACGTGTCTTTGAACTGGATCCTGTTTTTTTGAACAACTTCAAAAAGAAGGAGGTTCTCAATTCGTCTGTTTGTTTTTTTAATGTATGAATGTTACTTGATATCTCCGCCTCTGGTAAACCGATTTTACTGATTCTTTCACTATTGTATAGAGAATGATCCCAAATAGGTCCCACAACAATGTTATTCCTAAGGGATTGGTATTTATTCCGTAAAGCTTAAAAACAACATAGTACATGTGTAAAATCGCGACAAGCTACAATAATTTTGATGATATCTCCGCCAATTCAAATTAGATTTTGATGATTCGTTCGTTGTTGTATAAAGGTTGATTTTTAAGTGGTCATAAAACTATGTCTCTCGAGGAATTGATGATGTGCGCCGTAAAAACATCATCACATGATAATTTTCACAATCACTGGAAACTAATGGAGGCCATACACGTTAGGGTTTGCATGCTGGTTTTAGCCTTGCATGCATAACCGACAGGCATAACCGAGTTTCATATAACACATACACGTTTGGGTTTGCATGCACAGTTTTGCCATTAACTCTCAGTTGAGCTACGTGACGGTGTGTGTACGACGCCTAGGTACTGTGTACGGTATATACCAACCAAACTACAATGGACGACGACGATGTGATAGCTGTACTTGGCTTAGCACTTGTTTTGCAGAACAGAAAAAGAAAAAGAGATCGCACTGAATGGTCTAAACGCTGGTTATTGAAAAGAAAACAGTTCTCCCACGTAAATTTGATAAATGAGTTGAGATTTTCACCTACAGATTACGAAAACTATTTACGAATGGATGAAAAACTTTATTTGAAACTATTATCATTGATTACTCCTTTAATACAAAGACAAGATACTGTTATGAGGAAAGCAATATCAGCACATGAGAGACTTTCCGCCGTCACAGTCAATTTAATACTGAGAACTGTGGCAGGCATGCTCGCCGGACGCCACACACGCTCGGTTATGCTCGCGCGCAAACATAACCGAGCGGCATAAAATATCAATTTTTATATTTGCTCGGTTGCATGTACAGTCGGCTGCAAAAATATGTATACACTCCCAAGTTTTCAATTTAACTAAATAGTAAGTGTATAGTAATTGTAATAATTTATGTACCGTATTCTGACGAAGTACGATGACCACTTTGTACGAAAAACGTGTGCATGTCCTTTTATTTGAAAAGTTCCGAGTAAAATAAAAGTCAAACTTTGGAAGTGTATACATGTCTGTGCAGCTGACTGTACATGCACCGATAACTGTACAGTTTTATCACATACACGCTAGGGTTTACCTGTTGGTTATGCATGCAAGGCTAAAACCAGCATGCAAACCCTAACGTGTATGGCCTCCATGGTTTCCATGGCACCGGGCGTAGACAAGAGGTCTACCTACAAAAACAAATTAGACCTTCTTTCATTAATCGTTTTATCCATGTTTTATCACTACTAAATTAGACTCGAATTTAACTAGTTTAAGTCGTTTATAGTTTTTTAAAACACGTCAAATTATTACTAAATGACTAGATCCAGTTAGTACAGTACCTGTAATAAACGGGATGTTACCGTGGGAAAGGGGGGCGTAAGTAGGTAATTTTTATTTGATATCTACAGATTAAGAAATCAAATAATATCGCAAAAATTTTCGACTTCGACGGGACTTGAAACCGCATCCTTCATTTCTCAGTACGGGAATGTGCTAAACAACTACACCACGAGGTCAATTGACGTATAATAACAAAAAATATCTAAAGATTGTTGTTAATATGGACCAGAAAAAAGTACTGTAGCTACAGCGTACGTCACTATTATTCTTGGGATAAATATATATTTCCTTTTACTCTAAAAACACAATAAAGCTCTGCTCTGCTGCTCTGACAACAGCCACAAAAACGCTAAGGCTACACTTTATTACAGAAATATTTACGACCGCTCCCCACAAACTGCTACCATTAGCCATTTAAAATGGTTTAAAGTCAACGTAAAATAACTACGGAAGGATAAACGGTCAGTTGGACGTTTTACTGCTTACAAACTGCCTATGAAGTGAGACCACAGAATATGAGAAATACTACGAACCAGATAGGAACTTATTGGAACGAAGTTCCCTATCGCGCGTTGCGAAAGGGGGCTAGACGGAAAAAATTAAGACCAAAAGTTGTAACGACACGTTTTGCTACAGTTGTAAGCCGTGCGGCGTGCGCGTGTTTCTCTGTCTGTCTCTCTCTCTTATAGAAAACAAGCCAGTTATTTTCGTTGCGTCTTTCTATTTCGCATTGAATCAACAACAAAATATAATACTACCATTGAAACAGTTTTTTCAAGACATATAAATAAAAAATAAAACTTTATTACAATTCCTTCACTAATTAATCGAAAGGAACTTCGTTCCATTCGGGTGTCCCTTGACACCTCTCAAGTTTTTTTTTTATCTTTTCTTTGGATTATTTCTTCAGTTACTTACTTACAAGTACTTACTTTCCAATTATCGTATAGATAATTTGAAAGTAACTTGCTTACCAGACCTACTAGCTCAGTTGCCGTATTCAGTGGAAATAAATATAAAATTTGATGCCGAACTTTTTATTTGTATCTGACTAAACTTACAACCATACCCAACAAATGAAGGTAAGTTCCCATCTCCAGGTAAAATTTTCAGTGGACTGCGAGATTAGAGCTGATTTTTGTAAATTTTGAATAGGTTATTTACGCCACGCACAATTTTTCTATAAATAACTTTTCGATAAATCACTTAAATATCTCAAAATATCAGTGTAGATTTCTTCCATGTCGCTTGAAAGTTAACCCAACTATGCTGTGCCATTTATTCATTGTACAATGTACATTTACGAACAGGGTATAAATCCTGGCACGTGGTTTCTCACCACGAAAAATTAACTTTGGCCGATGGCGATGTCCCGCTGGTTGATTCTGTATGAATTGCTGTTATATTATTTTGCTGTCGTTATTTTACCAAATAACAGTAGAATGATAAGCTAAAATTTTCAATAATACCACTGAATAACTATTTGGTACTACTTATTACCAACATGAAATTGTATAATATTGCATAATACCTACATGAAATTGCATGCCGTTTTCGAAAGCGATTGTACGTACCTACCTACACAATCGCTGTCAAAAACGGCTTTGAAGAAGGCTTTGACGAAGCTATTGGATCCCGTAACTTTCCGTATCGCAACATGTCTCCGGTTGGGTGCAAGGTGTTGCGCGCCTCATCAATGCCAGTGCGGTACTGCTGTCGAACAGCTTGGTCATCACGGATTATCGTGCACTAGGGCCGCTGGTCGGATATCTCGCCACGCTAGCCTTAACGACATCATCCGGCGGGCCTTTGTCACCGTTAACGTACCAGCTATTCTCGAACCGAATGGTCTGTTGCGTGACGATGGTAAGAGGCCCGACGGTATGACACTAGTCCCATGGGAGTTGGGGAGGCCCATTGTGTGGGACGCTACATGCGTCGACACACTTGCGCCTTCCCATCTTCCGAGGACATCCGTGAGGGCGGGTGCGGCGGCAGATTTGGCCGAAGATCTCAAGAGGCGCAAATATGCAGGTCTCGACAGAGCCTACACATTTGCTCCCCTTGGAGTCGAGACCCTAGGTCCGTGGGGTACCGAGGCTCTTCGGGTTTTCAAAAAACTATCTGAGCGTCTGGTCGAAGCGACGCGTGACCCGAGAGCTGGTGAATATCTGGCACAGCGTATCAGCATTGCCATACAGCGTGGCAATGCAGCCAGCGTCTTGGGGACGCTTCCGACTGGTGTTGATATGGATCAGTTGAGCTATCTGTAGACTGTTTGCAACAGTCGGCAGTTAGCTCAATTGTTTCAATTGTAAATACTAGTATAATTTTCTTTGTGAATAAATGTTATATTTATTTATCGCAAAAAAATGAATAACACTATATATTTAGCATCTATTATACCTATTCATTATTAGTAATTAAATATAATAATATGCTTTGAAGTAAAAAAAAATCTTAATAAAACTACATGAAATGTCATGTACTTATTATAGAAAATTTAGTCTTTTGGTTGACAGAAAAGATTGTTATAATATTGCAACATACCAGTCTAATTAGTACAACCGACAGCAATATTGGCGATAAGGTTAAAATTAAACATTTTGCAATGAGCCTTATGCGTCCCACTGCTGGGCAGAGAGCTCTTCTTAGTTCCTCCTATCATCTCAATCCTTGGCCAACTGTCCTCACGCTGCACCAAAGGTGTCGAACTCTGCAGTCCACCATGCATCAAACCCATGCTATTTATATTAATTTAAGTTGACTTTATTGAATATTTTGTATTTGTATTGTAGAAAAGTAGATCACAGGAGCCAAGGAGAACAAGAACGCGCGAGCATGATTTCCTACACTGGTACACCCTATGTGCGTAATCAATTTCCATTACGATAGCAATCGACAGAGAATCAGTCGCCGGTTTTTATGGCGCGGCAATAATGCAGTTTAGTGTATTCTTCGCGCGCGTGCCACCGCTCACTCGGACATAATTTTATCTCTCACGTAACATCGGTTGTTGGAGGGAAGTGGATTTGGTCTTATGGTGGACGATGAATTGCTGCAATTTAGAAGGTATCCTTCTAACTTTTTCGTATGATTTGTATTTTCATTGAAAGAAAGAATGAAATAAATAATTACAAACTCATAATTATTAGTATTATTTAACGGGTATTTATCGCGTTTATTTACCTATTTTTCCCAATGGTTCAACAGGTTTACAGAATGTCGTGGTCACTGTCAGTCATCACGTCATACTAATAATTAAGAATGAAATACGCATCAGGTAAGACATCCATACATACAGAAACAAGTAATCACTGAAAAAATTAAAAATTTCAAAAACCCCCTAACTGATTTTCAGGAAAAATGGCTAAGAACACTCGTGATAAAATTATCTATGATAAAAAAACAACTAAACGAAAATCGGTTCATCCGTTTGGGAGCTACGATACCACAGACAGATACACAGATACACAGACAGACACGTTAAACTTATAACACTACTCTCTTTTTGCGTCGGGGGTTAAAAAAAACCGACTCGGTTCTCGCTTTTTTTTTCGAAATTTGGAGGCAATATCGAACAAAATGTAGTTAAAAATCATTTCGCTACCTCACTTATAAATATCACTTCAGCAGGATGCTTCGAGGTAATAATGAGTATCAGATAATCACTAGAAAAACACTCGAAAACCATATGCATCGCGAGTAAAAATGGGGGGTAGTGCCCAAAATCCCCACGCTGGGCATGCGGGTTGGGGATCACAGTTCGGTGGTAGAACTGTTGCGCAGGGGGCGCTGCTGCCCGCCCGCCTTTGATGGATATCCCTTAGTTGCCTCTTGCGACACCCACGGGAAGAGTTGGGGTGGTGCAAATTCTAGGCCGGCACCACACAACTCTTCAGAGGACACCTCCGTTATTAATATTTAATTTTTATTAGACAAAGCGATTTAATTTCAAATTTTTAGTCGTTTCTCCCAACGCTTTCATCTTTAGTTTTATGCGATTTACCAAAAGATGTGATTCACGCTTCGAAGAAGAACTTCACTCGCGAATTATAAAAAAAAATGAACGACCTTCCGCGCATAAAATTTCTTCAACCAAGTACCCTCGTAACCCACCGTATGCCAATAAATTAGAATACGACGTAAGAAGGTGCCGAAGACATTCCACTCGCCGGAGGTAATGAAGTTAGACAGTAACACTGAAGGAACCTTTACTACGTGCGTTTACGACCACTAAACTTGATGTGCGAGCGCGTTTCCATTGTTTTTTAACGTATTCAGGGCCCAAGAGGATTGGGAAAGTTGGGTAGATTCGTAGATTGGATCTGTAAAAGGTAGTAGTGTCATGAACAGTACTTCTTTTTATCTCATCAGAACAAGAAAACAGATTTTTTTCCTTCCACTGTGATCAGATCACCGATCTGCCTGCCAAGCGTGGTATTTATGGCAAAACCCCCTTATTTAGAGGAGACATGATCAACAGTGGACGTATGTACCATCTGATTGAAATAATTAACGCATTCACAGCCCAGCCTCGGCGGTGCGACCCGCAGGGGGCGCCGCCGCGACATGGGGCGGAGAAGGGGATCTGCGTCTTGGGCCATAGATTAGTGTAGCCATAGCCATAGTAGTGTTAGTTTAGCAAACCATTTGCGCCTTAGTCGAGCACGTCAATCCGCACGTCCAGCGCCACCGACTCGCCCTGCGTGTTCACGTAATGGTTATTCCAATGCCGGTGACGCACCTGGTCCGTCCACCGTGAAATTTACGCGGCATCCAGTAAGACATAATGAAAATCGTGGTGGCATTGAACGTGTTAACAGCATCGATATAGGTAGGTACAGTCCACGAATTTTTTTTAAATTTCATTTATTCTGGACTAACTGACGGCCGATAAAACAAGATTTAGTCCGTAGTGTAGTCCGGTCCAGGTCTAGACAAATCGAGACCTTGTCCAATATCTTAGTCACTTGATGCTTAGGAAATAAAGTAGGTAGGTAGGTACACTTTGTCTTTATGGTATTCGGCTTTTTTTTATGGTACTTACACTCTATCTTGATGTGTGCAACTCGTCATTTTGGGACGTCACAACTCGTCCCAAAATGACGAGTTGAGTAACAAAGACATCCGATATTCCCAATTGCAACAATGGGAACAAGCCTAACCGACGCCTAAACGATTCCGGTCTATGCTCACTCCAATGATGTGCACTCAACAGTGTTTTATGCGCAAACTTCCAACAATAAACCGACTTTTGGCAGCGAACACTTGTAAATTCACAGTAAAAAGTAATGAAGCTGGAATTTATTGATTAAAACTTAAGCATATTATGTATTTTATTGGCTCGTAGGTACAGTTTCAGTGTAATCAATTGCGCTCATTTTGTTTTATTCGCTTTTTGCACTGATGACTTGTAATTATTGCTGCCTTAACGAGGGCGAGTAGTGTTTAATTATGGAAGGGGCGCCTGGTTTTAATATCCTGTATGATCGACACATGGAAAATCACTGTTTTCAGGTAAATGGGTAATCTCTATTCTTAAATTATTTAATGCACACAAATTAAATCATCTTCTTTTTCTTCTTCTTATCTATAATATAAAAATGAATCGCAAAATGTGTTGGTAAGCGCATAACTCAACAACGCCTGGACCGATTTCTCTAATTCTTTCTTTGTTGTGTTTGTTATTGTCAGGAAAAGGTTCTTATGAAAAAAAAAATTAAGAAAGTTGGAAACATAAATTTCCACGGGGGCGAAGCCGCGGGGCGCAGCTAGTCTATAATATAAAAATGAATCGCAAAATGTGTTGGTAAGCGCATAACTCAACAACGCCTGGACCGATTTCGCTAATTCTTTCTTTGTTGTGTTTGTTATTGTCAGGAGAAGGTTCTTATGAAAGAAAAAATTAAGAAAGTTGGAAACATAAATTTCCACGGGGGCGAAGCCGCGGGGCGCAGCTAGTAATATATAAAAATGAATTGCTGTTCGGTTGTCTCGCTAAAACTCGAGAACGGGTGGACCGATTTGGCTAATTTTGGTCTTGAAATGTTCGTGTAAGTTCAGGGAAGGTTTAAAAGGTGAGGGCCAGGTCAGCTAGTCATACATAAAAATTAACAAATGCAGGTCATGTACAAAGTCGAACTTAACCCTAAAAGAGCTTTCTAACAGCTAACCTATTGATGAATACAATTTATGAAACGAGTGTGGATAGATAGTGTTTATCTATTATTGGTCGCTTATCACCTAAAAGTTACCTTTATTTACAAAAAAATTACAAATAGGTAAGGAATGTCGGTTATCTAGTTGAGTCCGATTCAGTATCATTCAATAGTGTGCGCTTTTGTTAATCCTTTCTTAGCAAAAGTGTTACACTTTTAGGGCTACCTTTATAATTTTACGTTGTGTTATTTATAGGCTCGTTGTATTTTAATAATGTTCGAATTTAGTATAAATATTTATTTTAGGTACCTATGTAAATGTAAAAATATTAATTTTTGCTCACAGGAGCAAAAAATACGATATATTTTGCAGTGGCTACCGACCCGGGCTCATGTTGGTAGCTGTAGTCTATTCTTAAGATCTTTGTACAACATGAAAGCAATAAAACACTTGAAACTTGAAACTTTAAGCCCCCTTTTCATATTCAGATATTACCTATGACCTATATATAGGGCTAGGTACCTATTATCTCTTTCCACTATAATATATTTTCACTACGCGTAGCTTTTAAAAACCCCAGGATACTACGCTTCTGGTCAGAGGTCCTAAAAGAGTATTCTGACTTTTTTTTAAATTTAATAAATTCTTTATTGCAAACAAAATTACAATCAAATAATAGAAATGAATTAGAATTATTATTTAAAATTGAGCTAACGGCAGACTGTTGACAGGCACCTCAACTGATCCATATCAATACCAGTCGGAAGCGTCTCCAAGACGCTGGCAGCATTGCCCCGCTGTATAGCAATGCTGATGCGCTGCGCCAGATACTCACCAGCTCTCGGGTCACGCGTCGCTTCGACCAGACGTTCAGAATTTTTTTTAAAAACCTGAAGAGCCTCGGTACCCCACGGACCTAGGGTCTCGACTCCAATCGGAGCAAATTTGTAGGCTCTGTCGAGACCTGCATATTTACATAGTATTCTAACTTAAAACTATAGATAAGTAAGTCTTTGGTTCCCAGTAAGTATCAATCGTTCAGACAGCTCCTTTAAAATCACGCATCTACCTAAACAAGCATAAGGTCCAACCCAAGTAACGTTCCAAACTACGTAAAACTCGTACCAGAACAGTAGCTCGATCGATGCCGGTAATAAGTGCCTTACATTACCATGCTCTCGGAGAGGCTCCAACTCCCTGAGGACTTGAGGGTAGTCGGACTCAGGAATATGATAGTCCGGCATTTTCAAGACGGTGTAGAAACTTGGCTATACATACATTATATACCTTTAGTCTTGGCTAGTCTTGGCTAGTCTTGGTTTACGTCTGCATGTAGGTGATGTTTAAGAGTAGGTAATAGACTGAAATTGAGTATTTACAGCTCTACAGGGTGCCACAAAACATAAACAACCGTACTAAGCTGAAAGGGGGTGACTCTGGTCCCAAAATTGATCACTTTGTGATACTTACACGATTTTGTGTAATTCGATTTTCTTTTTGATTTTTTTTATCACTTATTCCTGTTATTATAAACGCGTTCTAGTACCTAATTGGGACATACATTTGGATTGGATCAAGAAAAAAAAACGATTCTTTATATTTATTTGTGATTTGTGTTCTTTGATACGTTTTGGCATTTATGTAGTTTAATAGTAATAGTACAGAGAGGTAAAAAGTATAATTAAACCGGCCAAAAGTGAGTCGATTCGCACACAGAGGATTCCGTACCATCGAAAAAAACTATCGTCTATGTCCTGACCGCGCCCAACGTTGCTTAACCTCGGTGATCGGTAGTACTCAACGTTGCGTGGACGTTGGCCCTCTTAATTATTAAATTTATCTTATTTTCATTACTTGTTGTTATAGTGGTTAGCTATACACATCCTGTTAAAATTTCAACTGTCTACCTCTGCTTAGCTTAGGGCTAGATGATGCTGTGTGGATTGTCCAGCATTATTATTACGGTTAAAGAGATACAGCCTTGACAAACGCAGAGAAAATATAACCACAAATCATGTTTTTAATTTAACATTTATTTTTATCATTCGTTTTCAAAGGGGTAAGAGAAATATACAATCTATGTAAATTTCAATTTTCTACCTCATACGGTTTTTGAGATACAGCCCGCTGACAGACGGACTGACGAACGGACGGACAGAAAGCGGAGGCTAAGTAATAGGGTCCCGTTTGCCCTTCGACTACCTCAACCTCCACAGCCTGTATTGGTCCACTGCTGGACGCAGGCCTCCCCATGATAAGCGCCTTGTCGGCTTTTATCTCATGGGGGTAATGCTCATAATCGGTGCGCGGTGGTGCAAATTCTAAGCCATCACCGCACACCTTCGAGTACGGAACCCTAAAAAGTAACCTGCCTATAGTTCTATTTACCTATCTGTAGAGATAGAGATAACGGCGCTTACTTGCCAAGGTATAAAAAATCAGTTCAACACAGTAATTAAGGTTTGTATACAAGCCTCTACTTATTTGGTCTAGATTCATATTTGACCTCGCCGAGTGTATGCCCGTTATTTAAAAACTATTTTCCATCCATTCGATACATTATTCATTAAGAGTTCAAAAGGGTACAAAAGAGCATTGTGTGAATAGAAGCGCTAATTGTTATTCGCAAACAATTGAAAATAAAACCCGCAGAGCCTGGAAATCCACGCAATTAAAGTTTTGAACTGGGAACAACAGTTTTCCGAACTTCTATTTTAATTTTTAAATTCAATACAGAAATGGATAAAGTCGCAAATACACTGCGGGCATGAATGTGGCAGCAGTGTGACATCGGTGCTTATTTTTAAAACCGTATCCAGCACTAATTTCAAGGTGAACTAGAACGAATTTTATGAAACTGTTTATGAAATGCTTTTCATTCCTAAACAGTTTCAGTTTCAGTTTTGATTTCGTTCGAATTTGGATTCAGCAGTGAGTGAGATTAATGTTAAGTAGTACTTCGTGCCCAGCGTGGGGGTTCCCCCATGAGATAAAAGCCGGAGCTTGTCAGTGAAATAAAGGTTGCCTGGAAGAGATCGCTGTTAGCGATAAGGCCGCCGATTGTGCCATATTCTATGTAGTTAGTATTAAGTTCTTATTAAATTGTTCTGTGTATTGATGGTGCAATAAAGATATAATCTAATCTAATCTTAATATGTTTATATTATCATAAATGATATTATTATTATTTTCATTTGTTTATATTATAAACAAAATATAAAAATAATAATAATATCATTTTAATATTTAAAAGGATACCCAATGGCATAATATAAATAAAAAATAAAATAAATAAACAATAAATTCATAATTTCCTATCTATTAGATTAGGGGATGGCCCGTAAGCGTCCACAGCAGGACATAGACCTCCCCAAGCGACGCCACGAATAGCGGTCCTGTGCCTGTGTGGAGACGGCTCCATCCATCTATCCATCCTGTTTTACACATAAGATATTGTTGATTTCAAAAAGCTAGGTTCATCAGCAGCCTTTGACAAAACGTCATACGCCCGCTCTCATGTGTTTGCGACTAAAACAAAATCAGGCTTGGCTGCAATTGGCGAGTGTTTGTCGTATTGGCGGCGTGCCGGCGTGTCCCGCACACGAATGCAATTCCAAACTATGCACAATGCATATGAATGGGCCTCGCAAAGAGAGGTCAGTCAGGCGTGGTTTCCTTCTATTCTATAAAATATGCTTCGTATGTGACCGTTTTCGATTCTCGAAATTTGAATTTGGGACTAAGATGGCCTCGAGCTTAGGGTGATTAACTGTTTCGTTCCTATTTTGAGTTTTGAACGTTCAATTATTTTTAAATCACGCGCCACCAGTATTAATGTGATACTCTTGTCTACGGAGGTTTTTATCGCTCAGAAACTAGGTCCTCTAAAATTTGCCTACAAAACCTTTTTCGTAACAGATGGTAGCACATATTTGTGAAAACTCCCAACTACACAGTGTAACACAAAGTTTTGGATCAGGTCATTTAAAATGCGACTTTTTCATCGGGTTCCGTATAAAATTTTACAAAAATAATTTCACTTCCTTTAAACGCAGCGCAAGTTGACCCGTGTTAAACTTTCCTTCGACGGCCACTTAGTACAGATAAAACTAGTTTTATATTTCAGTAAAAACGTTTAGCGCAAAATAGCATGAAGTAGAAATTAGTAACAAAAGTTACTGTTTGCTTTAGATACTTTGCGTCAAGAACTTTGTAATGTACCTACCTACCTAGACGTAAGTAATAATAAAAATTTAATTTAATTTAGTTATTTTAGCATCTTTGGGACGCTTCCGACTGGTATTGATATGGATCAGTTGAACTACCTGTAGATTGTTTCAACAGTCTGCAGTTAGCTCAATTGTTTCAATTGTAAATACTAGTTTTAATTTATTTCTTTTTTTTTTATTGTAATTTTCTTTGTGAATAAACTTGCTTATATCGATGAATGTAGCTAAGTATCTTAAAGTTACTTATAGAAACGGTGGGCCAGGTGGGATGATGATCTGAAAAAGACTGCAGGCAGATGCTGGATGCAGCAAACTGAAGATTAGGAGCTATGGCGCTCATTAGGGGGGAGGGGGGCATATGTCCATCTCTGGACTAGTATAGGCTGATGATGATGATTGGTACGGTAAATATCCTATCAAAGCAGACTCTTTTCAAAGCAATATCACTACATAATCACTTTCATCACACTAATATTATAAATGCGAAAGTTTGGATGGATGGATGGATGGATGTTTGTTACCTCTTCACGCCTAAACTACTCAACGGATCGGGCTGAAATTTTGCATACAGAAAATTCTATTCCTAGAATAAAACATAGGCTACTTTTTATCCCATAAATCAGTTCCCATGGGGTAGAAATCACCTCTAACCGTTTCCATAGAAACAACGCGTGTGAAGCCGCGGGCGGCAGCTAGTACTTTATATATTTTAATATTTGAAAGTTTGGATGTTGGGATATTCGTTAACTCTTCACGACAAAACTACTGAACAAATCGGGCCGATATTTTTCATAGATAAAGTTCTAGAAATGAATTAAGTTAGACTTATGCTATTTTTATCTCGAAAAAAAATTATGCGAAGCTGCGGGCCGAAGCAACTAAGCAATTCTTTCAGCTTTCAAAGAAACGCTTCCAAATTGGTTACCTATTTTGTAAAAATTCTGTTGAATTTGATACCGATAGTCGAAATGCCAATTACGTGATGGACTTCATGGTAGAGCGAATGGTTTTAAGTGGCTATTTCGTAGTGAATGGTCACGTGCGCTCGTATCCGACTACCCATACTTGGCTATTCGTCACGAGACACTAGGCACCACACTAACTAGCTAGAGGATCATTTCCACAAGCGAATAGGGCGACAAATAAGACCTGAACTTGACTCTCATGCCCGGTACAGACCAATCAAGCGAGAGCAAGCGAAGGCTAACGAACGAACGCGAATCAACCAGTGTGGACGTCACTGCGAAAGCAAGCGTGCCCAAACGAGGGTCATTGTTCGCGTTCGGCCGCGCTCCGGCGGCTGTCGCTACGTCAAACAAAAATGGAACGAACGTACCGATCGTCGAATCCCACTAGGTTGCATTCGCTCACTCTCGCTCGCTTGGTATGTAATGTACCCATTATCACTGAGAAATATAATAAAATCTGAACTGAACTCCACGGCAAGATCCAGGGCTCCTCCAGGGCTGCTTAGGAGCTTTCTGTAGCGCATCAGGAATGTTCGCGGAGGCGCGGGTCGACGGGTTCGCTGCAATCCTGCGCAAGAGATCGGCGTCGCTGATGCACAGGGTGCGTGGCAGCACCAACAGCTACCTGCAGGTCATTGCAGGAAGGCTGGACACAGCCTCCCCCTTTATGAGGCACTGGACGAAGCCTCATATTTTAAAATGTAGTTAATATTACGACAATTTAGTTTACAATTTAATTTTATTTAATTTACAGTGTGAGTCTTTATAAAGTGCACATACTAAAATGGGTGAAAATATACTCAATTTTATCGACAGAAAACAAGTTTAAAAATTCTAAAAATATATTCGTTTTTTTATGGCCTTTTTAATATTTTTTATAATTACTGTCTACCCAATTATTTTAATTTAATTTATTCTTATTTGTTACTGTATACTTAATGATTCTCGCTATATGGACTTGTGTATGTAAATTGTGTGCATGTGCTATGTCTGAAATAAATCATGATGATGGAAATTATCGTCGTGTAGAAACTTGCACCTTTACACGGTTAATGGTAATTCACTGACACTGAACTGCAGATTCTGCCCATCACCATGAACAGGTTCGTGAAGACGCCAGACCGTTATTCTTAAAATTTTATGTAAATTACCTCTCATACATAATGTTTGTCTAGGACACGATAAATTACTAAAGAACTATCTCCTACTCCCATTAAAATTCACACACCCACTGTTAAGGGCAAAACTGTTGTTAAGTTTCCTTTCTAATCAAGCCCCTCTTATGAACGATTATTCAATGGAGGGCGTTATCTATCATCACTTCTCTACCAAGTTTAAGAATTACGACCAGCGTCTTCATGGACGTGTTCACGATGGTGGGCCGAACCTGTAGTTTACGCAGTGTTTGAATTATCGCTAGCCCTGTATTAGTTCTCGCACATATGATTATTTGGCATCAAAATATGTCGTTGGCGATATACTCGCCTGTGGTAGTGGTCGTTAGGATTTTAGGGTTAGTTTCTACCAAATTGAAGCGCAGAAGTAATAAGATGATATCAAAACAGCGTTACTATCAAGTTACGCTGGCTATCGATGGTTTAGGGTATGCATATATGTATGCAAATTTTTCGACTTTTTTCAGAAATTTGAAAAGTGTAAAACCTACAGAAATATCGAAAACTATTTTGATATGTTCAAACTAATACCTTTTATTTGATACCTCACTTCCCACTGTAGGTGATCGATCACAATGCTTATGGAAAATTTTCATGTTCATTTTTTTTTTTTTATGTTTACAGGCGCACGAAATGTATTATTATTTTAAATTTTTGTTTTACAAGTTGACAGCTGCGGTAGTTGCGTAGTTAAAAAAGGACAGACAAAGCGAGACCTTAAGAGTTTCGAAACCGATCTCGAAACCCTTAAAAAGCCATACACACAACAGCCAAACATAGAACCACCGACTTTTTATTGAAGTTAGTTAAAAATACTTAGTAGAACGCATTTAACACAGTATAGCGTTAAAGAGCTGTATTTGATATTCCATTTGTGCTGGTAACCGGGTGAAATAAATTAGTTTACGGGTTGCCCCACTTCGTTCCCGAAGTGGTTCTAGATTGATTTTTGCATTTATTTCTTGCCGGGTGCATTGAGAGTTCTATTTCCTATTGTAATTAAGTACGGAACTTGGCCCAAGAGGCACTTTGCCCTATCTGGAAGTGCTCCATTTTTCTTAAGCTGGCAGAAATTAAATTGAAGGTTTAACAAAATTACGTCTAACAACTTTGAGCAAGCAAACTGAGAAAATAAACTGAAGCGTTTTCTTGACCCTCGGATTGGCTCTTCAGATGTTTTTAAAAGTGTATTAAATTCTAGAAAAGATGTTTAGCTGAAGTGGTCTAAGTTTCTTAGAAAATATCTTAGAAAGAACCTACCTAACTAAGCGTTATGGATTTTTATTTTCATCAATTTTTCAATTATTTTTAAACGATTTTAGTAGTTACTAGCCGCTGCCCGCGGCTTTGCACGCGCATTTCTATCAGCCTATGTCCGTTCACGGGATACCGTTTACTTCCCTGCCAAATTTTATCAGAATCTGTTCAGCTGTTTAGGCGTTTATAGGGTAACAGACATACAGACAGACAGAGTTGCTATGCGAAAGTTTGGATGGATGGATAGATGGATGGATGGATGGATGTTTGCTACCTCCTCACGCCAAAACTACTAAACGGATCGGGCTGACATTTTGCACACAGATAATTTTGATCCTGGAATCAAACATAGGCTACCTTTTATCCCATAAATCAGTTCCAATGGGATATAAATCACCTTTAAAGGTTTCCATAGAAACAACGCGTGCGAAGCCGCGGGCATAAACTAGTTTATAATATAACTAGCTTCTGCCCGCGGTCAGTTTCAGTATTTAAGTAGCCTAATAACTAAGTAAGGCTATGATCAAAATGTAGGCACGCCAAATTTCATCTTCATCTGTTCAGTAGTTTTGGAGATTCTACTTTACAAAAATTCAGTTTACACAAACTTTCAGCCTTATAATATACTAGTTTATGCCCGCGGCTTCGCACGCGTTGTTTCTATGGAAACGTTTAAAGGTGATTTCCAAACCAACAGTAGTGTTAAGAAATCCTAAGTAAAATAGATGAGAACTCAAAATCAGAATGAAAAACTCTTTATTTCCATAAATACAATAAATGTACACTTAGAAAAAGTTAAAATATAAAAGTAAACACTGACACGGAAATAAAGTGATATTTTTGATTTCTGTCGCTTCGATATGTAGACTAAAGTAAAGAAGCGACGAAGAAACCTTTAGCCTGTTATTTGTTATTTTTCGAGTTGGAGCAAAACCCGTCCCAAGTTTTTTTATCCTCTAGATAATCTGATATTTTATAGTAAGCCTTTTTGCACAGCAAGGTTTTGACAATTTGTTTCAATTTATTTATCGATATTTTTTGCAACATACTTGGAGTTTTGTTGTAGAAGCGTATACATTGCCCTTTAAAAGATGCATTTATCTTGTGTAGCCTAGTTGTGGGCACAGCGAGTTTATTCTTATTTCTAGTATACTCATTGCCTAGACAAACCTAACATAGGCTTTAAGGAACTAAAAAACCTATGTAATGTTTTTTAATGTATATCATTAATGTTATTTAATATATATCATTTATTATATATATATCTAATCTATCTATCCCATGGGAACTGATTTATGGGATAAAAATGTTTGATTCCAGGATTAAAATTACCTGTTTACAAAATTTCAGCCCGATGTGTTCAATAGTTTTAGCGTGAAGAGGTAACAAACATCCATCCATCTATACATCCATCCAAACTTTCGAATTATAATATTAGTGTGAAGTAGGATTATGGACGCTTTAGCTGTCTTATAGTTAAAAAGAATAATGCCTTACATTACGGTTATGAAATGAGCCAACTTATGTGAATTGTCGCAACCAACCATTTATGAGTTGCAGTATACACAGCGACATGATACCACCCAGCCTTAGAAAAATAGGAAAGCTGGTTCACTATTTACTAACGGGATAAGAAATCTAGTAAAATAACTTAGTGTCAAACTTTGAAAACTTGATTTAAAAATAACTGCTACCAGGGGGAGACCTTTGCCCAACTGTGGGCCATTACAAGCTAATTGTAATTATAATAGCTGCAATGGAATTTTTAACCAATAAGCAACCGACTTGATGGCTGATTCACTATGAAATGCTGATTGTATTTGCGGATTTATGCCATATTCGTCCCTAGTTTTCGGCCCACGCCATTAAAAAGTCTTTCCTCGTCCCGCAAGATAATATTTGTCCATATTCGTCCCGCATACCAAAATTATTGTAAGTACAGTTAGCGTCAAAAATATAATTTATCACCGCGACCAAAACTGTGGAAGTCAATCATTATATGCCGATTACTAAGAAGGTTGTCATCTACTACGAAGCACTTATTACCACCACCCAATAGTGATAGTCATTACTAGTATTACTATTAACTTTACGTAATTATCAAATTCAAAGCTCAGTTACTACCTAAATCTGCAAAGATTTATGTAATAATTAAAAGAAACAAAAAGCAGCGAAAAATATTTATTTTAGTATATACAGGGTCTGTCAAGATAACTTTCAAAAACAAGGGTATGTATTTATATCGACGCCGAAAAGCGGAAACGTAGTAACCAACACCCAAGTCAATTTTTTTTTATTTGATATTCGGAATCAGAAAAAAATCCCGCGTCGAATGGTCCAACTCCCGTGGCTCTACGACCAATAGAAAATTTTGTACAGCGTTGAAATTCACCCTATTTTTTTGAGGGACCTCCTAAGCATTTGCTGTAAATAGCATTAAAAAATGTTCTTTTCGAACATTTTGCATTTACAACAATTCACCTTTTGCAAAGTATATGATCGCGGTAGTTACAGCGCTGTTGAAACTTTGAGCAATGCGGGTTACAGCGTTTCTGCTTATAAGAAAATTGAAACGCACCACGCTTACTACAATTATAATATAATAAATTGTTATGTGTCGTGGCTTACTACAGTTCTTACAAACACCGAGATTAGACAGTTATCAGTTACGCTAATTTAAAAAGTCTAAATTCGTAGGATTTTCGTATTTATGCCCTTTATAGTACAGTTGTCGAATATTGATCATGGGGATTTACCGCTATTAATACTTGCGCTCCCGCCTGTGTGGCTTGCGGCTTACGTCCCGCTCCGTCACTACGCAACCGTCAAGAGAGTGTGTTGTGTTTGCTGTAAGTGATTTTTTACGCGTGAGAGGAGATGTTTTAAAACGTAAGTTCAAAATTCACCCTAAATTTAAAATTCGAATAGATACCTATTCACAGAAGCAGGACGCGAGTTCCATTACTTAGCAGTGCGAATAATGAAGGTGGAGGAAAACCGCTTAGTGCAAGTGGAGGGTATATGAACCAGGTAGGGATGGTATTGCGCTGTGCGTCTGCTTTTTCTGGAGTGGAAGGGGGATGGTGGGATCCGGTCACGTAGTTCCTGTGAGCATTCTCCGAAATGTAGGATCTATAAAGGATTGAGAGTCTTGAACACCGAGACTTTGGACATTAATCTTTGCAAGGTGCTGCTCGTTAATGAGTCTGAAGTTTGTTCTATCAAGTCCAAGGCTGCAAGCTGGAACTTGGCCGAGCCGTCCCAAACATGGCAGCAATACTCTAAACCAGATCGAACCTGTGCTTGATAAAGTGATAGAAACTGTCTCGGCGTGAAGTATCGCTTAACCTTATTTAGGATTCCTAGCTTTATGGCTGCTGCTTTAGCCTTTGACTCGATGAAGGTACCCAAGTTCAAAGTTGGGGTGAGAGTGACACCAAGGAGCTCCAGTTGATCTTTTATAGGTACCGGTACATTCCAGAAAATGGGAGCCTGTACCAACAGACTCTTTTTTTCAGAGAAGAGGCATGCTTGCATTTTCGAGGCATTGAAATTAACCTGACTGGCTTTGCCCCAATCCGAAACTGCCTTAAGGGTCAAGTTCAAGCGCTGCACCATGTCTTCTCTTTGCGCCTGTATTTCATTCCGAATGGCCTTGGCGTTGGAAAGGTACCTCTCCACTATGGGGCTGTCGTCTGCGTTCCCAATAATACCGGATACCAGCAGGTCGTTAATGTGCAGCAGGAACAACGTGGCAGAGAGTACTGTCCTCTGAGGTACCCCGGCGTTGATAGCCAATTGATCAGACGAGCAGCCGTCAACGACTACCCGAGGTCGCTGTCTTCGAGGTATGTCAGGAGCTTACCATTCAGGACACGCTCCATGCATTTACATAACAGGGAGGTGACTGATGAGATGGGGCTATAGTTCGTAGGTCAGCTCGACTACTTTTCTTGGGCACTGGCACATTAGCAAGCTTCCATGACTTGGGGACTTTACCAGATATCAAGGACAGGCGAAATAGTCGCGTAAAAATGGGAGACAACTCAGGAGCGCAGGACTTCAGCACCACAGCCGATATTCCTTCCGCTACACTAGCTTTGTTCACATCGAGACCACGCAACGTTTTGAGCACTTAATTTGATGTAACTGTATTTCGATCATCGAGGAAGGCTGGGTGGAGAAACGTTTTTGGGCTCAAGACGTGAAGCCTTTGCAAATTGAGTCACAAATAAATTTGCTTTCTCATCCGCAGCGCAGTGTGGGCCAGCGATCCGTCTGGGTTCAGCAATGGAGGAAGTGAAGGACGGCTAAAGTTAGCTTCGACGGATTAAGCTAACAACCAGAAGGGTTTACTGCTTGTTGGGAATGAGGCAAACCTAGCTCCCAGTTGGCCAATCTGGTCAAAGCGAGCCTTCCTTAGCGTCTTCATAAAGGACTTACCGGCTTTGTTGTAGGCTGTCTTCCTTTGTGATTTGTTTGAGGCTTTACTGTTCCGGGCGTCGACCCACGCAAGATAAGCCCTGTGTTTCAGCGCAGCAGCACTGGCACACGAGGAGTTAAACCACGGAGTAGTCCTGTCGGAGGGTGAAGCATCAATGTATGGAATAAAGTAGTCCATTCCACTTCTAATCACCCTCGTTACAGCATAGGCACACGGCGACAGTTGGATCACAGGAAGTGAAGCACGTTCGCCGCCAAGGATAAAAAGCGAAGAAATGTCGTATCTCATCCCAGTGCTGACTTATATCGCCATACTCGTCTGCTACTCTTAGGAGCAGGATCCGGATTCCATACTTACATCGTTTTAATTTTACTATCCTCTCTAACTTTTTGCAATAAAGCCGTTTCAGTACACCTAGTTACAAAAAATATTGTATTTAAGTCAAAATTAAGGTATTTGAAATTATTCTGATATGTAGTTACAGCAATTCCGCTTTATAAGAAAACACTTGATTTGCAGTCGCCCATACATTTTTGCATTGCATTTACAGCGTTTCTGCGTTTCAAAAAAAAAAGTACGATTGCTGTAACCCACATAAACATAGTTAAAAAGTAACTTCTAGTAGAAGTTGGGTAGTTGCCTTGATAAAAGATGCAAAAATACATTTTTCATAAAAAAATGGCACTTGTGCGATTAATATTATAGGAGATATGATTTTTTTTCTGAATTCTCAAAAGTTTTTTGGCTCTGGTGAACACTTTCCATATTGTTGGTTACTACGTTTCCGCTTTTCCACGTCGATATTGGTTTTGTTTTGGGGTGCTGTACCCCAAAACAAAACCAATAAAAATACATTTGTCCGAAAAAAAATTGTAGCCGGAGACATTATTTTGTTAAGATTTTTATTTGCTTTGCTAGCCAACAATGTTCACGTAAGTTTGCAAATGCCAAGTAACGTAGGTTATAAGTTGGTAATAGGTACCTAGGCACCTAATTTTGCCGCAGCCTCGGCCGAACCAGAAATGGCATAACTCCCACCTCGTTCATAGCACAGCTGAGCAAGCCTGACCGATGAACACGATCCAGGAATGTAGGATCCTCGGCGCTTCTCGCATAAAGCACACACCAAAAACTATCTGAAAACTTAAATTAAACTGCCTAATAATTAGAAAAACTTAAAGAAAAATACAAAAGAAAATCACGAAACGTGTACGAAATGCAATTTTATTGAACCGCACAAGTATTCAGAACGAATAATAAACAGAACACGTACTGAAAACACATAAGTCAAAACATTGGTTATAAAAAGTTATATTAGGTAAATAGGTATCCCCTTTTGGACTCCAGGATTTAGAGACACCTACCATTTTTAAATCGTCATAACTTCTAAACTATCTTACTTAGGGCTAAGATGCAAGACGTATTTTGAAGCACGCATTCTGTACTATCGTTCAGTAACAAAAAACATGTAGCTTAACAGTTTCGATTTTATGAAAAAGCTAATAATTTCAGAAAAAATGTTAAAAAAACTATTTTTTTGTTCTTTAAATTCTCTCTTCTTCTATTATAAAATAGAAATTGCAACAATGTGAACGTTGCTTTATTGTCTACCTTATTGGCTATCAAATGAGTCCTCTATCGTCTTCCTAAGACCTCTACATGGGTAGCTATATCTTAATCAGTACAAACACCCGTGCTTCAAGGCAACAGAAAACAAAATGTTTGCCATTTTATCATGGAGAGAGAAAAAAAATTGGGATAGTGATTTGTCGATAAAATTTACTGTATTTCACCCCCCCAAAGTCTCCGACACCGGTGACCGGACACATTGTACGAGTATATAAGGAAGTTGAAATTTTACATTTATAATTTCAGGGTAAATTAAAGGTACCGAGCCTTTCCTTTTACTTTGCCGTGCTTCTAAACACTGATTTTATCATTTTTTGTTCTACAATATTTAAGATACTTTCCTTCCATGTAGCATGGCCGTGGGACGCCCTGTACCTACTATTATATACTTTAATAAATGCGCTTTAAATTGAGTTTACCTAACTCAATGATATAAACAAGTTCATCACTAATCAATCACACTAATATTATAAATGCGAAAGTTTGGATGGATAGATGTATGAATGGATGGATGTTTGTTACCTCTTCACGCCAAAACTACTCAACGGATCAGGCTGAAATTTTACATACAGGTAAATCTAACCCTGGAATCAAACATCATAGACTTTTTATCCCATAAATCAGTTCCCATGGGATAGAAATAACCTCAAAACGTTTCCATAGAAACAACGCGTGCGAAGCCGCGGGCAGAAGCTAGTATCATATAAATATGAAAGTCATGTGAAGACTTATTGCTTCAACTGTACCATAGTGATTATAATTTGCCTATACAAAACAACTTGGGCCGTACGTGGAGCTAAAAAGTGGGACGAAATAAGATTTTTTTTAATAAAATAAATTATGGGCCGAGTACGGCATACAGTGTGGGACGAAAGCAGATTTTTTGATTTGGGCCGAACTTTCCCGGGACGAATATGGCATAAATCTATTTGCGGTCACTTTATACATCTACAACTTTTCGTGTCAAAAATCCGTTTACCTATATCCGAATATTTGAAATATTCGGACTTTGAATTCCGTTTACCTATATCCGAATATTTTGAAATATTCGGACATAGGTAGCAGTTTTATTCATATCAGCCTCGATATGAATAAAACTTCTAAGTCAAGAGGTTACGGACTTGAGTATTTGATGTTAATTTCAACTCGATGTGTTCCTTAGAAAAGGGGAATTCTGGTTTGACAGACGGACAGACAGACGGACTACAAAGTGTGGGGTTACGCACTATAATAACAAAAAACCTTAGAATTAAGCAACGCGACACCTCTCGTCAAACGAACTATATGTAACTTTAGTCTTTGAACAGGATTGGATAAACTTCAATGTTTCCCCTGTAAGTGGAGCTAACGGCGGTGCTAGAGACCGTAGGAAGTCCTAAAGATTTTCGATTCCTACGTCACTTGACCTCGTGGTGTAGTTGGTTAGCACATTCCCGTACTGAGGGAAGGATGCGGGTTCAAGTCCCGTCGAAGTCGAAAATTTTTGCGATATTATTTGATTTCTTCTACAAAGTGATCCTATAAGGGTTCTTTTGTTCCTATTAAGGTACGGAACCCAAAAACACTCAATTTAGTCCTTTTGCAAGTAAAATTACGTAACAGCAAAAAGAAAAATATCGAGAACAGAGAACCTTTTTCACGGCTCTTGGATAACAATTTTGGAAGAGCGTTGTTTCCGTGGGTGCTAAGTGAACCAGCGATTCTCACCGTTGCGCGGCTATGGTTTTTATTAGTCGAGTTCTCAAGAGGTTAGGGAAGGAATGAATGAAATACGAAAGCAATAATGCGCTTGTTAAAATTTGTAGGGTTCCTTAGACAGATTGTATGTCTTCGAGTAACTATTGCTATATATACTGCACAACTGCGAAGTAGCCAAGATGATTCTTAGGATTCTTACGTAAATGCATTAAACGAAATACTACTGTAGTCATCAGTCAATCATTGATCACTAATTCGCGGGCTGGATAAATACGAGAAGCTTCCGAAAACTAGGTAGAACAACCATATTCCATAATCCTTAAATTTAAGAGTAGGTACAGAGGGTACCTACTTACTGTTTTCCAACATGAGGAGCTGGATAAATACAAGAAGCTTCTAGAAACTATATAGAACAACCATCCTCCATAATCCTTAAATTTAAGAGTAGGTACGGAGGGTACCTACTTACTGTTATCCAACGTGGGGAGCTGGATAAGTACGAGAAGCTTCTGAAAACTATATAGAACCACCATCTTCCATAATCCTTAAACTTAAGAGTAGGTACGGAGGGTACCTACTTGCTGTTATCCTACATGGGGTAATCTAAGTTGTATGGAAAGGAAGCAAACACATAGTAAATTATTTAAGTACCTTGGCTATATTGTAATTTCACAAAAGCATACCATCAATCAAAAACATAGGACATAGTTCTATTATCCTACATGGGGTTACTAAGAGTAGGTACGGAGGGTACCTACTTACTGTTATCCTACATGGGTTTACCGAATTTGTATGGAAAGAAAGCAACACGTAGTAACTATTTAAGCACCTTGGCTATATTGTATCTTCACAAAAGCACACCATCAATCAAAAACATAAGACATAGTTCTAGTACTCAATAATAATTATGTTAATTGGCATAATACAAAAAGAAATACAAATGAAGGTACTTGTGAATTTAATTTGAAGCGTTGAAGCTAAATCAACACACAATAAAAGAATGAAAACAATAGTAATTAGAAGGTATTAAATTACATAGGTACTACTTCAGTTTAACAAAGTACACAGTAATATGTTGGTACATACAGTTATTATTTAGTTTCCACTCGGAAGCTATATTTACAAAGAGAAATAATATAAGTAGGTACTTGTAGATGTACCTGTACGTGTACATGGAAAGATACATAAGGAGTATAATAACGAAGGTTTACTTAACTTTGTCTCTGGAACTGCACAACACAAACTGAATCCCGTTCTGGCTTATGTTTCTATTTTATACTGCCTCTCCAAGGCCTACCCATTCTCTTTCCTATCCAAATATGGTCATGTTTGTTGAATCACCAGAGCCAATCAGCATTCAGATCTACTTTTATTCTAAATCTAACCCTTTTCGAAACAAATAACATGGTAAACCCATGTTGAAACTTATTCTAAGCCTTTTGCCGGTCATCAAAATGGGTTCATTATCTCCCAGAGGTTACTATCGTCATGTTCAGGATTTCGCTGATGAAGCGATAATTACAAACTTATATTTAAATAGATTCTAATTTAACAACGGTAATCCATAATTACATTAACGATTTATGAATATAATCTGCTTCATGAATTGTTACATATAAGTTTATTTAATTAGTAAACAAATACAAAATCAGTCCATTATCATCATATTTCCGATTTAACTGACGTAATCGTATACCAAACTTTTATTTAAAGAAATTATAACTTAACAAAACTTCTCTTTTATCCAATTAATGATTTATGAATATTATCTGCTACTATATTGATACAGATTAAATAAATAAGGTTGCTAAACACCCACAAAACCGTTCTCATTACAAATGCAGATGATAATAGCGACATCTGTTACATTTCAGAGATACTATTTTGTGCACGGTGTTTACATTGCATCGTCACCTATCCGTAGACTCGACCTATTTCCACTAGGTGGCAGTTGATTTCAATGTTGTGATTGAAAAATATTCGATTTGTTTATTGAAATCTGTCACGGCCACACTGACATGTACTTCGTCTCGAAGTACCTACATAGGATCCATTAACGTAGGTTTTTTTTTTTAAACATTTATATTAATTTTTGTCTTAACTTACGGTTTTACCCATGTACCTATCCATACATATACATATTATATACTAGCTGACTCGGCGAACTTCGTACCGTTCTCACCTGAATAAGCTATCCTATCTTTCAAGTTGGATCAAACTGCACACGGTGTGCAAATTTAATTTAAAATCGGTTAAGTAGTTTAGGAGTCCATCGCGGACAAACAACGTGACACATGATTTATATTTATTAAGATATTCGCTATATCTTTAACTATCCGTTATATCTATCCATTGGACTATCCATGGCCCTATCCACGCTACTATCCACGGCTTTTATCTTTTTGAATATCAACCATTATCATTCCCACACATGATAATCTTATTCACCAAGCCATAACCTGCGTTTTTTCGCATGTCCTTTATAAATATAAATATATAGCAGAATATTTATTAGTATATTTTTATTTATGAGTAGGTATTTATCTTATTTTATTTTTATCTTACTATGTATTTATGTTTGTTTTTTTTTTTGTTAATATTTGAATTTATAAATTTTTTTTTGTTTAACCAATTTATTATATACCTTTAATTTAATTTTTCTATTTTATATGTACACTTATCTATCCATATTTATTGCCCTACTTTTCTCCATACCTACCCAAAAGGTTTGCTGTAACACAACTATGTAGGGTTAAGCTGGCTTTTGTGTATGTCCTTCAATTTGTCAACTTTTGTGTATTGTTTTATTTGTGTACAATAAAGATTTAATATATTTTTTTTTAGAGTTTGTATTTTTTGTCCCTTCCATGGACATGTTATTAAATAGGTGCAAAGTATTATTTTCCATATCAAGCCATAGCCCATATTCATCACTTCCCTGTACCTTTTAATCTACAGGTTTTTATTAAAGGTATTTTTCTCGGGCCAAGTATTTTTTTATTTTTATAAAAATTGAAGTTAATTTTCTATTCCACCTCATGGAAGAGAATAGAAGTTATTTCCTAGGGTTATTTAAACGTGGAGTTCAATCGCCTATGGTCCCAACATTCTAAACATAAATTACTTGTTATATTGTGTTTACTGACAAATTACTTTTTAATTTCAGTACCTACGTAAATGCTGGAGAGCAATTACCCTCGCTATCAAGATTAAAATCATTGAGAGAAAGTAATCTTAGCACAGTGACACTGAATACACGGAAAAATGATTGTTAAGGTAGTGGCTAATGTTCGTTACAACCAATAAGTTTGTAAGCTAATTAGAGTAAAAAAAGATATAGATGTCTCAACCTTAGTTCAAATAATTTTATGTATCCTTCCATATCACACAATCCGCCTGGCCAATCTGACGAACCAGTAGGCACAAAAGTATTAAACATGTCAACAGTCGTGGTGAGCATCGTTCTACTGGTCCATTTGTACCAGTGGACACCATGGTGTTCTAATCATTTTTATCTAAACTGGAATATACTTAGACTGTCTGATAATATTACCTAGATTTTATGACAAGAATTATAAATATCCTAATAATCCACACTGCATCATCCAGCCCCAAAGTAAGCAGATCTTGTGTTATGGATACTAGCAACAGGTATTTTAATACTGATACAAGTAGTAAATACAATACATTGCTCAAATATTTCGTTCTTTTTTTTTTATACATAGAAAACACCCGGAACAATATCTACAAATCGTACAAGGATTTTTCCCGTGGAAGGAATCGAACCCACAACCTTCTGCGTCACCTTCGCCCGCTGTGGCACAGAGGTCGATATTATAAATTATTAGTGCAGATGGAATTATGTGAAAAGTATAAATCTCAAAAGAAAGAGAAACAGGTTTTTGTCCATTTATGGACATAAGGGGTTGGTATAAACATTGCTCCGATACAGCGGAATTGATCAATGTTGATCTTTCGTTAGACTCAACGCCATAATTTGGTGTTAAAGTAACCTTAGCCTAACTACTCTCTATTAACCATAAAACAACCATTTTTATTAGATATAATGCAAATCCTGCAATCGACAATGTTTGTTTTGAATCGTTGACGATGTATATTTCTCAAAAGAATTGACGTTAAAATGAATATTTGATAATGATTGAATAAATATTTTGATAATGATGAAAAGACTTGAAAAGTAATATCAAAAATATCAAAAGTAAATTGCTGCAACCCTACCATTTTTTTTTGACAGATTTCAATAAACAAATCGAATATTTTTCAATCACAACATTGAAATCAACTGCCACCTAGTGGAAATAGGTCGAGTCTACGGATAGGTGACGATGCAATGTAAACACCGTGCACAAAATAGTATCTCTGAAATGTAACAGATGTCGCTATTATCATCTGCATTTGTAATGAGAACGGTTTTGTGGGTGTTTAGCAACCTTATTTATTTAATCTGTATCAATATAGTAGCAGATAATATTCATAAATCATTAATTGGATAAAAGAGAAGTTTTGTTAAGTTATAATTTCTTTAAATAAAAGTTTGGTATACGATTACGTCAGTTAAATCGGAAATATGATGATAATGGACTGATTTTGTATTTGTTTACTAATTAAATAAACTTATATGTAACAATTCATGAAGCAGATTATATTCATAAATCGTTAATGTAATTATGGATTACCGTTGTTAAATTAGAATCTATTTAAATATAAGTTTGTAATTATCGCTTCATCAGCGAAATCCTGAACATGACGATAGTAACCTCTGGGAGATAATGAACCCATTTTGATGACCGGCAAAAGGCTTAGAATAAGTTTCAACATGGGTTTACCATGTTATTTGTTTCGAAAAGGGTTAGATTTAGAATAAAAGTAGATCTGAATGCTGATTGGCTCTGGTGATTCAACAAACATGACCATATTTGGATAGGAAAGAGAATGGGTAGGCCTTGGAGAGGCAGTATAAAATAGAAACATAAGCCAGAACGGGATTCAGTTTGTGTTGTGCAGTTCCAGAGACAAAGTTAAGTAAACCTTCGTTATTATACTCCTTATGTATCTTTCCATGTACACGTACAGGTACATCTACAAGTACCTACTTATATTATTTCTCTTTGTAAATATAGCTTCCGAGTGGAAACTAAATAATAACTGTATGTACCAACATATTACTGTGTACTTTGTTAAACTGAAGTAGTACCTATGTAATTTAATACCTTCTAATTACTATTGTTTTCATTCTTTTATTGTGTGTTGATTTAGCTTCAACGCTTCAAATTAAATTCACAAGTACCTTCATTTGTATTTCTTTTTGTATTATGCCAATTAACATAATTATTATTGAGTACTAGAACTATGTCTTATGTTTTTGATTGATGGTGTGCTTTTGTGAAGATACAATATAGCCAAGGTGCTTAAATAGTTACTACGTGTTGCTTTCTTTCCATACAAATTCGGTAAACCCATGTAGGATAACAGTAAGTAGGTACCCTCCGTACCTACTCTTAGTAACCCCATGTAGGATAATAGAACTATGTCCTATGTTTTTGATTGATGGTATGCTTTTGTGAAATTACAATATAGCCAAGGTACTTAAATAATTTACTATGTGTTTGCTTCCTTTCCATACAACTTAGATTACCCCATGTAGGATAACAGCAAGTAGGTACCCTCCGTACCTACTCTTAAGTTTAAGGATTATGGAAGATGGTGGTTCTATATAGTTTTCAGAAGCTTCTCGTACTTATCCAGCTCCCCACGTTGGATAACAGTAAGTAGGTACCCTCCGTACCTACTCTTAAATTTAAGGATTATGGAGGATGGTTGTTCTATATAGTTTCTAGAAGCTTCTTGTATTTATCCAGCTCCTCATGTTGGAAAACAGTAAGTAGGTACCCTCTGTACCTACTCTTAAATTTAAGGATTATGGAATATGGTTGTTCTACCTAGTTTTCGGAAGCTTCTCGTATTTATCCAGCCCGCGAATTAGTGATCAATGATTGACTGATGACTACAGTAGTATTTCGTTTAATGCATTTACGTAAGAATCCTAAGAATCATCTTGGCTACTTCGCAGTTGTGCAGTATATATAGCAATAGTTACTCGAAGACATACAATCTGTCTAAGGAACCCTACAAATTTTAACACGCTCGTTGAGAAACTGCTGAACTAAGTAATGGGAACATTTGTTATTAGAACCTTCTGGCTGAGTTTTGTGCCTATTTAATTTGTTTTGGTTTGGAATTTGATAAGGACACAAATCAGTTTTTATTTGGCGTTTACCAGAATTCATATGGGTTATTTTGTGCGATTTTGTAGATTTTATCAGTTTCTTACTTGTATGGTAGAGCAATTTTAACAATATCTACCGGAATTATTTGATCAGAATAAAAAAGCCTTACAACCAAGGTATAGAACCAGTACACTGGACCCTTGGTATCGAGGGTCAAGACCAAACCGACTCTGGATTTGGTTTACGAAAGTCCAAATCGGCTACTCCGAATTTATTAGAACGATTATTTACCTCCAGGACCACCTCCTCAACCTCAACAGCCTATATCGGTCCACTGCTGGACGCAGGCCTCCCCCTGATAAGCGTCTAACTGGCTTTTCATGCTGTCTTGACGCTCATGTCTTACTGGCTCATGGGGGTTAGTACCTATAATCCCCACGCTGGTCATGCGGGTTGAGGATCGCACTTCGATGGTAGAATTGTTCAGCTCGAGGCGCCCGTCGGAAATCCCTTAGTCGCCTCTTACGACGCAGGCGGGATGAGTTAGGGTGGTGCATATTCTGAGCTGGCACCACACAGCAGGATTATTTATATTACATTATAAATGATCAGAAATCTTATCTTATCTTTGGATGACGAAACCTAGGTTATCAGACAAAAAAAAAATGTATTTTATAATTTGTCACCTCTGTCGTTCTGTTAGCTACTCTACAAATCAATTGCTATATACATACATTGGTATCGCAATCGATTTATAGAATACTTACCCAAGAATAACAATGCATATTAATTTTATAGTCTATTATAGCCTCTTTGCCTGTATAGCAAGGTTGATGTCAGAGCGTACCAATACTGAGACTTCTGCGACAATGTTCTGATCACAGGGTACCTAGTTGACAGTTCCTAGACAACAATGTTGCCAATACAAAGTAACTTTAACGAGTTTGTGAAAACCTACTCTATTATTAAACCAACAAGTTCGGTTGTCGCAAATCACCACGCAACATATTCGTGATGGAAGCAATTCGATTTGTTGCGTTCAATTTTACAAATTGACTGTCTACTTTTGGCAGCATTGCGTTCAAACTGTTGATTGCATCATTTAATTTGAATTGCGGAGAACAAAACAATGCAATTACTGAAAGGTCAGGTCGATAACATGTGAGTGAATAGAATGCAATAATGTTACCTTTATAAAATTACTAGCTTCAGTACAATTAGTAGCCTTTTAGAGATCCAAGGTAACGAAAATTCAGATATCACAAACTTTAGGCTTAAAAATATACGAGTAAGTATGTAGGATTGCCAGATGACTAATTCAAAAAAGACAGACAGACTATTTTTTAATTTATTGCTGTGCCCGTTCTCGTTTGAGTAAAATCTCACGGTATGATTTGTGGCTGACGATATCTTACAATGGTCTAGAACACGCTTATTCACATCATCTTGAAAGTTTGCAATAAAGAAATTACGACTACGAAACTGTATGGTTATAAACCTTTAAGCAGTCCGCGCCAATACATAGGATGTTGTCCAGATCTAGACTTAAATTATGTGCAAAATTTCAGCTTGATGTGTTCTGTATTTTTGGCGTGAAAAGTATCAAATACCCACCCATCTATAGGTAAATCCATAAATCTATACATTCGCGTTTACAATATTAGTGTGATGTTATTTTATACTTAATACATCAGTTGGTGTCGATAGGATACATTTCAAAGACCATTCGAATAGAATTGAAGTTAGATTGAACATTGAATTGCATTGCAAGCCAATGGCTGGTCCATACCGGTATATTATGCAATGAACAATAACCATTATCATAGATTAGCTACAAACTTACGTCTAGCTAGTATTGTGTCTCAATTACGGTTATATTATTCTTAGCTAAACTTACTACAGTCTGCTTCTCGAATATTCTTTCATTAGTAAAAAATATGTTGTACTTACCTAAGGTTGTCTAATCAATCTTATCAAAATTGGGTTCAGCTAAATTAATTTGTTTCTGTCTTTCTTACCAAGTCTAATTCATCATCGGGTGTTGATTCTGTATAAAACCTCATGATAATATTTTACAAAGTCCAAACAACCTGTGATAAACTGAAATCTAAGGTTAACAAAACAGAAACCAGCAGTAGGTGTGTAAATATATGGAACTAGTTGCTGCCCGCGTCGTTAACGCATTCACTGCCCAGCCTCGATGGTGCGACCCGCAGGGGCGCGCTATCGTCGCAACACAAAGCCACAGAAGGACATCTGCGTCTTGAGCCATGAAAGTGTTAAGTAGCCTATTTGTTATTTCCGGTCTAGACCTACATCTATGCAAATTTCAACCCGATTTGTTCGGTAGTTTTTGCGTGACGAAGAAACAAACATCCATTCCTAATTCTATTTTCTGTGATTAACAGGACGAGGCAGCCAGCCAGAGTATGGGCCTGAAACTAGTCTAAACAACGTCCAATACAGTCACCACATACACTAATTGGAGTTCCACGTGACATGTCACAAGCCTATCGACGCGTAAGTGCTATTTAACCTCCATGAATTCCGTTATAATTTTGTAAATTACGGAAGCGATTGCCAATCTAATATTAGAGTGCGCGTCACCAAACACAACAATTTTCGTGTAAACAGTTGCGCTACTGTGCCAATGGGCCAATCTACGTGTCCAATAGTTACAATAATAAACGCAGGTAAATGGAAAGCAAGGCGTGGTCGCAAACCGGTTCCTTAGCGAAATATCCTTGTGGTTTGCTTAGTGAGGTGATCTAGTTACTCGCTTCAAGCAGCAGGTACAAGTATGCGGACGTAGCCCACACCCTGGCTTTGAACTGAACAAGGAAGTCAGAGCAAGTTTTCTTTTTTCTTTTTCTTTAAAAGTTGGCTTTGTTTATGTAGGTTACTTTGAAAGGAGGTTATCTAGTTGGAGCCTTTCGTAAGGATACGCAGCTTAACATTTTAAAAGAAATTCTAAGTTGAGTAAATAAAAACACAGCATGCCTTAGCGTATACATATGTATTTCTATATTTACAAATCCAACTTCAGTCGACAGACTCAGTTTCCCGCAAGCTTCGCCACACAAACATATTACGTCCATTAACACACAATATCACAGCAAACAACAATTATGAAATGCTCCGGGCGACCGCCGCGGCCGCCCCTTCCGATGACTCGGCGAATTGCTAATTGCCGCGTGCATTTTCCTATTCAGGCTAAACGCCGAGACCTTGATAAATTAGATTTATATTTTAAACTTTGTGGAAAGAGTAGGTGTAGCCGTCGGGCGCTCGGTTCAGGCTGAATTTGCCGGGCGGGAAGAACCGGGTGGGTTGTTGCGTCGTCTGCTCGTAGTATTGCTGGCGAGGCTGGCTTTGCACGGGTGCGCTGTATTGCTCGGACTGAAGACCGCTGTACTGGGCTTGGTGCGTGCCAGGGTAGATGTTGTTGCTCTGGTACGAGGGCTGCTGGTACTGTTGCGACTGGTATTGAGGCTGAGGCTGGGGCTGGTACTGTGGCTGAGGTTGGTATTGAGGCTGGGCTTGGTACTGCGGTTGAGGCTGCACGTAGTTCTCCTTCTCGTACAACTCGGGGTAGTATTGACCGTCGTCTTCGTTCGGCTTGCCTCCGTAGTTCCTTGGGGCTTGCGGTGCCGTGTACTGCTGAGGAGCACTGTACTGCTTGTAGTCCGGAGAGTTGTACCGAGGGTCGGGCGTGTAGCCAGGCGTGGGCGCCACGGGCTGCGGTGCGGTCGGGATGTGGTCTCCGCTGGCTTGGAATCCGTTCTTTCCCGCGATGTAGTTCACGGTCTTCCTCTCACCGGTGGGGTCAATATAGGAATAGCTTCCCTTCCTGTTTCCATCAGCATCGGTCTCTTCCTTGAAATCGATCCCATCCTCCTGCTGGTAGGCAGCGCCGAAAGCTCCGTTTCCGCTGAGATACCGCGCTTCCTGCACGATGGCGGCGGTCTTCGGATCCCCCGCGTATTTGGAGTGCTGGCACGTCACGCCCGCGATCACAAAGACAAGTGTAATGAGCCTGTACATTTTGACGATCAAAATGTGCACTGCTCGCGTGAAAGTAACAGAGTGTGGCGCAGCGGGTGGCTGAACTTATTTTATACGAGCAATGGAGACCTTGAGGTGTATTGGAAGGGCCTGCGGGTGCGACCGCGAAAATCTTACTCGTACATGCTCGCCCTCATCGGATGAGAAGCACACACGGGAAGTGACCGCAGGTGTCGTCCGACCAGCTTGGATCCTGCCGACCCTGTTCAAATGTCAACGAGTAACTAATCAATATTAGGTAAAGCCTTTAACCAATATTCAAATGGCGCAGCGTATGCACGCTTTTAGGTAGAATAACATGATGTTGTTTAAAGTTTTAAATAAATTTATCAACGCACTAGCTTCTGCCCGCGGCTTCGCACGCGTGTTTTCGGTATAATAAGTAGCCTATTACCTTAGCTAGGTTTTGTTCTAAACGTACGCCAAATTTCATCTTGATCTGTTTAGTAGTTTTGGAGATCCTATCCTAGGTAACAAAAATTCAGATTTCACAATCTTTCAGCTTTATAATATTATTACTACCTATTACCCGCAACTTCGTTAGCGTGGTAGGTACCTACCTCACGTCATTTAGTATTATATTATCCACTAGCTGCATTCTTACTACCCGTTGTCCTATTACCCGTTTTCCCTTAGGAATGAAGCATTTTCCCGCGGTAAAAAGTAGCCTATGTTCATCAGGAATCATGTGGGCTTCTAATGGTAAAAGAATTATTTAAATCGGTCTAGTAATTTCGGAGCCTATTCATATAAAACAAACAAACATACAATCAAATCTTTCCTCTTTATAATATTATAGTATAGATATAGAACAAAAAGTACTTCAGCGAACGAGTTGTTTTAAATAATATTTCAGTTTGCACTATGGATTTAAATGAAATTTTGCTCGTTTTATTTTTGATCCAGTTGTTTGAAATTGAATACCTATATTGTTATTAAATCAGTTATTTGGGACCAATTTTATATATAATTGTTGACTAAGTCCTATTTTCAAGTTAACCTTTACAAAAAATACAATGTTATGTTAAAGAAAATCTCGTAAAATATCCTAGAACGAAACAATCACGTTAAAAGGTCATGAGATTTGTCGCTTCTATGAAGGTGAAAATACCTCCAAATATTTTAATGAGTTTTTATCAAATTACTTAGATCTAAATGCCTGCGAATTCTCACAATTTGCGCAAGCTTGAAGGCAGGCTAGAACTAGTGGGTATTTCTTTATAGTGCTTTGTTCTAGATTTGTTAATATAAACCAGAGTGTACTCACATAATCTAACGTAACTAATGTATTAACTATCGTTGCATTACCGTGATGAAAGAAGATAATTGGTACGTTACCCTCGATAATCATTATCTAAAAGACCTGGTAGTTCGTCACACTAAAACTGCCGAGAGGCTAAAAATTGTTTTAGTTTTGCTTTATTTATAGGATACTAGCTGCATTCTTACTACCCGTTGTCCTATTACCCGTTTTTCCGTAGGAATGAAGCATTCTCCCGCGGTAAAATGTAGCCTATGTTCATCAGGAATAATGTGGGCTTATAATGGTAGAAGAATTTTTCAAATCGGTCCAGTAGTTTCGGAGCCTCTTCAATACAAACAAAAAAAAATCCCACACGCAAATTTCACACGCTTTTTCCCGGGATAAATAGTTTCCTACGACCGTCCCCGAGATACCAATTCCGGGGACGGAAATAAGATACTTCCCTATCAAATTTTACTGAAATCCGTTCAGCCGATTAGGCGTGAAAACGTAACAGACAGATAGAGAGACAGACAGACGGACAGACACAGTTAATTTCGCATTTATAATATTAAAGTATGGACGTAATAGTTATCAGCACAAATGACTTGATCTTTACATAATATGCAATACGACTTTGAAGAGAATTTCTTTTCCATCAATACTACTGTTTCGGTAAATTGTAAGAAAATAATGTATTCTTTGATCGAAGAATGTATGAAATGTAAGAATGTATGAAAATAATGTGTTCTTCGTTCAAGCTCTTCGATCAGGGAGTGTATACCTACACTCCCTGATCGAAGGCCTTTCACACTAGAGATACAATTAATATCTACATCCATGCCTTGGTACATTAATAAACTGCTTGTAGAAAATGGGCTTATAATGTTTGCATTATGTTCTCAGTATGTCAATAACTTACAGACTTCTTTCTTTTGGCCTTTTTCGTAAGTTTATATTGTGAACGAAGCCTTAGCTGAAATTCAAGGCACATAAAGATCTCAAGTCGCGTGATAAGAAGTCTTATTCCTAAATAAAAGCTAGTTTATTATGCTATTTAAATGTGAATTAAATATGACATACTAGCACGTGGACACCGGCCTTGCTCTAAATACCGGCTCTAATGTTACTTGCTGCTTATGTAACAAAAGCAGCGATAATGTGTTCATAACTTATGCTAAGAGATTGCGTAGATTAAAATGCCTCCTAAATTGTAAATATTCTATTGTTACTAAGAACACAGATCTTTCGCAAAATTTTGTTTCGGAATAATAAAGTAATACTTTACTAACATAGAATTTAAACAGCAACCTACATTGTAGTCCCAAGAAGGCTCTGTGATGATGTTGAAACCAAATGACTACGAAATCAAATAAATCACAAAAAATTTTTACTTCGACGTGACTAGAATCCGGAACACTGAGGGAAGGCTCAGTGCGGGAATGTGGTAACCAATTGCGCTTTCCCGTACTGAGGAAAGGTTGCAGGTTAAGTCTCTTCGAAATCGTTTGTTTTTGGGTTTGATTTCTTAGAGATTACCGCTGGCTTGGACCGAGTGTGTATTATATTTATTATTACTATTTAGCTAGTGCCTGATTTCACCCATTGCTTGGTATAGTCATTCCCTACGGTTTTGTGCTGATCGATTTCACTATTTTATATTCTACTACGTAAGTACCATTTCTATTTTTATATATAAGTTGGTAGGTAGTTATTCCGATTCAATGTGCGGATGTCGTAAATTTTTTTAAAGCAATGTCATACCTAGTATACCCAGGAAGTAGTAAATGTAACTAGTTTAATTTAAGTGAATTCTAGTTCTACTACCTACTTCACCATTAGATCTCTCCCCACTGGAATATAAACAACCGATAAAATAGTTTCTGTCTTTTAACCAAACTTTATAACCCTATGTTTTTTTTATAATAATATGGAATTTAATTATCTTACTTCACAACAAATACTTAATAAAATTTTGTGTTCAAGTTCCTTCATCAAAATTGGGCTAAGCTAAGCAAACCTGTAAAATATGTTATAACTTCTGTGCATTTTTTTCGTCGTGGTCGTCCTGATTTGATGTCAGATATTTTTTTGCGAAGATTTGACCAAAATGACCCTAAGTATATCCAAAACTGTAGATACTACTCGAGTCTCGGACTCTTCAAATCCAGAGTGAATAAATTCTTTCTGGGAAAGCGTGCTCTATCTTAGGCCACTGGCCAGGCCATTAGCACGGATATATCAAAAATTTGATGATTATAAAAAAGTATTTTCAGTAAGGATCTTATAATGACAGCCATTACAAAGAAAAATTATGGAAAGCAATCCTGTGCCTTTTCTGATTAGTCAGTAAGGTTTCGGTACAACATCAGCACGTTCAGATGTCGAAAGCTTACTGCACCGCCTGTACTTTCAAACTTGTCTGCAAAAATTATGCAGAGAGAAATAATGTCGTCTTCGGCCTTTTCAAATGCATACGGCATATGAAACCGTGCTGTACCGTGTGTCGCCCCGCCCGGTTTTATCCACTATAAAAACGGTTTCGACGCGGCAACAGTCTTTTTAGTTGAGTATTGACTTGTATTATACACGAACTCGTTCACATGAACACGAGCGTGACAGATTTCAATAAACAAATCGAATATTTTTCAATCACAACGTTGAAATCAACTGCCACCTAGTGGAAATAGGTCGAGTCTACGGATAGGTGACGATGCAATGTAAACACCGTGCACAAAATAGTATCTCTGAAATGTAACAGATGTCGCTATTATCAACTGCATTTGTAATGAGAACGGTTTTGTGGGTGTTTAGCAACCTTATTTATTTAATCTGTATCAATATAGTAGCAGATAATATTCATAAATCATTAATTGGATAAAAGAGAAGTTTTGTTAAGTTATAATTTCTTTAAATAAAAGTTTGGTATACGATTACGTCAGTTAAATCGGAAATATGATGATAATGGACTGATTTTGTATTTGTTTACTAATTAAATAAACTTATATGTAACAATTCATGAAGCAGATTATATTCATAAATCGTTAATGTAATTATGGATTACCGTTGTTAAATTAGAATCTATTTAAATATAAGTTTGTAATTATCGCTTCATCAGCGAAATCCTGAACATGACGATATTAACCTCTGGGAGATAATGAACCCATTTTGATGACCGGCAAAAGGCTTAGAATAAGTTTCAACATGGGTTTACCATGTTATTTGTTTCGAAAAGGGTTAGATTTAGAATAAAAGTAAATCTGAATGCTGATTGGCTCTGGTGATTCAACAAACATGACCATATTTGGATAGGAAAGAGAATGGGTAGGCCTTGGAGAGGCAGTATAAAATAGAAACATAAGCCAGAACGGGATTCAGTTTGTGTTGTGCAGTTCCAGAGACAAAGTTAAGTAAACCTTCGTTATTATACTCCTTATGTATCTTTCCATGTACACGTACAGGTACATCTACAAGTACCTACTTATATTATTTCTCTTTGTAAATATAGCTTCCGAGTGGAAACTAAATAATAACTGTATGTACCTACATATTACTGTGTACTTTGTTAAACTGAAGTAGTACCTATGTAATTTAATACTTACCTTCTAATTACTATTGTTTTCATACTTTTATTGTGTGTTGATTTAGCTTCAACGCTTCAAATTAAATTCACAAGTACCTTCATTTGTATTTCTTTTTGTATTATGCCAATTAACATAATTATTATTGAGTACTAGAACTATGTCTTATGTTTTTGATTGATGGTGTGCTTTTGTGAAGATACAATATAGCCAAGGTGCTTAAATAGTTACTACGTGTTGCTTTCTTTCCATACAAATTCGGTAAACCCATGTAGGATAACAGTAAGTAGGTACCCTCCGTACCTACTCTTAGTAACATGTTTTTGATTGATGGTATGCTTTTGTGAAATTACAATATAGCCAAGGTACTTAAATAATTTACTATGTGTTTGCTTCCTTTCCATACAACTTAGATTACCCCATGTAGGATAACAGCAAGTAGGTACCCTCCGTACCTACTCTTAAGTTTAAGGATTATGGAAGATGGTGGTTCTATATAGTTTTCAGAAGCTTCTCGTACTTATCCAGCTCCCCATGTTGGATAACAGTAAGTAGGTACCCTCCGTACCTACTCTTAAATTTAAGGATTATGGAAGATGGTTGTTCTATATAGTTTTCAGAAGCTTCTCGTATTTATCCAGCTCCCCACGTTGGATAACAGTAAGTAGGTACCCTCCGTACCTACTCTTAAATTTAAGGATTATGGAGGATGGTTGTTCTATATAGTTTCTAGAAGCTTCTTGTATTTATCCAGCTCCTCATGTTGGAAAACAGTAAGTAGGTACCCTCTGTACCTACTCTTAAATTTAAGGATTATGGAACATGGTTGTTCTACCTAGTTTTCGGAAGCTTCTCGTATTTATCCAGCCCGCGAATTAGTGATCAATGATTGACTGATGACTACAGTAGTATTTCGTTTAATGCATTTACGTAAGAATCCTAAGAATCATCTTGGCTACTTCGCAGTTGTGCAGTATATATAGCAATAGTTACTCGAAGACATACAATCTGTCTAAGGAACCCTATAAATTTTAACATCAGAATTGGGATACCTACATCCTGACTTAATAACTAATCACTTTTTTTTTTTATTTCAGTACGTTTGGGCCATCATTCAACGACTTCTGCATAATGAATCGTGATGCATTATTGTCGACCCATCTCAAGGAAGACGAAGTTACATTGACCGTTTTCGACCCCTATGTGACCCCGGTGGGCCAACACTTAACGACTTCTTCACAGCAAGTCATGATGCAGATTCATCAACCTGTTACAAGGACCATGACGTCACATTGACTTTCTTCGACCTTGACAAGAATGCCTAGGTATAGCAGGTTGGTGTAATAGATATGTAATAGATACCCTCGTCAAGGAGTTTACATGGAGCAGCATCAGCAACAGCCAAACCGGCAAGGCCCCCAAGAGCCCTGCTTCATCCTGTTTGAGTCCTGAAATGGAACCCTCCAAGGGCAGCAAATGGGACGAATATTCATCCTTACATAAAATTTAGCAGAGCCGTTTGTTTGCTCCTCAGAATCTGTAGAATCGTACGATGTATATGCAAGATAAGTTTTTTTTTTAGATTATTTAAGTAGTGCCTTTACTGAGTCACATTTGACTGAATTGATTTGTGTTTATAACTGTGCAATTTCTGTGTCTATATTTTTATCAGTTCTGTGTCTATTATCTATGAAAAGCCGGGGATCGAACAAAACTAAAGAGGCATAGATTTTGATCTAAATATCAGGGGACACAAAATCATAATCTTTTCATAGTTATCCAGATATATATTTTGCTGTGGACGAAAAGTTGTTGATTTACTGCAATAATTGCACTGTGGCTTTACCGTATTAAATCATTTTATTTGTCAAGTCTAGTTCAGTGCTCGCTGGTTGCATTGTGCTAGCAGTTACCAACTACCCACATTTAAGTAAAAAAAATGGTAGGGTTGCAGCAATTTACTTTTGATATTTTTGATATTACTTTTCAAGTCTTTTCATCATTATCAAAATATTTATTCAATCATTATCAAATATTCATTTTAACGTCAATTCTTTTGAGAAATATACATCGTCAACGATTCAAAACAAACATTGTCGATTGCAGGATTTGCATTATATCTAATAAAAATGGTTGTTTTATGGATAATAGAGAGTAGTTAGGCTAAGGTTACTTTAACACCAAATTATGGCGTTGAGTCTAACGAAAGATCAACATTGATCAATTCCGCTGTATCGGAGCAATGTTTATACCAACCCCTTATGTCCATAAATGGACAAAAACCTGTTTCTCTTTCTTTTGAGATTTATACTTTTCACATAATTCTATCTGCACTAATAATTTATAATATCGACCTCTGTGGCACAGCGGGCGAAGGTGACGCAGAAGGTTGTGGGTTCGATTCCTTCCACGGGAAAAATCCTTGTACGATTTGTAGATATTGTTCCGGGTGTTTTCTATGTATAAAAAAAAAAAGAACGAAATATGTGAGCAATGTATTGTATTTAGTACTTGTATCAGTATTAAATATACCTGTTGCTAGTATCCATAACACAAGATCTGCTTACTTTGGGGCTGGATGATGCAGTGTGGATTATTAGGATATTTATAATTCTTGTCATAAAATCTAGGTAATATTATCAGACAGTCTAAGTATATTCCAGTTTAGATAAAAATGATTAGAACACCATGGTGTCCACTGGTACAAATGGACCAGTAGAACGATGCTCACCACGGCTGTTGACATGTTTAATACTTTTGTGCCTACTGGTTCGTCAGATTGGCCAGGCGGATTGTGTGATATGGAAGGATACATAAAATTATTTGAACTAAGGTTGAGACATCTATATCTTTTTTTTTACTCTAATTAGATTACAAACTTATTGGTTGTAACGAACATTAGCCACTACCTTAACAATCATTTTTTGACAGATTGTGTGATATGGAAGGATACATAAAATTATTTGAACTAAGGTTGAGACATCTATATCTTTTTTTTTACTCTAATTAGATTACAAACTTATTGGTTGTAACGAACATTAGCCACTACCTTAACAATCATTTTTCCGTGTATTCAGTGTCACTGTGCTAAGATTACTTTCTCTCAATGATTTTAATCTTGATAGCGAGGGTAATTGCTCTCCAGCATTTACGTAGGTACTGAAATTAAAAAGTAATTTGTCAGTAAACACAATATAACAAGTAATTTATGTTTAGAATGTTGGGACCATAGGCGATTGAACTCCACGTTTAAATAACCCTAGGAAATAACTTCTATTCTCTTCCATGAGGTGGAATAGAAAATTAACTTCAATTTTTATAAAAATAAAAAATACTTGGCCCGAGAAAAATACCTTTAATAAAAACCTGTAGATTAAAAGGTACAGGGAAGTGATGAATATGGGCTATGGCTTGATATGGAAAATAATACTTTGCACCTATTTAATAACATGTCCATGGAAGGGACAAAAAATACAAACTCTAAAAAAAAATATTAAATCTTTATTGTACACAAATAAAACAATACACAAAAGTTGACAAATTGAAGGACATACACAAAAGCCAGCTTAACCCTACATAGTTGTGTTACAGCAAACCTTTTGGGTAGGTATGGAGAAAAGTAGGGCAATAAATATGGATAGATAAGTGTACATATAAAATAGAAAAATTAAATAAAGGTATATAATAAATTGGTTAAACAAAAAAAAAAATTTATAAATTCAAATATGAACAAAAAAAAAAACAAACATAAATACATAGTAAGATAAAAATAAAATAAGATAAATACCTACTCATGAATAAAAATATACTAATAAATATTCTGCTATATATTTATATTTATAAAGGACATGCGAAAAAACGCAGGTTATGGCTTGGTGAATAAGATTATCATGTGTGGGAATGATAATGGTTGATATTCAAAAAGATAAAAGCCGTGGATAGTAGCGTGGATAGGGCCATGGATAGTCCAATGGATAGATATAACGGATAGTTAAAGATATAGCGAATATCTTAATAAATATAAATCATGTGTCACGTTGTTTGTCCGCGATGGACTCCTAAACTACTTAACCGATTTTAAATTAAATTTGCACACCGTGTGCAGTTTGATCCAACTTGAAAGATAGGATAGCTTATTCAGGTGAGAACGGTACGAAGTTCGCCGAGTCAGCTAGTATATAATATGTATATGTATGGATAGGTACATGGGTAAAACCGTAAGTTAAGACAAAAATTAAAATAAATGTTTTAAAAAAAAACCTACGTTAATGGATCCTATGTAGGTACTTCGAGACGAAGTACATGTCAGTGTGGCCGTGACAGATTTCAATAAACAAATCGAATATTTTTCAATCACAACGTTGAAATCAACTGCCACCTAGTGGAAATAGGTCGAGTCTACGGATAGGTGACGATGCAATGTAAACACCGTGCACAAAATAGTATCTCTGAAATGTAACAGATGTCGCTATTATCATCTGCATTTGTAATGAGAACGGTTTTGTGGGTGTTTAGCAACCTTATTTATTTAATCTGTATCAATATAGTAGCAGATAATATTCATAAATCATTAATTGGATAAAAGAGAAGTTTTGTTAAGTTATAATTTCTTTAAATAAAAGTTTGGTATACGATTACGTCAGTTAAATCGGAAATATGATGATAATGGACTGATTTTGTATTTGTTTACTAATTAAATAAACTTATATGTAACAATTCATGAAGCAGATTATATTCATAAATCGTTAATGTAATTATGGATTACCGTTGTTAAATTAGAATCTATTTAAATATAAGTTTGTAATTATCGCTTCATCAGCGAAATCCTGAACATGACGATATTAACCTCTGGGAGATAATGAACCCATTTTGATGACCGGCAAAAGGCTTAGAATAAGTTTCAACATGGGTTTACCATGTTATTTGTTTCGAAAAGGGTTAGATTTAGAATAAAAGTAAATCTGAATGCTGATTGGCTCTGGTGATTCAACAAACATGACCATATTTGGATAGGAAAGAGAATGGGTAGGCCTTGGAGAGGCAGTATAAAATAGAAACATAAGCCAGAACGGGATTCAGTTTGTGTTGTGCAGTTCCAGAGACAAAGTTAAGTAAACCTTCGTTATTATACTCCTTATGTATCTTTCCATGTACACGTACAGGTACATCTACAAGTACCTACTTATATTATTTCTCTTTGTAAATATAGCTTCCGAGTGGAAACTAAATAATAACTGTATGTACCTACATATTACTGTGTACTTTGTTAAACTGAAGTAGTACCTATGTAATTTAATACTTACCTTCTAATTACTATTGTTTTCATACTTTTATTGTGTGTTGATTTAGCTTCAACGCTTCAAATTAAATTCACAAGTACCTTCATTTGTATTTCTTTTTGTATTATGCCAATTAACATAATTATTATTGAGTACTAGAACTATGTCTTATGTTTTTGATTGATGGTGTGCTTTTGTGAAGATACAATATAGCCAAGGTGCTTAAATAGTTACTACGTGTTGCTTTCTTTCCATACAAATTCGGTAAACCCATGTAGGATAACAGTAAGTAGGTACCCTCCGTACCTACTCTTAGTAACATGTTTTTGATTGATGGTATGCTTTTGTGAAATTACAATATAGCCAAGGTACTTAAATAATTTACTATGTGTTTGCTTCCTTTCCATACAACTTAGATTACCCCATGTAGGATAACAGCAAGTAGGTACCCTCCGTACCTACTCTTAAGTTTAAGGATTATGGAAGATGGTGGTTCTATATAGTTTTCAGAAGCTTCTCGTACTTATCCAGCTCCCCATGTTGGATAACAGTAAGTAGGTACCCTCCGTACCTACTCTTAAATTTAAGGATTATGGAAGATGGTTGTTCTATATAGTTTTCAGAAGCTTCTCGTATTTATCCAGCTCCCCACGTTGGATAACAGTAAGTAGGTACCCTCCGTACCTACTCTTAAATTTAAGGATTATGGAGGATGGTTGTTCTATATAGTTTCTAGAAGCTTCTTGTATTTATCCAGCTCCTCATGTTGGAAAACAGTAAGTAGGTACCCTCTGTACCTACTCTTAAATTTAAGGATTATGGAACATGGTTGTTCTACCTAGTTTTCGGAAGCTTCTCGTATTTATCCAGCCCGCGAATTAGTGATCAATGATTGACTGATGACTACAGTAGTATTTCGTTTAATGCATTTACGTAAGAATCCTAAGAATCATCTTGGCTACTTCGCAGTTGTGCAGTATATATAGCAATAGTTACTCGAAGACATACAATCTGTCTAAGGAACCCTATAAATTTTAACAAGCGCGTCACGGCATGGCGAGCGCGGGGAATGCAATTTCTATTGGATAAAGTCCATATACTTCTATATTATAAATATATTTATTCTTCTTAGTAATAGGAGTAAAGCTTTATACATTTTTCGTTCCATTTAATAATAAAAACGACCGACGTGACGTCTTTAGTCTGGTAGGTACCTCGATAATACTGCGATCGCCCCTGCCGCCGCCGTTGGGCGACCGTGCGTAAACAGTGTACATGTGAAAGCGCTTGCACGCTACGGCATCGCGCGTGCTGTTTTGACATCAACCGCATGTAAAAAGGGCCTTAGGTTCGAGACATGAAAATACTTTCACTTGTTCTGTCCGGTATGGTAAAATGTTGGATGACGCGTGCGGTACAGATTGTACCGCACGCGTCATCCAACATTTTATGGCCTAATCAGAAACGCTCCATAGAAGTACAGGCGCTCGGTAAGTTTTCGATACCGCGTATGCCGTGCTGTAGTAGCACCGAAATTTTACCGAGTAATCAGAAAAGGTACTCAGTGAATCAAGCTGCCGTATATTCTTGGTGATCATAAGAAGTACCTACCGAGTAGGTATCAGTACTTGTAAAGGTCAGCGGTTGCCCGCGACCAAGGCTATAACCGAATCGGTCATGCCGCGGAATGTCGACTTATTTCTGTCGCAATTACTTTTATGGAAATATCAGGTGTTGATCATAGTAAGTAGTCTTCCAATCTGCAGGATAGTAAAGAAAAAGAATTGGGTTCCCTATGGTATCCCTAAGATATTTTATTTAAGGAGAAGTGGTTTTGTGGACGACGTTATGGATGGTCGGACAGTGTGTTTTTTTCTGCCATTCACTTTCATCAGACCGCGCGTCATCTATTGAGATGACTCAGGTAGGTACTTAGATAAAATTATTAAAAGCTTGCGCGACTGTTTTTTGTTACTTACTATTTACTAGATCAATATCTAGTATCTAGTAGATACTAAGTAACAGGACGAAAAAATCAGTTAGTTCAGGTACCTAGTTGTTGTGTGAATTTCCGGCACTCATTCGATATTTATTTACATATTTTTTTAAAACATTATTTTACCAAAAAAATTGACTAGCTTTCCAAACTGTGTCACGATTTGTCTCAACTCTGGCTCCAAATCGGAAAACGTCGAATTTTTACGAGACACTCTTTGTACCGCGAGAGTTAACGTAGTAGTTTACGTGCGCTATTACAAAGGATTGTCCAATTTTCCCGACGCTGCAAAAACATACAAAAGAAACCCCGAGGTATACACCTACCCTTTGTGACGAGTACACGGGTTTTTGCACACCTGCTGAAAGACGGGTTTATTAGCAAGAGTGAAACGGGGTGCTATTTTGTTAATGATGCTGTAATGATAATAGAATAACGTACATTTAGCTTTATAAAAAACTTCTCTTTGTGTGCTTTTGTTTGTTCTCGAATAAAATACTTTTAAAGTGAGTTTTTACTCTACCTAGATTAGGTTAGTAAGAAGTTCCACCAAAAAATTTACTTACCACGAAATAATTTTCTGTTTATATTACTTACCTCGAATTAGGTTTATTTTACTTACAACTAAATATTTTCTGCTTATAAAGTTTGTATGTCAGAATATCGCATATAAAAGTCCAAAGATAGGTAATCTTAATTAGAAGTCCAAAGATCCAATGTAGGTACAAGAAAATATTGTTCTATATCCCTGTCCACACAAAAACAGGCAAGAGTCCCTTACATATTTGGCACAACAATTAAATGAGTTCATGTAAGCACTTCTCGGCGGCTCCATTTCACTTTTGTGCCGGAAATAGACCTCTTATCGTTCGCCTTACCCACAGGTATGGGCACTGAGATACGGGTACATTTATTGTACCTTTGTTGATTCATTTCTTTCGTTCCTCATACCTGCGTAAGTCGTTGATTATATTTATTTACCAAAAATATTATACCAAAGTCCGTTATTTACATACATTAAGTTTTCTGGCCTAAAAAAAAATGTTTTTAGATTCTAATTGCAACGCTGTAAAGTTGATTAGTTTCAGCTTGTACTTCTCCGATAGAGCGCTATTTGTCCAACAGCGGTCTTTCTGCGTTGCAATAAATGGCATCTCTTTCTACAGTATGCAAACTGAGCGAGATGTCAGACTCAGATAGATAGATAGCGGACTGCAAGTGTATTACCACTATAATTAGCTTTCTTTTCGCTCACTTGGTACCTGGGTAGCCGGTGTCGGAAAAGTTTAAGAATTTATATAGAAAAATATATATTTGGTTTAGATTAGACTTAATTCTCAATGATTGGACAGACTGGTCAACGTATATTTGTTCATAATCAACCTACTAAAATTTTATTTAACAAAATATTTGACCATTGATTTTTTTTGTTTGATAAGCGTTCGAGAAATCTGAGGAAGAACACATATAATCCAGCAATATAGTTACAGCATGGCAAAAATGCTTAGAAAAAATAGGGTAGACATATGACTCAATACTAACACTACATTGTTTTTGGTGATCACTTACGCCAAGTTGTACCTACTTAGGTACTTATAGCTTTCAGAAATAATGTTATCAGTTAAGAAGTGAAAGTTTACAAATTCTATTACTCAGGTAGGTACTTAGATAAATTACTAAAAGCTTGCGCGATTGTCTTTTATTTTTTTTAATACTATTGTCCACGTTGACGTCACAAATCTAGGCCTAATACGAAAAATATATGGGGATTGCGTCAGTTTTGAATTTATCTATATGTCGTGGCCATATCCTAGAATTGATCACTTCATGATGTGACCGACCATTTCATGAAATGGTAGAATTTCATGACATGGCCAGCTAAAACTGACTATATAGTTTAAGCATCAACGTTTAATGATATTTCCATCAACGTTTGGCCATATCATTTATGTAGGGATTCCATGACATCAAAAGGTTTAAGGCTATGGCGCTCATTACGGGAGGCCTATGTCCAGCAGTGGACTAATATAGGCTGATGATGATGATGAAAAGGTTTAATGAAAAATTCGAATTAGGAAGGAACTTTATATTTAAAAATTGCTTAATGCAGTTGGCTTTCAGTTTAGACGATATGCTCGTTTTTCGAGTGACTTTTATAAAATTCCTGTAGTTTTTTATCGTAACGGCTCCTTACTTCATTTTTGTCTTCTATTTGCACAATATTACTTGCTTTTTTAACTAAATAATTGTCCGCCGACATGATGCATCACAGAACAGAAACAAACAAACACTCAAAAACCACAGATGACAAAAACAAAACAATATCAGCGCCTCTAACGGTGGATAATGTAATTATTTTATGATATTGTTTGACCATATCATGAAGTAGCCGTGCGTTTAGCTTTTCATATCGTTAAACGCTGATTATTCATTGATCTGGCCTGACTACATCATGATATGGCCAGCGTGTATTTTCCATTTCATGAAATTCTACCATTTCTTGAAATGGTCGGTCACATCATGAAGTGATCAATTCTAGGATATGGCCACGACATATACACACTTCAAGGTACCTTATACGTACGTCCCACTGAGCAGGCACGTTGTTACAAACCCACGTTCGTAGTCCGTGAACCACAACAGCGCCGTGACATTCGTTCCGTTCAATACAATTGATTACATCGTAACTGCCGCGGCAGCTGCTCCCACCGCAGAGGAATTACCTACAGTACAAATTAGCATGGCTGTACGAAATTAGGATGAATAATGGAAAGTGTCGGTTTCAGTCTAGTTCTGTGTTGCCTGGGAAAGTTTTGGTATATGGATACGGTAGAACAAGTTTATGTGGTAACGAGCTAGAGGATTCTTGAAGATTGAAGTTAAGAAGAGAATCACATCATTTCCTAGTATTCTTCAGTTTTGTTCTCGAGAGTTAAAGTTTCAAAGAGTATTATAGAAAACTAGCTTCAGCCTGCGGCTTTGCACGCGTTTTTGGGAATAAATAGTAGCCTAAGCTTGGAGCAGGAGCAGTACCCTGATTCGTTCCGAAATGACTGCAGCTATATCAAAACTGAAGGCCAAGAAGGCCTCCTGGCCCCGGTCACATAATAGCAGAAGTAATTAAATCACGCGGGAAAAAAACGCGTAGAAGCTTTACATACCATATGCAACTGGCAGCATGGAAAATGGCCTAATGACAGGACAGAGTTAAGGATACTGCCTCTTCACAAAACGGATCAATACGCTAGTGCGATAATTATAGAATTCTAGCCTTGATATCCCACTGTAGTAAAGTCTTGAGGTTAAAGAATCTTTATTTCTCATAAAAACTATAAAAGTTCATTTACAATGAGAATAAGTTATTCGTAAATAATGTTTAAATTACATATTACCTCTAGGACCTAGGTACTTATATGTAGGCATAGGTAATCCAATTTCTTATATATAGTGCTATGCTATTTAACATAATTTAGAATAGATAGGTACATACAAATGAAATAACAAACCAACTAATAACAAAAATAAATAGGGTAGATTGCAAAACTATTAGCAGTATGATTCCGACGAAGTATTGTGATGGTGTATGGTACAAGTGATGAGAGGAAAGGAAAAGATATAATTATTAATGACACATTTCGCTATTTATCTATGGTGCTTACATATTTCAGTAAACTGTTTTTAAATATTTTCATATTTTCACATTCTTTCACATTGTTAGGTAATTTGTTATAAAGACGGGCTCCCTCTGATAATATCGTTCTCTTACCATAATTAGTTCTACTTTTTGAAACCTTTAATTTAAATTTATTCCTAAAGCTGTATTTATTTTCTGTTTGATGTAATTGTATGTTTGTTTGTAGTGACTTGTTTGTTATTCTTTTAACAAGTACGCAAGTTTTAAAAATATAAAGTTGGTTTAAATTTAGATAATTTGTTTTTTTATACAGTTCTACTGTGGAAGTGAGAAAGTTATAATGATGTAGTACTTTTATTATTTTATTTTGAGTTCGCTGTAGTGGCTTCAAATTTGTTACAGCGGCTGTACCCCATACTTCTATTAAGTATTCTAATTGAGACTTCACAAGGGAATTGTATATGATGTTTCGTACCTTAGCTGGGATACAGTTCGTTACTTTTCGTAGCGCTCCCAGAACCGATAATAATTTATTGTTAACGTGATTTATATGTTGTTTCCAAGTCAGTTTATCGTCAATCCATATTCCCAAATATTTTTCGACATGTGATCGTGTTATAGGATTGTTGTCTATCGTTAAAGTGGGTAGATCTGGTAAGTGTTTATTTTTTGCAGCAAAAATCATAAAAGTTGTTTTAGACGTATTTATTGTTAGCAAATTGTACTTAAGCCATTCATTAAGTTTTATTAGATCACTTTGTGCGTCAGTAATGATGTCGTGAATATTATTACCATAGTAAAAAAGACAAGTGTCGTCTGCGTAGAGTGTTAAATGTCCAGTTAGCTCAATCCTATTTATATTATTTACGTAGATTAAGAACATTAATGGTCCCAATATTGATCCCTGTGGTATACCACATGTCACGTTTTCCATAGAACTAGTAAAATTATCCATCTTTACAACCTGTTTTCTATTAGTTAGGTAAGAGGTGAACATATCATGCGCCACATCCCTAACGCCTATATTGTGCAGTTTTAGCAAAAGTTTTTGGTGACAAACTGTATCAAAAGCTTTTCTTAGGTCGATGAATACCCCAAGGACAAAATTCTTTTGATCGATATTTGTTTTGATGTTTGTGACTAGGTCTACCACAGCTGTCAAAGTACTTGAGTTAGGCCGAAAACCGTATTGTTCTTTAATAAAAAAGTTTTTTTCTTCTAAGTATTGCTCTAACCTATTATATAATATTTTTTCGAAAATTTTTGATATGACCGGTAAAACTGAGACTGGTCTGTAGTTATTTGGGTCGTTTTTAATTCCAGATTTATAGAGGGGACTAACTTTTGCAATTTTTAAAGAATCAGGGAAAACACCAAGTAATAAGCACTTATTGATAGAGTCCGTAACTTGTTCGACAATTGAAGATTTAAGGCATTTTATTGTTTTAGTATTTATTTCGTCAATTCCCGAGCTAGTGTTACTGTCTAAATTATCAATAATTTTGGCTATTTCATCCCTATTACAAGATGTGATTTCGTTCATTATTTTATCATGAGTGTATGTTGATTCGTACATTAGAATTGATTTGTTATTATTGTGATATTCATGAGGTATTTTATTAGCAAGGTCGGCCCCAATCGATGAAAAGAATTTATTAAAATAATTACATATTTCAGAACCATCTGTTACCATTACTGAACCTATTTTTAACTTTGGGAGTACTACCTTATTTTTTGTTTTATTAAGAGCCAAACTGTTTATGGTTTCCCACATATTCACTACCTAGACTGGCAGATCCTTAAGAACAGGTAGGATTTGTAAAGGGAAAATGAACCAGGGAACAAATCCTCAACATTATACAACTTGTTAAGAAATCCTACGACTACAACGCCCCAGTCATATTGTGTTTTATAGACTAAACCAAGGCCTTCGACTGCGTAAGCTGTAATTGCCTATGGACAGTCCGAACAGAGCTTGGAGTTCCTGTAGCACTGCTGAAAACACTCTACTTAAACTGCCAAGGAGTGGTCGACGTGGTTACAGTGGCACTAATTTAAAATAAAAACTAAAGCTTAGAAAATTTCGCATTCCTTGTTACTCACAGTGTTTGTTATTATTAAATTTATTTGAAATTACCATTAAAATCATTACATTTTATTACAAATTATATTTTCTTTCTTTCAAGATAAGAATATTAATTTATACAGAACAATTTTGCTTAACATGCAAAAACAAGAAAAAGAAAAGGAAGCGCGCGCGCTCGTGTGTGTTTGTGTGCATGCGTGTGTAAGTGTGTATTGGAATAAAATGAAATGAAATTTGTTTATTTCTCTTAAACCACAATAGCCAAACATTGAAAATTATAAGCACTTAATACTAAAAAACGATACAAAGATATTATCAGTGAAAAATGAAGTTACAATGTTGCTTATATTATAAATACATGCTTGAGTAAAAATTGTATTGTGGCAGAGAAATGGCCCATAGCTCAGCTTAATGCTCCAGCATGTCGCCATGCTGTACCGCTAGTTTTCTGCTAAGGGCTGCATTTAGGTCACGGACACCTTGACACCCAATAAGAAAAAAAAAAATTATAATATAAATTAACCAAACAAAATACATATCTATTTTATACTCAGGTTATATGTCATATTAATTAGATTAAAAAGGAAACATACCACTAAATTAATTGCTATATCACCAACCTATGATAATGAGCCGTTTCAAAGACCTATGATGAAGGGAAAAGCGTACAAAATAGAGATTTGCTATGCCAGCCAGGGTTGGTTAATTTGTAAAGTAATGAGATGTTTTTTAAAGTTTTAACATTATTGAAAGTATTAACATTATTTAGATTTTGAAGAGGAGGAGGAACATTATTCCAACACTTGGTGGCGGCATAGCGAAAGCTGCCTCTGAAGGCAACAGATCTATGTTCAGGAATTGCTAGCGATGATGAAGAAACTGCTCTAGTTTTATACGTAACATTGTAGTCACAGAACCATCTTAGCTTTTTAAAAAGTTATACTGGCTTACGGCTCTTTATAACACCAAAAAGTAGAACAGAAAGATGTAAGAGCCTTCTGCCATTAATTTTCAGGAGTTTAGAAGCGTTTATGAATGGTGTTACATGTGCTCTAGGGGCAATAAAAAAACTAAACCTGGCGCAGGCGTTATGAACTCGCTGAATGAGTTTTTGTGTTCGTGCAAGCAATCTGGGGCCATACACGGTATCAGCGTAATTTTAATTTTGAGAGTACAAGTGAAGTATTTGTTAGTGCATACGTTGAGGTTCTCTGAGGGCACCATTCTCTTAAGAGTATGGGCAACAGATTTAATTTCAGTGTGTATAATATGATGTTTAATGTATAATATTATTAGTAGTATTATTATGATTCAGTAGGTACTCAAGTCTCAAGTCACCTTTGTTTTTATTTGGAGCTGTTGGAGAGGAGACTAGCACCCAGCAGTCGGTAGCCACTCGGCAGTGGCTCAGGAGTGCTAGTCTACTAGTACATAGATAAGGAATTCAATTTTACTTTATTCATCCTTATGACCGTCAATACCTGTTGGATTTGAAATGAATTGCTGACGTCACTCTCATTCCTATCCGAAGCTTTCCCGATCGCAGTCCGCACACGGCGCGACCCAAAATTCCCTTCATAATCCTACAACTTACAAATTCCCATCAGGACACTCAATAAAGCCAGAGTGATGGCGAGCGCGTCCGGTGGCGTTAAAAGAAATCATAATTAATCGTCCTGCTGCCCGCCTCCGCTCGTCTTAATAGAGAGCTCTACCGCTTTCCATGTTTTCTCAAAGACGTAATAAATTAATCTCCATTCGCAAAGAAAGAAGGCAAAACAAAACAAAGGGCAGGCGGTAACTTACTCTTGTACCTACTTTTTCTAATGTTAGTGCCGCTAATTTATTATAAGAATGTCTTTTGAGTTTGTTGTTTGACGAGCGCAAGGAAAAATATTTGGGTTTTGTTACAAGAGCGTAGGGTCGCATGCCAGAACCATTCCCTCTCAAATGCGAATCGGAAAATGTGACTGCATAAAATTACACATCACTCGAATTCCATGGAAATTCTAAGTTCTAAGAATCTGCTCCGCAACCACATAAACAAAGGATGGTCTTTACACAAAAGACGGTGATAGCTCAGTGCCCGATCAAACTATTTTTGTTCTAAAATGTGACTATACCTTATTAAAATAGACTCAGAGGCTTTTACTGTTTCTACATTTTAGGACTTTCAGTTTTCCTAAAATCTAGAAGCAGTAGAAACCCTTGGGTCTATTTTTTCCACAAACTTGGCCTCTTTGTATTTTAGTAGGCGCCTCACTTGTTTGGCTTTAAGCCGAGCTTTCTCTGCATTAAACTACTTGTTAGGTAACAGGTGACACAGGTTACCTAATTGCCTACCTAACTTGTATTTAGTTCGTGGCACACTAAAACACTATCAAGTTTTTCCGAGGTGTTATTCATCGAACATAAATTAGCTATAACAAGTCTAACGTTCCTTAGCATTTGACTTTTGTCGTGGAGTATCGTTTTTACAAGCTTTTATTTAACTCGCAATGTATGTAACCATGTTTGTACGGGTGGAATCTTGCAACTCAATTTAAAAAATTTGATTTTCAAAAAAGGTTTTTGAAATATTAAAACGTATTCTAATGCAATGCGAGAGAAACGCTATGGGGAAATAAAAAAAATTGAATTGAAGACGAAACAGCGATACTGATTGGCGGTAGAAAGAGGCATAGCGCTAGTAAGTACGAGTACTTTCATTGTAGAGCCTTACAAAACACAAAGAACTATATGTAGCTTTAGGTACGATTACCAGGTACTCTAGGTAGATAGTCTACTTGAAGCTTTACGTGAAGGTAGCGAAATAGGCCTTTATCCTTGTTCCTATCTGTCAGATCCACAAAGGAAACGCTACCTTCATCACACATAATCCAAAACTAGAGATGTTCACGAAACGTCTTCGTCATTTCTCATAATAATTACTTTCTTTCGTAGCCAAGATTACCCCACTAATTGCCTATCTATTCAGTGGTCCTCGTCCAGAGAGCTCAATTAATATCTATTAGGCATTTTTGCGCGATTTCACCTTTATTAAATTCATTTTTAAGAATGTTGCCTTTAAATAAATTGAATGTAATCTCGGCTCAGCTGTTGGGAGTAAGTGAGAGTAATACGCGCGAAGATGACTTCTTTTTGCTTAATTTATTGCTGTCAGCTCTAGATTATTTAGCGAGTTTCTTAGAAGATTGAAGATGGGTAGTTAGTTTTAATATAGAGTTCAGTGAGCTTTGAAAGGGTCATACTCACTAGCCGTTAAACCGTCGCGGTCGCGATTTAGGTATGGCTTTACCGCTGTTTGCAGATTGAAAAGATACAGACGTGGATTACGTACAGCTTAGTAGGTTAACTATTTTTTGCTTTGATTGTGGTATGATCGATAAGTTCTCGAGCCTTGAATTGCTTAGGTTGTCTAATCTGTCCATACAGTCATTGTTATACCTAAATACGCCATTAGCTTTTTGGTAGGTAGGTACTGTCTTACTCAATAAATAAATAAAAATAAATAAAGCAGGAAAATTCACACAGGGGCTAGGTGACCTAGCCCCAAACTCGCTTGCAGCTGTGTTATGGGTACCTTGACAGATAAAGTACCCATAACACAAGCTCTGCTAAGCTTTTGGATACAATACATAACATGTAAGTAATGATATATTTTATTACGAATAAATAAACCAGTATCTCCCGAAACTAACATCTGCAGATCATAAAAACATTTCTAGGCGGGAATCGAACGCGTAACCTCCTTCGCCTGCTACGCCACCAAGGTCGATCGAAATCAGTGAAGGGTTACCTATGTAATTTGTAGGTAGCAATGTAGGTTCTATAAAGCGGTCCTAACCCCCGTTGCGTAAGCCTCTAATTTCTAAGGATTTCCAAGTAATAAGACCCTACAAACACCTGTGTTATGGTGGTGCGGAATACTCAATAATGTACATACATACAGCTGTGTGGTGCCGGCTCAGAATTTGCACCACCCCAACTTTTCCCGCGGGTGTCGTAAGAGGCGACTAAGGTATACCCACCGGGGCGGGCAGCAGCGCCCCTGCAGAATAATTCTACTACCGAACTGCGAACCCCAACCCGCATGCCCAGCGTGGGGTATGGGCATTACCCTATGAGATAAAAGCCAACAAGGCGCTTATCAAGGGGAGGCCTGCGTTCCGCAGTGGACCAACACAGGCTGTTGAGGTTGAGGTTGAGGTACACACATATACATCTTAATTAATATCAATCATCATTTCATCTTTAACATTTTTGTAACAAAGAAAATTACAATAAAATAATAGACACAATCTACAGGTACTCGTAGCTCAACTGATCCATGACAATAGCAGTCGGAAGCGTCCCCAAGACGCTGGTTACATTGCCCTGCTGTATGGCAATGCTAATGCGCTGCGCTGCGTCAGATACTTTCCATCTCTCGAGGCACGCATCGCTTCGACCAGACGCTTAGGTAGATTTTTAGAACCCGGTAAGCTTCGGTACCTAGGGGAGCAAATGTGTAGGCTCTAAGATATAAATAGTTTATAGACCACAATATAGGTTACACAAATGTTAATAATATCTTAGTTTCAATTATGATCGACAAAGATTAGCACGCAAATGTTAAACTAAGTTAAAATTAATATTGTGTTCCAACTATTATCTAGATTGTATATTTTACACAACGTCAAAAAATTAAAAAGTAGTAGCGCTTCTTGAAATCCTCGGCCAAATCTGCCGTCGTCGTACCAGTCCTCACGGATCTCCTCGGAAGATAGATACATAAATTACTATTACTACCTCGTTTGATTGTTGAATCATAACTATCGAACGTCGAGGCAATAGGTACTTTTTATCGTGTTACTTTAATCTGTAATTAATTTAGGTCGACATGACATGCTATGGTAAACGAATGTAGCGTAGAATGGAGTAATAGAGGTAGTGAAGGTAAATAATAAAACAACACGTTTTGGGATCGATGTTGTCGTAATTGCTGGTCGAGGTTGATAAAATTATATAAATTTTGATAACAAACGATAAAGTAGACTCTTAAGTGGTATCAATTATAATAAAGACGACCTCGGTGGTGCAGTGGCCTAAGATCTGTCTGGGACGCAGGAGGTTGCGAGATCGATTTACGCTTCGGGACAAATGTAGATATTTTTATCGGGTATTCTGGATGTTTTCTATGTTTTATAAAAATTTATTTAATTTATTAAGTACTAAATTTTCCTCGGGTATGAGCCACTCAAAATCATTGATAAAAGCCTTCGATAAGCGGTGCACCAACCGCATCCTAGCGCAAAGCAGAAGCAACCTTCGCATCATGACAAGAGCCCTAACTGGACACTGTCGCCTCAACAAGCACATGTTCAAATTAGGGCTAAGCGACACACAATCCTGCAGGTTCTGTGAGGAGGCGGAGGAAACGCCTCTCCATCTTCTAGGAGAGTGCGGAGCACTGATGCAAAAACGTAGCATCCATCTGGGCAAGCACCTGCTTAGTCCCGACGAGCTAAAAGACCACCCCGAAGAAAATCCTACAGTTCCTAGCAGCTGCAAGGGTTAGCGGCGAACTGTGAACGCCGCTGCTTCGAGGCTGAACACACAAAGTGGCGATCACAATAGGCCAATCATGGCCGCAGTGATACGAAAGCCACCAAAAGCAAATAAAAAAAGAAGTACTAAATGTTACCCGCAAATTCGTTAGCTTGGTAGGTAAGGATACCTACCTTACGGGACACATCAGAGAACGAAAAAAACATTTGCATAGAAAAAGCGAATATATCTGTGACTTCTTACACACGAAGCGTTTATATTATCCGAAGAATGTATCTTTAGCAATTGATTGAATAATTTCGTTTCTTTGCTGAATAAAAATGTTTTGTTTAATTTTCATATTTTACAAAGCGGATATAACCACCCAACATCACAAATTCAATCACTATTTTGACAAAAATAGACAACATTGACGGACTTTCTACCTATTTTTTGGTTTCTCGTTGGACGTGATATGTAAATTATCAAACCCTTCTTTAAATTCTAAATCGGCGAAGCCCTAAAAAAAGTAGCTTATAGTTTAAGTTAGGCTACGTTCTAAATGAATGCCGAATTTAATTATGATTGGTTCAGTAGTTTTGGAGATCCTAGGTGACAAAAATTTCACATTTCACAAACTTTCGCATTAATAATATAAGTAGGATAGGAAAGGATAAGTAGGATAGGAAAGGATAAGTAGGATAAGATAGGATAGGAAATCAGTAGGTACCAATAACACAAAAGAAATCTTGTTGCAAAGAAAATTTCTAGGACTGGTTCAAAATTGATTGTATTTGTAGACTCTTTAAAAAAATAATGATAGACAATTCACACAGCATCATCTAGCCCCAAACTAAGCAGAGCTAGATATTATCAAGCTCTGCTCTCAAGCCCCAAACTAAGCAGAACTTGATGATGCTGGCTATATGATGCTGTGTGAATTGTCTAGCATTATTTTTTAAAGTGTCTACAAATCCAATCAATTATGAACCAGTCCTAGAAATTTTCTTTGCAACAAGATTTCTTTGCTACAAATACCAAAATACATAAAAAGAAAGACATCATTGGATACATTCCTTATACCATTACAGCTTCCACTAGCCTCGACCACAAGCTGCGGACGAGTTTTTTCATACATTTTATCGTCGTATTAGTATCGGCGTAAACCGAACGTTCGGGTGGCCGCGCTCGAGCCACTAGCTGCGGGAGTCGCCCGAGCTCGCTACTTGTGGCCGCGTTTTGTCGCTCGAATCGCGTGCACACTCGGCTACAGTAGCCGGGGCGTTTTCGCGGCGAAGTTCGAAGGTTGATGGCGACCAACACACGTCAGTTTTGCTACAAGCACGCAACCGAACGCTCGTCACGATGTCGGCGGATGTAGATGTAGATGTTTTTATCTCTGCTATAGAAAAGCGGCCCCTGCAAGCTCTCGATGGAAATGAACGGAATTCAGCTAAAAGTAACGGCTAAGTGGCGGCGACTGGTGGCCGACACTAAGCCATTAGTGGCTGCGATCGGTGGCTGCATCTAGTGGCTTGACTGAGCCACTAGTGGCCGCGTTAAGTGGCTGCGACTAGTGGCTCAATGTGCGAGCTGCCTTATATCCCGAATTTTACTTTGATCTATGATGTATGTATGGGTAGGAAGTTAATTGTACAGGGTGTTCAGAAGAAAGTGTATCATAAGGTAACAAGGAGTAAGTGAAATCAAGTGCAATAGTTCGGCGGGTTTGTTAACCCTGAAAATATAAAATTAAAAAAAAGATGGCAAAATATCAAAAAATCTTAAAAATTACTTTTCAGGGTTAGAAAAGCCGCCAAACTATTGTATTTAGTTCCACCTACCCCCCGTTACAATATGAAAAATATTCCGAACACCTGTATTATGTCAAATATATCATAATGTCACACATTTTCCCTACCATCCCTAAGAGCCACCCACCTATTCTCCTTTGTGTATGTTATCTACACATTTTCCCAATTCAATTCTCGCAAAACATTTAGATAAAATCTTGTCGCCGTACGTAGGGCGCAGGAAAGAAAGATGGCGTCCTCCATTTATCTAATTAACTATCTCGCTTGAGTAGGTCATTCTAACTTTTATCTGTGCCAAACTTTGTCGCGAATAGTAGGTATTTTTTACGAATACGAGAGCTTTCGACCATTTTTTTGGTTCAGCCATAATGATGGCCGGGGTTGGTTTTGTCATGGGGGTCTTGATTCCATTATGCTTGTACCATTAGGACCTGTGAAATCCGTCATCCCAAATGTCGATGGTGATGACTCGGCCAACCTGACACTGTACTATGGTCGAATTATCAGTTGATATTGCCTGACAGCTGGACAAAGACCCCCCCCAACCATTCGTCTGCTCCTAAACTCATGCCATTCTCAAGGCAAAAATTTTGTAAGCAACTTCACCACACAAAAGTCTAAAATTTCCCTTTTTGGCGTAGAGTTTGTAAAATAATTGTGAGCATTGTGAATTATCTGAAATAGCTCAATCAAATCCAAAAGTAGTTGTGCAAATTCTGTCAAAAAGTCAACATCAACTAAGTGATTTTTAACCCCCGACGCAAAAAGGTGTTATAAGTTTGACGTGTCTGTCTGTGTATCTGTGTATCTGTCTGTGGTATCGTAGCTCCCAAACGCATGAACCGATTTTCGTTTAGTTTTTTTTGTGTCATATATAATTTTATTTCGAGTGTTCTTAGCCATGTTTCATGAAAATCTGTTCAGCCAATAAACGTCGGCGGGTTTTTTAAAATTTTGATTTTGTCTTGTTTCAAATATGTTTAGTGACTTGGCTGGAGTACTTATAGTTAGATGTATCTGACGAAATCATTTTGTTAGTTTTTCTGCTTCTTTGGCTACAAGGCATCTGCTATCACAAGCAAAACCATAATCCAAGAACGGAAGCCCAGCCATAAATCAAATTAGACGCTCCTATATCATGGGCCTACTGATACTGTCACTACACAAATTACAGTGCCAAAATTATTTATTTAAAATAAAGCTCACCACTTTAGGTAGATTCCACTAAATGGGTCAATATTGAACTGACCCCAATCAGCGTTCGATGCAAAATAGATAGATTACATAATTCCTGCTAGTTTAATACTGTTTAGTAAGTTACTGTGATTTGGGTGCTTTGAGATGGACACTTTTGGTTTTGGAACTATTTTGATTGCAGTTAACTTTGGGGGTTGGACAACACCCGAGGCAAATCAATAGAGTCTAAAACGACAATCAATACAATGGAATAGTTTTAGCATGGATTTATAAGAAATGGCAAAAAAATTGTCGCTACATGACTTTCGTTTGTGTTCACCAATAGATGCTGCTTCGTCGGTTAACGTTGACTTTAAGGACGTAATTACAAATTTGACTCGCTCAAATTTAGGAATCTGAGCCTGCACACTAACACAAAAACTCCACGCACACATTGAAGCCGCTTTACGCTTGTTTTTATACATTAACTAACAAATCTTGATACTTGAATCTTTGGTAGGATCGATGTAGGTACCTACAAAAAATTGCAATAGCATAGCAAGTTATTTATCTTTTATCTATTCTATGCATAATAAAATATAATGTAACGTATGAAAAAATGTATCAAAAACGTTGAAACAACTGTTTAAAATTTTACCATCTGTTGGTGAATTCGGGTCTTAATAGCTCGCTATTACTTGTTAAACGCAGAAAATAAAAAAAAAACCCAGCGGTATCGATGACGATCAGCCCTGAATACATACTTTTTATTTTCAAAACGCTGCTTAAGAACGGAATTAGATGAAAGAACGGCTAATGAACGGAGAAAGAAGAATGCTGGACAATCCACACAGCATCATCTAGCCCCAAGCTAAGCAGAGCTTGTGTTATGGGTACTAGATGACTGATACATAATATAATACATTGCATAGATAGATATTTTTTATTATACTTAGAAACGACCAGAACACCCGGAACAAATATTTGTAGATCGTACAAATATTTGTCCCAAGGCGGGAATCGAACCCGCAACCTCCTGCGTCGCAGGCGGACCTTCACCCGCCGCGCCACATCGGTCGTCAGAGAAAAACGTCGGAGAAAAATCTGGAAATCCGTCACCGTCTTTTGTTATGAAGACCGACTTTTGTGTTTAACACTTTGAGTGCCCTTAACGCTCACACCAAGCTATTAGAGTTAGTAGCGTAGGGTGGGCGTAGTGACTATGGCGCGGCACGGCGGCGGCGGTGGGAAGAATGCCCACGGTTTGGTGATAATTTTGTATTTCGAATGATATCAGATTCCATTTATTATTTGACCCTGTTTTTTATTTATCATTGGACCCTACTTATGTATATAAAGGTATATGTAATTAACCGCACTTTTTAATTACTTGACTCGGACGTGCTCATAAAAATGAACCTTCGATGTTTTTGAATAAAATTTAAATTCATATACTTTGATACTCGAGTAAATCGAGGATAGCACGCGAACAAGCCTTTCCCTGCTCAATTTGTTTTAGTTAAAAATACAGTGTTACGTGGTTGCGATAGCGCCTGAAATTACCTTTATTAGGTGGGCGTAAATAAGGTCGATCGAATAGAAAATTCTGCTAGGTACGTTATTCTACCGGTCCATCCATATTAATACAAATGTAACGGAATCGGTCTCTTTTTTTGTTAAAACTAAGTCACTGAACAGTGAATTTATTCTGCAAGGGTCAGTACATAATGGTAGACTCTTGGCATAAAACTTAAACACCCTTAATAAAATGAGGGGAAATTATTTCCCACTTCGTCCGGCTTAGCAAATTCGTTTTTTTTTAAATGACTAGACTTAGCCGTGCCAACCATAGAGAAAAATAATCTTGGATATATTTTTTACTGATTAATGGCAACATTTGTCAAGAAGTTGATAATCTGACGTCGTATGTCAAAGCCGAACTCACAATTTTAGATTTTTCCGCGAAAATACTTGCTGTGTTACGAATTTTAGAAAGTTTTTTGAAAAAAAAATCTGGTAAGTGAGTACACGTTATAATAAACTAAACTAGACTTATTTTCCGAACGTTTAGCTGAAAAAGAACCGTGAAAACAATTAGATTTCTTGGAGAATTTTCATCTTGAATTAGTGGGAAATAATTTCCCTTTGTCTGTCCCTGTCTTCAAAAAAACTTTAACTATATAAAAAATGTGCGTCAGTTCATTGAACAGAATATGTTGACTATTTTAGTTCCTTTTTGATTTATATTATTTTATATCCCTAGCAACTTTGAAAAATGAATGCCAAAAAGAAGCCAAAAGTACTTACCAAGAAGAATCTCGAAGAAGCTGTATTAAGCGGTATTTGTATTTTTGTATTTTTCTCATTAAACCCATTGTAACCCTAACATTATTGTTTAATTTTGCAATTTCATGTTGGAATTTTTAATTTTATATTTAGTATACATAAAATATAAAACAAAGCAGGGTGAGGAGCTAGTATAAAAACAGTACTAAAATTCTTGAAAAACTCGTAACCTATGCCGGATAATGGGAAATAATTTCCCACTTGGTGATATTTTGCAATGCCGTTATGAACAAGGGGAAACTATTTCCCACCGCAAAACCCCCCTTTCCCCCCCACTTTTCCAAGTTTTTATCATAAGATTTGAAATCTACTCGCAAAATTCACCTAAGAACCGATCTCAGTTTTTATTTATCTCACAAAAAGTATTCCATTTGATTAAGGGTTAACTAAGTACTAGACTTATTGCCGTCCCTTTTTAATGATCATTAAAAATGGAACGGTAACAAATTTAGGTTTTGGTAACAACATAATCACTATTTACGACTGTCGCGATTGCCTATAGTAGTTAACACTGTTGAGAATACGTGTTCAAGCGGACGTTGAAATGGTAGATTTCACAATTAAAATCAACACACGCAATTCTGGTTCAAGGCTCGATTCAAGATGCCTCCATGTCCTTATGAACAGAGCCCTCATCATCATCATCATCATCAGCCTATATTAATCCATTGCTGGACATAGGCCTCCCCTAATGAGCGCCATAGCGCCCTGTCTTCGGCTTGCCGCATCCAGCATCAGCCTGCAGTCTGTCGCAGATCGTCATCCCACCTGGCCGGAGGGCGTCCTACGCTACGTTTGCCGAGCCGTGGTCTCCACTCAACACTTATGGACCCTAATGCCCTAATGAGGAGTTTAAATTCTAGGGACGACGGGGAAAGGATACCTAAACAATTAAGTACCACGTGAGCGAAGCGGCGAGCATAACGTAACAAAGTTTTTTATAATTTGATTTGTTTTTCCATCCTTAATAATCTACCCTACCTATCGCCCCCTTCTTAAAAGTTGAGGTTTATTCTTCATCTACAAATCATCGCACTAATCCAGTTTTTACGGTTCTCGTGCCTGAGCAATCAAATACCTACATCTGCAAATACAAGTTAGATTCCTACATCCAAAATGAAGACACAAAACAAGGTAAAGCTCCCAGGTGTGGGCCAGGCCGCTCACGTTAGATGAATCGTCACACGTTTCATCTAATTGCTGAGGCGCGACGTCCAATTATCTCTCTGCCTCAGGGCGACATTAAAGAGGCACCATATTGATCTACAAGCCCTCGATACACAAATGGAATAAATTGGAATATTAATTTCGCATAACAATGGTACCAAACAAATTAGAGTGAGCCAGATGTCTTCCGCAGATTCCCCTTATTTCCATTAATATAAATAGTTGATTTATTTTAATTGATGATGTCGTTTTGCTTCCCTATTGTTGTTCATGAGGTTTCAATTATATGAGGTAGTTTGTTTATTGGTTTTCAGGTTTCATGAATCATCAATGAATTTAACAGAGATTGGTGGGACAGTGGTGAAAATGTACATTTTGTATATTTTGAAGGACTACGGTAGTAATGTAATTAATAAATAAATAAATAATGCTGGACAATTCACACAGGATTATCTAGCCCCAAGCTAAGCAGAGCTTGTGTTATGGGTACTAGATAACTGATATACATAATACAATACACTACATAGATAGATATTTTTTATTATACATAGAAAAACATCCAGAAACCCTGAACAAATATCTGCAGATCGCACAAACATTTGTCCCGAGGCGGGAATCGAACCCGCAACCTCCTGTGTCGCAGGCGGACCTTCGCCCGCTGCGCCACAGAGGTCGTCAAATTATTTATTGTTTTCATATTATGTATACAGTGACCAAGTTCCTCTTCCCTTCGTTGCTGCGCCAGTCTAATCCAGAGATGCATAGCGACACAAGCTTTCGTCTCGTTATTTAGTAGGATCTTTTATTTGGTGGTGCTTAGAGCTCTTATTAGTAAACTAATAATAACTAATGAATTAGGTATGTTAAGAACTTCTCTCAGCTCTTTCCATAGCAAAAAGTCCTCTGTTTATTGTTCAAGCTAAAATCAGGTGCATAAGTAAACATAATATAAAATATCCACCAGAATATACAGAGAGGGTTCCTTCAAAAATAATCTTATAATTAGCAGCATCGGTAAACTTTGTCGTATAATGTATGAAAACGACATTTAAAAAGTAATTGCCTAATAATTGTAATCTTCTCGAACACATGCCATAAGTATTCAGCTAAAAAAGGGGTTATATACTTATTCCTAGCCCAGAACGGATAACATAGTACCTACTATGTAGCGTGCCAAGTGGAGCTTCCCGTTTACAGAATAATAAATATCATGTAAGTTTCTGAATTCCTAACTTTATGATAAAAAGGACTGCTTTAGTTATCTAAAAAATACCTTAGTAGCTACGAACTTATATACTCGTAAGTAGATTTAATAAATAGTATTATCACTGTATAAGTAAAACATATAGGTAGGCTATGGTATTATTTAACGGGTATTTGTCGCGTTAATTTACAAATAAAATAAATTCAAACATTACTTACATTTTTTGACTGACACTAAAATTTAATTTAGTTATTTTTTATTTTTTAGTTAGCCGTTAGTTACCCAACATTTCTGTAATTATAATTACCTAGCTGTTAGTTGCCGTAAAATAGTAAAATATAAATAAAATATAAATACTTATAATAATGTGTTCAAATCACGTAAGTTTGAAAATATTCGTAGTTCGATTTGCTACTGCCACAATCTATGATTCTATGCTTATTGTTTCAAGGTGCAAGGCGACTCTAAGGCCCACATTTAGAAAGCTTGCTCAGTTATCGTTCTATGCTTGAGTAACGATTTTCTACGGCATAAACATCACACAAGCATAGATTTATGACTAAGCCAGCTATTATAATACGCTCCTTAGTCTATATCAAAGTAATTTATAAGTAACTAGACGATCGCCTCGCAGTTTCACCCGCGTAGTTCCCGTTCCTATGGAAATTCCGGGATAAAATATAACCTTTGTCACTCCCTGAAAAGTAAGCTTCCTAACGGTGAAAGAATTTTTCAAATCGGTCCAGTAGTTTCGGAGCCTATTCAATACAAACAAACAATCAAATCTTTCCTCTTTATAATATTAGTATAGATATAGATTTACGTAGAGGACATGACACGTAGAGGCCATTGATGAGGACGATCCTAGTTATGAAATAGATACCATCTAAAACATTAATTTGAGTGTCTACCACTTTTGTTATCATTCACGTTAAACGTATGTTATAAATACTCTAGGCAGGTACTGTAGTCATAATGCTTTTGAACAGGCTTATACCACTCTACATCCCGCAATAAAAGTTCTCCACCAACAGCAATCGAAAAATCAATTCAAGTTAAAATTCACCATTCCACTGCGTCTAAATCAAGTATCGCCGAAATGCGCTTATAAATCTGGCAGTAACAGTATCGCCGAACTTTTTTGTACTTCGTAACTGAGGGTATAAATCTTTGCGGCAAATCCGACATACTAATGGATTGTTCCCCGGCAAGTGGTGTGTGCCAGTTGGAATACTGCCTGTACATACTGGGCTAGCCGCTAGCCAAGATAATCTACTAAACTGGACGCCCATTCTTGAGTAGATCGTAACTAACGCGGCCTGCTTTGAATTATCTATGTTGCAAGTTCCAACCGCCAGCATCGTTTAGTTTAGTGCACTGAACAAGGGTTTTACTTTGGGGTTGACCTGTAAAAAGTGTTCACTTTAGTTCCAGTGGTTTACTTCTTTCAATGAAATCTTTGGAATAAATAAATCATTTGGGTGGCGATATCAAGATATTCATAAACAAAATTGGTTGTCTGTAAAGTCGGTTTACTGACGATAGTTGAACGTGACAACTCAGAGCGAGGTAACGCCGCATGATGAGGTAACGCCGCATGACGAGGTAACGCCGCATGACGAGGTAACGCTACATGACAAGGTAACGCCGCATGACGAGGTAACGCCGCATGACGTCATGTTTTTTCGTGCGTGCAGCCGGTTCTATCGAATTATAAGACGTTGTCACGTCAAAAATGCTGTAAACTTCAGGCTCAAAAATAAGTAGAGTTTGGTTACTTTTACCCGTGTGGGTAAAACGGATGCGAAAACGCGGCCTGTAGTTATGTTCAATATAATTTCCAGCAAATGACAAAAATGGAACAAACGTGCATCCGACATTCGCATTTTACTTGCAAATTGCATATAGGTCCATCGATGCTGTTCCACGTCGACCTCACAGCCACAGACTGCAAATAATTTTGCATAATAGCCAATGGCTCAAACCTATTTAATTTTTTTTACAGGTGACATAGATAAGCCATAGCTACCTTAAAACTGTAGGAACTGGTGATAAATGAATTAGAGGTTTACCATTTGAGCTACACCTAATCAAAACCGTTCATAATCACAGTTTTGATAATGTTTGCCTTTTGCAAAGGTACCTATTAAAGGGTTATTCCAGTTTTCCCCCTTGACAAATCGCCCTTAAGGGGGAAAACTGGAATTCATTTTTTTCGCGTTCCAGTTTTCCCCCTTTAAACTACCATAGATCAACTAAAACGCAGATTGAAGTGCTATACTAGCCTTATGAATAAAAATCACTGAGGTACTGTTACTTGGGAACGAGTTACTGAGTAATATATAATAGTACTCAGTAACTAGGTATTTGAAAAATGAATTCATAAATTACCCTTATCTAAGGTTCCCTATAAAAAGTAAGGCAAAATTGCGTGGCCGGGAGAACCTGTAATTTAGATTGGATGCAAAACCGGTAACTGGAAGTACATTTTAATCTAATCGAAGTCTCTCGAGAGGGGCTGCCAATAAATCGCTTCTTGTAACCCGGACTCAGATTTGTATTTATTCTATTAGAAAGGTTTAAGTTTGATTTTCTCCGCGCTGTGGAGTGGAGGGTGGCGGTGCAATCTCTCAACACAGGTATCCAACAACGCGAATTCTTATTCAGTTTCTTTACAAGTGTTTGGGATTTCCTTTCGAGAGGAAGTTTTAAGCCGGCAGTAAATTATTCCATCGACAGGTGAGGCCGTAAAGGCGAGATTTACGCCTACGGGCAACATCGGTTGAGCCTCCCTTTTGATAAGATGTATATTACCAAGCGAATAACGTTTCTTCTAAGTATCCATCGGGGATTGACCCAATGGAAAGTTGTGTGCGATAAATTGGCAAACTTAACACTTTCGTACAACTGAAACAAGTTTGATCTCCGAGTGAACATGAACAAAGCTTTGTTGCTTCAAACAGAACAGTTATTTACTTCAGTGAATTCGTCAGTTGTCATAAATTTTCGCGTGAACATCCCAAACAGAAAAATGGTCGCGGAATAAAATATGGCCTGGATTATCGAATGTCGGGATGTCGGAATATAACGCTGTGACTGGCCGTAAGCTTTCGCCAAATAGAATCCGTTTAAAGTTGGACAGTGTTCAACTGTGATGCTGGCAGAGCCATCTTCATTATTGTTATGTTATTACAAAGCAAAACTCAACGTGCACTTGGATTATTCGCCATAATAGTTTTACATCACCAGCCACTTACGGATGAGCACCTCTTCAGTAACGTTGTAATGAAGGGTTTGGGTAAAACCGTTTTATTTTTCACCTGCCTAAAGTGCTTTATAGCCAGCTGAAAAATAAAAGAGTAGTACCCGAAGTTAAGCTGGAAAAAGCACTAGCGATAACTAGATGATGCCACCGATATCAGCACAAGGGCTCAGCTACGAGCTAAATTAGAACGGGCAGTGCTGCTTTGAAAGGCAAAACTGTTAGTTAAAAGGCACCGTTGAATTTTGTTAAAGGTCGCATCGTTTAGGATGCATTTATCTACGAAGCAGGTGGAAGCGGAAAATTTAGATTACTACTGATACTTTTTCGGAACATTTCATTTGTTTTATTCTTCACGAGTCTTTTTCCTTTCGTACGTAAATGAGTAAATTGTATGCCAAACGTTTTTCCTGCTCTAGTCTTCATGTAAGCATTTTCAGCAAGCTCCAAACACTGAAGTTTTATCCTTGTCGCTGTAAAATATACCTAAACATACAATAAGTACAATAAATCTATCTTTCTTTAGACTCTGAATAACCTATGGCTCCTCACGAACAGGCATGTCTTGTCATTGTTCGTACTCCCACCACTTGCCAGCTAATGTCAGCAGTGCGCCTTTTGTCCCAAAGTAAATTTGGGCAGAGTAAAGGCTCCGAAACATCGGAATCAAAGCTTCGCAACTTGCCCACTCAATTTCCATAAACAAACGAGAAAGACACTCCTATGTTTTAATGACTCTGTTTAAAGCTTACCTAAATAGCCAAAATAGCGTAGGTATTGCTATTTTGGTGCTATTCGGTTCTGAGAAATAATTAAGCCTGTAGGTAACGGTTCGACGTCTACGTCGTTTAATTTTAATGAACGATTTTACTCAATTTAAATATAAGCGTGTAGAATCAAGTGGCAGTAGTAGAGGCGGGGGTGTACGACAGTTCTCATAGGAAACTTATTGCCTTAGGTGATATTTCTCGTTGAAAAAGCCTGCTCCCAATGTCCGCAATCCTGCAGCTTCATTTCCACAGTGTATAACTTTCCATAGATAATGTCCGGTTGTAATCCAAGTTACTTTCAAGACTAATAGTAAATTCTGTTCCTATGTCCATAAATATCCTAAATCCGGTGGGGTTGGCGAACCTGGAAGGGCCGAGTTGTAATGTTTGTATTCTATAGCTTCTGTTTGGGTTTCCTAAATTTTCCTGTAGATAGTTCCACGAACTATTGCTAGGAAGCTTGTAGCTTTATGTACACTCTACGATAAATTACCGATGCCGGAATTGGTGTAGAGCTTTGACGTACCTACCTACTCGGGCGCTGCTGTAATGAAAGTTCGGACGGTGTTCCGAGAGGTAATCGATTTTGAAAACAATGTGTTTTGAGGAAGTTCTCGTAGGCAATAAATTCGATACTGGGCATTCAGCGAGGAAGCAGCAAAATGTGACCATAAAGGGAAAATTTTAAACAGGTTACTTCAGGGCAAAAATTTTAGGAAGCCTTAATAAATACATAACCATAAAGGTCAGGGCTGAAACTAATACTGGCATTACATATTAAATTATTAGCCCACATTTTTATGATGAGGGCTATCATGCTTCTTCATACGTATACTACGAGTAAAAACTCTAGCCTAGTCCTAAAAAGAAAAATATGGTCTTTAACTCTGAAAATCTCTCTTATATGTATCATAAAATAAGCCTTTAATTTTCGGCTTCTATCACGCACAACTAAGATCTATTATCCTTCTAAACTCCAAACAAATGAAACCGCATTACGTAACTGCTCTCTAAATTGATGACGCATATCTAAAGTTCTGCGTAAACCATTTGATTCGTATCATCTCAGAGTTCTCCGGCCACCGATTTGCATAAGCAGATAAGGGTGTTGGCGCTAATCCACTATTGTTTCAATTGCAAGGCCATTCATTAGGAGGGACGGGCGCTCGTTATGCTAATCCCGCGCCGATTGTATACCAGGCTGTCATCAACTGCTCAGGCGATTGCATATCGGGAATATTGGAGGAGAATCGATGGCGAGGAGACAGGAGATAAGAGACAGTCTCTCTTACAGATAATGAGCATGAGAAGTTCGAAGTTCGTTCGACGGCCGTTATGGTTAGAGGACTTTATACCTCAAAGGACTATGTGCATTGAGAACAAACCGCTCCGTATTGGATTTTGACTACGTGCGTGAAGCAGCAAATAAATAGACATGTACCTTGAATACAATGAATGGAATGGGGAACCTGTTAGTTGTTTTCCTAGACATAGTTCTAGGAAAAAATATGATGCGTTCATCATGTCTTAGTACTGCTCTAAAATAATAAGAGATGGAAGGAAACTGTATCACAGAAGGAACATTAGATGGGAAACAGTAGGCCAAGTACAAGGATTGTTCTCTAGGGTAGAATAGACAATATTGACATCGCATCGTCATACATTGCGTACATTATTGAAGTTGAAGGAATGCATTTCAAATAATTTACGCATTCGGTGACAAAGTGACGTAATTTTTCTCTATTCTACCCTGAACAACAATCACCGTGCTTGCCGTACTGATCGTCATAGATAGAGAATAGACAGAGCTAGAGAAGCTATGCATCGATGCTAGCTAAATAAACAATTTTGAAATGATGCTTCGATAAGGTTTCCTTGAATACCTTCCTATCGAGCTTTGGGAAAATCTATTTGCAATCAGACACTGCCCGGAAAGGATAACTCCAATCAAACTTTTCCAATCAGGCCAATTAAAGAGGATACCCCGCTATTGTTTATTTAATGGATCTCAATTACCGTTACGGGATAGATAGGTAAGTAGGTACCTTATAAACTTATCATGGCAATATGATAAAGTGGTGACATGAAACAAAAATGGAGTTTGAAAGAAAGCATTTGGTACGTACGAGCCGAGAATAGTATGTCGCGAATTAGTTTCAACGAAGATGACTTAATTACTATTTATATAAATCGGATAGTTCAGCAATAACACCAGTCTACAGTCACCAGTCTCAAAACCTTGCTGTGCCAAAAGGCTACTATAAAATATCAGATTATCTAGAGGACAAAAAAGCTTGGGACGGTTTTGGCTCCAACTCGAAAAATAACAACTAACACGCTAAAGGTTTCTTCGTCGCTTCTTTACCTTAGTCTACATACCGAAGCGACAGAAATCAGAAGCATCACTTTATTTCCGTGTAAGTTTTTATTTTATAATTTGATCTGTTCTAAGTGTACCCACTTTACTGTATTTATGGAAATAAAGACTTTTTGATTTTGATTTTTGATTACCAGTTCACTGCTGGACTCAGGCCTCTTCTGACAAGCGCCGTACCTATTGGCTCTTATTAATATAGTAATGCCATAAACCCCACACCTGCGTTTTATACATACCATATACATAAAAAATATCTATCTATGTACTAAGTGTATTGTATTAAGTAATTCAGTTATCTAGTACCCATAACACAAGCTCTGCTTAGCTTAGGGCTAGATAACGCTATGTGAATTGTCCATCATTATTTATTTATTTATTTATAGCAGGACACAGCACAGCTATAGCAATACCGCTGCTGTACATCGAAAACAAATTGGAAGACAATAACTTAATTTACATAATACGCAGATTGTTAATTTTGCACATGGTTGTTAGTTAGATAAGACGGATTTTGAGCTTTGGCTGTAACATTATTACCTAAACTTCAACAGAAGCTATCCGTGTGATAAGTGGACCTCGGATATTGGGTCAGCAGTTGGATATTTTAATCAATGGAAATGGAACTCTTTGTTAAATTGTACTAAGGTACTTCAATTGTAAGCGGCTAATCCATTTACCATTGATGTAGGTAAGTTGAAGTAGCTGATATTGATGAAAGTATTAAAACCTTTGGACAAAATGTCAACGATTGTGTTAAAATTTATGGCTCGCATTTAATAACTTTTGCGCGAATACAATGGTGGATTCGCGACACATGCTTAATAAAATTGCTAAAATACAACAGGTACATAATTTTTGTATGGTGAAAACAACTAAAATATTACAGTCATATACTACAAGCAATATCCCTCTAATATTTTATTGACCACAGCTTTTGAAAATGTGTGTCACGAGACAACGCCAAACTACTGAACGGATCAGGCTGAAATTTTCCATGCATGATTCTGAACCGGAAGTAACGTAAAAGCTCCTTTTTATCTCGGAAAAACACCTTAGAAGCCGCGGGCGGAAGATAGTAAAAAAATTGGTTGTCTGTAAAGTCGGTTTACTGACGATAGTTGAATGTGACAACGTCTTAAGAAAATACTGATGGAATGGTAGCATTTGATACTCGATCAAAACATGTCAATGTACTATAGTATAGCAGCTGTCCACGCAGACGCATCGCTCACTCAAGTAGGAGAGAGACGGATGTCGAGCGCTCTCGCTTGCACTTCAAGCCTTACATGGAACGCCTCAGAGCGAGGTAACGCCGCATGACGTCATGTTTTTTCGTGCGTGCAGCCGGCTCTATCGAATTATAAGACGTTGTCACGCCAATAAGGGCACAGAACCAAGCTAAATACTAAATAAATTCCTGCTACGACATAAAACCAGGCTCCTAAGCTTCTAGGTTCTTTACACGGCACGTGCGGAGCCGCGAGAAATTTAATCGAGAGCGATGTAGGTGGCGGCCGCATTACAAAGCAGCATACTGCGCTTACGCGGACCGATTGGTACGGTTTACCTATATGCTTGTACGCAATACCTTCTGCATATTAAGCTTCGGTAACAATTAAAAGTACCATGCTAACTGATAATTTAGGGTCATGTTGCATACATTTGTGGCGACACCTAACGCCAATTGAAGAATTGGCGTTAGGTCAGCTTGAATTTCTTGACCCGACCCTAAGAATCCGTTTCATTCACGCACAGTGAAAGATAATAAGTAATAATAACTACTCCGTCACAATAATGAGCAGTAACATCGACAATAATGGTTCTGGTATTCAAAAATGATAACGTAAAAGAGTAACCGGTGTCATAATTCTAGAAGGTTAATATTCTAAGATTATTGACTTATAAATAATCGGACTTGAATATTTCTTGTCAATCCGTTTTGTATAAATGCAAGAAATAAGTAGTCCGGTCAACTGTACTACCAAAAGAAAAAAAAAGACGTCAAGTGCGAGTCGGCCTCGCGCACTAAGGGTTCCGTATGATCATAATTCGAATGAAGGTCCGCCTGCGGCGCGGGAGGTTGCGGGTTCGATTCCCGCCTTGGGACAAATGTTTGTACGATCTACAAATATTTGTTCCGGATGTTCTGGTCGTTTCTATGTATAATAAAAAATATCTATCCATGTAATGTATTATATTATGTATATCAGTCACCTAGTACCCATAACACAAGCTCTGCTTAGCTTGGGGCTAGATGATGATGTGTGGATTGTCCAGCATTATTTATTTATTTATTATTTATTATAATCATACGGAACCCTTATATTTGGCAATAAGCTAGGCTTTATAATTATAAGGCCTTGCTTATTGCCAAATATCATGATTCTAGGTCAACGGAATACTCTCCGTACCCTGCATATTTTGGTCTTTTTTGTTAATAAGCTACAAGTTTACGGTATTCGGATTATTCCCTTTATTTGTACTATAAGACCTTGCTTCATGCCAAATTGTTGATTCTAGGTCAACGGGAAGTACCTATAGTTTTTTGTGCATGTGATTCCCTTGGATATTTCAAAATCTTCGGACAAAAACGACTTAATGTCGACCTAGAAGTTTTATTTATATCGAAGTTTCAAGAGGAATTGAATATTTGATGTTAATTTCAACTCGATACCTCAACGCGTTCCTGAGAAAAGGGGTTTGACAGACGGACATCAAAGTCATCCTATAAGGGTTCATTTTTTCCTTTTACTTTTGAACTCTAAAGTACGTCAATTGAGTCGGACTCGCGCACTAAGGGTCCCGTATAATGTTCAGAACTTGTTTATTCCCAAATATCACGATTCTAGGTCAACGGGAAGTAGGTACCCTAGGTCCATGGCGAGAAACAAAAAATATTTTTTTTTATGAATAAACTACAAATTTAAGGTTTCTGGATGTTTTCCTTTATTTGTGCTATATGACCTTGCTTCTTGCCAAATTTTATGATTCTAGGTCAACGGGAAATATCCTATAGGTTTTGTGTGCAAGTGATTCCCTTGAAAATTTCAAAATATTCGGACGTAAATGGCTGTAGCTTTTGATTGGGTTTACTTAGAAGTTTTATTTATACAGAGTGTTGACAGACGGACAGACAGACAGACAGACGGACAACAAAGTGATTTTATCAGGGTTCCTTTTTTCTTTTTGAGGTGCGGTACCCTAAAAATTTGTGGATCAGTCAACTGGATCACCACAACTGTGGTCGCAAGAAGCTAATTAAACTATCGCGGACAAAATACGTAGAATTTAGGTACCTACTTCATGAGGACACTGCATCACAAACTATTGTAGTTCCAATCTCATCAATTTGCCGAAATGCACCAAGTGTTTGCCAATACCCCTTAGTATGTTCCATTAAAGCTAATACACACTGACCCAATAAAGACGGTGTCCAATGAACTCTCCGGTTAAAAATCCAATTGTATGCGGGTCGGGTCCGGTGGCAGCTGCGACCGCATTAAATATCGGTGAGCTTTCGAACTGGGAAAGCCGGAGGTTCTGGATAATATCGAATAAAACAGCCTCTCTGAGTATGGAAACTGTTAATGATAACCTTTTTCGAAAGATACTCTCTCATAGATAAAAAGATCTGAAACGTGACCAAGGATAGACACAATAACCAGTTCTGTAGATACTGCCCGCCCAGTGCCCAGTGCCCAGTACATTCAAAATATAATGTATAAATTACTCTAGTCGTCTAAATTATAACAATGTGCACCTAATAATAAGAAAAATTCCGACACAATGTAATTATGGTTTGAGAAATAAATGAAATGAAATGCCCGTGTTTTCCCAGTGCTTCAATCTGTGCGTTTTCGGTCTTAAGTTGATCAAAATCGATATTTTGCTTTATCTGCTTAGAGGAGAAAACCTGATAAGCAGAGACATCATTCATTTTCAGAAAGCGTCTTTCAATAATTTTCTGGATTTTGAGACGAAAAACAAATCTTTGTGTGGGTTGACAACCATAGTGTGTAACTTCAAGCTCAAAATCGCTCGTATACGAATAGTATAGGTACGTCCGCTTTTGATAGACTTATTAGTGCTTATTCGTCGCATTTTTTGCCTACACCTCGTTTGTGTCTACTATTATTACTATTATATGAAAATACGTAGAGTTCTACATTGAACACATAACTGACCGCTTCATTTCCATTCTATCCAGCCAGCATGGCGTATAGCCGGATACAGCCAGCCCTAGTGCGGTCATATTGGTCAGGCGACTCGAAGCGGGTCAAATGGACAGTTGATGAAATGCCTCGCTTCTCATTTTCACAGACACATGTGCTCGTTGCAATATCTGACGGATTTACGACTTTTGATTGGATTTCTCTATGGAGCACCAATTTTTTTTTAGATTCCGAAACAATCTCACTGTATCTCCTGTACCTTTTGGTCCGTGAGATATCACAAACATCGTTTGTTTTGATATCGTGAAAACAAACGTAATGTGATTGCGAAACCCTAAACTGTTCTTGTATATTAGATTTTTAGTAAGTTTGTGTACTTTATGTAGAATTCATAGATGTCTGTCTGAATACACAAGCTTTTTATTTATTAATATATAAGGCTAAGGCCAATACTGTGGATGCGCTATAGCCAAAGAATATTGCAGAGCGAATGAAAAAACATTTTTAGAAAGGAATCATCTATTGCATAATCTGTCCTATAGCTTTTAAATAGTGATTCATCAAAAACTAAATTCATATTATACGGGTTAGGTTCCTTTCGTATAGCCATCTTATTTTGGGTCAAAATTGAACCACAAATAAATCCAGTGGCTATGATGCAAATAGACATCATGAAATTATAACATGACAAGCATAACTATTTGCCTTCTTCTGTATTTACATACAAATTAGTTAGGATTAAAATTGTTTTATGTCAACGCTGCACGAACTTTTCAAGTTTAAAGGTGGTTTTCCACTATTAACGTGCCGGATGCCGTAGTCATAGGTTCCAAGTTACAACAAAAACAGCAACACCATTAATACTGTTTCGATTATACATGGTGTTTGGCAGAACTTGTGATGTAGGGTAAAAGGTGTAACCAACTGCTCTAACCAATAGCTTAGCAGCCTTTCAAATATCAAAAGCCTTTCCGCAATAAAAAAAATAGTACCAGCAATAAATAGAAAAAAAAACATAGAAAACCTTAAAAATGGTTGAGACCTCAAAGGCTTTTCAGTGTTAAAAAAGCTATCTAACTATTGCACTTGGTTCAACCAACCTCTTCTTACCTTCATGGCACACGTTCTGCTGATTACCCTGTAAAGGATTATCATTTTAGATTCTTGTTTGGAAGCCTGCTAAATTGATAGGAAACTCAGTGTAGTGGACAAATCCTTTATGATAATACTTTACCTGTCTAAATAAGTTCGTAAGTAGCAAGTAGGGCAGCTTGCTTACATTGTTTCAAGACTTGAACTATGTAGATATGAAGTAACTTCGCTCAGAAACAAAGTTTCAGATCCTGCTCAAGGAATACCAAAACCTTTTGGAACTGGAAACATTGTTCAATTTAAAGCTCTCTTGCTTCGGTCTACATTATGAGCTACGTTATTTAATAGTTGCTGCGCTGCTTAGTACCTAATTCTTTGCTCACAACTGACTCATAATCCCTAAAACCAAACCACACCTCTAACTTTTCTTAAAAATTATGCACAGAAATTATGTTATTACTAGCTTCTGCCCGCGGCTTCGCACGCGTTGTTTCTATGGAAACGTTTTAAAGTTATTTGTATCCCATGGGAACTGATTTATGGGATGAAAAGTAGCCTATGTGTGATTCCAGGGTTAGACTTACCTGTATGCAAAATTTCAGACCGAACCGTTCAGTAGTTTTGGTGTGAAGAGGTAACAAACATCCATCCATCCATAATAATCCATATATCCAAACTTTCGCATTTATAATACTAGTTTATGCCCGCGTCTTCGCACGCGTTGTTTCTATGTCAACGTTTAAAGGTGATTTCTATCCCATGGGAACTGATTTATGGGATAAAAAGTAGCCTATGTTTTATTCCAAGATTAGAATTACCTGTATGAAAAATTTCAGCCGATCCGTTCATTAGTTTTGGCGTGAAGAGGTAACAAACATCGATCCATCTATAAACCCATCCAAACTTTCGCATTTATAATATTAGTGTGATTAGTGATTTATAATATTAACGTGATATTTAAAAAAAACTTACTAAGAAAACCATATAAACTAAAAGAGGACCGGGAGAGTTTACAATAGTTATCACAGATTTTTATAAGTATAGTCCTAAAGGAATAATTATACGGTATCTCATCACATCACGCCAGAAAATCTGAACGGCTGATTTTTGCGCGTTGAGGTTTTATACATAGTGTTTTTTTTTTATTCTTTATTAAGGGCTTTGTCGCGTAGTCTATGGTTTTAGTGTCTAAGCTGTCAGTGTCAAACATAATTGTCACCTGTCACTGGCTTGCCCTTGCATTGCATCTACTGAACGGATCGGGCTGAAATTTTGCATACAGGTAGCTCTAATCCTGGAATCAAACATAGGCTACTTTTAATTTCATTAATCAGTTCCCTGGGATAGAAATTACCTTTAAACGTTTCTATAAAAACAACGCGTGCTAAGCCGCGGGCATAAACTAGATTTAAATAAAGCATCAATTATGAATTGATGTTTGCAGTGCCCTCTTCCTAACTCTGAGTCTGTAGGCCTTTGTCACAATATTTATCTTACCGAAGTCACTTCTCGGGATTTCACCGTTACACATCACTTGAGTCTTGCCCCTCACCTACATGCGTCCTGTCCTTGTTTATTTATGCAAATTGATAGACGTCGGCTGAAAGATTGATCTGCTCTCAAAAACATGATGTAACTATTTAATAAATGTAGAGTAACTTGACAAATATTTTCTTGGCTAACAACACCGGAAACAAGAAATACTTATTGCAATATAACTCGGAATTGGACCAGAAAATAAAGCAAATATGTAAAATATTTAAAACAACATAAATCCGTCCGAAGTACAACAACATTGTCGAGCACGATGTTGATTAGAACCCTTTATCGCTAACAAGATCCGTCTAACTTTACCAATTCGGGGGTCGACAAATCGAAATCGGTTTTAGCAAAACAAGTATTAATTTTGTATCGGGATTCCGGTGCTAGGCGGGCGGCGCGCAGTCTGCGAGCGCTAGGCGGTTCTCCCCCGCCCCGGACCGGGCCAGTCGGTCCCGCGTCGCCGAGGAAGCCCCACGTCTCCCTTCGCTGCACTCTACCACTCACCTTTCTCATCAATATCACGATACAACGACCACAACACTACACCTGCCGAGTCACGTGTTGTCCCGCGCTCGCTCACTATGCAGTATGCACCCAACGTAAATAACGCCGCGTAAACGTAAACTTGCTTCTGATTCCGTATTCCTAGTGATGCCTCTGTGTAATTACTGATATTCGATTGTCAAGTGGATTGTAATTGTGGATACTGTGACGTCCGACTCAGATTATGAGGAATATTTCTTACGAAGGTACTGAATACGTTTATTTTCCGCATGGTTCGTTTATTTGATTGTGTTGGAGTCAGCTGGAGATGTTATTTTCCCTAATAGACGTAATTCGCCTACGGTTTAGCTTTTGTTTTATTTTCTTTTAGCACGCATCGTTTTCGATCGCCAATTCTGTTAGAAAAATTGTTGTTTGTTTTTTTTTGCAATCTTTATATCGTTGATGGATCATGTCATCATGTCATCCTCATCATCATCAACACCCAGTAATTGAATTAACTACCATTTTTACTAATACCCGTCTTTATTTTGTATAGTTTGTTTTAACGCTATAGTTCTGTAGAGAGCTAATCAGAATTAGCATATCTTCGGTTTCTACGTTTCTTAACCTCCATGCTAGGTAGGTACGTGCAGTGCACAATCTTAAAGATAGTTATTATGTTATAATACTTAAAGAAAGAGTACCTTATTTACTTCTATCCTAACCTCTTCCACTCGTTGGTGGTCTCTAGGAAATTATTTTACTAAATTGAACAACAGTTCAATGGCAACAAGAAAAGCTAACATAAATAAATGAACATTTTCATATAAGATCATCTAGCCCTAGTGATGATCATCTTGAAAGATCATCAACAAGACAGACATTTATCCCGCGACGAGAATTACCCACTACCTGCTGCGTCTCAGGATGACCTTCGACCACTACTCCACAGAGGTTATCAAAAGTTTTTCTCCATCTTAATTTAACCGTCAAATTGATTAAAATTTATTGTTAAAAAAGTTTGGGAGTCACCCCCGAGATATTAAGGTGGTTCAAACTACGATGGTGCAATTTTTTTTTTAAGCTTTTTATATTCTGCGTTCAACATGGGATAGTTTTATTCAATGTAGAACGCAGAAAATATTAAAAACTGTAAACGGAAAACTACATCCACAAACTGTAAACCATTTTATATGAACCCACGTTTTCAGAAACTTGGATTCAATGGTACTTTGGGAACATTTGGGAGATTAAATATTTATTATACATAGAGATTAATTACAAGAATCAACAAAATATAACCAGTGATTTGACGAATTACGGCAAAGTACTTCCTCGCCAGGTTTATTCCTTAGAGAACGCAAAAATTAATAATAACCACAACATAATTGAATTTCGTGGCATCGAACCACCTTAAGCTGACCTTTCGACTATCATGGCTGTCCTCTTAAGTCAAGAGTCTTCTCAACAAATTTACTCAGACCGTTCGATTTTGTCTCAATGAGTTTGTGACTTTTGCTATGCTACCTCAACCTCAACAGCCTGTATTGGTCCACTGCTGGACGCAGGCCACCCGTGATAAGCGCCTTATTGGCTTTCATGTCATGGGGGGTAGTGCCCATAATCCCCACGCAGGGCATGCGGGTTGGGGATCTCAATTTGCTGGTAGAATTGTTCTGTAGGTGGCGCTGCTGCCCGCCCCCAGTGGATATCCCTTAGTCGCCTCTTATTACCCGTTATGCTACGGCAATGACTATTTATGTAACTAATTGAGATACAGCGATTAAAGTTACATACCTACATAAACATAATTATCCCCCATATGTAATTAAAACTTACTAAAACCTAATTTAAAATTAAAACTAACTAATATGAACCCAGCTTTCCTAATTCTCTATCGAACCAATTTACTGTCAAATACATTCTCAATTATTTTCATTCATTCAAGACTTACGTAGTAATTTTTCTCGTGCTTATGTGCTGAAGATTCGTTTTGATATTTCAATGCAAGTATCAATTGATATTTCCCATAAATACTTATAAAAAAAAATTGGTTGTCTGTAAAGTCGGTTTACTGACGATAGTTGAACGTGACAACTCAGAGCGAGGTAACGCCGCATGACGAGGTAACGCCGCATGACGAGGTAACGCCGCATGACGTCATGTTTTTTCGTGCGTGCAGCCGGCTCTATCGAATTATAAGACGTTGTCACGTCAAAAAATTCTATAAGCATGACTATATATTCGCTCACAAAAAAAATACCCGCGTTTACCAATTTGGGTGACGCGTGGCAGTCATATTATAGGTACATGCATAAGTACCGTTTTAGAGCGCATTCCAATTTGTACTTTATTACAACACACTCTGTTCCAAATTCGAAGACGCTTGCCACGAATTTCTAATTCTTCCCAACTCTGACCCTTGAAAGCCGATGTGGTAAGCATTCCTACCTGTGCCAATAAAAAAACAGTCTTGCGCATATCGTAGGTACTTGATTTTTTCCATCCTGGTTGAACTTCGCTTTCTAATAGGGGGCTGAAATTTGGGGTTTGAGTCTATTCAAAACGTCATTTGCACACTTAAGGCGCTATTTCACTGTGAGCATCGTTGTATCAAAGATGCGAGCATAAATCTTGTCGCACACCTGAAAAGCACTACAATAGCACAACACAACAATGTGCAAGGTTTTTGTTATTATAGTTCGTAAGTTCTCACACTCTGGTTAATTTCTAGGAAATCAAATAATATCGCAAAAATTTTCGACGTCGACGGGACTTGAACCCGCATCCTTCCTTCAGTACGGGAATGTGCTGACCAGCTACACCACCAGGTCAAGTCGACGAGGTCACGATTTGATTTCTTAGAAACAACAATGTGCATTCAAATAAGGCTTTAACCCATAACATTTAGATGAATTTTACATCAGATGACAGACAGCTCGTGGAAGTTTGTGGGAAGACAGTTTGCCACGGTAAAATGTTTCTAGACGAGTTCATGTCCATATTTGAATGCACTTTTTTGTTGTTGTGAGGTAGCGGTATTGGAATAATGAGTGGAGAGCTTTGTGTTACAGTAGTGCTGCCTGACTGACAAGAATTTGACTGTATACATATAAATATTCTAACAAGATTCGACTTTGAGCTGTCGCTGTGTTGTCGACGACTCATTTGTTTTTAACCGACCAGAAAACGGAAGTAAAGTCGACGCGTATTTTTAGGGTTTCGAAGATCGGTTTCGAAACCCTTATCATAATACATAATATACATTTATCTACTGTGCCCTTATGGTCTCGCTTTGTCTGTCCTTTTTTCCTCCTTAATAACTCAGCAACTACAGCAGCTATCAACTTGAAATTTAAAATAATAATACATTTCGTGCGCCTGTACAGATTTTAAGAAAAAAAAATGAAAAAAAATGAAAAATGAAAATGAACATTTTCCATACAAATTGAGATGTCAAAATTTTAAAAGAGACCTATAGAGTCAAATAGGGTATCATATGAAACGTATCGGTTTGTATATTTCAAAACAATTTTTGAAATTTCTGTTGGTTTCATACTTTTTGAAATATTTTGAAAATAGTCGAAAAAATACCCGCCTCCCCCCCCCCCTTTATCTCCGAAGTTTGCAGAGCGATCCATTTAAAATGTATGGAGCGTTTCTAGATATAGATCTATATTTTACAGGAAAAATATAGAGAAGTCTGAAAAACGAACACTTTTTGAAAAATGGTCAAAAAATGGGGGGATAATTTTCAAAAGGGGGGGCTACCCCACTGAGTGGGGTGTCATATGAAAGGTATCGGTTTGTACATTTCAAAACAGTTTTTGAAATTTCTGCTGGTTCAATACTTTTCGAAATATCTTGAAAAAAGTCGAAAAATTTACCGCTACATCACCGAAGCATGCAGAGAGATCCATCTGAAATGTACAACCTACTAATTTTAGGTCTTCATTAAATTTCGGAGTTTCGAAACCGGTACCTTTAGTACATACCTACTTGTTCACAAACGTTCGAACTTGTTTTTTATTGTTGACCACGCTTAACTTTTTACAGAGTAGTCCGATTTTGATAATTTTTATTTTACCGGAAAAGGTATACCCCGAAGTTGGATCATATAAATTTGGAAAAAAATCCAACCCTAAGGGGATTATTGATAGTTTATTCCCTGATGCTATGCATGTATGACCACGCATAACTTTTTTTGGATTTGGATAATTCTTTTTTTATTGGATAGGGTATACCTCGGCGCCGCCGCCTCAAAATTACTTAAGTATACTTACATTAGTTTAAAAATTTAGTTATTAACCCCTCAGGGGGTCTATTCGCTTTCTACGAAATCGACAATGGTGTGCTTCGTTTTGTCAAATTGCTATTCTAATTCATCAAAACTCGAAGCTACGGCACGAAGCTTGAAATGGCGGCTTTTGCGGCGGCCACCTCTATTCTATTGGCCTAATGTACGAACGAAACATTAAATTTGACAGCATTTTTTCAAGAACCACTGTCAATTTACACGGTAGCTACAAAGCTACCTTTTCATTTTTGTAATGTGTTTTTTCACCATATATTGTCCATTTATCACAAAAATTTCGGTAGATTTATGATTGTTAAAATATTTTATACACGTAGCGTCCTAAATTATTGAAATTTACTCATGATATTTGAAGATCACTCTCCGTTTCATAATTTTCAGAAAAGCGGCTCTACCGCCATCTCTTAGCAAAGCCTACAACTAACAACTTCCCCCAGCTGACGACGAAGTTCTTATTTTTACCAAAACTTGGCGCTAAAACCGCTCTTTTTAGGGTTCCGTACCTCGAATGGAAAAAGGAACGCCTATAATATTAATTCTTAATTTCAGACACAAGATCCATTTTTGAGGTGATAAAAAAGGAAAGTTATATAAAAATCATAATATATTAAATATAAAATTCAAGGTACAAGGTTAAGTAGGTACTTAGTACGTCAGGTGGCAATATTCATTTTCCGTCTGTATGTAAGGGTCCGATAACATCAGACGGTCAGATGGGCTTACAATAGTGTCGTTTTTACACATGTCAACCTCTGGACGTTAATGACGCAATTCTCTTTCTTTGGATGGCATTGAAAGAGTCTACACGGGATAATATAGATTATAGAATCACTCGTGACAGCCGTTTAAGTTTAAACTTAGCAAAGAGCTAGCGCAAATAATATCCGAAAACCACAAATTATTTAAAGTTACATAGGTAATTACAAAAATTATTTTTTGATGTTCGCAATAAAACCTATACGTAAGCCTTTACAGTACTTCCCGTTGACCTAGAATCACGAAATTTGGCAAAAAGCAAGGTCTTACAGCACAAGGAAATGTATTTTTATCGTTAAGTAAAGAGAAATAACCGAAAACCGTTCATTTAAGCAAAATCACCAAAAAAAAACGCAGTGTGTCTGTGTAAATTATTCGGCTCACAAATATATGTTTCCAGTATAAATGTAAGCGGGTTAACTTTGAACCTAGTTTGTGCTGGAAGAACACCAACGCTTCATCCCTTAACAAGGGACTTCATTAGGGTAAATATAAGTTTGTTCGGAACCCTCGCACAAGTCCTACTCGTACTTGACTTGTTTTTATTTAATCTGTCCAAGGTTTCTATGCTCTCTGGTGGTTTCATTCACATGATCGTTCACGAAGGTAGTTGAGTGTGCCCGGATCTCGCCCGAATGAAAAATGCCCACCCGACAGAGAAACAGAATAGCTATCGCTTGCGTGCGTCGGCCGCATGTCATCGGCATCGACAGTGTCGGTTGCGGAGAATTGTAATAGGGCCCCAGGCCCCAAGCGGTGGCCGGCCACCGCGCCTTACGTCACTGCACCGTTCACTCAAACCCCAAGCGGTAGCCGGCTCCCGCTCTCCTGCATTTGATTACGGACCTTATTTTACATGTTTAGAGGCTACTTTCTTACAAAGAAGTTTAATGAGTTAGGTTCTTTGATATATTTTCTACATACTGAACGAAAAATATTTTATTATCTGTGGACGTTAATTCTTGTTTTGGCAGTCGAATCGAGATTTTCGACGCCATTGTGTCTAAGGCGCACGGCCTGTCATTCATTTCTGACATTTTGGTCCCAAAATGGAAGGGTTAAGATTAATTAAAAAATTAAAAAAGTTTTATTATTTTTTGCTTTTCAGTTTTTCCGGTGGTTGAATTTTTTGTAAAAATTTTAGAACAATGTGTGACGAAGCTACCATTACGCGCTGTAAGGCTCGGTTCCTCTCCCTCCCTGGATGTAGGTAATGCTCGAAACTGAATGTTTCATTACAAGTAACTGCTCGCGGTGAGGGAAGTCTCTACTTTACAAAACTTATTGTTCTAAGATACTGCGGGAAAATTGTGAAATGAAATCGTAAGCATACTGATGAGTTTATCAGAATTATCTTGTTCTACATAATGAATGGCTATCGTGACTTTTCGTGATTTGACTGGAAATGGCAAACGGTAACAAGCACGCGAAAATAACCAACGATTTCTAACTTGATTTATGCTGCCGTCAGCTAATATAACAACTTTGAACCTAAGTCATAGTTGATCCGTCCTCCTAGTTGGTTTTGGTAGCATAGACAAAAATTACATCCTATCGTTATCTATATATATAAAAACTAGCTGCGCCCCGCGGCTACGCCCGCGTGGAAATTTAAAATTATCACTTAGGGGTATGAAAAATAGATTTTGGCCGATTCTCAGACTTCAATATGCTCACAAAATTTCATGAGAATCGGTCAAGCCGTTTCGGAGGAGTATGGCAACGAAAACTGTGACACGAGAATTTTATATATTAGATGAAACCCGTTTTCCTTGGTCACGGCATCACGCGTGAACGGCTGGACCGATTTCGCTAATTCTTTCTTTATTGTGTTTGTTATTGTCAGGAGAAGGTTCTTATGAAAGAAAAAATTAAGAAAGTTGGAAACATAAATTTCCACGGGGGCGAAGCCGCGGGGCGCAGCTAGTATTTCATGTACATACATCTGCATTCTTACCCGTTGTCCTATTCCCCGTTTTCCCGTAGAAATGAAGCATTTTCCCGCGGTAAAAAGTAGCCTATGTTCATCAGGAATAATGTGGGCTTCTAATGGTAAAAGAATTTTTCAAATCGGTCCAGTTGTTTCGGAGCCTATTCAATACAAACAATGAAATCTTTCCTGTTTATGATATTAGTATAGATATGATGACGTAATTTTATCGTGGGTTGAATTTACAATATATTCTGGGTCGAAATAACGATTTTAAATTCGTGGTGAGAAACTGTGGGTCGAAATAACAATATTCCATATTATTTGAATTTCATTCCTTCAATTTCATTATTTTACACAATGTAATCAATTTTCTCTATTCTAGCCTCGTACACGAAATCTCGTGTTTGCATAATATTAAAAGTAATACTATTATAAGTTAGTTAAGTTTGTATTAATTTGTTTAAGGATGTAGGTACTGGTGGTTCTGAAAGTTCTTTCGCTCAGAAATAATATCTTTCGAGTGGGCTACATTTTATAGTGACCAAGTGAGCGAAACCGAGTGCTGTAGCTAGTAAAAATACTACCTTTCCTCTTAAAGGTATGAAAAAATCCAATGTCTTGGTTGAAGAAGATTTTAGATATTTTGCAAGATTTGTAAGTCGATGTTTGCATTTCCCATTGGACCAACTCACCTCTACATTATTATGTAAGCTGCGATATACGTAAATGAACATTTTGAAAGCTCCTCAACCTTCCGGCTACACTTTAGCTACTCTCAAAGGGGTCTGCGGAGTTCCGACGATTTCTCCGAGGTTACAATGTATTACAGTAATTTGCTACTTTCTTTAATACATACAACAAACGAACACTGTATAAAAGGATGGAAAGGAAACGACAAAACAAAAATAAACCAAATCAAATCTACTTTATACTCCGTAGGCAATCGTTCACCCCGAGGAGCGGCGCAATGCGTACCTCTAAGCGGTTTTAGATCTGCAAATCTTTTTAAATCACAAAAGCCAGTCGTCAAGATCGCTTGTAGAAAGAGGAAAAGAAAATATCCTGTCGGAGCAGCGCAGATGCTCGGATTTGGCGGCAAGTTTCCAGCAAATCCGAAATGAAAACACACTCCGGATGTAGGCCGTCCTGTCTTCGCCGCAGATAAATTCGAAAAGGATTCTCGCCTCGCACGCATTACCTACTCAATGTGGATTAAAACTTCATTTTGGGCGAAGGTTTAAAACTTCCCGGTGAACGAGGTTGATCCTTTTTAATTATGAATATTTACAGGACAAAGATCGTGCGCGTTTATCAGCTTATTTAGCTAACATTTCGCGCAAGCGAGCCGTATTATAAATGTTGTGTCTTAAATATGACTTTTTATAGCGTCTTTGTTGTTAAGCCACTTTCCATTATTTTTAGGTAATTCGGTGGTAGGCGCCTGGTTTTCACTGTCCCGTATTCCAAAGCCGCTTGTTAGCTGTGTGGTGCCGGCTTAGAATTTGTACCACCCCAACTCTTCCCGCGGGTGTCGTAAGAGGCGACTAAGGGATATCCACCGGGAGCGGGCAGCAGCGCCCCCTGCAGAACAATTCTACCATTGAACTGCGATCCCCAACCCGCATGCCCAGCGTGGGGATTATGGGCATTACCCCCATGTGATAAAAGCCAATAAGGCGCTTATCAGGGGTAGGCCTGTGTCCAGTAGTGGACCAATTCAGGCTGTTGAGGCTTGAGGTATTCCAAAGCCACTTTTTGTAAGCGATATTAATATTTCCGACCATTCGTAAAGTTTATTGTTGCAACAATTTGACCTTTATTACCCCGTGATTAGGTTCAAGTGTGGATTAAGTGGGGATCCGACCGCCCCGCATCCGGGTCGACCCACTTAAAAGCACTTAGGTTTACGGTAACTTAGTGACCGTGGAAGATTACTTACCGTATAAACATTGTCTGATAATAATTTTATGTGCTCTATCTTTGCAAGATTAACACAAACCTAGGTATTATTTATAATAATAATAATAAATAAAATAAAAATAAAATTTCCTTTTATTTCTTGCGCACATGAATGCTTAGAAACTAACTTAATAATAGCAAAAACTTAAATTATATTGTATGTAGATAAAGCTTTTTTTTCATTAATAATATAGATTTAGATTTTCTTTCTTCTTTCTTTCTCAGAGATTGGTGGGAGATCGCACCAGACCGAACCGAGTGGAAAGATTTGGGGGAGGCCTTTGCCCAGCAGTGGGACAAACCAGGCTAGATAAAAAAAAAATATATAGATTTAGATAGATATCTAGTTTAGATTAAGTTTTTTCGTTTATTTTTGTTATTTTTACAAGAGCCCTTTGCAGGTGAAGGCCTCCTCCAAAGCCGTCTATTTTTCCCTATTCTAGGGGCTACTTGAAGCCAGTGCGACCCAGCCGTTTTCTTAATCTTGTCTTCCGAGAGTCTGTATGGTGTTCCAGTGCAGTACCAACCACTGGACCTTCCTGTTGTGACACTACCCTAGTCAATCTTCATACTCCCGTCTTGCAGAAGAGCAACATGCCACTAGGAGGACGGATCCATTTTTCATCAAGAGCATTGTTTAATTAGTTCTATGAGGTTCATGCATAGATAGTGTTCTGACATTGTAGGTAGATAAGTAAATTCCTGGTGCTTCTTTTATATATATATATTTTTTGCATGATTGTCTTTGTTTGCCTTTTGCTTTGGAGGGTTTTGGTATCTTCCACGGACCGGACGTGACCGGCCGGATTGGAAGATGTGTGTTTTGTGCTGTATTTATTTGTGATTTCAACTTTCGAGGTATTATTTACGTAATTGAAATCCATTTTCCACTCAGGCAAGTTTTTTACAGCGCTATTAGATAAGGCCGATGCTAGCAGTGACTTTTTTTTGGGTGATCATGATGATAACAGCAAAGTTTTTACGGCAAAAAGGTCAGCGATACTGTAGGTCGATAATGTTTTACTCCACAAACTATCGTAGTTTGACGAATTCATTAGGGGTGTTTAATCGGGTTAACCACGAACCTTATGTGTATTGGAAGAAGCGGTTTGTTCCGCCCAGACTACCAAACTTGACAAAGGTTGTCTACGCGGAAGAAATTTTCCGCGATTACAACCAATGCATGGGCGGAATTTTATTTCCATCTACACAACTGCTTGGTAACTAGTTGTCTCGAAGGAAAATTATCTTCCGCGGAGACAACCAGCTCAACGCACGCTCGTGCATAGTGCTCGGAGAGATGCAAAACGCGCGCGTCTAGAACCGCACTCAGCCTGAAGATATCCCTCGTTAGGGGATGAAACGTTGGTGTTCTTCCAACACATATTAGGTTCGTAGTTAACCCGCTTACATCCGTAATGAAGTAACGAAACCGTTAACGTTTTTATTTGGATTACATCGCTTACATCCGAAAATTCTATATACGATAGGTGAAACATGTTAGTTTTAGGTATAGTAGTAGGTACGAGTACCTATTATTATAATAACATGCGTCAACATCACGTTCGATGTAGTCAACATAATTAAAGTTATTTTCAGTAATTTGACATGAAGTTTCTAATTACTGGACGTTGAAATTGGGGCAGGATAGGCTTTTGTACATTCAATACGTGATAGGTGAGGGCACACAAAAAGCTCTAACGATGGGCATAGAGGAAATTCGGAGAGGGACGACATGCCGTGTTTCAGTGAAAGATTGTGGTTTCCATTCCCGGGTCCTGTACGAATTTCTCCACCTATTTAAATTGACAAAAGCGTGGCAGTAATTTACCTATTACGACAAAATAAGAATAATTACCACAGGTCGATTAGCATAATTGACAAGTATTCAGAAACATGAATAAAAATACCTTTGATTAGCTTCAATCAAACAAGCACGAAATAACTTGATCTCTTTGATGTTGAGTTATCCAAATAAACGAGCCCTTAAAATTTTCCTTATCTTTTCAACCGGAAATCTACTTTGTATGTTTAACTTTTATATTTCAGAGACTGCTACAGCTACTTAATAAAGCGGTTACTTTGAGTATAATACATAATAAAACTACGACTTTAATTTGTAATAAAAATTACTTACCTGATCATGAAAATTAATAAATCGCTTGTTTTTTTGTGGGTATAATTCACAGATCTCTTTTTAATAATAATGATGGGATATATTAATAATTTTTGTCTCGCTTTTAAAGCTTGAGGTTGGAGGATGATCAGATTATAAAATTAAAAAGTTGTTACGCAATATCAGGAGGTAATTATAACTTTTTCTTTGAAGCCGACTGAAAGTTTGTTTTTGTCGTAATTTGTTAATTGCTTTTTATTTAGCTATCGTCTAATTTATTTCTCTTCTTCCTTAATTTTGAGATAAAATGGTGCGCTGCGCCAATAAAAAAAGTCAACTGCTTAGAAAGAAGGTCTATAAAATGATGACCATCGCGAGTATCTCTTGAAACAAACGGCATTACCAAATCACTGCACCCGAGTTAAAGTGCCGGTAAAATAGAAGGGGGCACTTATTGCCTCCTTTGCCCCCTTCAGCCCCCAAGAAAGGGGCGAACTTCGTGCCCGCTCTACCAAAAACCGTCGCGAGAAAAGCAGGAATTAGTGTGAGACTGTTTCAACTTTAAGAACTATTTGTTGGTGTGGATAGAGGAAGCAATTTTAGCATAATGACGGCTGGAATCGTCGGAGCTAAACACCCGCTGCCACTCGTTGGCGAAGTTTCATCGATTTAGAACACATCCGTCAGATTCCACTTTCGTCAGAAGTAGTTTTTTGTATAATTTCAGTTCAGTTTCGTCATGAATGACGGATGTGGATAACTTCTAATGACCCTTTCGTCAGATTTCGCTTTCGTCATAAATCTTCAGTTCCTAGTCTTTATGTTGGGAATAATATATTGAGAATCGGCATTAATGATAGTCATGACCAGTAAAACAAAATTTCAAACGAGCGGAATGAAAAACTTGTTGCACTTCTAATATCCATACAGAAGTCATCTGAAGACTGATATTGCATATTACACCAGATGATACTTTACAGAGTATTTTTTAACTGGGACAGTACGGGGGCACCCATAACCAGAGGAGATACAGGTACAGTTTCTTTTGATACATCAGCTCCTTTTTGGAGAAAAATATTTTGGCATTTAAATTTTCTTGGTCAAGCGTGAGTAGCGCCTTAAAATGAATCAAGTTGGTTGAATTTTTTTTTGATGCCAATCGACTCAGTGCTTTGTAAGGATCATTTTATTGTACCAATTGAAAAAAATCTGAGCAGCGGAAGTTAGTCAAATTTAATAAAATGTTTTCACATACGATTTCTTAGTAGTTTGATACCAAACGGTACTAAAACGATCACAATAGATCTTCGATATGGCCCCCACCCATGTTGCTGTATGCAGGTACGGGCACGTTTCAAAACACTTTTAGTAGCCTTAGACAACCATGAGTGGTGAATCTTGTTTAAATGAAATTGAACTGCGTCTTTTAATTCTTGAACGATATTGTACCGAGTTTCGTAAATACCACCCTTTACAATAAAAAAAATAAATAAATAATATTTCAAAATTTTTCAAAATGGTTCTGATATACGAAATGTGTTTGAATTACTCGTGAGAGCATGGAGTTCCTAAACTTCTTAATCACTACAGTATTCATATTTCTTTATTTTGCAATTGGAATTTAATGAAATGTTTTTTGGAGGTATTTTGCTTTGTCCTGTTGTATGAGAATACATTTTATCAAATTTGACTAACTTCCGCTGCTCAAATTTTTTTCATTTGCAACAATAAAATGATCCTTATAAAGGACTGAGTCGATTGGCATCAAAAATTTTTTTACCAACTTGATTCATTTTAAGGCGCTACTCACGCTTGACCCAAGAAAATTTAATGCCAAAATATTTTATTCAAAAAGCTAATGTTTCAAAAGATACTGCACCTGTATCTCTTCTGGTTATGGGTGCCCCCGTACTGTCCCAGTTAAAAAAAACACACTGTATATTAGATACAATCTCACAAACCACAAACCTCTAGCAACATTCCGGTCGTTGATAAGTGAATGCATGCATGCTAAAGACTGCTATCATTGTAGATGGTTTTTATAAGAGCTAGGATATTTTATACTTAGGTAAGCGATTTGCCTAAAATGTATATTTAGGCAAGTTAAATTACATTGTTAACCAACAGTAGTAATAAGAATTCCTAAGTAAAATAGATGAGAACTCTTTGCCTAGACAAACCTAACATAGGCTTTAAGGCATTACTAACCAACCTATGTAATGTTTTTTCTTTATGAATAAATGATATATCTATCTAAACAATGAAGTTAAACTAAAGGAAACTCGTATGGTTATCAAATTTAAGGAAGACAAGACAGTGTAGGTGATATTCAATTTCTAAAAATTCTTGATGTAATAAAGTTATCGGCATAGCTCTAAGAATTAACAAGCTGAAGTGGCAGTGGGCCGGCCATATCTCGCAAAGAACCAACAACATCTGGGGTAAACGTCTTCTAGAGTGATGGTCACGACTCGGCATACGTTAAAGAACTCCCTCAGGCTAGACGAGATGATGACCTGCGAAAACCTGCAGCAGATACTGGATGAAAGAAGGAAAGAAAGAAAGAAAGAAAAACAATTAATTGGCTAACACATAAAAAATACAAAAATAATTATTTATTATTAAGAGCCTGCATGATCCTCCCACTGCAGGGCAAAGGCCTCCCTTTCCACCTTCCATTCCTCTCTATTGTCAGCCAATTGTGGCCATTTTTGGTTGTAGGCGTCCAGTTCATCTTTCTAAACAAAAACAATAATAACAAAAATAATAATAAAAATATCCTTAGATATAAAAAAGTATTAATTCTATGTGAACCAAAAGGGTCCTACCTCAGCTTCATGTTGGTGCTGCAAACTGAAGACAGGGTGCTATGGCGCCCATTAGGGGAGGCCTATGTCTAGCATTGGACTAACATACTAGACTAATGATGATGATGTTATTGAAAAGTGCTTGATAGTTATCTTCGTTATGATTTGAAATCTCAATCAAGATGGTGAGCCATCCCTCATTTTTGTCGGGAATCTACCAGAGATCGTGTTTGCGAGCACTTGAATCAGAGATCCATTGTCATTGAAATTGGAAATTAGAATTCAATTTATTCTGAACGAATGATCGATCGACATTTCGATACGAATGCTTTGCCGGAATAAAAACCTACCGCCAGCTGAATTTTCTATGCATATTACATTAACATGGATAAAAATAAGACTAGGATTCTCGCTTTTACATCTCAGTCGGGTTTTTATCCATTACGCTACATCCGAGTTCGTCAGAATTAAGAACGTATTTTCTGTTTTTTCGCTGCAAAAATTGCGCAATTTCGCGTGTGAAATAGTTAATTACCGATTGGTGAGGTGAGTAGAGCGGTTGTTTTCGAATAACTGAGAGTTAACGCGCTCAGCTGAGTCGTATTCCATATAGGGTTGGGTTGTTTCAGCTTTAAAGTTGTCTTTTCAGTACAGTACAGTAGGATACCATTTGCATGTTGACTAACAAGTCCTTATAATTATGACGAATGTTAAGTGTAGGATCTTCATGGCAAGGAGGTAAACGGTATACAGGGGACGGACACAGGCTACACGGTTGTCGGGTAGAGATCGCTCTTGAACGATAAGACCGCCACTTGTCACTTAGATTTTAAGGCTCTACCTCCCCGAACACTAGCGCCGCCACATATTATATCTTATTATTACGTCGAAGAGAGGAAATTCCAAAAATTACGTTGGGCAATTTGTGATACCTATCATAAGCATTTTTTTTAACGCCTCTGTTTTCTCTCTCTCTGTTCAGTTTTATTTTGTATAGTTTAAACAGAGATGCGAAAATAGAGTTTGGTGGCCACCAAGAGCAACATCGTATCTCTGCCTAAACTATACAAAATAAAACTATTACAGAGGCGTTAAAAAAATGCTTATCATAGGTATCATCACAAATTGCCCAACTTAATTTTTGGGATTTCCTTTCTTCGACGTAATAATAAGATAAAATATGTGGCGGCGCTAGTGTTCGGGGAGGAGGAGCCTTTAGCTGTTTTGTTGTATTGTTTCTATCTTTAAGTGTGCAATAACGAATTTTCTATCTATCTATCTACTTGAAGAGCGGGTGCGAAGCCGGGGGCAGAAGCTAACATTATTATATTACGATGAATGTTCAAAGTACTACCTACGCAATACTAAAAGATTTTTTGGAATGTTTCATCACCACCGAAATAACAGTTGCAAAAAACGTATCAGTAGTCCAGTTCAATTAAGCAACTGGACTACTGATACGTCGAGCGACTCAGTAGTCCGGTTCAATTACATGTAACCGGACTAATGACTACACCATTTGTAAACTTATTCGTATAATTATTTGGGGAACCTTTAAATTGCAGAGAAAGAAATCCACACCGATTTACTGGTATTGCAAAACCGAACTATAACAGCCCTGAGGAAAATTGTGAGGCAAATTTCCCCATTGTTCTTCACGCCCCGCCGTATGGTGAGGCGTTTGAATATTTCATGCTCGATAATTTATTGCATGATTTAGTACGGGCATGGAGTCTACTAGATTTCTGGGCCTACTGCACCGCTATGCGATAGCTTATGTGAATTTTTTTAAATCTCGGTTGTAAATCTTTATTTAACCTTTGCTATGTAAGTTTTTAAAAAGTTCGCGTCAATATAAAAATACTGTTGTAAGTTAAAGATAAGGTTAATACTGATTACATCGCCTATGTTCCAAAAAGAAAACAACCAGAGGCCAATTAAGTAAATATGAATTTAAGTTGACGAAATAGTTATTTAAGCACCTTATTTTTTTACAAACGCATGTCCGATTTCAAAGCATTTTTCAGCTACAAAATAACTATATACGGAATATTTCCCTTTCTGGCCGTTTAGCCATCAAAATTATACTAAATCGCCGGTATAATAATTTAATATACGACGTTGCTCCTACTATAAATCCTATTGTTAGGGCTTAATTGAGGCAGATTTAGACCAAATGGGAGGACACACGATAAGCAGAGAAACATATTTCTCTGTCCACTATCTGGCTTGCCGTAATAACACCATTTGTGTGGAACACCTATTTAATAGCTGCCTTTATAGGAAATGGGCTAACGAATAAAGTCGACCGTCTCAAGGAAAATCCTTGGAGAACCTATAATTCAAGTTAATAGAGTTTTGGGACTTTTTCACGATCGAATTTAAGACCGTGTTCGAGTTTTTTATTCATTTCCAGTAATTTTTGTAGAGAGGTGTATTAAAAACTTTGTGATGGGAACAAATTAACATGAACTGAAAAAGTCCTGACAGATTTCATTTTTTATTTTTGCTGTGTATCTTAAAGCGACTATAGAATGTTGTTGTTTTACTATCACATCACCGATTCTGATAAAATGTAATTAAAGAATTACTCTGAGTTACTTAATAGATTAATAATAATTATTTCGTTTTCATGCCTCGAGCCTGAAAAATTTCTGACGCACAGGAAACTATTACCAACGCTATTTTCGTTTTAATCAATTCCATTGATTTTTTTCTGCAGGGCAAAAGCCTGTAGGACGAAAACAATGGATCCCACATCCCTTTATCCTTTTATATACTGTTTACGGCTTTTATTTACGTATCTATACGAATACTAGCTTTCCTCTTCGCAATTTCATTCGCGTGGACTGTAGGGTGATAAAGCTTCTCGAGATCAGCTTAAACCCGTTATCAATAAAAACTTTTGTAGTGTCAATTTGTTGTGTATCCTTAGAACCAAGGCAAGTTGAAAGCGAATCGAAGGGAGTTTTTGAAGATTTTGATATAAAATAAGGATTGATACCCGCGATTTTTTGGTTTTAGGTAATATAAAAGAGAAGGTACCCGTTTAGAAGCTAGGATTAGGAAAAGCAGAACTAACCTTAACTCTCTTTTCCATCTCCCTTGGGTTCAAATTTTGAAAAATGCATTTTAGAATGCTTTTTCACTTCAAAAGTTAGTTCATCCTAGTAGATTTCAGGATAAAAATGAATCTCAATTCCAGCTGAAAAATACACACAAACCTCACGCAACGCTGTATGGCAATGCTGATGCGCTGCGCCAGATACTCACCAGCTCTCAGGTCACGCGTCGCTTCGACCAGATGCTCAGATAGTTTCCTTAGTTTAGCCTCGGTTGGTACCGCATGGACCTAGGGTCTCTACTCCAAAGGGAGCAAATTTGTAGGCTCTGTCGAGACCTGCATATTTACGCCTCTTGAGATCCTCGGTCAAATTTGCCGCCGCACCCACCCTCACGGATGTCCTCGGAAGATGGGAAGGTGCAAGTGTGTCAACGCATGTAGCGTCCTACACAATGGGCCTGCCCAATTTCCATGGAACTAGTGTCATACCGTTGGGCCTCTTACCAATTACCATTGTTGCGCAACAGACCATTCGGTTCGAGAATAGCTGTTACGTTAGCGGTGACAGAGGCCCGCTAGATGATGTCATTAAGGTTGGCGTGGCGAGATATCCGACCGGCGCTTCTAGCACACGATAATCCGTGATGACCAAGCTGTTCGACAGCAGTACCGGACTGGCATTGATGAGGCGCGCAACTCCTTGCACCCAACCGAATACATGTCGCGATACGGAAAGTTACGGGATCCAGTGTTATATGAAGGAAATGCTTGCAACCAATGTCCTGACTCCCATTTAGAAACGGCCATGAGGCGGGCACGATCTGCAGAGCTGGAGCACGTTTGTAACAAACAGTTCCGTGTCAACTCACACAGAGGCCCGTTTCATTGCCGTTGGGACAAATTAAAGTGATTTTGGGGGAGCAGCATCGGGGCAAGCACTATGCCAAGCCGATCGAGCTTCGTTGAAAAATGAAATTTTGAATGACATTCCAGGTGTGTATAGTATGTATAGTCTATACATATTTTTAGAGAAATTTTTATCACAATTCACAGATTTCCAAAAAAATTTGATCTGTATCTGCTGCGGATTATTACTTATGTAAATTAAATTTAAGTTCACGAACCTACGCACCTTACCGATTTTGTATTATATGCGTTATCAAAAACCGATTTGGGTTACCGTGTCATGAAAGTTAGAGCCAATATTTTGTTCCATTAGGGGTGACACGTTAAATACAGGGTGTGCATATACACCCTTATCGGTAGGAATCAAAATGGTTTTGTAAACTTTGTCACGGAAACCGAGTAGCTATTTTTGATGAAAGACATTTTTATGAGAAGTTCTTTTAAATTTTTGTGAGTAGATTAGGCTTGAGATAAGAAAGAGAGATCTTACGTTTTAATCCCAAGACATTCCGCAATTACATCAAAATCATTTTTGAACTAAACAGAGTAGTCATGGCCATATTTTGTAAAAAATATCGACCTACGTATTTACGTTATTACTTTGCTCTATATCTTCTTATCAAGTTATTTGCGGCACGTATCTAAGCGAGCGATCTCGATAGCTTAATTCCACTTCACAAAATCGAGTCTTCATTTAAATTCTCCGAATGCTTTGATTGTTCATGCGATATTGTATCTATATCGTCTCCTATAAAGCTCAGAATTGAGATTCAATTCGTGAGGCCTACTTTACATTCGGATCTGCTCATTTCCTTCTCGGGGCAGCCATTAGCAAAACAAACAGGACACGAGTTTCGGTGACACCTGCGCCTTAACATACTCGGGAACCCTTCCGGCGATGTGTCACGTATCTGGTTTCTGAGATCATTTATTTTGTTTGGATGTCCTATTTAGATAAAAGAAAATGGCCTTTGAAAATATGTAGCAATAAAAGTCTTGTTCTGCGATTACGATTATTGGATTATAGGTATATTTTATTCTGGGAACGTTTTGGTTCAGCCTACTAATCTATTTTTCTTCACTAATGATATAATCTAATTCAACGATAATATTATGTGCAATGATGTTTAAATCTAAGCATAGAATCTGACTGCAATTTTAAACTTCTGACACGAACCGAGCTTAAAATTTATAATACGGGAGCAAAACAACAAGCTATGCAGTGTAAGTAGTTGGTATGCCCTAGTGACCTCGCCCCATCCTCGTATTTCAGCGTTTATTCAAAGACATGTGCAAAGTAGGTACCTACGTGAAGGCTCCGACACCCGACCTCCATCAGAATTTCCTTACCAAATTTCCTACGAGACTTGAAAACTGAGACATTTTTCAAAGCCATGCAACCTGAAACTTCGGTATGGATAATGATTTCTAAGGTTCGTCGTTTGGTACTTACACGTATTTTTCGGAGTTTGGATAACGACACAATTAGGGAAACATGTTTCTTTATATCTGAGGCTTTTTATTTTTTGAAGAAACCATAACGATTTTATATCTTTGGGACATATAGCTCTACTTGGGATATCCACATTGGTATATATCACTGTTGTACGTTAGCAACTGTAACGTTTTGTCTTGTACGCATTGTATCAATCTACATATTTCAAAATCAAAATCAAAAATCAAAAACTCTTTATTTCCATAAATACAATAAATGTACACTTAGAAAAGGTCAAAATATAAAACTAAACACTGACACGGAAATAAAGTGATATTTTTTGATTTCTGTCGCTTCGGTATGTAGACTAAAGTAAAGAAGCGACGAAGAAACCTTTAGCCTGTTAGTTGTTATTTTTCGAGTTGGAGCAAATCCCGTCCCAAGCATTTTTGTCCTCTAGATAATCTGATATTTTATAGTAAGCCTTTTTTGCACAGCAATTTGTGTTGGTATTTGTGAGCCAGTAATTATAATATGTTTTCTATAAAATAATAAATTATTTATTTTTATTTACTGAACTTAAAAAAAGTTTTACAAGACGACATTTCTTTCATCAAAACCAAACAAGCCGAAGAAGTTGAACCCAATAGGAAGGTACGGCAAAAACTTGAAAAGGAAAAATCTTCCTACATAACATTATTATGAAAACTTCAGCATATATTGGCCTTGTGCGTTGTTCAGACCCGGGCAGTAAATCATTTTAATAATTGATCCCGGCTGAAATATTCATGAAGTTCCATCTGAAGGTAGGCAACCGAGAAAAACGGATGAAAAATGTTTCGCACCCGCTAATATTTTACTATGTTTGACCGTTTCAAAGACAGGAAGTTTCTTTTTGAAAGCTGTTTTGAATAAATAAAGCTCCAAAGTCAAAGTTGTTTGTCGGGTAAGTTCATGAACTTGGTGATTGAAGAATTATCCCTAAATTGCCTTTATCTGGTTTTTGTGGAAGCATAAAAACTAATTAAGTTTTCGGAAAAGACGCACGCATACCTATCTTAAAATACTTGTTGTTTTGGAAAATATCCTACCTTCAATTAGAAATTTCTGGTTACAAATTTTTGAAAAGATGACCGATGTGGCGCGGCGGGCGAAGGTCCGACTGCGATGCAGAAGGTTGCGGGTTCGATTCCCGCCTCGGGACAAATGTTTGTACGATGTGGAGATATTTTGTTGCGCGTGTTCTGGGTATTTTTTATGTATAATAATAATATAATCTATGTATTAAGTAAATTATTATCAGTCATCTAGTACCTATAACACAAGCTCTGCTTAGCTTGGGGCTAGATGATGCTGTCCGGATAGTCCAGCATTATTTATTGAGGTAGGGAGACGTATGAGTAATATCACCAAATACTTAATAAAATGGTGTTGTGCCATCATACCGTATTTCGCTTGTAAATTGGCCGCGGTAGGTTGAAACTCTCTGCCGTCGTCCATGACATTAGCATACCGATAGCGTAGCATGTATCGCGCGATAGGCTATTCAGTCCATGCTACGATATGCGTCTACGGAAAATTCGACTAAAACAATCCGTCTAATACAATTCGACTAAAACGGTTCGATGAAAAAACAATTCGACTAAAAACATTTCGACTAATAACAATTTGACTTTCGACCTTGAGTTGACCCAGCCTGCTCCAAACGAAGCCCGTCTAACCTCCGACTCTGTGACTGAACGGGTTTGTATTTATGTCTAAATTGCACCAAGAGCCCTATGTTGACACAAATTTCTTTGTTGTTGAAACGAATTGTTTTAGTCGTCAGTCGAATTGTTACTAGTCGAAATGATTTTACTCGAATTGAGTTTCAGTCGAAATGTTTCAGACAAATGGTTTTAGTCGAATTTTCTGCTAAATCACGATATGATGTTCGGCCGATTTGGCCGTGGCCCTCTAATTGAGCCCTTGAATATCGTAAGAGCTGACTAAGGAAACCTACCAGCAGCTTCCGTCCGTGTATTTTTAATCCCTCGACTGCGATGATCAATCGGCCTGCCAATTATAGTCGTTATGGCATAAATCCCCATCGTTTTGAGGAGGCATGTTTAGCAGCGGTCGTTTGTGTTTTGATGATAAAGAAGACGAAGAAGCGTAGCAATTATACATGCTACGCTAAGAAAACTACGTATGAACATCATACCATCGATATTCTATGATGTTCATATAACCTAGGTATGAACGTCATATCAAATCAAATCAAATCATTTATTCGCAGGAATGTTGGTACAAAAGCTCTAAATAATAATGGTAACTCCAATACATTCTGCCTCGTCGAGGCGTGCAAAATTAAAATTTTAGGCTTTATAATAGCATCGATATGCTATGATGTATATACGTAGGTTCGTTAAGTTCTTTCAGTTCAAATAGCTGCCTTAATGAAAGTAAAACTGAAAAAATCGCGGTGTGAAGACCGTCTATTTTAGGATTTTAAGCTAAGTGAATAACTATTTTTATATTTACTTTGAAACTGATTCTATTGACTTGGATAATGGATATGTGCTTAGTCCTTGATAGATTTTTAATTTGTCCTCAAGTGATCGGCCTTGTATCAATAATGTAGTTTTAGGCATGTATTCACAAAAGCTCGAAACCTCGCTTCAGCGATTTAATCTGAACAGTGAATAAAAATAGCACAACAATCTCGTTTGCCGTCTATTCGTCTGTATTGTGTGAAAATTCATATTCTATTATTTGTTGTCAGTTTTCCAGCACGGTATTCCGCGGGCCTGAACCACCCAGTGTCGGCGAACCAACTTCAATTTACATGACTTTATTCGGCTGAATAGTTTTCCTATTCAGTGCGCCCAGTCACTATAGCCGTATCGCACATTTTTCTTTTCGCAAAAATGGTTATTATACGTAATATAAATAAAATATGTATTTGCTTGACCTAAAACGTAGAAGCTATTTGCCTATGTAAGCGTTTCTCGTATTTATTCTGTGTCCGTGATGTGCGTCGATAATTCATATTTGCTAGGTTTTGTTGGAGATAGAGACCGGGTTGGGCATATCACGTGAAGATAATCTAAGTTTCTGTCACCACCTTAGGCTTCCTTGACAGTAGTTTTTTTATACTGCACGGTGGCAAACAGGCATACGGCCCGCGTGGTAGAAAACGGATAGTTATCTTACCACTGAGTTCGTAGGTAGATTCTTATTTTGGTACCTAATTGGCTGTAATTAAAAAATATCCAATACGGGACAATGCACACAGCATTATCTAGTCCTAACGCACAAATACCTAACAACCAATTGCATAACAAATAGCTTTGTCGAAAGCACTATTCCTCTTTCCAACACAAGATTGCTGTCAAGGTATTTGCGGCTCACGATGCACGTATTTACAAAGTGACGTAATTTAAAAATATCCAATGCGGGACAATGCACACAGCATTATCTAGTCCTAACGTACAAATGCCTAACAACCAACTGCATAACAAATAGCTTTATCGAAAGCACTATTCCTCTTTCCAACACAAGATTGCTGTCAAGGTATTTGCGGCTCACGGTGCACGTATTTACAAAGTGACGCTTACATGCCACTGGCAGGTATTCACGGTTCGCGATGAAAGACTCACCGGACACTCCATTCATGCATATCGCAGGCAACTATGTAGAAAACCGGCGCATAATGCTGAGGTTCATTTTACCTACATGATTACAAAATGTTCTGTAACCTACCGACAATAGTAGTATTATGTGTGTGGCCTAAAAGGATGCTTTCTTTCGGTTATCTGCTACCCATTGTTCGTCTAAATGTTTCCTTATTTTGAGGCCAGCTGGCTTTTAGTGAAATATTCAGCATTACCAGTAGGTAATGCTGAATTTTTCCTTATTCCAGGTACTGTCAAGTCATACAACAGAAAGAATAAAAAAAAAGAGGATATACAAACCGAAACCGAAAAGTATACTGGTCAAGTGCTTTATATCATAAAGCTTTTCATAGCAGGAATCTTTCATCCACAACACAAAGGCACTCTACACTTTTACTACAACTCTTTTAAACCATACTAAAAGTATTACAATCTTTTCCTTTTCCTTAAAAAATACGCGCTAAGCCCGAAATTCACCCTGCCGTATATCCCCCGAGTTCATTTACGTATCTTGTCAAGCTATCACTCACCCCTTTATAGCGTTTTTTTGTATATCTGCAAGAGTCAATTGTCCGGGCTTCCCCGACTGTGGAGTGCGATAAAAGATGAAATGGGATGAAATATACGAGGTCCAAGCGTCCGTCAATGTAACTACTCGTAAAAGGTCCCTTTTTAACAGTGACACTGCTGTTTATGTTTAACCTTTCGTATGGAAGGCACTTTTATGCCTTCTTTATCAAAGCTGAGAGTTTTATTTTTCATTTGAGCCCAGTGAGGCTTGTGTAATGAGTTCATTTTCTTTTAATGCCGCGCGTAAGCTACAGAAGGTGTAGATTTAATGGTTATTTAGATAGAGTTGGAAGGTTTGGCTGTGTTTTGTCCTTTATCGTTTACGTAGTGTATACGTTTTAACTTTTGTTTGCGATAAAAGTGAATTGTTTACGTTAGTATTGTATACGTTTTAACTTTTGTTTACGATAAAAGTGAATTGTGATTTTATTTTATTATAAATTTATACTCGCCGCGTGGCCGTGGTGCTAGCTTAGTGCCTTTTCTGATTACTCGGTAATGTTTCGGTACGAAATCAGCACACTCACAGTATACGCGGTACCGAAACCTTACCGAGCGCCTATATTTCTATGGAGCGTTCCACCACCAAAACTCTTCCCGCGGGTGTCGTATGAGGCGACTAAGGGATACCCACCAGGGGTATCCCTTAGTCGCCTCTTACGACACGAGTTGGGGTGGTGTACATTCTAAGCCGGCACCACACAGTACCTGTCCTTTGCATTAAGCCGATTTTTTACAGCCAGAATAATTATAGTACAGGCTGTTAGGTGACACCTAACAGCTTACAGGTAGGGTACAGTACCCACGTAGCCATTACTATGACATAGGTATAATATATATTTTGTAAAAGCTGACGCGATCGCCTTTTGTTTTTTGTATACTTAGTAAAGTGTTAATATAATATCTGTGCTAGCCTGGATTTGTGACGTCAGCGTAAATAAATAATCGTATGAAAAAAGGAATCGTTTGATCCCTTAATAAGTCCCTTTTTAATCGAGCTACCTTAAACGCGAGATGCCAATAAGGGCATCTATCGGTATTTAGCCATTAAGGCATTTAACCATTTTGTTTTGTAGGCATCCACTTTAGACAAACTGCTTCTTTGTCAATTTCACATTTTAGGCATACTGCTTCATCGCCATCTTTCGTTTAGGGTGAACAGCTTTTTAAGCAAATCTCATGTTCAGGTATAATGCCCTCATTGGCATCTCGTGTTTAAGGTAACTCGATCAAAAGGGTAAACAATACAAAAATACAGAAACATGAAGGACAGACAACTTAGAAAAAAATTACAATGGGCGGCCTCTTCGCTTAGAAGCGATTTCTGACAGGCCATTACCTTGTAAACCCAATAATAATAAGTAATTTGGTTGTTAAATGTGTAATCGAGTTCTCAAATTAAGTAGTAAGACCAAACATGAACTATATCTGAATTGAACGTTCTAAATATCTACAAAAATGTCCCCTTCAGCAAAACTCTCCGTAATTCCGCTGCTTCATCCAATCTTCGCAATATTCATACATATTAAACGAGAAAGTTGTTATTCGGAACCCTTTCCCTATTAACCTAGTTCCTTATCGTACGCTTACATTATTATAACGTTGATTATTTTCTTGGTGCTCTTATCTCGTACGACATGATATTGATGTCGAGATGTGAGCAAACGTTTTAGCCGACGTTATATTGCGTTTGATTCGTGATTGCTTATTTAGAACAGGAGATAAACGGAGGCTTATCATGACATGTCAGGATGTTTTTCAACTTTAAATTAGCGGCAAAATGTGTCAAAGCTAAAAGCAAATAATGAAGACCGACTTGACGCCCCAGGATTACGTAACTCACTGCTAAAAAACCCTACTTCTGAAAAACGCCATTAACTAAGTTTTGCTGCAGCCTGGAAAACAAGCTAAGTATAGCCTCAAGTATATTTGATAAACTCTAATTATAATGTAAGACATACTCGATTGTAAATTTCAGAAGTAAGGTGTTTTGGCCGTCGGGCACGCACGTATCACTACAGAGGCGACTACCGTTACTTTGCCTCCTAATAGGATTGGTTAACCATGATAATCGAGCGTGACTATTGGCTAACACATTCTGTCGAAAAGATCACCTCACAACACAAACAAAAGACTAACGTCTGAATACTCAATGCATTTGAGTATTCGGGCGTGATTTTTTTTAGTTAGTCATTTAGGACTGGATTCCACCAAAGCGGAGACGAGATAAGCGTAGAAGAGATGTGTATTTAAACAACCAATAGAACATCGTTATTCACAAATCTCGCCTCTGCTTAGATTCAGTGGATACCAACGCACGGAGAAGTATCATATTTGTATGCGAACAAAATACCGCAAATTAATTAAATAAATGCTAAAGAAAATACCGCTAAATATGGTACCGCTATGAAATCAAATAATATCGCAAAAATTTTCGACTTCGACGGGACTTGAACCCGCGTCCTCCCCTGGACCGCTAGTGCATTCGTCTCAACAAACATCCGACGCTCGCCGCACAAAGCTCAGTTCTAGCCAGCACACATCTCCGCTCCAGTCTAGCCATAACACATTTCCGCATTGGTTCAGTGGAGACACCCATTGGCTTAGAAGCTGAAAAACGTCTTTTCTCGTCTCTGCTTCGGACATCTCCCCACATTTCCGCTTTGGTTTAGTCTGGGCCTTATGCACGTCTCAAGTCGCGATTTTTGATAGTTTTAACACAGAATCTACCAGAAAAATATTATTCTAGACCTGCTCAAATCTGGTTTGCGTTTTAGGATTCGGAAGTCCTATCGATGCTTAAAACAATTCGTGATGTTTTCGAGACTGGATGAAATCTAACATTTTCTTCTTTGTTTCAGGTACGCAAGGAACTGGTGTGTACCTAATTTAACTGTTCATCGTCAGGTATCATCCTTCATAAAGACTATTTATCCCGAACTGTAAAAAAGATGAACCGTTATAATAAAATGAGGAAATAGAAAATTTATGCTAAATTAATACCCCGAGCTCTTATTCTAAGATAGGCCGGGAGCTCCCGCCCCGAGGGATCTAACATAAATGTTAACTGCTCTATCGCGTAAGCGCGTTGACAGTGCGTCATTTGGAAAGGTTTCCTTTATTTGCTGATGTTATTGTTGCCTTTCGTATTTTAGGTGCCAATAATGATTAATTTGAGTAATAGGAGGACCGAGGACCACTTCGATGTTATTACATTGAGGATTTCCAACAAAAATCTATATAAAGACAGCTTTTCTTTTTTGTAAACATTTGTCCAATGAGTTGAGAGACCAATGTCCCTCAACTAACATAATGGAAATGGGATGAAAGCTATTATAAGTAAGAATCCTTGACAGGTTAACGAAATGAAATAAAAAGAAAATAGAGTTCGTATTGTAACAATGGTTTTCATTTCTAGGTTTTCTAATTTTGATCAGCATAATGATAGAATAATTTGGCTGGAAATTGTTTATTGAATCTATGTTCTAGTGAATAACATATACATTACTACTGGTACCGTACATTATTGTCCTATTGCAGGGCAAGTACCCTTTCCTCTCATCGTCGTCGATATTGGTGGACCCATCTCGAAGGTCTACAATTGGCCTGCTACATAAGGTCGCCTGGAAGAAATTGCTTTAAGCAATAAGGCCGCCCATTGTACGTTTTTATTTTATTTAGATAAAAGTTATTTTATGTATATTGTAAACAATAAAGTGTTCATTCATTCATTCATTCATACTATTTCAATATACCAGCATCCGTCTTATCGGATTATGAGAGTGAGGGAATAGAGTGTGCCTGATTTTACGCACACACTTGGGCACCAGGCTACTTGGGCACCAGGCGCACACTTGGGCCTGTCCTGCGCACCAGGCTAGTCTCCATTGAGACTAGATGCCGTGTATGAATATCCGGCTAGGAGGACATCATCATCATATTATACCAGCACATTTAATTACGTGAGGGAGGCTCGAGTGATTAAATGATGTTCTTTACATTCCAGTAAGGAACTCGATTTCTTTACACTCCTCACTTACTCCCGGTGAATAGGCCGTAATTTATAGCCGCTCTGATAATACATTATCCTCTACGTATTCAAATGCAGTTCCTGCAACGAGCATCGTAGGAAACGCTCATGGATTTATCCCAGTGGCTAATTTATTGCTGATCGAGGGCGGTGAGTAACTGCCTACAGCAATTCAAGTCTTGACGTTTCTATTACGTTGTTCAAGAGCTTTGAGCCTCGGATTTTTATTGGAATTTCTTAGTATCGGTGGATGTATTGTCCTATTTTGGTGGTCTTAGCCATGTTTCATAAAAATATGTAAAGGGGTTTTTAAACTTTTTTATTTTGTTCTTTCTACGAAATATTTTTATGTCTCAATCGGTTTTGGACGCTTAAACGAGATCTAAGTCAGGGTCTATCGAGCTCTTTAGAACTTTTCTCGTATTCGTACACACTTGTAAGCATCCAAGTAGATGAATCATTACGAATGCATTTCTTGACATTTTTATTTAAGTATGTGGTACACCAATAGATAGTAATAAAGAGGTTATATTTATTATGTTTGCAACCTGGGTGCATAGATTATGTCTGGAAATATCTCTATAAGGAAACTTTTAGGACTCTACATTTGGTCGGTCTTTCGTGTAGAGTTCGGGTCATTTGGTCGCCAAGACGATTAAGAAGTAAAGCTTAAAACACACACAGTACCTATAAACGAGACACTTTTTCAAAGTTAGCAAGGCTATTAAACCCCCAGCTATAAAATAACAAGCTATATTCAGGTAAAAATGAAAATGTTAAAAAAAATAACTGTTTGAAGTGGCAATACTGCAATACGACTGCCATCCGATTTTACTGTTATTGAATGAATGACCCTAACACCCCCTTACCAAACTTGTCGGAACGTGTAGGATATAAACTGCAAAGTTGACTATAAAGCTCCCCTTTAAGCCTTGACTGCGACAAAAATTGGTTCGCCTGCTGTAAACTTCTAAATCTTTATTTTGTGAAGGGGAAAATAATAATCCGTTCCGAGTGGATTGTGGAGACTGATTTTGTCAAAATTTGGAAGTTTTCACGATAGATAACTAGCTGTACCTCCACATAAAAGTTGATTAAAATACCATACTACGGTTGAAATGAAAAGTGGATTTATAGTTAATGATTATATCGGGTACATATCGCGTACCTTTTGTTTTATTTCCCCTACGTTTCTACCGCGTTACAGCAATCGTGGTCACGGGGCGACTAGATGTACTCGGAGTTACAGCCGAGAATTGACGGCAGTATCCACGACTACCCTCAATTCGTCTTCAGAATCAGGAATATCCAAGTTCACATTACGACACACTACACTGACCGTAAAGTGGAGTTACTCTTGGTTCATCCCATGGCCTACGGCCCAAGTTAATCCGTGGCAAGAAAATTCATGATCCCAAACTCGTTTGAAATTTGAGTTAAAAGATGGAGATCACGAAAAAACACAGCTTGATTAGACGAACGACGTCCTCTGTGGTGCGGTGGGCGAAGGTCTGCCTGCGACGCAGGAGGTTGCGGGTTCGATTCTCGCCTCGGGACAAATATTTGTACGATCTGCAGATATTTGTTCAGGGTGTTCTGGTCGTTTTCTATGTATAAAAAAAAATATCTATGTACTCGTATATTATTATGTATATCAGTTATCTAGTACCCATAACACAAGCTCTGCTTACCTTGGGGCTAGATAATGCTGTGTGAATTGTCCAGCATTATTTATTTATTTATTTATTTATTCATCTACACATGCAATTTTAATCTACTACTTTTGCAATTGGCTAAACCATTTCACTTGTGCTTGCGCTCTCTCATTTTCTGTAAGCTTCTCTATTGCCGTTACAGACATACACACCCAACAAAGAAATCCTATCCCTAGGTCCATGTTTTCTTCTAATGCCGCTGTTAGTTGCGTGCTCACACCAATTTGCGTCGACGCCTTATCGCCGAAGCTAATGTTCAGTGTAATGCCGCTTCCGACATGAAAACTCTTCTGGGTGCTTACTCTAGAAAAAAGTTCCAATTTCGATCCCAATTTCAATCTCTATGCTTTGAGATTCCAAACTTCCTCGAAATCAAGGAGAAAGTTAGTTAGGTGACGATGGTGATTGAGCTCGGACATAGGACGGTGACCTATGTCCGAGCTCAATCGTAGCATCCAAGGGTAGCATAGAATTCATTGCAAATCTAGTTTGAGATTGAAATTGATATTGGAGCTGTTTTCAACAATAAGCACCCTGAACTCATTGTTCCCTACTGCCTATACTGCCTCTTTAAAATACTGTGTGTGGATAAACAACACTGTAGAAAGTAACTAGTTTCCGCTGTTTTGGATTAGGATTTTATGACGTTGCATTGTTTTCGTATGGCTTTGTTCGCGGAATTAACATGAAACGGAACGTTGCGATTCACCTTGATAGTGTCTTTTTGCTTTTGGATATTCAAAATGTCTGGGCCAAGAATGGAACGGGACGTGTTCAGTATGAATGGGATGAGTTCCAGCGTTAATTAACCTTATCTTTCATTCGTGTTCTAGGGACGCATATGAAAAAGGAAACTAACGAGCGCAGCGAATCAAAAAGATATGTCGGTAGGGCCCAGGTGCATTGTGTATTGTGTTAGTTCTGTTTATCAGTTTTTTTTTCAATACTTACCTTTATTCCGTAACCTTACACCAATCGCACAGATATTTGACAAATATGAGTATAAAGGAGTGAAGGTACAAAATTCGATGCAGGCTGTAGTGAATATCTCTCCTATAATGAACCAGGGATCAACCACCAGATACTTCTTCTTCTTTCCATTCTAGACGACCTCTGTGGCGCAGCGGGCGAAGGTCTGCCTGCGACGCAGGAGGTTGCGGGTTCGATTCCCGCCTCGGGACAAATGTTTGTACGATCTGCAGACATTTGTCCAGGGTGTTCTGGATGTTTTCTATGTATAATAAAATATACAGGGTGGAATTTTGTAATGCCACCTGGAGGGAAAGTACTCTTAATACTGTAGATAGAAAATTTTACTCAAAGAAAACATTCCTTTAATTTTGAAAAAAAAGAAAACTGCATTCAGAGATTTTCAAAAATTCGCTTGCCACTCCCGGGAATCGAACCGACTAAAATCTGTAAAAATTACACCCTGTATTTTTATTGCATAGATCGGTCGGGTCAATTATAAGGATGAAATCTCTCTAACAAACTTAATAAATTAAATGAAAGGAAAACCATGTAATCTTAAATTATTTTAATTATTTACAATAAAAGTCAACTAACTACTAATTAGTTGCTCAAAATGGGCTCCATTTTCTTGGATACACAAATTTATTCTTCTTATGTATTCATTTCTAGTAACTTTTAATAACGTTCAGAATACGATTTATAATATTCACCACAGAATATTATAAATCGTATTCTGAACTTCAACTCTCAACTCGTCACATTCGCATAAGATTTCATGTAAGTAAATTAGATTTTTTACATATCCCCACAAAAAAAAATCTAAAGGGGTGAGATCTGGTGATCTCGCAGGCCATATGATTGTGCCGTTGGTACCAATCCAGGTATTAAAATGGTTATTAATGTAGGCAGTAGTGATTCTGCTGTTATGGGCTGGAGCACCATCTTGCTGTAGAATTATTTGGTTTTGCTTCGCCTCGGGGAAACCATTTAACTCATTTCTTAAGAGATCCAGTATTTTAAGATGGAAGAGTCTGCATTAGGTACAAACACGTGCAAATTTCAATCGTCTTATCTAAATATCAATTCGTCATTTTAATGGATAAATGACGTCAACGATAACTATTAATTACTGACACAAGTAAACAGATGGATCTTTAAGTTAAAATGCTTAACTTGACCCATTCAATTTATAATTTAAGATTTCATGGTTTTCCTTTCATTTAATTTATTAAGTTTGTTAGAGAGATTTCATCCTTATTATTGACCCGACCGATCTATGCAATAAAAGTACAAGGTGTAATTTTTACAGATTTCAGTCGGTTCGATTCCCGGGTGTGGCAAGCGAATTTTCGAAAATCTTTGAATGCAGTTTTCTTTCTTTTCAAAAATAAAGGAATGTTTTCTTTTAGTATAATTTTCTATCTACAGTATTAAGAGTACTTTCCCTCCAGGTGGCATTACAAAATTCCACCCTGTATATATCTATGTAGTGTATTGTATTAAGTATATCAGTTATCTAATATAATATATATTTGGGTACTAACCACAGAAATCTTAATAACAAGGCACTGTTATTCAGATTTCTGTGGTACTAACCCATAACACAAGCTCTGCTTACCTTGGGGCTAGATAATGCTGTGTGAATTGTCCAGCATTATTAATATTCTCTTCCGTTTCTTAGATCTGACTTACACTCCACCGGTTTTTTCTCCAATAACCCAGTTATATCCCTTTGTCATACAAGCAATAAAACTGCTTATGTAGGCGGCAGATAGGTACCTACTCGGCCTACGTTATTCATAGTCACGTTTGCAACATTTTTTGAACATTTCCGAATATGAATTCGCTATAAAATACGTTGCGTTTCGTGTCACAACAGCCATGTGTGCTTTTAGGTATTTTGTCCCGTCAGCAAATATAACAGGGGCCATTATTAGGCTGTGGTCACAAAATGGCCCGACAATGTTGTAACGTTGATGAGCATGGCCGCGAGGTTTGTTGTTGCCAGTTAATTTTAGCGCTTGCAAGAGCTTAAGATATATTTATTTCACTCTTGTAAGCTTCAAAATTATCCTAATTTAGTAGAGATGAATTTTTGACCATAATCACTTTTGTCTATAAAACAAGGTTTTATAAAGCTCTTTGGCTTAAAATTAGTTCAACATAATTCACCGAAAATAAGTGGTCCGATTTAGTGGAGTGGAGCAGATTTTTGGAGGAATATCGCGCGCTGCGAGCATTGCTCACGCTCCGATCCCGCCCACTCAATACGCACCATAATAAATAGAAATGGTTTATATGTTCTAATTACAAATATTACGGGGTAGATTATGTTTAACTCGAATAATACACATACCTATTGTGATGAGCACCAAGATGCAATTCGCATAAATTGGAAAAGGCGCCCAACAAAACTAAAGCTTACTAGTCTAGACTAGGATCGTTTTTGGTATCTTACAAGCTCAGTAATTCACATTTAAATATTTCCTGTCCAGCAAGTTCATATCGCCAAGCCTACAGTCACGGCACATCTTGATATATCGCCGATCTGAAGCACGAAGAAAAACAGTTTTTCATTGATTCGTTGGCACATCTGGCGAACAAACGCCTCGGGCCGTCCTCCTGATGACCTGACTTGACATTTTTATTGCACACCATATTTTCACGGCCTCTGAGGAATTTGGATGTGCCCTGTGTAAAATATCGTAGAACTTGGAGGACAGAACAGTTATGATATTACTGACGCGATATATTGAAGAAGTTTCGACGTCAATGGTCGGTCGCCCCGTTTTTTATAGCTTTTGTTTTATCTTTTGTGCCGAATCTGCCCCTATTACGGCGAATGTATCTCATATGTCGATCGGAAAATACGTAGGAATAAGATGACCCACATTTTGATCTTGTTACTGTTATTTTTCAAGTCTGATGTTCAAGGAATTTTTATTTTTTACTTCACAGAAACAACTTGTTGTACAACTCTATGTACGTTGTTACTGATAATCTCTACATGATTATCAAAATTTACTTTGAGAGAGACACAAATTTTGAACAAGAATATCCATCTACATACTTATCCAATTTTTTATTGCTTGCAACAGTCTGCAGTTAGCGCAAACGTTTAAATTTTAAATTATAGTTCTTATTTGCTTCTAATACGAAGCAGTCATTTTCTTTATCAATACAGTTCCCATTTTAATGAGCTCCTCTCTAAATAAAGCAAAGCGAGACGCTCAATATTGATTGTCTTTAACACTGTAGGAGAAATTCCGTTTATAACTCACTGACCCAAATAAACTCTCTTCCACCTGCCTCTAATTACCTCGAGTTCTTAAACATGATGGATTTATAGAGTCAGCGACTAATTGTTACTTGTTTGTTTCCCACAAAAGAAAACTTTTGGCCCAGAACTGTCAAACTTCGTCACGCCGCTTGGAGCAAAACGCAATTTGTCATTGATTGATCAACGAGGTTGTCCAAACATAGACATGAGTACCTCTTCATAGACAGAGTAGTATTTGAAGAGAGGTTTCATTGAGATAATGCAGACTGAGGCCTTAGAGTAGAGTCTGATTTCTTAATAGTTTTTTTATAGACCTGCGCGGTAGGTATTCGCTACCCAGACCGGTAGCGAATTCTACTATCACTGAAGTTGTTGAGGGAATGCCGCGGACCGTGCGAAACCAAGCAATACTTATCGCTACCGCTCAAGGTAGCGAATACCACGTAGATCTGTAACCCTTTACATTATAAGTTTTACTAATCACTATGTAATTAGCTTTTATGTATATACCAAGAGAGCGAAGCAGCGATCACAAGCTGTTTTTGAATAGTTTTAATTAAAATGGATCTAAATTCATTCTTCATCTTTAGTATGTGTGTCTTCTTACATACAAATGCTCCGCACTTATATGTAAGAAGAGTCCAACTCGCACTACGCAAAATTTTCCGCAGCCTGGTTTGAAGAATAAACAGAGCGATAAATATTCATAAGGAAAGTAAGCCTTCTTGTCATAGGCCTTGAGAGCTTGATAGATGACGTCTCCTACTTTCCTTCTGTTGGAACTTTCATAATATTCCTGACTTTTTTCATCATCATCATCATCATCAGCCTATATCAGTCCACTGCTGGACATAGGCCTCCCCTTATGAGCGCCATAGCGCCCTGTCTTCAGCTTGCCGCATCCAGCATCTGCCTGCAGTCTTTCGCAGATGGTCATCCCACCGGGCCGGAGGGCGTCCTACACTACGTTTGCCGAGTCGTGGTCTCCACTCAAGAACATGTCGGTTCTTCGCAAGATATGGCCGGCCCACTGCCACTTCAGCTTGCTAATTCTTTGAGCTATGTCGATAACTTTGGTTCTCTGTCGGATGTATTCGTTACGAATCCTATCCTTCAGAGAGACTCCGACCATAACTCTTTCCATAGCTCGCTGAGCGACTTTGAACTGGTGGACCAACGACCTGCCGAATTTTTTACAATGTTTTTTACCACAAAGAAAAAGCACTAAATTTCGTATGTTCATTTCTGATTTCCACTTTGATTATCTTGTTTCCTTTTTCAATACTCGTTACTTAACACGATCCGATGAATTAATATAAGGAAAAATCTCTATATTATCCAAATGTGAAGATTTCCGGGGATATTCCCCGCATTCCACACGTAATATGGGAATTGTGAGAGCGCGAGGCGTTGCGGAAACACCTCTTAGCCAGGAATTTCCCTCCGGGGATATTCGTACGCGGAATTTTTGCTTATCCGTACCTATCCAGTTATAATATTATCGTTAATCGTATTTGTGCATAAAAATTCAAAGAAAAACATTTTCTGTAACAATGTCGAGTCGTTACGAACGAATTCATCTCTTTGAAGACATAGATAATCTCCACGATTCCACGGACGAAGCGAGAGCTCAAAGAAAATGTTTCGTTGGAGAGATTGAGATATTGTATTTGCTTCGGAAAACACGTCCGGTCGGCATTCATACTGAAGCCAGGTTACCAGCAATAACGTCATAATGTACGAATTGAACAAGCCCCAGAATATGGTTGTGCAAAATACTCTGGCCAACGAATTTTCGGATGATTCTCGCAAGAGCCGAAGCTGTCGTAAATGGTTGGTAAAATGCGGCCTTTGTGGTGACAAAATGGTTAAATGTTGATAGTTGAAGCGAGAGATTTACCGAAAGATATACCCCAGCAATATTTAAATGGCACACTGGCTAAATAATAGATTCAGGCGCTACTTTGCGGAAATCCATTGTATTTATAAGATTAGGATAGAACAATATTTAGTAACAATCCGCGCAAAATCTTCTCTGATAAGCTCCAACAAAATGTAATCCGTGTGTACCGCCCGCCCTGTAAAAGAAAAGACCACACCAATTACAAGATAAAAAAAAAAACTCATTAAAAAGAAGTCGTCGACTAGTTTCGTCTCTCCACGAGACATCGTCAAGACACTATAGCTGGCGTACACTGGCGTATTACCTAATCGGTGCTGTGATAACAGTCATTTTGTTCTATTTTTGCCAGCTTTTCGATCAGCCTTTTGATTTTTAGAGGAGACTAGGATGAAAGAAGTTTGTATTGGAGGGTAACATTGTATTGGGGTATTTTTGGCACATATATCTTGGCGTCCCCTTGCCATGAAACGGCAGTTAAATGGTTTACATCACGCGTTTCCGTTTTGAGGCGATGCCAGCGGGTTGATAGAATTTCTTTATCCATATTAACCACTAGCTTCTTCCCGTGGCTTTGCACGCGTGTTTTCGGTATAATAAGTAGCCTTTTATCCAAGTTAGGCTCTGCTCTAAAGGTACGCCAAAAAAAATTTCATCTTGATATGTTCAGTAGTTTTGGAGATCCAAGGTAACAAAAATTCAGATTTCACAAACTTTCGGCTTTATAATATTACTAGCTTCTGCCCGCGGCTACGCACGCGTATTTTCGGTATAGTAAGAAGCCTATTCCATAAGTTAGGCTACATTCTAAGTGTATACCAAATTTCATGTTGATCTGTTCGGTAGTTTTGGAGATCCTAGGTACTCTAACAAAAATTTCACATTTCACTAACTTTCGCATTTATAATATTAGTAGGATAGTTAGTAGGATAAACATCTTGTCCGCTTATCTCAATTCTCATTTCAAGAATCACACTTATATTAAAAAGGCGAAAGTTTTTATGTATGTACTCGTACATGTGCATGTTTGTCCATTCTTCACGCTTAAACGGTTGAACAGATTGGAATAAAAAAATTTGAAAGATGAGCTTGTATCCTGGATTAAAATATAGGTTACATAGGTTACTTTTGATCCCAGAAAACTGCATTGTTCCCGTGGGATGATCAAATAATTCGAAGATGTTCTTTAACAACGCGGGTGTCGGGTTAGTGTTTGTATAAAACGTATTTTCAATTTATCATCCGAAGACTAATTACCATCAAGTTTTGTAATTACATTTTGGACAATTACTTTTAATATTTGCTTTGCAATCCGATTCATTTGTGCCGCGATTGACAGTTAATTAAATATTTAAAATCGGGCGACCGCGTGTGAAATTGTGGCCCGATTTATATCGCATACTAACTGAAATTACGCTTCCAATACCAACACGAAGATAATTAATTGATATTTTACGAAGGTAATCGTGTTATGTTGTTGATTCTTCATTCATCGGTGTAATGCGAAAATCGTTTTACTCAGAAACTTCGTGAATAACATTGATAATAATAATAATATAATAATAATGCTGGACAGTTCACACAGCAATATCTAGCTCCAAGCTAAGCAGAGCTTGTGTTATGGGTACTAGATAACTGATATACATAATAATTTAAGATCTTGGTGTGTTATAAAGGTTTATATTAACCTACTTTATGTTTTTTATTAACGGTCAGTTTACACAAAGAACAATGGAACGGAGCATTCTCAAGATTAGAAAAATACATAAAATAAGAAGCAGCTCAATACCTCCACTACATAGATAGATATTTTTTATTATACATAGAAAACATCCAGAACGCCCTGGACAAATGTCTGCAGATCGTACAAATATTTGTCCCGAGGCGGGAATCGAACCCGCAACCTCCTGCGTCGCAGGCAGACCTTCGCCCGCTGCGCCACAGAGGCCGTGATGTCAGTAAAATTGTGGAGATTGGGTAGGCACGCCGCGGTGGGTTTGTGGCAGCCGCGGTGGGTTTGTGGATGAGTGTAAGCGTCCCCACGTTCCTACCACTAGCGGCAGAGGCGGAAGCACCCTGAGGGTTTTAGTGGTGTTAGAGTCCCACATCATCGTACTGTCTCCCCATGGCAGTACGATATGCGTGCGCATTTCCCTCAGGATAAAAAAGAAGCACTGCTTCTTGAGCTTGTGTTATGGGTACTAGATAACTGATATACTTAATACAATACACTACGTAGATAGATATGTTTTATCATACATAGAAAACATCCAGAACGCCCTGGACAAATGTCTGCAGATCGTACAAACATTTGTTTTATAATATTAATATGGATTTTAAGAATTAAGCTCATGTAGGTATAAACTGCTCTTTTCTAAGTTCTCTAACATTTCTGTGATACTAGTTTCGGTCCGCCACTTTGCACGCGTTTCTATTGAAAAGTTCAAAGGTTATTTCTCTTCCACGGGAAAATGTTTATATCTATCTGGGCGTATGCCCAGATAGATGTAATTCTATACAGAATTTTAGCCCGATCCGTTAAGTACCGTGAAGAGGTAACAAACAAACGTACGTACATCCATCTATCCATGAAAACTTTCGCATCACACAATCACAGTAATAATTAATAAATAAATGCGAAAGTGTGTTTGGATGTTTGGATATTGGTTACCTCTTCACGTCAAAACTACTGAACTGAAATTTTGCATACAGGTTGTTTCAGGTCTGGAATAAAACATAGGTTTTTATCCCATAGGAAAGAAACAACCAATTGTTTCCAAAGAAACAACGCATGCGAAGCCGCGGGCAGAAACCAGTTTATAATATAAGTGTGCCAAACTGAAAATAGGCCTAAGAGGTCAGGAGATTTAAAATCCTTTGAAAAAGGTAGCGCTTTGTTTCACATAATTGCAAAAAGTTTCAAAGTCAAGAAAACCCCAAACCATCGACTGTGTAAGTATTACGTATCGGAAAATTGCCTAAACAGCCACCCTTTGGGTAAGGGGTTGCACATAAGCCTTCAATAATAAAGTATAAATGATGAGGGAGCGGTTCATGTGATCCATTGCAGGCCTGCGAAGATTTATGATAAGACCCAAGTTTCGTCGCTGGTGGCAACCCGCAGCGAATTCGAAGAATATGCAATGCAGTCTTTACTATCTGTCCAGTTTTTACACGCCTATCAACGGAATTCTCCGTTATGATTACTCGCCAGAGTAGGGTTGCCTTTCTGTGTGGTTATCTGATACTTACTCTGAATTACCTCGAGGCAATCAAACGGGTAATATGCGATTTTGAATAAAATATAAAGTATCAAACTATTGGGATATCGTTCTTAGTCACATTTTTTTAAGACCTTTGCCCCCACATTTTGCGAAAAAGTGGGGACTTGTTGGTTTTTTAAAGCTAGAATAAATAACATCTTTTGTGCTGTTATTCCGATCCGAGCAACTCAATCGATTATTGAATAGAATGGAATTCGATGATTTTCTATCTTACGTTCCGTCTACATGCTGGCGCTATTGGAAAATTCCAAAATACTTGTGACATCGTCCAAAATAAAAATCAACAATAGGTACCTACTCTTAGTTGGTTATGTAACCGTTCCCGGTTATTGTAGAGTTTATAGCGAATAGAGTATTAGCACTTTATAAAGTTCTTGTTGGGGTAGGGCTTACATTTTATCCATGAAGTTCTTACTTGACTGTGAACTTTAGTTTCTCTAGTCCTAGTGTTCGAATTATAAATTCAAACTTCTAAATTTAAAATCATCGATCTGTGAATAGGTAGACCGGATATGATTCGGATCTATCTGTATTTGTACGTACCGAAGAGACGCTACGTGTTAACACAGGCCCAGTTCGGACAATGCTTTCCATACGAGCAGACAAACTTCAGTCTGGTACAAATCGAACCAAAATCAACTCAAAAGCCAAACGTTACAGGTGAGAATCGCCTGAAATATTCAACACGACTGAATAATCATTCATGTAAATGGCTTGCCTCGCCTCCGAATCGACATTGCGTAGTTCGCCCTCAATGTGAGATTCTGTGAGAATAAAAGATTAACTGCATTGGATAATCTCATATTTTTTGATCTTCCATTGTTTTTATCAAATCAAATATTTACCTATGACTGATAGGGTTCATTAACTTTACGGAGATTATCTTACGAACATAGATTGAGGTTGAAATATAAGTGGCATGTAGGTGTTACTTTTAGAAATAATGTAGGTGTTTTTAATAAATTACCAACTCAGGTGGAGTTCAAATTTGATAAGAAAGTACTAATTAAAAAATAAAGGTTTTCTTGTTTAGTTAATTAATTACCATTTGATAGAGGATGCATTAGGTAGATATATTGATATCGAGAATACACGCGGTAGGTATTATTTAGTTTGGTCTGATACTTCATAATATTATACTTATCCACCACCACTAACAATATTAAATTATTTCGGTTCGCAAAATCGGTTTAAAGAATTTATTCTCATTAAAAAACTTACACAGGTTACTTATAATGACATTTAAAAAAAAAATTGTTGCCTTTATTTTTTTATAATTCTATACTTCTATGCTAAATACAACAATAATAATACTAACAGGTCTTTAGTTCATTTTCCGGGTCAGGGTAAAAACAGTCGTTGGGATTTTCTGGCTAGAAAATGTCTTAGGTGCGGAGGCAGGAAATTAGCGTGTTTCACACTCCCGTGCCTCGAAAAGCACGTGAAGGCGTTGGTCTGCGCCTGACCTCCCCCAGGTCGAGGTGCTCTGTGCTCTGCCATTCCATCATCGTAATATGAGAGGGAGGCTTAAGCAAGTGATCCTGTGTTTGCGCACACATTTAATGGCATACGCCAATGGCTAGTCCCCGTTGAGACTGGCCGACATGGCGCGAAATTCAGCTAGGAGCACATCATCGTGTGCTATCCAGACGTGAACGAAACCGCTGGCAGAAGCTAGTAATGCGAAGCCTTCTTGACAGCGGAAACCAGGTTATAAATATTTGAAAAATGTTATTACATTACGACACAAACCTTTACTCGGGGGAGACCGACATTATTGAAATGACAGCATTATGCGAAGCATTCGCGCTGTGAGAGATGTCGACCAAGCCGAAATACAGGACGACTCTGCAATAGCTAGAATATTTGTGGAAATATTTACTTTGTAAAAGAATTTAACCCTTCGCCGATTTTTGTCGTTCAGTGCGTTAAAATAGAACGCTGTTGTAGTTAATATACTTTGTGAATCTTACCTAGGATATTTAAGTAGAGTCAACCTAAATACAAGTGAGAATAATCGATCGATCTGTTGGGAGGAAACCTGTGTAGGTGAGTAGTTCCGTATAAAAAAACCATTCGATTAGTTTTCCATAGCCATAAAAACTAAAGGTCGACGAGTAGGTACGTGTTGCCTATACAAATGAATTATTTTTTCTTAAATCAATGGCCATGACGATCTTGGCTTGTTTATTCACTAGATAATTTGTTTTGAGCAGTTCCAAACAGAACGCCGCCGAAGATGGACTTCAACGGTAAAGTTGTAATTATCACCGGCGCTAGTTCTGGGATCGGAGCATCTGCAGCGGTTTTGTACGCCAAACAATCAGCGAAACTTGTGCTAACTGGGAGGAACGAACAATCGCTCAACATCGTGGCGAAACAATGCGAAGAAGTAAACAAGATTGAACCTTTGATTGTAAAAGCGGACTTAACTATTGACGAAGATGTAAAGAAAATTGTATCAAAGACGATCGAGCACTTCGGTCGCATAGATGTCCTGGTGAACAATGCGGGTGTCGGATACCGTGGAAGCATTCTTGACGGCGTTGAGCCTTTCGATAAGTCGATCGCTGCAAATATACGTTCCGCCTACCTGCTCACAAGTCTAGCCATGCCGCACCTGATCGAATCTAAAGGGAATGTTATAAACGTGTCCAGTGTGGCTGCGTTTGGTCCAATCAGAGGCGTGAACTACCTTCCCTACTGTATTTCGAAAGCAGCCATGGATCAATTTACGAAGTGCCTCGCTCCAGAGGTCGGGCCGCGAGGGGTGCGAGTTAATTCCGTGAATCCTGGCTGTACTAGAACGCCGTTTGCGGAGGCCGCTGGCTTCTCAAAGGAGCAAGTGACCCGTCTGTACACGCAGCGTGCGGAGACTTACCCGCTTCGCAAAGTGACTGAAAGCGATGAGGTCGCCGACCTAATTCTTTATCTATCAAGCGATCGCGCCCGCAGTATGACGGGGAGTGTACACGTTATAGATAACGGTGAAATGTTGGTTGGCTACTAAATACGCCTATATTGGATACAATTATGGAGGTTAATCCAACACCAATTTGAAATGAGTGAATAAAAAAGTACACAAACATCATGGGAACTATTTTGTAAACTTGTATGTTTGCAGTCTTAATTATTTGACTAAATCTCTGCATGCATGCTTCTTAGCAATCAATTCCATTCCTGAGGATAGTGAGGTTTCCTATCGGAATTCATCTGTATACCAAAAAATAAAATTAATAAACAGAAATATTGTGTTATCTTTGCTTTCAAATTGAACATAAAACCTAGTAACTAAAAATTATGCATCTTTGTGTAACAATAAACAGAATGTGTGGGTGGATAGCAATAACCCAAGTTGGAATATAGGGACCTTCATAAACACAGGTCAGTTAGTAAGACGGCAAGCTAATATAGCTCGTGTGTTCTTAGCCATTACTCTTAATTTTGCAACAAACCGTATCGTGGGTGAAGTAAAGCGAAACTTATAGTGGACGCAAATGAGAAATAGTAAATTGAAATGCATGTATTTCCTGAAATAGAAATGATGGGCACTTTATATTTGAATTTACTCGGGTTGCCAAATGGAAAGTTATATTTTGTTGGGCATTTGATAGGTTTTGTTATGAACTGAGTTTCGTGCTTTTGAATAAGGATTGGACAGTAATATTGTGCACGAATTAAGCAATGATGTTGTTAAAATCATATTGACATAGCAGTCAAAGGAACTCTACTTAAATAATTTTTATTCGTTTAGCATTAATAATAATGATAATGGGCAAATCACACAGCATTATCTAGTCCCAAGCTAATATCATATCTAATTGTTTCATCTTTAGTTTACTTAATCTTATTGTAATGTGGCGGCTTAGAAATAATATCTTTTCATTTCATTAAAAAAAACATTTCTTTTTAGTCAGACTGATCGGTAAAGCTTCTCACAAGATAAATCGAAGTACCTACCGTTTATTATAGAGTCTGTAGTTGTTTACACCTTTCGAATGCGCTCTCACAAAAGCAAATATAATAATCGTCAGCGCGGGGAGACATCGGTGCGTGCGAAACGTGCGAACTCGAGCCCTCGGGGGATTTACCAGATTTTTCAATTTTTATTTGCGACTGTAAGTGCCGGGAACCGTACGTACGTAGTACCTATTGGGATTGAGTGTACGCCGAATGCACACTCACTGTTTCCACCACGGTTCTACCGTACGAACTACGAAGCCAACCCGATGTGCTTGCTAACTTTTTTGGTTAGTGTTTTGCCTCGGGATATATTTTTTACAAAGCGTCCACTAGGTGCCAATTGACGAATTGCGATTCACTAGAATAAAACTGAACGGAATTTTGAATGGACCGGTGGGGAAGTGACGATGTTGCAGAGAGATTAATTTGTGCTTTTTCCTTTTACAGTAACATAGGTACCGGGGGTGTCTGTAATCTGTACCCGAAAATCTGTCCCCGCTGTAACCTGGGCATCTTTTGCGTATTGACACATTGTAAGAACAAATATAAAAGCAAAAGGAAGGATGCGGGTGAAGAGAAGGATCAGGTTCAAGTCCCGTCGAAATCGAAAATTTTGCGATATTATTCGATTATTCTGTTAATGTACCTAATGTTCTATGTGCTAAATAAATATGTTACTCTAATTTGATTTCTTATAAAACAAAAATTAAAAAATCCTTAATCATCATCCAAGTTGGCATGTTGACGCCAGTTCAATCGGCACTACTATGGATGCGAGCCTCATCCAAACCAACATAGATATTCCCAGGAAAATGTTTTCTACATTTTCTTGACACGTAAAATTTCATGCAACATTTTATAAGTCGACTGCTTTAACGGCCGTATGATGTAAATGTAATAACCCAAATGGCCCTTCTTCCACTCGCATGCAACGCTACTACATATTTTCATACTTTATTACGTTAATGTCGGGTGTTGTAGGTAGATAATGATATAGACACGTTTTTGTAAACATTCTGTTGTCATCTACACAATCGGAGATTGAGGTGTAGTAGCTTAGTCAACCAAAGCTGTGTGGTGCCGGCTTAGAATTTGCACCACCCCAACTCTTCCCGCGCGTGTGCGTAAGAGGCGACTAAGGGATATCCCCGGGGGTGGCCAGCAGCGCCCCGTGCTGAACAATTCTACCATCTAACTGCGATCCAGAACCCGTGTGCCCAGCGTGGGGATTATGGGCATTACCCCCATGAGATAAAGGCCAAAAAGGCGCTTATCAGGGGGAGTCCTGCGTCCAGCAGTGGACCAATACAGGCTGTTGAGCTTGAGCTTGAGCTGAGCTTTGTAAACTGTTTTTTTAAATTATCGTTAACATTCAAGAGATTGGTAGTAGTAAGATAATGGAATAAAAATCTTAGAAGAGGTACTCTCTGCTCTATTGTTTTGTTTCATTACACCAGCTCTTTGTTAACACCTCTTTTGCTTTATTAAAAGTGCATCTGTACCTTAAAGTAAAATACATTATAATATGTACCTACATTGGCGGTAAGAATTGGTAACCTAGATTCTAAAGAAGAGAGCCTTGTAGCCATTCCTGGTGCTTACGACCTTTTTAAAATTTATTACTATATGGGTCCTAAGTTCAAATCCACAAAGTCATTGACACTTAATTATTACAATATATATCTTTATTCACAAAGAAAATTATACTAGTATTTACAAAACTGTAAAATTTACAGTTTTGTAAATACTACACTTGCGAGCTTTAAACTGGAATCGCTTCAAGGGTTGTTCAAGACTAATTTTTACAATTTCTTAGCAGTGAACTATGAGTTAAGTTATGTTTTCCCTTACGCAGGATTTATTGGCGACGATAAATTTTGATTTAATGCACGATAATGTCCGCTGCCACACCGCAGCAGTGACTAGACAGTACCGACAGACGTCTTCCATGTCGGCATTCCCACACTAGACTGAACAGCCCTTATTCCTGACTTGAACCCAATCTGGCATATGTGGGACGAGCTAAAACAGCGGATACGAGGGAGAAATCCAGCTAATCCAGCTCCGGCGCCGATAGAAGCCGATAGATGCAACTTCGACCTATTGCAATAATTCCCAAAATTTATGTAGCCAATTTAATTAATTTTAAATCTTCTTGATATCACTTGAATGGTAACAAAATTACCTTTCAAATGATATACCACAATCTATAGTTCATTGTACATAAATTGTAAAAAAATTGTTTTGATCAACTCGCGCGATGAAGCGATTCCATTTTAAAGCTCGCAAGTGTAATATAATTTTCTTACAAATTGTAAATACTAGTATAATTTTATTTTTGAATAAAGATATATATCTTAATTATTACCCTAATTTTCAGCCTTCATATAATTATCTAATTCAAAAATTACTTCTTAACATAATTTAACTAACTATACTAGTTTTTTTAAGGTGAGCTCATTGTGTGAAGAGAACAATAAATGGTTATTATTATAATTTATTTTAACTCCATTATAAAATTATATGCATACTAAAACAATTTGTCATAAGTATTCTATAATGTGTTTAGCATTCTGTAAACATGATTACTGTTTGCGACACGGTATGCATGAGAAAAATATTACAGATATTAAAGATTGCCCAACAGGGTAGAAATTGGAAATTAGATTTTTAAAACTATTTTTGATCGTAGTTACCTTCAAGCGAGTATGATGTTTAAGATATGTCTCCAATTATGACCGCAGCTGTACCTACCTCAGTACTTAAGAATGTTCATCTCTCAGACAGTAGTTCAGCAAAGAAAACGTTCAATCATCAATAAAAACACCTTAAGAAACTAGAACCCGAGATTGCACAGAAGATTAAACCACGCACAATTAGGTCAACCATCGGATCAGCTGCCGAACATCAATTCGCGGAAAAAACTCAGATTCCACAAGCAAACTGTCAAGACTCGATCGACAATAATTAGTTCGAGTGTTGAGTGAAGGAAGCCCAAGATTGATGGAGTAGGCACAAAGGTCTGGCGGTGATAAATTGCTCGATATTAGGTCATGATTTCGGAGGGTATTTGCCTATCGCGTCGATTTCGCTCTTGCATTTTTTGTCTACGGGTATTTGAGCGATGCGCAGAACATCATATTCAACCAATCCATGTTGTGTAACCGGGGATAAAGCAGCTATCGAGAATGGTAGAGGCACGGAATAGAAACTAGGTGTGTTGTAGAGGATAAATGGATCAATGGAAAATAAAACGTCAAGTGCAAGTCGGGCTCGCACACTAAGGATTCCGTATAATTGTAAGATTTTTGTTTCTTGCCAAATATTATGATTCTAGTCAACGGGAAGCAGGTACCCTGGAAGTTTTGGTCCAGGGCGAGAATCAATAAATATTTTTTTGTGAATATAATCTACTAATTTACTGTTTTCGGTTTGTTCCCTTTATTTGTGCTACAAGACCTTCCTTCTCACCAAATTTTATGATTCTAGGTCAACGGGAAGTACCCTATAGGTTTTGGTCCATGGCGAGAATTAAAAGTATTTTTTGTGAATAACTACAAATTTACTGTTTCCGGATTTTTTCCTTTACTTGTGAAGACGTCGCTATATACGATAGGTTTTGTGTGCATGTGAGTCCCTTGGAAATATCAAAATATTCGGACATAAACTGTTGATTGCGTTGACTCAAAAGTTTTATTTATATTGAGGCTAGAAGAGCTTACGGAGTTGAGTATTGGATGTTAATTTCAACTCAATACCTCCACGCGTTCCTGAGAAAAGAGGGTTTACAGACGGACAGACGGACGGATAGACGGACAACAAAGTGATCCTATAAAGGCTTTTTGCTTTTTTCCTTTTGAGGTGCGGAACCCTAAAAATGATTAAGATATAGCCGGTACCGCGTGACGTCACACCTTGCGACACTTGATTGACATAACAAAAAATGTTTCCAATATCTTCTTATGATCTAAGTGACAGACTCGATAGAATAATTTTTTTTGACGTGACAACGTCTTATAATTCGATAGAGCCGGCTGCACGCACGAAAAAACATGACGTCATGCGGCGTTACCTCGATCTGAGGCGTTCCATGTAAGGCTTGAAGTGCAAGCGAGAGCGCTCGACATCCGTCTCTCTCCTACTTGAGTGAGCGATGCGTCTGCGTGGACAGCTGCTATACTATAGTACATTTACATGTTTTGATCGAGTATCAAATGCTACCATTCCATCAGTATTTTCTTAAGACGTTGTCACGTTCAACTATCGTCAGTAAACCGACTTTACAGACAACCAATTTTTTTACCCAGCACACTGCCCTATTAACTCTAATAAACAAAAACTGCTAGGTACCTACTTAATTACTACCTTGTTAAGTTGTTAATAACAGCCAACATTATCTTCGTATTCAAACGTTAAACACGTCTAAAATCGGTGTGTTCATCTTCACCTACTCGTATGCGTGCCTATGCGGAAATTGGTTGGACGTGCAATTTCGGTCAGCTGGTATTTATGCAAAGTGGGCTCTCTATCACACAAGTTATGGTTCCAATTCCACCAGTCGAAGATAGAATTGAGTTAGATAACACTTTATACCAACTTGGTATAGTACTTATTGCCATGTTTAATCGATTTTGCTAATTATGTACGAAATCAGAATTAAGATCAAGGTGTTCTTAATATTTTCCAAAAAATATTGTAATGATCTGATAGTAACTGATGCGCACACCCCAATTCCTGGACTGCGAATAAAATAAAATATGCAAACATTGAAATGGCGGTGGGAAAAGCGATATCCTAAAAAATTCACAAACAATTCTTGGAACTGACGTGAGATGACAAGGTTCACTTTAAACTTCCATTTTACAATTTACTGACGAAATATTAATTGGAAACTTTTTACTTTTGCAGGACCCTTCCATCCACACGTACCAATTAGTTCATTGAAAACTTGATTGAAGCACGACTTTTTCTTCCAACTAGACCAATCAATTCAGTTCTAGGCTGACGCTTTCGCTCAACAGACCGATCGGAGCAAATGTGCAATTCACGACAGAGCGAACTAACTTATACCTGTCCGAAACCCCATTACCGTAGGACAAGGCAGTTCGTTTGCAACTGCAAACATCAGCCCAAATTTCGGCAGTCTATGACACAGTTTGTGTTTCATCAGGGTCTGAAAGAGACGGGCTCATTCAGGGAAGAGCGTGCAAACACTGCTTCAGATCGCGTGTGTTTACGATCCTCTAATTTTATCCAATTACACTCCAGGGCTTTGAAGAGTTACGTGATTGAGGATTGCGATAAGAGTTTCGGATGGATTCTGAATAACGTTTACTAGTGAAAGCTATTTAGAAAGACTCATCCCACGGGAGTGACTGGAACCTTTTCTATTCGCCCTACGAATTTTAATGGTAGCATGATTTTACTAGAAGGAACCTACTTAAACAACACGCAACGACTCCATCAGCTCAATATGATTTTTCTGGAATAAATAATTAAGTCAATTACATCCTGGAAATACATTATAGCCGTTTATTATATTCTTGACAGTTTCGTGACTCCCGTCAATCCTATTAGAGAAAAGCCGTTGCTTTTCAACCAGTTTCGTTATAAAATGACTTCATTTTCTATGCCCTGAAGGCATTCGGGATCTACTAAAAGATCAAAGCTTACGTGATATGAAAAACAGATGTTTACAGTTGGAATAGACTCGTTGAAATAGACTTTGGTATCTGCATTATTGCTCATAACGGTTCACATCCCAACTTAAATAATAAATGGGGGTAGCTCGCCAAAAACGTAAATAACGGCGCGTACTCAAACTTACACGAAAAAATACTCACGACCACCATTAATTTTCATTTCACTATGTGAATTGGTGTCCTGCGGAAAGTACAGGATTCAATTTTCATTTTTGGGTGGAAAAGGTTTACATAACAGTGTTTAAAAAAGTTTTCTCCCCGTAGTAACCATTGCTTATAGTGCAGGACCCGATTTTCTTTATTTCAGTTTCTGGTTTTTTCAATAACACAGTTTTGGACATTTTGTTAATTTTCGTATAAACAAATACATACGGAACAATAATTTATTCAAACAGATGGATATTAGATGCGAATGCTGTAACATAACGCATCGTCAATATAATATTCAATTGAACTGAACACAATCACGAATAATAAAGTAATTATTCCGTATATTAGCAATAATGTTTGTTTGCCAAGTGTTACCTGGTCAATTGAATAACCAAGCGATATGTATGCAAACTGGGATTGTGTTTGCACGCCTGGGGCATCACGGACAATACCTATTGCATTGCATAAAGGAATTTAAATGACAGTACATACCCATTAGTCATTAGTTATTTGCAAAGCCTATGCTCTGATTTCTATGTTATTGTGCTCGCTTTTTGTCTGAAACTATGTTTAGTGAAAACCGTACATTGCTACCAAATAAATCCTGCCAAATAAATCTGTGAAACAGCATGCATAAAAAAACATATTATATTCAATGGAAAGTTATAAGAGGTTTTAATTCTGCCTACACACAGATAGACCTGAGAGGCGTGAGGTGAGGGCTCACAATATTTTCTGTATGAAAAAACAAAACACGCCTATGGTATTTGCCCCAATTTTCTTAGTACTTTGTGTAGGCTAGAAAAATCCCAGGAGAATTTTCGTTAAACCCTTTCACTGACCAAATTTCTTTGAGTTCAAAGTAAATGCCTTAAATATTTGCTACCCTTTAGTAGTTTCGGTACATACATTCCAAGTAAAAAATCCCAAAGAATTTACTAGTGCATCTAATGTTTTACAATGTTTTATTTATATCAAAGAAAATTATACGTCAATAATGTAAACAAATTAGAAAGAGTATTTACAATTGAAACAATTAAGCTAACTGCAGGCTCTTGTATTATTAAGTATTCCCTACGTTGATATTGCTTAGATGCCTAATTAAATAAATACCATAGTGTAAATAGATACTTTATATATAAACTTATTTAATAAGGTAATTTTCTTTAGGAATAAAGGCTTCTGCAATTTTAATAAGGACCTTAATCTGAATAATTTATTTTGTATTTTTTATATTTCTATTCGTAAGTACCTAAGTACATAACTAGTTCGTGCCCTAAAAACTATACCGGACGGAATGCTGGCAGCATTGTCATTTTGGTTGAGCATTATTTAATTTTGTTTGAAACTAGATCGTCAACGTCCTTAGTTTAGCCATGCGCTGCCCAGGTTCAGCGGCGCAGCAGTAGGTACTCATCAAAAACAGTGTTTTGTGATGATATAATTTCAAAAATATGATGTAAATCATTTGAAATTTCAAAACACTAATAATAATGTACAAAAATAAAAAAATACACGAATATGAAGGAAAAGCTACAGACTTGGCTTAGTAAGTACACCCTTTCCGTGGCACCCTGTATATATGACGACCGATGTGGCACTGTTGGCGGAGGTCCGCCTGGGAAGCAGGAAGCTGCGGGTTCGATTCTCGCCTTGGAACAAATGTTTGTACGATCAAATGTTAGTACATCTACAAATATTTTTTCCAGGTGTTCTGGGTATTTTCTATCTATAATAAAATAAAACGTCAAGTGCGAGTCAAACTCCCGCTCTATGGGTTCCGTAAGACCTTGTGTTTTGCCAAATTGTTATGATTCTAGGTCAACGGGAAGGTACCTCCCTGCAGGTTTTGGTCCATGACGAGTATTAAAAGTAATTTTTTTTGTGAATACATTACAAACTTATAGTTTTCGAATTTTTCCCTTTATTTGTCCCTTTATTTTACATATTGCTGCTCACCAAATTTACTATTTTATATATATATATTTATATTTTTATATATTTTTATATATATTTATATAGTTATGCTACCAAATTTCATGATTCTAGGTCTACGGGAAGTACCTATAGGTTTTGTGTGCATGTGATTCCCTTGAAAATTTTAAAATATTCGGACATAAACGGCTGTAACTTTTGAGTGCGTTGACTTAGAAGTTTTATTTATATTACGGCAACAAGAAGTTACGGATTTGAGTATTTGACTTTAATTTCAACTTGATACGTCCACGCGATAATGAGAAAAGGGGGTTAACAGACGGACAGACAGACGGACAACAAAGTGATCCTATAATATAGGGGCTCCTTTTTGAGATACGGCACCCTAAATATATCTATTATACACAAGATCTGCTTAGTTTGGGGATACATGATGTTATGTGGATTGTCCAGCATTTTAATTATATATTTATTTATATTTACTTAGGTGTTCTATAGACTAAGATCTAATAAGTCGGTCTCTGCCCGTGGTCCACCTACATAGTACACCTGGGTGTACCTGGGGCATTTATTTCTTTCAGTGGTCCGTGGATAACTAGGTGTTCCAGGGAATCTTAAAATTTAACTTAAATAAGTACCTACTAAAATATAATTCTGATATTAATCACACAATCAGCACACCTCCAGCATCCAGTTCCATTGCAATTAATGATAATGAGAGTTAATAAAATCCGTGATTGAATCCACGACGCGGCTCTCTGGTACTGGACAATGGGATTACACACGCGCACAAAGTGGAAACACCGACTGACAAACCACGCTCAATTTATGTAAACATTTTGGACGGCTTACAGTTTCATTATTTCAATTGTTTGTGTCTTACGAGTATATGTACATCACAATTATTGATCTAGCTTTGGAACTTATGTTCTGGTTTATAAATTAAAATAACAGAAAAAAAACCGGTTTACCGTTTTATTTAAACCTTTGATTATTTACAAATAGTCTGCAGTTCGCTCAATTGTTTTAATTAAAATACTAGTTATAATTTGTTTCTATGACTGGAATTTTCTTTGTTATTAAAGCATACTTATTTTTTTTAAATGATACGTTTTTTTACTGGAATGAATAGTTAAGCAATGTTATGCAAATAATATGAACGACAGAAAAGAATGTAAGCGGGTTAACTACGAATCTATAAGTAGGTATAGCCTTATGAGAGGTCCTGATAATCTTTAGCCTGGATTACCTACTAACTAATATAAAAATATGTAAATAATAATTGTTTTCAATGTAACGAGAAAAGACTTTTGCTGAGTAAAGTTAAGCATTGAATATTTGTACAATTACAACTATTATTTACGCTTAAATCTATTTCCTAAAAATCTAAGCCGTCACCAGAAGGCAGAGTGCCCAGAATGCTGACAGCATTGTCGCGTTGAATGGCAATGCTAATTCGTTGACCGATATAGAAGCCAGCATTCCGATCACTCTGACTTTATGAGAAGTTTTGTAAGATCTTTACTTATTGCGTGGGCCTCAGAACTCCAAGGATTTCCACTCCAAACGGCTCAAACAGGTAGCCTCGGTCAAGATTAGCGTATTTTTGCCGTTTGTGGGGGACTCTGCTGATGTTGCTGTAGGGGATATTTAACGCATTCACTGCCTAGCCTCGGCGGTGCGACGCGCAGGGGCACGCCGCCGCTACACTTACCTACTCCAGATGAGCGAGTGCGTCGAGGGCTGTGAAAGTGTTAAACGCTTATATTTTTATTTAAAATATTTTCTTTGCTGTATATTTTGGGGAAATGTGGGTAGTTGCTCTCACAACATCTTTTTACTAAGCTCATATTTAATTTATTATTTAATAATATTTATAGGCCAAAAAGTGCAAAAAGTTACTGTTACCTTATGTGTTGATACATCCCTGAACTTACTGCAATAACATCAGCACTGTGAGAACACTGGGTATGTTATAAACACACCTCAACAACCGGCCACAAGCATTGTCATATCACTTTACTCAAGTCATTCTTAGTCCACTACTATTTTGTGTTTACTATCTACTAAACACTATGTCTACCGAGAAGAAGACTGGTAAAATATTTACCACAGACCCAATGGCAGCCCTCAAGGCACTGGATGACAAACTAGATAGCTGTATGACTTCCTTCGAGTCCCGCATGGCAGCTGCCTCAACAGGTACAACCCTAGAGGAACTGGCAGCAGACCTCAAGCAGTTTAAAACCTGTATGAAGCTAGCTGTGGACCTCATTCGCTCCCAGATGACACAAGTTACTGCAGTAGTTGATGAGGCAGAAAATCGCAGCAGACGAAAATTCCTTCTGTTCCGTGGCATCGAGGAAAAGGAGGGGGAAATACTGAAGGACATCATAGCAGGTATAATAACTGAGAGACTACAGATCAACGGATTTAGTGCTGAAGGCATTCGCTTCTGCTATCGTCTCGGCAGGGACTCAACCCGAGGAGAATCTAGACCTGTGCTAGTGAGATTCCAATCTCTGGATACTAGGTCAAGTATCTGGCGCAAAAAGACTGCTATGAAAGGATCAGGCGTAACTATAGCTGAGTATCTAACAGTCGCCAGGAGAGCATTATTCAACGAGGGTCGACGTCTCTATGGCGTAAGTAAATGTTGGTCGCAGGATGGGGGCGTGTATCTGTTGACATCGGACGGGACGAAGCATCGTATTGTGTCGCAGGCTCAGCTTTCCGAAATCATAAAGAAATTCCCACCGACGACAGCAACAACAACGCCGGCATCAGCGGCAGCGACATCGAAAACTTCCACAGCACCGCCGCCGCCTCCATCTACCGCCGCCCGCTCGGCGAAGACTGGCCGCTATGTAAAACCTAGGAAATAGAATAGTCATCCGCGGTAACACTACACTGTGTATCTTCCTTTTTATAAATGAATGTGATAATTTTGCCGGTGCGCGTAAATTATTTTGTGATGATTGAAGTTCAACTTCAACTTCTTTTTTTTTTTAATGGCGCCGCTTGCTTTTCGTATTTTTGTTTGTTCCTTCCTTTGCTACGTGACAGTGACACTGACGGACGTTCACTCAATTTAACTGTCATTCAATTTAAATGTCACTTTTCAAGTTAATGTCACTTTTAAACGTCAATATTTCATTTTTTTTTTTTCCCACACCTCGGTACGTTCTACGTTCCTTTCCACTCGTAAGTGTTGGCGCGAAATTCAAATTTTCTTTGTTTGATTTTTAGTACTATTACCTTTTATTGATTTTCGAATGTTTCTGTACGCGACAGTATTCGCACTGCTCTGTTCACTTTATTGTTTACTGTAAAGCTATCTCCACCGTTTTAACCGGCAGTGCTTGTGGCAACAAATGATTTCTAGTGCTTTTGCATTAGGGTTTTATTTAACTTTATTTTGTTTGCTTTTTAAGTAAATTAGGTTTTTTAACATATATTTATATTTTAATTTATTTATTATTCTATTGCGTACCTCATCATGGATTGTTCCAATACTTCTGAACTATTTTTATCTATAGACTCCGGATCTGACTGCTTTGAAGACGCCGTGGATGATAGCGGACCACTATTGTGTGAACTATTATCAGAGTCCTTTGCCTCGCATAAACGAAACTTTAACATCTGCCATATAAATGCACAGAGTGTTCCTTCCCATTACGCTGAACTTCTTACAACTTTTGCAAGTGACTCAATCGACGCCATTCTGATAAGTGAAAGTTTCTTGAAACCAACACTCCCCTCAACGTCATTTAGCCTACCGGGCTATGTTCTTATTAGGAATGACCGTACCAACAAAGGTAGTGGAGGCGTTGCAATCTACCTGCGTGCAGATTATAAATACCGGGTTGTTTCAAAGTCACCTTCAGCGTATTCGGCGTCAATGGAGCACTTATTTCTTGAGGTCATATGCAACTCTGTAAAAATTTTATTGGGAGTTGTCTATGCCCCCCCAAAAGTTGACTACTTTGACACCCTTGAACACTTGCTCGATATATTTAGACCTCAGTACGAACTTTTAACTTTATGCGGCGATTTCAATACGTGTCTTTTGCGAAACGATACGAGGAGTAAAAAGCTTTTAAATATTAGCACCTCATTCAACCTAACTATCCTTGAACTCGACCCGACTTTTCATGTCAACGATAGTCACACTAAACTCGACCTTATAATCACGGGCGACACCGAGCGGGTTTCCACTCATGGCCAATTTCCTGCGCCTGGGTTTTCACACCACGACCTTATCTACGCCTCACTAAAAATAAAAACACCAAAAGCTAAAACAAGGGTCGTGATGCAACGAAACTTCTCGGCGTTGGATCACGAAAAACTACGCTTGGACGCTGAGAGCCTGGACTGGTCTGAGCTGTGTTCTACGAGTGACGTTAATCAAAAACTTGAAATATTCAATACAAATATTATCGAACTCTATGACAAACATGCTCCAATACGCCCTGTCCGTATGAAGCGTCGACCGGCCCCATGGCTGACGGACGACATTCGTAAGCTGATGGCTAGGAGAAATCGCCTTTATCGCAAGTACCGTCAAAACCCTAATGAGGACGCGTTCATAAGGTTCAAAGAAGCAAGAAATAGGTGCAACCAGGCGATTAGAAACGCTAAGCGTCGTAACATATTTAGTGTCATCGAGGGTTGTACGCCAGCTAATATCTGGAAGGTATTGCGTGAGCTAGGTTTTGGGAAGGCAAAAAGCGCTGCGGATTCATCTGCTGACGCTAACAAACTAAATCAACACTTTTCATCAGCTTCCGCCCAAATAAATGACCAAACCAAAGAGCAGACAATTGATAACCTAGCACAACTGTCTTCAAGTGTTTCGGCTCCTTTCAGCTTCACATCGGTCAACGCGTGTGAGATAGCGAAAATTGTCTCGAGTATCGGTACAAAAGCTGTAGGCCACGATGGCATTGGTCGGAAGATACTTCTCCCGATCCTTGACCTCGTTGCCCCTCAGCTAGCTCACATCATTAACTCCTCCATCTCAACCTGTTGTTTCCCGTCAGACTGGAAGAAGGCATTCATTATCCCTATTCCCAAAAAGGCGGCTATTTCCGATTTGAAGGACTATCGTCCGATTTCCATTTTACCTTTCTTATCGAAAATAATCGAAAAGGCTGTCCACCGTCAGCTCTCTTCTTTTCTTAGGGAAAATAACCATCTCTCACCCTTTCAGTCCGGCTTCCGCCCTGCTCACAGCACTTCTACGGCACTCATCAAAATTACAGACGACATTCGACGTGCCATTGACAGCAAAAAGCTTACCCTCATCGCACTTCTCGACTTCAGCAACGCATTTAACTGTGTCGACCATGATTTACTTTTGGCTGTGCTGCGCTCCTTAAACCTCTCTGCAGACAGTATCAATTGGTTCAAATCTTATCTGAAGGAGCGCTCGCAGTGTGTCAAAATTGGCGACATCACCTCTAATTGGTGCCCAGTAGATATAGGAGTCCCTCAAGGCAGTGTGCTCTCACCACTACTTTTCTCAATTTTTATCAATACTCTTGTATCTAAAATCAGTTTCTCATCATTTCATCTCTACGCTGATGATGTCCAGCTTTATCTCAGCTTCGACCCCATTGATATAGATCAAGGTATCGACACCATGACGGCAGACCTCAGCGCGATTCATCAATGGACTCAGGAGTATGGGCTCTCCATAAATCCTAGTAAGACCCAGGTAATGATCGTTGGTAGTAACTACTTTATTTCCAGACTAAACGTAAAATCATTGACACCCGTAAAATACAACAACTTTCCGCTACAGTACTGCTCGGAGGTCAAAAATCTTGGCTTGTATATTACTAGTAATCTATCTTGGGACTCCCAGGTTGCTCAGATTGGCAAGAGAATGTATGGAAGCATGCACTCTCTTAAGCTAATGAAAAACTTCTTACCACAATCTACTAGAATGACACTGGTTAACTCGTTGCTCTTCCCTATCCTGGATTATGCAGATGTGTGCTATCCCGACGCTACAGAGGAGCAGCTAAACAAACTGGAGAGACTACAAAACCTTTGCATCCGCTTCGTCTTTGGGTTGCGGAAATATGATCACGTATCAGTCTTCCGCACCCAACTGAAGTGGCTAAAAATCAGAAAGCGTCGAGATTTGCACACATTATGCCTTCTATATAAAATTCTCTGTAACCCACTATCCCCAAACTACCTCTCCGAATCCTTCAGCCCACTTTACGGACCCGAGCGCACAGCGCGGCACTCGAAACGGCTACAGCTTGGTGCTCCGGACGCCTGTACTGTAGGACACCACAAAACTTTCGCTGTAAAAGCCACTCGGCTATGGAACAGTCTTCCCATCGAATATCGCGAGGCAACCTCAATAAATGTCTTCAGATCTAGAGTCTATAACCACTTTCTTTCTCTAGAATAATTTGGTACGTAAAATATATATGTATTATTGTGTATGTATCTATTAAGTAAGTATTAATGTGACTAGTATTTATATTTTATTATGTTTGTATGTGTATTTATTTATGTTAATGGTAAAGACACGAATTATTAATTGTATATATTATTATTATAATTTTCTTGTTTCTCTGTAAATTTTTTAATCAAGCACTACCTACTAAATTGTTGTCCACACTACCCAAAGGTTAGCAGGTAGAGAATGCTATCTAGCATTATGCTCGCCCATGTACAACTTTTGTGCAATAAAGTATATTCTATTCTATTCTATTCTATTTTCGCATCCGATAAAATCTAGCTGTTGGTAAGAGTGGACGAGATGGATTTAAAAAAAAATAATAATATTGGTTTTCAATCATGCATCTACTCGTATTACGTACGTACCAAGGTTATATTAGATACTTCCATGATTCCAATACATTTCAACTTCTTCATTTCAACCTCTTCTTATAAGTTAACTAAGCCAAGATAGAAAATAATGGCGTTAAATAGCTAGAAATGGTTCTCTAACCATTATAATCACAGCGACCAATTCATACCTAGAACATACTATCTTATCCTATTAATATTATACTCGTAAAGCCTAAAGTTTGTGAAATATGATTTTTTTTACCTAGGGTCTCAAAAACTGCTGAACAGATCAAGCTAAAATTTGGCGTACGTTTAGGGCAAAGCCTAACTTAGATAATAGTCTAATAGTTACTATACCGAAAATAGACGTGTTAAGCCGCGGGCAGAAGCTAGTCCAAAATAAAACATACTTATAAAACCTAAAAATGTTCACTGTAACAAGTTGATTGTTCCTTGTGCTCGCGTTCTCTCTCTCTCTTCCCAGCCAGTTATCCCATATGGTGGTGGGGTCAGCTCTCCTTATAGATTTCCTCCACTTCGCTCTATCCTCGACGTTGTCTTCGGAAACTTGACACTCTTGACGGCTTTGTGCTCGTGCTCAAGGTAACAAAAAAGCGATTGCTATTAGAAGCACATTGCTCGTTCATCAGCAAATTGCTGCGGTTCAGCGGAGGATGTATTTGTGTTTTTGCTTTACTTCTTAAGGCTATTCCTCACTGGGAGCATTCGTCTGTAATGTAACAATCTCAGATTTGATTTCAGCATTAGGTCTATATATTACAAAACTGCCAGGCTCACTGACGAGTTAAATACAATACTGCTTCTTCGATTTTGAGCATTCGCCTGTACCTAGACAAATCAGTAAATTTTACGGTGTCAAAAGAAACAGCCATAGGTACTGCTGAGGGCTGCAATATTTTACAAATTGTAAGAATCGTGTTACAAATTGCTTCATTAATTTCTCAGTCTTACAATCTTCTCAATAAATACAATACGGTTCAATTAAATTCAATATTATTTTTCATGCATGTGTTCTTCACTACATAGTATAAAACAAAGTCGCTTTCTCTGTCCCTATGTATGCTTAACTCTTTAAAAGTACGCAACGGATTTTGATGCGGTTTTTTTTAATAGATAGAGTGATCGAAGAGGAAGTTTTATATGTATAATAATAGTTATAGTAGTATTTAATTGCACCCGTGCGAAGCCGGGGTGGGTCGCTAGTTAAATATAAATATTTAAAACAATTGTGGGAGCAATCTTTACGATTCTGTTCATGTTCTACTCTAGCTAAAATTTCCAAATTCTATTAAACATTTACACGACTAATAAGTCAAATATAGCAATACCCTATTCTAAAACAAACATTGTTAACCTATATTTAAGCAAATAAACACTATTACTTTTTGATCACTTCTTGTCCATCCTAAGGTTGCCTGGAAGAGATCGCTTTTAGCGATAAGGTCGCCCATTGTACATCATCTGTATTTGTTTTTGTTCTCTGTAAAAAAAAAATCTCAATAAATAAATCAAAGAATATTTGTATTGTATTGTATTGTATTATATATTTCATTTCATTTCATTATTACTATAGGCTTACTCACAGGGATCACTTAGGCCCATATTATAAAAGCTCTGTCATCGATCTTTGCTTAAGTAACAATTATCTATGGCATAAGCGTTAGGTATGACTCAGGAAGCTTTCATAATATGGGTCTTAAGTCAAGTCAGATAACACTGTACCTACATAATGGTGGGTTGTCTTTTAATGCTCGAAACTGAATGTTATATTACGGATGAATGCTCCTGGTGTGAAACTGTCTTATAGTTCAATACATACGGAACCCCACAAACTGCTTGATTGAGTGAGTAGAGTGGACTCAGCGGATGAATTATTATTTGCTTGCAGAAATCTCGGCGACGCGTTTCTCTTTCTGTGCGCAATCTGGAATACCTTAAATAGTAAAAGTTTAAATCCTGTCGTAGGCCAAAAAAGTATGTATGATCTGCAAATGTTTGTTCTAGGTGTTATTTTAATGTAACTGTCTTCTCCCTGTTTATTAACGAATAAGTCAAATTTAAATTTCATCTTTTAGCATCATTTCATTTTGATCTGTTCAGTAGTTTTGGAGATCCTAGGTAACAAAAATTCAGATTTTAAAAACTTTCGGCTTTATAATATTAGTAGGATAACACAATGGGATTTTAGTAAAAAAAAAATCGTTTCACCAAAACCATGAGAAATTCAATAGTTTAACTACACTAAAGTATTTATTGCATCGATACAACAAACACACAAGTGAACATCCAAACAGCACGACGACTTGTAGCAGAATGAGGGCTTTTAAAGTCAAATATGATATCCGTAACCTCAAATCATATCTATCAATATTTTTATGAACTTACAAATGTGCTATAAAGTATCATTGCTGTGAAAATTTTCCGCATACTTTTTTCCGTTCAACTGGTAAAAACATTGTTTATTACGCAAACTCTACCTCTACTCTACCAACAAATGCAGATCAACTCAATAATAAATGTAAAGCTGGAACTTTCCGTATCGACTAATGGTATTGATTGATATTCGAATGAAACTTTTTCGGAAACAAAGAAGTATTGTGATTGAGTGGTCGGGGATCGAGAACCTTGTTCACTAGACTTTTTTAAATTTATTTTCTACTGGTTGACAAAATCCGCTTCTATTTTTCTATATTCGGGGTTCGTTGCAACTTTCAGTGATGTAGACAAAAGTGCATCCAGGTCTTTTCGATATTTTAAAGTCGGACTTTTAAAACGCTTTTAATTTTATAAAAAATCTTTACTCAGGATGATTACATCTTTATTCACAAAGAAAATTATACTAGTATTTACAATTGAAACAATTGAGCTAACTACTGACTGTTGCAAACAGTCTACAGGTAGCTCAACTGATCCATATCAACACCAGTCGGAAGCGACCCAAGACGCTGGCAAAAATCTTAGAAGTACTATCTGAAATGAAAATGGCAAAAATAAACTTACATACATAGGAGAGAATACTAGAAGGCCTGAATTCCACGTAGTAACTTTTTTTAAATAATCTATTCCGATCCCAAAAATATAATTCAGGTGGAGAAGAGTTAGTTCCTTTTCGGCCCGGAATTTAACGTACAGCAGACGAACCATTTACTTTGATTTTACCTATTGTTTGTTTTTTATTAGTCAATAAAAAACAAACAATAGGCATTTAATAATATTGTTTGATTTCTTCCTTATGTTTTATTCAGTAATGGTTGTATTTTGTATGTGTGTCTGAAGATGCAAATTATATTTGTTTATACCAACTTTACTTGTAATTTTTGTGAACGGAAATAATACTTTTAACTTTATTTTACAAATAAACGATTGATCTATCCATATTCATATTCATATTATACATTCGAAAGTAGCTCTGTCTATTGCATTACCTCTGACGCCTAAACGGCTAAACAGATCTTAATGAAATTTAGCAAGGAAGTAGATTGAATCCCGGAAAACGCGGCCAGAAGTTAGTCTATTCATAAATTTATATTTTTGCGACAAGCAAACAATCGCGTAGCACACTTATAAAAGATTAAAACTGGATCTTGTCCTCGTAAACTATAAATTTGTCGTAAGCGAAGCGAGTAGTTTTAAAGTAGAAAGCCGATACAATGTTGAAGATTGATGGGGCTATCTGAAACGAGATCGGGGACCGTATGGCCCGTGCAGTCGCAATGTTGCAGGGATGTGGAGCTATTTAAAACCACGCTTGTATTCAGGGACTTCCCTGATGCCCATTGCAGACTGTTGAATTAAAAATAAAGTTTTACTTTGCCGTTTTTAGTTACTGTTGTGAGAATGATAGTAAAAACATCTTTATTCACAAAGAAAAATATACTAGTATTTACAACTGAAACAATTGAGCTAACTGCTGAGTGTTGCAAACAGTCTACAGGTAGCTCAACTGATCCATATCAACACCAGTCGGAAGCGTCCCCAAGACGCCGGCTGCATTGCCACGCTGTATGATATTCTTGCTATTCATTCTTGATATTCATGCTGAATGATAGTCGTATTTCGCTTTTTTTTATATAACTTTGAAAAAAGGAGGAGTGTCTACGTTCGTTTATATGTATATTTTTTTCTTTTTTTATGTGTGTTTGTCGATTTCTACCTAAATTATGGACCAATTTTGAATTAAGATTATATCTCGAGGGATTACACATTTAGGTATAGCAAAACTTAAAAACTGTGTAAAATTAAGGGATTCGTCTTTTCGGTACCTATGTTGTTAAACATACCATGTGATCATAGAGATGCTTTAGAAAAGTAACCTTTGGACAAACAATAATACTCCTCCGTTGGTAGTTGGGTGAAAAGAGATGCCTCATAAAATACCTGTAAATATTAAATATGTGTCAATAATATTTTATCTACACCTTAGTCTTACATAAACGCCTGTCATGTTCCTCACGTTTGCCGAAAATGTACCAGGATCGCATGGCTGACAAGGAGATATAAATGAACTCGTTAGTTCAGGCTTACGTCTAATGTATTACAACATTGCTCAAGTCTCCAACTCTTTTAGCAGTCAACAGGTTTGATTGGCATGTACTACTGGTAATTTTTTACTGTTTTGGCTCGGATCTCTATGGTTTTGGCTGGTTATACGGGGATGTACGTAGCTTGCATTGGTAATTTAATCGACTCGAATGAGTGATGTAGACGATGATAAAAAATAGAGCCATTCACTATATTTTTACCTTTTTGGGCTATTGCCGTCTTCTCTATCTTACTCTTAAATTGGATTGTAAAACATAAATATAATAGTGGTTGCATCGTAAATAGTGCAAGCATTTATTATGATTTTATCGACAGTAACAATTTTGTGGAGGAAGATTAGTGATTTTCTTCCAGCCTGAACTTGCACGCGGCTCTTGCAAAAATAAATTTGGCCCACTTTCCGGTTTCTGATTGAGCTGAAACTTGGCATGCAACTTGGTATATAAACCGGATGTCAATGCAATATTTTTATGACATGGAGCTGATCTCATAGTAGAGCCGGAAGGTGGTCATGAAAACTCTGTAGTAAAACGACGCAACCAAATCGAGTTTGGCCTTGTAGTTTTTTTTATAACGAAATAAATTACTTTTGTGTTTTATACAAACTAGGTGCGTAGTAATGTTCAACACAATAAAAGATGTTTAAAAAAGCCAAAATAAACAAAGAAAAACTTCTTGTAACATATTTTGAAACAAATAATGCTGAACAATTCACACAGCAATTTTAGCCCCATGCAAAGCAGACTTTATTTTAAAGATACTAGATAACTGATATAAATAGGTAGATATTTTTTTTATCATAGAAAGTACCCAGAACGATTAAGATATTTGTTACGGGTGTAACAAATATCTTAAGATCGTACAAATATTTGTCGGAATGGAATGGGGAATCGAACTTGCGCCGCAGGCAAACCTTCGCTCGTCGCCCCACTGAAAAATTTTAAGCGTATCCGACTCCTATTTTAGTTCATCTTAATATAGGAAACTGGAGAAATTTCAGAACACGAAAACAAAGGTATTCCAAATAGGAAGGGAATATTGATTCAACTATCAATGCTTTATTCAAAAGAGCAAATCCCAATAACAATTGGTCCTTTGTTATTTATGCCCCACTTACCCATTGACCTTTCCATAACGTAGCTAATTGGATCACTCGGAGCAAGCTGAATGTGAAACACATTTCAAATTCAGCTTGATTTGTGTTTGTTTTATGCTAATTAGTTAGTTCTGTATACCTGTCTATTGTTATAAAGTTTGGTTTGTTACATTCGAATTTGAGATAAAATTAACTGTAACCGGGGTGGCGTAAAACTGCGCTGGGTGTGTCTGGTGACTGTATTGTCCAACAGTCTAACACTGTTGGACAATACAGCTAATAACAATTGAGCTAACAGCAGACCAAGTGAAAAAATCTTAGGTTAAATACTGCAGAAAGTTAGCTCAATTGTTTCAAATTGTAAATACCATTTCAAATTTGATACTAATATTTGATTGCAATTTTATTTTAATAAATAATCTTTAGTAATAAATAAACACAAAAAACTATTCTTGGGTATAATTCCGTGATTATAGCGCATGAAACTGTGCCGAAATATTGGAAAGCTCAAAACTCAAATCATGGTAAATATCCCGTTGTAAATGACTAGTGTTAGTAACCATGATGGATTTCTAAGTAATATACTTTTACTTTTATACTTTTTACTGCAGAAGACTGAGAAGTTTGGAAGGGTGCGGGGGAGGCCTTTGCCCAGCAGTGGGACGAAACAGGCCAAATAAAAAAATACTTTTGGGAGGTCATTACCCAGCACAGGACGATTTAAAGATTAAATAAAAGTTGTTTAACAATCAGTATCATGATTTCAGCATGAGATCAATGCTAAGGTAGTTAAGGTTTCCGAGGCTAAGCAAAAGCGGGTCTCGTCTCATGTTAAAAAAAATCTCCATCCACTAAACAGAAATTAGTATGATATGTGTCATGATGGAAACCGAAATTGTATATACCCAGTCTCCCCGGATGGCGATCCATTAAATGGGATATTTACCGTAATCGCACAACAGATCTTGACTTTATCCATTTAAGAAACATCTCCTCTAAGTCTTAATCTTAATCTTTACTTAAAGCATAGTACTTAATCGTGTTGAGTCTTACTGCCATACTCTTAGAACTTTCTTAACCTCGACAGTAAAATTATAAGTGTAGATAATAACCATAAAGTAGGAGAGATAGCACAACACTTTATAGTTTATGTAAAGCTCTATGTATGTAGTTGGTAATTGTGTAGGTACATAATTAAATTTGCGCTCGCTTCAAACTGGGAACCTCTGTGTGGCTTAACAGAATTAAACTGCGCTGAAGCAACATTTTAGATCCTCGTAGTTTCCTACATTGCCATATTCAACGAAAAGTTATTTTGTTAAATATATTTGTGAATGTTAATGTTTTGGATAACATTTTTGCTTGAGATATAGGTCTCTGTCAGAAGCCTTGCTTACGATGTACCTTGATATAACTACTAGTATAGTATTATAATAATATCTGTGATATAACTAAGGAATGTTGTTACCAGAATTAATTTTCAGAATCAAATATGTAGCTCCGGAGATAACAAACTTTACCCCAATGATATTAAATTGATAAGATCAGATCTGTTTTGTCACTTTTGAAATAGATCAGTGTAAACTGATAATCAGTCAACATTTTCATAATACTTATAATATTATTTATTTCTTTTTGTTCCAGGTAAAATGAATATTTTGAAGACATTACAAGCTTAGCTAAGCTCCGATTTTCAGAAAACTATAAACTGTAAACGATAAACGTAAGTAAGTAAAAAAGTAAGACCTGCAAAATAGGAATAAATAAACAAATAAATAATCCTGGACAACTCACACAGCATTATCTAGCCCCAAGCTAAGCAGAGCTTGTGTTATGGGTACTAGATAACTGATATACATAATACAATACACTACATAGATCGATATTTTTTATTATACATAAAAAAACATCCAGAACCCCTGAGAAATATCTGCAGATCGTACAAAAATTTGTCCCGAGGCGGGAATCGAACCCGCAACCTCCTGCGTCGCAGGGGGACCTTCGCCCGCTGCACCACAGAGGTCGTCGAAAAATACGAATCAACCGTATTTGTTTAAGAATAGGAGTACCTAGTAACAGTTTTTCAATATGGGTAAAAGGGGTTCCTAGAGTAGTCCATCAGTAACAAAGTTCCGATCTACAAACCAGAAGAGTAGATACTATAAAACTGGCCACATAAGAATCAACCTTATTTGTTTAAAAATAAGAATGATAACAGTGTTGCAGTTAGTGGTTATCAAAGGGGGTAGGGCAAAGTAGGAATAGACGTCGCAGAGTGGATACTTAAACCAGCTTCGTAAAACCTAACTTCGGAAAATCGCAATCAAAAATTATTGATTAGTCAATTTATAATGTATCATGATACAAATCATGGTAAACCACAAAGTGCTCTTAGTCCAAGCGATCTATCAATGGCGTCGGTTCGGTTTTTAGCAACTAACCAAAAACACTTTGACAGCACTAAATTGTATGGTTTTTTTATTTCGCTCGTAAATGCGATATTCTTAGTGCTATCAAATAAGTTTATTTTTGTTTTTGCATTTAGCTGTGTGGTGCCGGCTTAGAATGTGCACCCTCCCAACTCTTCCTGCGGGTGTCGTAAGAGGCGACTAAGGGATATCCACCGGGGGCGGGCAGCAGCGCCCCCTGCAGAATAATTCTACCATCGAACTGCGATCCCCAAAACGCATGCCCAGCCACCATGAGATAAGTCAATAAGTCACTTATCAGAGGGAGGCCTGCGTCCAGCAGTGGACCATTATAGGCTGTTGAGGTGAGGTGAGGTTGTTTTTGCAACAACCAGCATCAGCACACATGTCCACTGCAGAACATGCCTCCCCAATCAAGGGGAGGTTGTCATATCACGATCGGCAGGCGTTTCCATGATCGCAGTGAAGTTGTTAAAAATACACACATAGAGGCTTTCCACACCTAATTGATTACAATTTACAAAAGTTAAGATTTTTGTTTAATACTTCCTGCGGCGACTATCCCTACTTCACCCTATTCTAAGCGTAGTCCGTCGGGTCGTAATTAAAAGTGTATTCTGCAGCGTTGTTTTACAGTCGACCCGTCTCGAGGCGTGCGTGGTACACAATGAATATGTATAGAGATGGCTAGCTATGGAAAATGTGAAGGGCAGTGCTGGTACAGTCAGCGTCAAATTGATATGAGCGTGTAGTATAATGAGTATTAAGATATTTTGAACACCTTGGGTGCTTACAACAATAATTATGGTGATTCGAACTGCGTATATCAAATTGCTTTTATGTTTTTCAGATCATTTTGACTACTCTGTACGCTCATATCAATTTGACGCTGACTGTACATTGGTTTACTCTATGTTTTAGAGTCGGCTCGAAGAGATTTTTTGATTTATTTGTTGTCTGTACAGCAAAAGGTTAAAAGTTGAACAATAACCATTGATAGTTCGTTTAACTTGAGCACGAGCCTAATTTTTTTATACTGTTTTTATTTTTCATGCATTGTGCAAGGATTACAACTAGCAGAAAAGTAATTTGCCGCAGATGATAGACCTATCTAAAAACCTATGATAGAACTAACTTCAATTTTGGGATACTTTTGGAGGATTTGATAATAATGTTGATTTATAGTCAAAAATTGATAAAAACATTAAAATTTGGCCGTAATGAAACATCATGCAGAAAACGTCGACGGCTCGGTTACTTTCGTAGCATGTGCTACGGCGTGCTACGGCGTAGGCGACGATTAAAATTCGTTAGGAACTATCGTTTTAATGTGTACGGTGTTGCCAACTCATTTTACCGTATCATCAAAATCGCGTAAGGACAGTTCTGGGCACCTCGTCTGTTATTAGGGGTCTAAAAAAAATGGTGATTGTGCGTGTCTTTAAAACTATTTCCCAGCGCGCAAGAAATGACTATAATGATCATGAAAAATTATTATTTGTTGGAAGGACGCCATTATACTTACTACGGTAGTAACGATTGGGTAGTTACTATACAGTATGTATAGGCAGAGTACTGTTAAGCCGCACAAGTTTAACACTTTCAATGCCCATGACGCACAACTCCATGGTCGAGCTGGTAGAGCAGCCAACTGATGCTAACTGTTATAACTGAGCAAAGACTTACCTTAAATACCGTAAATATCAGATTATCTAGAGGATAAAAAGCTTGAGGCAGGTTTTGCTTCAACTCGAAGTAAAACCACTAATAGGCTAAAGGTTTCTTCGTCGCTTCTTTACTTTAGTCTCCAGTTTTGTAGTGGGCCCAGTCGCCTGTATCCTCAATATTAAAATGTGACCTTTTCTAAGAGTACATTTATTGTAATAATGGAAGAAGAGTTATTGATTTGATTTGACTCTACCAGTTCTACGCTGGGCAGTGAGTGCGTTAAAGTAAATTAAAAAACAACTTTTTTACTAGTAATGAGAATGAGATTATTCAGTATCCATAATATCTGTGCGTGGTTGAAATTAATTACTTTTAAGAAGCCCCTCGCAAAAAAAGTAAACAAATCCCTGAATGCAGCTATTCGACTTTTACTGAATGCAACCATTCAGTTTATTGAAAGAAATACCAATTAGCGGTCAGTAATACCTTACCATTTCGCATTAGAGTTTCCAATTACCCGCTCCATTTCACGACTTAGTATTTAGTAACAACCTTATTACTGAGTCGCTTTTGATCGCATAATATGGCTGCTTTTCTGCCGCTAACGGAACGTTTTTTAACGAACAAGTTAAATGCTGAAAAGCTCTTTACATTCACCTGTGAATGTCGAGCACCTTGTTAGAATCGCTCCAGATGTCTTAAATACCCAGTTATGAAAGCAAAGCGTTTGATTTGCGGTGTGTGAGCTGGAGGCAAGCGCGACGGCTTCGAAGACGTCTTTTGTACGTGAATGATGTTGGGTATGTCTGGGAACGTTTGTGGTCGGTTTCTTGTCCCCAAGGATAAATTATCTAGTACTAGACAATCGCATCGCGGTTTCATCCGCGTAGTTGCCGTTCCCGTGGGAATTCCGGGATAAAATATAACCTATGCCACTCCCTGAAAAGTAAGGTTCCTAATGGTGAAAGAATTTTTCAAATCGGTCGAGTAGTTTCGGAGCCTATTCAAAACAAACAAATAAACATTCAAATCTTTCCTCTTTATAATATTAGTATAGACTAGGGTCTGGAACCCACGGTGTACAACCGCCTGCCAGCTATAATTGTGGAAGCGCATAAATCAATGGCTTATAGAAAAATCCTTTTACGATTTCCGTAAACTCACGAATAAATATTAATTTACGATTAGGTGTCGATTTGAAATAATTTGTACATACCAATTTTTATTTTTTTATTTTTTTAATATATAAAGTTTTTATTATAAACTCAATTTTGTGAAATGTTATTCTATTAAGATATACTTGAACCTACCTATGCAAAGGCATTGAAATGTTTATATTGTAATCCCTATGTTTAAGTTACCTATGTATGTATATTATCTGACCTGTAACTCGTAATGTGATGAATAAATACTATGAACTATGAACACATAGTACTGACTATTTTGTGTTCGAGGTCCAGGTTAGTAAATGCTAAGTTTGATTTACCAACCTAAACCTAGACTTCAAGTCCTCGTCTGCACACAAAGTTCCACTACTGAACATGACATGTGTTCCCCAAAGATCCCCTTTCCCCTTTGGGGGATGCGTGTTTTGGCCATAATCAACACATTTGGCAGGCGGAGTAGTGATACCAGTGATACTATGAACTATGAACACAAAGTACTGACTACTTTGTGTTCGAGGTCCAGGTTAGCAAATGCTAAGTTGGATTTACTAACCTAAACCTCGGCTTCAAGTCATCGTCTGCAGAGTAAGGGAGTTAATAATACGCAGAAGGAAGATGTTGCGCTTTCTCTGGTAAGTTCTTAGGTAACCACAGAATAAATAAATAACTATAATTCATTTCTGTAACAGTTTTAAAATAAAATTATTACCGTAGTGGAGACCTTCATTTAAGTAAAATACTTGTCTTAGAACGTCTCGATCTTCTATAACAGATTATTTATTTGATCTTGAATAGAAACAAAAGGAAAAAGATAGTTATGAATGTACTTCTAGTCTTACTTAAAATCTAATTAAGTCTAGTCAATTAAGTCTAACAATTATTGGAATGTGCGATTTTGCAGTATACTGGTGTTCTCATCAATGAATGAGAACACCAGTCTCAGGAGAGTCTGGGCAACGTAGGATCCAGATTAAATAACATAGAATATTTATTATGCATTGTAACTACATATATCTTGTGGAGATTTTTAGAAGAGACCTCTGTCCAATAGTGGATTTCGATCGGCTGATATGGTATGATGATAATATGATGGTACTTAACTATAACTCCATTTATATTTCGGCTGATATGATATGATGGTACTTAACTATAACTCCATTTATACCTAAGCGCGCACTTAAAGCTTTTAATAATATACGGACGAACTAGAAGACTTTTCCTCTACAAAACACACAGACACTTTTAAATTACCCAATTCTCACTAAAAGTCCCTTTCGTAATTTGTGTTATTTACGCAAATTCAATGTACATTTTGTTCACAGTCTCGGTATAAAAGGCCGTTGAATGGCCACTAGTCGGGACAGCGTTCAGACAGCTTTTGTCTCCGTAATGGTCAGTCCAAAGGAGCCTCCCTGCCTCATTAAATTTGAATCAAAAAGGCTGGCCATCTGAGGGAGATAAAGTAGCGCGCTTTAGATGTTTATGTCAAGTTGAGAGTGAAACGTTAGTTTAGAGATATAAGCGATTTAAACTTAGATAAATAATTTTTGAATGGATTTTAAATAATCTGACCCATAAAGTGTACCTACGTCCTAACAACATGTAAAAACCATTGCCTAAATTTGAATAAAATTGTAGTAAATAAAAATAAATAAATAATGCTGGACAATACACACAGCATTATCTAGCTCCAAGCTAAGCAGAGCTTGTGTTATGGGTACTAGATAACTGATATACTTAATACAATACACTACATAGATAGATATTTTTTATCTTAATATTTATAAATCGCGTGTCACGTTGTTTGTCCGCGATGGACTCCTAAACTACTTAACCGATTTTAAATTAAATTTACACACCGTGTGCAGTTTGATCCAACTTGAAAGATAGGATAGCTTACATCTTAATTTATAGCCGTTATCTTCTTCTTCGTATACAAAAATCAATTGCTGTTCGTTTGTCTCGCTAAAACTCGAGAACGGCTGGACCGATTTCGCTAATTTTGGTCTTGAAATGTTTGTGTAAGTTTAGGGAAGGTTTAAGAGGTGAGAGCGGTACGAAGTTCGCCAGGTCAGCTAGTTATAAATAGAAAACATCCAGAACGCCCTGGACAAATGTCTGCAGATCGTACAAACATTTATCCCGAGGCACGAATTGAACTCGCAACCTCCTGCGTCGCAGGTAGACCTTCGCCCGTCGCGCCACAGAAGTCGTCCTTTGAGTTTTGTTATACTTTCAATGTGAGAAAACCAGTGCATCTATTAAGGTTCAAGCACTGGCACAGGTTCCTTAATAATTTTCTCGTAGCGAAAGCATTCCGTATGGTACAAGATATTTTATTTAGAAACTTGTATAGAAAATTGTAAAAATCAAAAAAACTGACAAATCACAGGTTTCATACACTATTTCCATTTTATTTAGCTTTCATCAACAAAAAACTCAAATATTTATAGACCATGACTAAACAAAAATACATTCTTTCAAGAACGAACATATTAGAAACCCGTGACTCGTTACCAACAGTCGAAAGTGATGGAATATGAACGCTCTCTAAAGCTAAATAAAATTCATTTCCGGCAAGTACAAACGCGCACGCTTCGCACATACTTTCGAATAGAATCGAAAATTCTTCAACCGTGGAAAAATATTGGAAATATTTTCCAATCGGAGGATGCTTCAAAGTCAGGCGTGAGTGAAATAAGCTTTCGTTTATTTGGAAGCGGTGTTCTGTGTTGCACTGTGGGAAATAAATTAAAAACGCTACATACAGCTAGATCAGGCGATCAATATGTTTAGGTTATCTTTTCTGTGGTTTAGATCTGGGGCTCCTAGTGTAGGAGTTACATGAATTTGTTAAGTGTAGGTATTGTAGATATTTTCTTACATACGTAAACAGAAAGCTCTATTGATACAGAACCCGTACGTGTACACACTGAGGTAAGCGTTGGTTATAGGTTTTTATTATTTCTTAGAAAAACTAGGTTATTGTAGGTTCTATGTGTGTTTGTACCCCTGAAGCTTTGTAGATTTTTGAGAGAAGATATGTGTATATCTCTTGAAAAATACGTTATAATTATGAAACCAACCAAGAAGCACCCTATAAAACTTCCAGCCAAGTGTCTACCATAATTCGTACTGTATAAAATAATATCCATAATTTTCTAATCTTATCCAACTTTGAAGCTCGAATTTGTAGCAAGGTGTAGGCAAATGGAGGAGTTTCAAAAGGAAATTTGCAAATATATTATCTGGGAAGTGTTATTACTCAGGTCTCGTGCAAAGCAAGTTCTGCATATTGCAAAAGTTTTCATTTTTCTCTAACCCAGTTATAGCGTCAGAAGTTCGAAGCGGCAGTCAACTTCCAAACCTGGAATTTTATCATTTCTGAAATTTTAGATTAATCATCTGACAAAAAAGTTTTTGGACATTTTTATTAATTTTATGCCTTTTTTATGCGACCAAAGTTTTCTTTGCTGAAACCATTATTTAACAACCTTATTTTTTGAAATTGCACACGTATATTATGAACTTTGGCACACTTATAACTGTCGAAACTTTTTTCATTTTAGAAAATGACCTACGACGTCAGCGTATAACTATTAAGTCTATTTGAATAAAAAGCTTGAGGGCACACGGTATTAAGAAAGCGCTTGTTATCTATGAGAGAGTAAAAACTACGATATTTGAGATGGCACAATAACAATGTGAATGTTTTGAAAAAACTTAAAACTGACTTCGGATCCCTTAATTTTACACTTTTTTTAAGTTTTGCGGGATGAAAAGTAATCACTTGGAAATAAAATTCAATCACTTCCTACTACTTTCATACCTAGAATTATGAAATTTGGGTGGAATCAAGGCCTTATAGCACAAATAAGTGAAAAAAATCCGAAAAAAGGAAATTTGTTGTTTATACACAAAAAAAAAACTTTTGATTCTCGCCATGGACCAAAACCTATAGGGTACTTCCCGTTGTTGACGTAGAATCATAAAATTTGGCAAGAAGCAGAGTCATATAATAAAAATAACGAGAAAAATCTGAAAACCGTAAACTTGTAGTTTACTAACAAAAATATCTTAATTTTGTTTTGATTCTCTCCCTCGACCAATATGGGTACCTACTTCATATTGACCTAGAATCATGATATTTGGCAAGAAACAAGGTCTTACAATTAAACGGAACCCTTAGTGCGCGAGTCCGACTCGCACTTGACGTTTTATTTTATTATGCATAGAAAAACACCCGGAACAACATTTTCAGATAGTACAAACATTTGTCCCAAAAATGATTCCTAAAATTGTTTTGGGCATATTATAAAATGGACCGTTTTTCCCAACGAAATAAAAAGCGTAAAAACCTAGATTTAGCCTAGAATCATAATTTACTACATGAATAAACCACGTCAACCATTTGCTGCACAAAACTAAAAGCAAATGAACAAAAACACGACTTTTCACTAAAACTTTTCCTACAAACTACAGATTGCATTTATTCCAAGTTTACAATTTTATTGTACTTTTAACAAAGTTCTATAAATAGCTTCTAACCAAGTTCTATTTTAATCGGCGTAAAATGTAAAACATCCGTTCTGGGTGAACTACTATTAAAGTTTGTTGGAGAAAGTTAGTCTTTTTACATATAAGTAGACATTTTGCAATATTGCTCACGTTCAGGAAGTTTACGGGTCAAAGGAACTCAAAGAATCTGAAAGTTCGCTATTCAGCTCTCCGCTATCCCGATGTGTGTTACTGGCACAGGCGTAGCGTAGACTATCGATTGATCTTTCGATATTGAACCATATATCAATAGATGTAAGATCAATATTTGAAGCTTTCGTAGATTTTTTTAGACACCTGCCTTTAGAACTATAGTGTATATGTGTTTCATGTAAGTATATGTTTTTCATTCATCTTACTTTTCGTAGGTACTGTGTGAAGAGTAAAAAAATTATGTATCTAATGGTAACCAATATTCGTAGGTTTTACCCATGTTTTTTTTGTTTTGATGTTAACGTATTTATATGTATATGTACATGTATATATACGTACAGAATATCACACTAATATTATGAATGCGAACGTTTGGATGGATGGATGGATGAATGCTTGTTACCTCTCCACGCCAAAACTACTGAACGGATCAGGCTGAAATTTTGCATACAGGTAAGTCTAACCCTGGAATCAAACATAGGCGACTTTTCATCCCATAAATCAGTGCCCATGGGATAGAAACAACCTCAAAACGTTTCCATAGAAACAAGGCTTTATGCCCGCGGCTTCGCACGTCTTGTCTAGTATGCATATATGCTGACGTCAAAACAATAGGGGCTGTAAAACCCCGATGTGTAAGGGATTAAGTTATTGTAGGCTTGTTAACCTCGACAATAACTCAATCTTCCGATCCCGAGTCAGAGATCTTTCGTTGATAATGACGATTACGATGATTGACGCTTTCATTCATGACGCTCACAGACGTAACCTGCGTCATCAATTGTCATCGATAGGTAGGTATAGTTGTTCTATCTCACGAAGTCCATTGGGCTATGTATGTCATAGTGAATGCAAGTACACATTATTTTAGTGTGCGTAAGCTCAGAAGCAATCAGTCGCGCCCGAGACGCTGTCCACAGATACATAAATATGGTCCGGGTCACTAGTGCTCATTATATTCACGTCAGATTTTGATAGCGAGTACCATCAGCATGACAACTAAGCGCAAAGTCACTACTACAACCAGGGCTAAAACGACTTCGTAAGAAAGAACAACTATATAATGTAATTATAAGTCCTGTAGGCTTGAAGCCAATATAGTATCTAAGTATATATCGGCATGATCAATGTAATGTAATCTCCCTCAGCGACCGCACTTTGATTTAACAAGCACGTACCTATTCGGCTAATTCGAAGCAACTCCAAAGATAGTTGGAAGCTCTAGACATAGTCTAAAGATATTACCAAAATTACTTGAAACTGCACTGCAGCCGTAATTAGCAAAACACTCTGTGCGAGTGTTTACTAAATTATGATCACAGTTTGCGTTTCTAAATGGTTGCTGAAATGGTTAGGAATTTCCATTCAATGAAGAATAAATAACTTTACCCTTTAATTTTACTTGGATATTTTTATAATTTCCAACTATGTTTTCTACCATCGTAGCTTACTAATTTAAAGTCAAGCGGAACAAAACTTATATTTATGGTTATTCATATTATGGTGGATGACTGCAGAATTCTGATTTGATCATGGATTGATACCACCTTGTTTAATAGAAATTATTTAAAATCTATTCTTAGACTGCGCTCCGGACATATCCCTTCGAACAAATTTGCTTTTCTCATGAAAAAAGTCACTTCGCCAAATTGTGAGGAGTGTGGTGTTATCGAGGACATTCAGCATATATTAGTGGAATGTGTTCGGAACGCAACTTTCAGATCCACATGTTTTGATAAATATCGCGCGATGGATATAGGTTATATAAACAGCCTATTATCCGACCCTTCTTGTGAAGACATCGTGTCTCTGATTAGGTTATTAGAGTTAGGTTTAGTTAAACAATAAGTTTTATTTTGTTTAATTTTTTCTTTGTATCTTCGTTTTCCTTATGTTATAGGGCGATGTTATCGCTAAGCGATAAAGCCCTCAAATAAATAAAAAAAAAAAAAGAATTCTGATTTGCTTATAGGTTAGGTTTCTTGTAATTTAAATCGGGCGTACCATCGGATTATGAGAATGACAGACTAGAGAGTGCACCTGTGTTTGCAATCACTTCATTATATTATATTATGTCATTATATGATGTCCCGTAAAAATGGCTTGTCTTCGTTGAAACTGGCCGCCGCGCCGTGTTCGAAAATCGTTTAGAAGGTCTTTCTTTACTAATTTTTGATCTCATCTGCAACATGCGTCAACTTATGAACGAACATGCTTCCCCAAAAAGAGGGGGTTGTCATAAACACCATGCTTGCCAGGCGTTGACTTTTTAGTGAAAAAATTGTGTACCTACCTAATTTATGAATCAAGGAACAAACTTGTTATTTACTCGTAATATAAATGGCTTGTCTGTAGTAATTCTTACGCGAGTTCAGTTTTATTCGAACACTTTTATTACAGCTTTGTTTGAAGGCAGAATTAGCAGTATATTTTCCTGTTCTAAGAGAATTACAAAGGAACAGAATTACAAACGGGAATTTAATCAAAGGGAACCAATGATTGGCCAAATCAACTGCGTAATGCACGTTTGCTTCTCTGACATAAATACTAGCAAGACTAACTGTAAAACTCCCACTAGGCGATACAGTTACAGTAAAAATTCGCTACACAATTCAATTAAAATAATCTTTCTTCATATTTGTGGAGCACTTGAATGTGGTCTTATCGTTATAAAATTAACTCAACTATTTTAAGCGTTAAACTAGCTAGTGCCTAAATAAATTATTATGATGGAATAAAAGCTTTTAAAAGGCACTTACTCGGTATAGAGCTTTGCAAATTAGGTCACGTTTTGTGCCAGCCCAGCGGATTACAATCTCTGTTTAAACACAAATATCTTAATAATTTACCGGTGTCATTACCTTCTTCTGTGCGGGGAAGCCTCGATGTAGACGAAGCATTTATTATTAATACGCCATCCGTCCAGAGTCTTGATTTTAATAGCAGTTTAAGGATTTAAAAAGAAAATAAAAACGTCCTCAAATTATGCAGAAGCGTCTTGCTAATAAAAATATTCATAATTTGGGTTTACGAATTAATTCTGGGTTCATAACTCCGCTGGTATATGTAGGTACCTACCCATTTTCGCTGAAAATAAATAAACGAGCGCACACCTTGCCAATTTGATTGTTGAATTATTCATGATATCTCACATGAAACCACCTGCTTGGAGGGAGCTAGGACTCTAAACACGCCTTGTATTGCGGTGGGGGAATGAAATGGGCAACTGCGACACGCTCTCATTTGAGACAAAATAAAAAAGTATATGTCCCGAACTTATTACCGTGCCTTGTCCCAAAGTGTCATCTTGATTAAGTGGGACGGGGAGACGGGAAAACGAGGGGGCTGGACGCGTGTAGCGACATTGCATAAGAACATATTTATTTTCTTCTACCCAAGACTAGATAAATCCATTACAAATTAGTGCCATACCTCAGCCGTTAGCAATGATCAATGGTTTTATAAAATCTCTTTATTACACCACACCTTTATAAAACCTCCTTGACATTCAAACTATGATGAAAAACGTCTTGTTCCATCATTGCTTTGATCAGGGAGTCTAATCGATACGCCATAGGACCTTTTTTAAACAACCTCATAAATTGACCAATATTTTTCATCGATGTCGATGTCATTTCGTAAGCCAATAAATAAAATTTAACCGAATAAAAAAATTGCGATAATAGAGAAGATACCTCTTTAAATTACTTTTCATTATAATTGAATGTACGCGGCTTTACCCACATGGTCAATTTAATTCTTACGAAAAATTGAGCTTCAAACTAAAATCAAATTATAATGATGATTTTGTGAAATGACACAAGACAATTGAAGGTAGAGTTAAATAAAAAAAAATATTTTTGGTTTTTATATTTTATATTTTATTTATAAATTAACTCATAGTCCATTTGATGTGGTTGTAAAAACACATCTCACCTGTCGGAAAATTTAATTTATAGTTAACTAAAAAAAGTATTTTGATGCTTTCGATAAAATCTCATTATCTAAAATGACTAGGTACATCACTAGCAAATTTACGTCATTTAGTGGTTACGCCTACACAATGTCAATCATTTTGTACGGCATCACGTCTCCTAGATTTTATTGTCGATGCATCTTGTCTACATGTCATTATCTATGGCCTTTAACGTCCCACAACACGAAATTGAGATTTGTTACCCTAGTTTTGTATTTTGTGATTCAATCACTGGATTCAATATGATTTGTAAGTATGAAAAACATAACTGAATGGCTACAGCATACCGGTTTCTTCAGACTGCACACGAGTTCTACGCCGAGCTCCAGGAAAGAGCTTATTTAGCAGAGGAACAACGGCACAAGCGTTTCCTGGCCGTTCTGCTCCTCCAGCGGATGCTACGAGGCTACCAGCTAAGGAAACACATAGCCTGGCTCTCCCGCAATGCTATTATCATACAGTGCGCTTTTAGAATCCACCTAGCAAGAAAGATTTACAGAGCAGCGTTGCGAAGAGCCGTCCGGAGCAAACATGGTCGCCACTACTACAAAGCCGCGAGAAAGTTACAGGTAAATCTTAGTCTGTACCTAAATTAGAAAATGCAGTAGAAAATTTATTTGAACTATGCAATCAAGAAAATACGAATAGGTCTCGGAATGTTTTCGCACTCACAGGAAAATGTCCCTGTACTTGCAAGCTTTGACTTTTATAAATGTTTATGATTTTTAAGGTTTGGTTATGTTGGCTCTAGCAATTTTGAAAGAAGTAAACAAGATGATCAAACTAATGCAATCATAAACGATACTTCATAACATCTGGGTTTCGGGTTTCCCAATAGTTCTGAGATCGATTACAAGACGTTGAACTGCAGTTAAGTCTAAAAGCTTAGTTGACATGCTAGTGCAATGTGATGTTAGCTTATACTAACTGCAATAATGCTTAGGCGTACTGGTCATCTAACTGGTCATTATTGTGATCGTTTGGGATTCAAATATAAGGTTGTAAATAGAAGGTATTCCAAATTGTTCTATTGATTCTAGGCACTGTATCGCGGTCATTACTCAAGACGCACAAAGTTCTGTTACCGCCGTTATCGTCGCTGGTTGGCCACAGTCAAAGAACGCGGAGACAGAAGGGCGGCTGAAGCGGCCGAGTTCGGTATACGAAGCAGAGCTGACGACCTGAGGATACTGGAGGAAGAGGCTCGCCAGTGGCTGGCTTTTGTCGTCTTCAAACTCCACCACCTACTGAGAACTTTCGCCCGTGCTGGAGTATACTCTAAACCCATTTCAAATGAACTATCCGACTTTGAAAAACTGCTTAAATCAATTCACTACACAGAATATATGAAAAGACTGAAGCGCAAGTACAATGAGTTTGTCAAAAAAAATCGTCCCGCATTCTCCAATAAGAGACTCTTCCCTGTAATTGGTGACGGTGCTGATTATTGGTACTTGTCTTTGCCGGAGATGTATGATCTGACTTGTCCTGACTCAAATTTATATGAGAGAGAGAGAATTCGACATTCGGATACTTATTTTCGTTCTCCGCATACAAAACCGTTTTTGTGGAAAAAGATTAGAATTCCAGTAGAACAAGGTCGGGGGCCGTTTACTCCACCGATATCGGAGATGAGTGTAACTCCAGAACAGATGTGTCCACCCCCCACTCCGACTAACAGAGCTACTTCGAGTGAAGGTCACGGGGATCAAATAGCACAAGGAGATCCACGCTTTCATCTTTACGTGAAATATTACAAGCCCAACGATCCTTTGCTTTTTAAATATGTCGATTTTCATATTAACGCACTGCTCAAGAGAAAGCATTCGATTGGAAATGTCGATTGTAATAATTAAGTTACTTGATAAATTATGTTATACTCGTAGTTAATTTTTTATTCTCATCAGCACAAGAGCTGCAGCAGTTGTTTGAAAACACTTGGCCGCGTATAATTGTACATTTACTTTCGTTGCTCGGATATCCGTAATCAGGCTGCTAAGTTTGGAAGGGTCGTCCGGACGTTGCGAGCCTCGAGCCTTTTGTTGTAAAGCTTTTGTTGTTGTGAATTTTACACTTGTTATTTATTTCAGGAAATGCTTTGGTGAGAAAGAAATTACGTTCAAATCTCTAAGGAAAATGTGTTTTTTTAAATTAACGCTGCGGTGGAATTGTTTAGATTTTGGGGTCAGAAGGATTTACATTTTGCGAATCAATCAAATCTAACTTTTTACCTTTTGGGAAAGGAAAACAAATACCTATGGACGTTTTACCAAAGTCAACAAACTGTTAGAAATGGAAGGGAAATAAATTTTATACTTACCTTCGCAATGTTAGCGAGGGATGGCGTAACTTCGGAGTGTTTCGATTTCCATTTACTTTTAGGCGCTTGGAGGTAGGTTTCTACCAACTGTAATAACCTTCCGACTATGTGTTCAAACTCATTTGTCTGACATACCTATCCGTTTTGACTCGGTTAATTTATTAGGGTCAGAATAATGCAGGTTGTTGGTTTCTGAAGCGACTGCTTATTGCATAGCCCGACTTAAGACAAGCACCCATTTGTTACGTGTAAAATGTCTGACCCCATTTTACTTACCTATGTAGCGTGGAAATATACCAGCGAAGGAACACCCGAACATATTCCAAAAAAAAAAATTACAAAACAAATACAAAAAAATATTTTATGTTCTTATTCCGATGGAATTTAAATATTTATAGCCGGATTCGATTTCAAGGTCGCAGTAAAATGCGGTGGGCAATCTAGGTTTGTTTCTTCGTCAAATATAACTGTCAGGCCTCTCGCTGTGAGGGTGTTTGGTACATGAATAATGTATGGGGTAAATTTGCAAGTGTTTCAATTTACACCCGCCGACACTCTATGCCGCGGTACGCACGGAGTAGTTGAAGTGCGAAAAAGAAAACAACAAGTATGCAGGGTGGAACGAGCTTAGGAACTTACTAGCTATTTTTATGTGAGCAGGATGGTGGTGGCATGAGTTGACGCACTTGACAGGTTCTGTGGTTTATTAGATTTTGATGGTAATTATTTTTTCTATGCAATTGTGGATTTCTGTTAATAAACTACTATGTTATCGTTGAGCTATTTTAATATTTCAAAAACTTTTACCTAAAATTTCACGGTCTTTTTCGACACGAGATTTATCAGTGAAAACTGAATGATTTTAATCCCATTAATTATGATGAAAAAGCGTTCTACTGGTGTTAATTCGGTTGGCACGAAACCTAAACAAATTATACAGAACAAAAGTCTTGTGTGTTTTGTGATAAACTTATAAAATGTAAATCCTTAATTGACTCCTAGGTTTTAATAGTAAGTTAAAGTATTTTTTAAATTCGGGCAACTTGCTCTAAGAGCTCTGAGTTTTGTGAACAAATAAAAATAATTTAATCCAATTAGATTTATGCCAACCAAATTGACACCCAGAAGGCCTAGCACGGGGATAGTTATCTAGCGTAGAATAGAGAAGAATGACATCGCAATGTCATACATTGCGTAAATTATTGAAGTTGAAGGAATAAGTTTCAAACATATTACGCATTCGATGACGATGTGACGTAATTTTTTTCTATTCTAGCCTAGACAACAATCCCCATGCTAGGTTTACTGTAGGCCTATTGTAGGCATAGCCCTAAGCTAAGCAGAGCTTGTGTTATAAGTAGGTAGGTACTAGATAACTGATATAGGTAAGAACGTTATACATTAAATAAATAAAATAATAAATAATGCTGAACAATTCACACAGCATTATCTAGCCCCAAGCTAAGCAGAGCTTGTGTTATGAGTACTAGATAACTGATATACTTAATACAATACACTACATGGATATATATTTTTTTTATTATACCTACATAGAAAACATCCAGAACTCCCTGAACAAATATCGGCAGATCGTACAAACATTTGTCCCGAGGCGGGAATCGAACCCGCAACCTCCATCGTCGCAGGCGGACCTTCGCCCGCCACGCCACTGAGGTCGTCAAGTGTGTGACTGTCATCAAACTCACATAGATAGAAGGTTTTATTGAACATAGAAAATATCCAGAACAAATATCTGCAGATCGTACAAACATTTGTCCCGAGGCTCGATAGTCCTGCTTGGCAGGCGGACCTTCGCCCGCTGCGTCACAGAGGTCTTCAAGTGTGTTAGTCTTATAAAATAAGCTTTATATTAAAAGCAGGCAGGGACAGTAGAGACAATCTGGAAATTGTAATGCTTTGTCAAACCAAAACTAGGTAATAGAAACCCAAAACACGCATCAAGCTAACTAAATTTACGCAACAACAACATTAGTAGGTACGTTCACGGCAAATCAAATACCGACGATTGGATGGAGCTAGAACAAATAAACATTGAGCTTTTTGATTGGAAATACCTGGATGCCTATTTTATTACACCAAAAAATAATCTGATTTTTATTTTCACAAGTAAATACACAATTTAAATTACACTATAAATCTGAATCTAACTTAAAACCCCTTAGACCTGCAAACGGCACGGTTTATTATTTTTGATTTGTTTTTTTTTCACGAGTAAATACACGGTATAAACTAGTATCTTTTTCAACGGTACTAAGGACACATAGTAGTATCACTTGTACCATTGATGGTACAAATTAATGGTACTATAGACACAAGGCGGAAATTTCCTGGTTTGTTTCGTGCAATCGGTACTCTATTTGAACGAATACCGAAATTTCGGTTTGATTCACACGGTGGCATAAGAGCTGGATTAATATTTTCGGAAGTATGATTTACACATCCTATTTAACACAGAAAGTTCGGTCGGTAGAACGGATTTTATGCATTTTAGTATGGTTTATGCACAAATTTATTCATAAAAACGGCGTATCCGATTGTAAACTAAGTTGCAAATAAATAAATAAATAAATAATGCTGGACAATTCACACAGCATTATCTAGCCCCAAGGTAAGCAGAGCTTGTGTTATGGGTACTAGATAACTGATATACTTAATACAATACACTACATAGATAGATATTTTTTATTATACATAGAAAACATCCAGAACGCCCTGGACAAATGTCTGCAGATCGTACAAACATTTGTCCCGAGGCGGGAATCGAACCCGCAACCTCCTGCGTCGCAGGCAGACCTTCGCCCGCTGCGCCACCGGGGTCGCCAAATAATACTAGGTTGCAAACACATCTTGCTAAAACAGCATTAATGCAGAGAAGTGTTGTTACTATTACATAACAAATTACCTAAACTGTACTGAAATCTAAATGGCCAAACTTTAAAACAGAAAATTGAAATATTATTAATCTCAAAATGTAACTATAGCCTAGACGAATTTTTTAATGATAAATTGTAGATAGTTTTTAATGTTGCATGTCATCTCTCTAATTATTTTTGCATACCGTTAACGGTCAAGCATGTTGTTTCTCTATTAATATATGTTACCCTTTTGTACACATGTTTTTGCAAATAAATATCTTTATCTAAACGAGAGTAGCTACACGTTTATAGTACTTCATTGTTAACTGACGTGGTGATTATGGCAAAACCTGGTGGTTTGGGAAAAAAAAAACGTGCAGTAGTATTATTATATTCACGACAGCTAATAATTACACTCATGTTTTTCTAGAAATAGAATTTAAACATAAGTAGAAAAAAAAATTGGTTGTCTGTAAAGTCGGTTTACTGACGATAGTTGAACGTGACAACGTCTTTAAGAAAATACTAATAGAATGGTAGCATTTGATACTCGATCAAAACATGTAAATGTACTATAGTATAGCAGCTGTCCACGCAGACGCATCGCTCACTCAAGTAGGAGAGAGACGGATGTCGAGCGCTCTCGCTTGCACTTCAAGCCTTACATGGAACGCCTCAGAGCGAGGTAACGCCTCAGAGCGAGGTAACGCCGCATGACGTCATGTTTTTTCGTGCGTGCAGCCGGCTCTATCGAATTATAAGACGTTGTCACGTCAAAAACTAAAGCTTATCTATTCATAATTTTTCTCAATATCTCTCAGTTATTTAATCGTAATAACTCGGTTGCAATGTCTCTTTAATTGCTTGCACTAGGTAAGGATACCTACGATAAATACAAAAGTACTAGCGCTTCGGAAATGGGATATCGAATTTTACGGTAATTTCACTGCGTATTTTGCCGACGAAAAGCGCAACTATGTTCATTTTTTCTACCAATTATAGCGGGAACACAAACCGTGGGATACAGCGCTTATTGAGTTTCAGTTTAGTCATGTTTCGGCAGTCTAAAATATATTTTCGAGGAAGAATGAAATTATAGACTTGTGTCTATGTAGCGAAAATCGTAGCAGCAAATATCGACAGAACTGGTACAATTTAGCAGAGGATAGTATTATAATATCTGTGGCAGAGGAAAGAAAATTTTTCGTGCGAACAGATTTCATTGAAACTGTCAAAAATCCTTTCCCATGCCAGCTTCCGCTTCCCACCGAAAATATGTATAACCTTTGGTACCAAATCCACAGGCGCGATTGGAAGAGTTAAATAACCTTGACATAATATAATTCAAATCATTTGTATTCTTAACTAGGTAGGTACATTAGTTATGATAAAAAAGTAACCAAACACGCCTTCGTGTGTTCGGATCCTTTTTCAGTTCCTTTGTTCCTTTTTCTTATACTGCGATGAAAAAGTTTTCATCACATCATAGTCAGCTTCATCGCAGTCGAATGAAAAAAGCGATCCTTTCGTACTTGAAAGCCGGAACGCTACTCCGTCCGTGTGAAACGTATAAACAAACACGTACGTACAGTCGGCGAGGTGTGAGAGTGGCTGCGGCTTGAAAGGAGCTGGCTTAAAAAGCTAGTGTTGGCCGTAGTTCAAGATTGATGCATGGTTTTAACAAGTTCAAAAATAATTTAAAATAGTACTGATACTGATTTTTGTTCCAATATTTTGCACGCACTACCAATAGATCCACCTATTTGCAATCGTAACAAATATCAAACACCAAAGTACTTTATTTCCTTTAGACCTTACAGGACCCTTGGATACGTCAGAAAATTCCAATTACCCAGTAAACCTAGGAAATAAAGTATAACGTTTAAAATATATGAAAATTCCTGATGCGGTTAAAAATTCAAGTTAAAATCAAACCAGTTGCAGATACAATCAGTATGATAGGGTCTTTATGTTTTTATAGATATGGTAGAGTTCCCCTTTCTCTTTGTACGTGCACTTTGCTTTCTACACTCTGACTCAGTACTTTTGACTCAACCAGAGACAAAAAACAGAGTGAGGTAAATCCACGATATGCCCTATTTCCCTGTCCCTGAAAATCCCCCGAGTTATAAATCCCGACGTCAAACACTAGCTGTCATAGCTGTAGACGGGAGCCCGCGAGCTAAATGCGTTGCGATTATGAACGCGGGGAACAACCTTGTGCAGCTGATTGCTGCTAATCAAGTATTTTGTTATGCTACTAGGAACGTGGAAGTATTCCACTCTCAGCGTTTACATATTCAGCACCGAATGTGTTCCACTTTCGGCTTCAAATAGAAATATTTAGTCGGTGCCTAGTTGGCTAAATTAAATTATATATCCATTCAAGGTTACCTATCTGGTACCTATAGAGGCTTTTGAGCGATCATCATCATAATCATCATCAGCCTATATTAGTCTACTGCTGGACATAGGCCTCCCCTAATGAGCGCCATAGCGCCCTGTCTTCAGCTTGCCGCATCCAGCATCTTTGAGCGATATGACTGCTAATTGCCACAAAGTATTATACCTAATGTTACTAAAGTAGTGTAGGACGGCCAGTTGGGATGACGACCTGCGAATGACTGCTGGCAGATGCTGTGAAAGTGCTGTGCAAATAGATGGTTTTCTCTGAAAACAAAATCAGCAGCTTCTTTTGTGGTGATCTTTCGCGGAAGAATAGCAGTGGTCATTGGGATGTCATGTTAAACCATGCACGTTCTATGCAGGGTGTCATTTTAATTTGACAGGCCAAAATTAAAGACAAAAGATGGCTTTTCAGTCTTGTCGAACCATTTTTTGACTTAAAGAAAACGGCTCTATCGTCCAATTATCCTGTAGAAGAACGCCATCTAAGCATTTAAATATGAGGGAGGTTAGTGCACCCGACTGTGCTTGCTTAGAATCATATATTAACTAACGAGGTCTCATGTTCAAAGATAATTACAGCGTCATTAATAATATGCCTCGGTGAAATCCGTATTAGCGACGTGACACTGACACTGATGCTTTAAGACTAAGTGGATACATTACACTGATATTAACCAATATTAAGCTACCTTCAGTATGTAAATAAAAGTTTTGGATGTGTATCACTGCCATCTTCGAGTTTAAAGTATAGTTCATTTATTTAATACCACCGTGAACAGTTGATGTCGACGTTATAATCTTATTTATTTTTACTTAATTTAACACATTACTTTATCATAATTATACAACACACACAAGTTTTTTAAGAGGAAGGAAGCAGTTTAAGGGTTTATATGCAGAAGAAGAAGAAATAAGAAAGCAAGCAGACAGTGATTCCTATTCAGGGCGTCCCCTCGATATCCAGAATTACCCTCTTTCGGCTTAGCCCTTTCCGTGGCACCCTGTATAAACAATTAGAAAATAAAAATGATTAGCTGTAAATAGAGTTCTAATAGGACCAATCCATGCTTCCTCTAAGGTTAAAAAATGTTCATAAAAAATTACACGAATACGCGGTTAGCGCTCAGGGGAAAATTAACGAATAATTTGAAGGTTTTAAATTACCCGATATTTTGGCTCAGTTTGTTACACCATGATCACGTTGACCTATTTTAAGGTTTTATGTTAAGCTCTTTCACAAACTAAAGGGCAAGCACGGGGATTGTTGTCTACCCTAGACAACAATCCCCGTGCTTGCCCTATAGGTTAAGAATAGAGAAAAATTACGTCACTTTGTCATCGAATGCGTAAATTATTTGAAATTCATTCCTTCAACACTTCATTAATGTACGCAATGTATGACGATGCGATGTTATTAATTGTCTATTCTACCTTAGACATCGATGACCCTAGAGAACAATCCCTGTGCTTGGCCAACTGTACTACGTTGGACCGATCAGAAGACTTACTTGCTTAAACTACATGACACTAAGGCGCAACGCACACAGAAGGCGGCGAGGCGAGGGTAAGGCGCAGACACGCTGCTCCTCGCCCCCCGCCACGTCGCCCGCAGATGGGATACCGGTAAGGCGGCGTGGCGGGGGGCGAGGAGCGGCGTGTCTGCGCCTTACCCTCGCCTCGCCGCCTTCTGTGTGCGTTGCGCCTAATATAACGAAGACTTTTATCACCGTCTCTACCAACTACTAACCCGGTCAAAATCGGAAGTAGGTAATAAGCGAAACTTACCTTACATAGGTCCATTTTTGACAAGCCTCATCAATCGGGCAGCGGAGGTGTTAAGTAACACAGAAGGAAACTGCTGCTCTTTGTCTGGAAGGTTGTTACCTTAGTCGACTCTTACGACATCCACGGAATGAGTTGCAGTCGTACGCCCTACACCTAAACTTTAGTAGTTTCGTTACTGTGCATCATGCTGAGCGACGACCTTTTTTGATGTCACTGTTTTAACATTTATTTATTTGTACCAACTTTCCATGTAATTTTTGTGACACAAAATAAATACTTTTTACTTTACTTTACTTTAGTACTCCTCCATTTTCAAATATTATTTGGAACAGCCAGAGCGCCACAATCAAGCGAGCGTGGTTCTGTTCAGAAAAAACCTCCATAATCGTATTTCTTACATTAAAAAAAGCATTGTTTAATACCTTATCCAGGTGTGTCGCAATTCGCAATATATCACAGGTAACATGCATCCGCCCACCTGAACTCGTAAAATATTTGCGACAGTTTCTTTCTATAAATTCATCTCAGACCTCCATAACTCATACGGCTGCTATAAACAAGTCAAGGGATACGTTGAATCATCGCTGAATGCAGGGAAGTGACACAAAATACACAGCCGTGACCGCGAGCTGTCATTTGTCAATGTCGTTCAGACGGTGGCATAAATCAGTCTGGTAGTGCGTTGCCGCTTTTTTGGGGCTCGTTGAAGGGGTATTTTGAAAAACTGTAGTGCATTTGGGTTGATTTTTGGATGGCACATTACACTTCTACTACGCTATCATCATCATCAGCCTGCACTAATCCACATCCGGACATAGGTAAATGCATAGGCCTAAGTGGTATGTATATGCAGCTGGACATAGGCCTATGCGGCTTATGTAGCTGAGCTATGCTTTGCTATGTTTTATCTAGCTAGATACCACATGAGTAAAGCCGAGGGCAGCTTCATGAACCATTCAATAACCACGGACAGTCAGGGTCAGTTATTCTTTTGTGTTTTATTTGGACTACTTTGGTCCGAATGAATTGAATGTGGAATAACTCGTTTTTTTAAATAAAATATGATTTCGATTTTGGCATCATTTTAAGATGCAGGTAGGTAAGGTAATCTTAAATTTCCGCATTTCACTGTTGCTCAATTCAACTGCTTAGATAAGTAGAGCAAATTGAACAATGGCTCCTTATCAAACTTTATTCCTCACTGCTCAGCGCAAGAAATCAACTAGGAATAAATTAGATTTTGAAAGCATCAAAAGTAATGCAACTAAAATCACCTCTATCGTTCTTTATTTTGATGAAGGTATTCTTGGTATGTAATATTATAGGTAACCCCCTAACACTCGGTAACTTTAAATTTATCTAAAAAGTTGGCACCTCTTAATTTACCTTTTCACTTGGGATATTTTTGGCACATCAATCTTAGCAGTTGCTCGAGTAGGCTGCGGTAGCTTTATTAAATTTTGGAAGCACAGGCTGCTGTGTAGGTGACGTCAAGATTAATTTAAAGTCATGTCTAAAGCGTATTTTAATATTGTTTAAGGTGATTAAAGACTTTGCTGTGAAGGGATTGTGTTGTGTATAGAAACTGTGTATTAAAGAAATCCCTCACAGGGAGCATTTGCCTGTAACAACCCAATAAGATTCAACTTTATACCTAAGCATTGATATTCGTAGCAAATAATTCAATTTTAACCCTAAGTTACACAGTAATTGTACAATGTACCTATACACTACAATGTAGTTTTGAAATCACTAGCTCTACATGTTTTTCTTTTAAATTTGTTTCCTCTGTACCTATAATTAAGATTAGTTATTAGTTTATGTTTCTTTGACATAATTATCTGTTAATATTAGTTGGAGAAGCCACTGGCTCCCGAAATACAGTTTTTAAACTAGTTCAGGAGCCTATGGACTCTTACAGCGGTACTACAAAAACCAACGTAAACACTGGTCTAACATGCGATTAGCTAAACAGTGTTTAAATAGTTAGACGTGGGTATAACAAGGTTTAATTCTCGTTTAAACTATGTGTACGCCGTGTCTAACTGTAAACCGTCGTAAAACGCAGTTTTGTGATAACTTTTTTGTTAAACACGCGCTCAACAGATGTCTAACTTTTTTGTAATACAGCGGTAGATGCCTGTTACATTTGCTATTATGTCAATAAATAACATTTTTGACTTTACTTTTATTTTGTGCATTCCCAGTTGCTTGTTGCAGAGGAAACGCCATACAGCTGACCGCGGCAATATGTTACCAATTGCATCATTACAGGCTACGAGCTGTAATGTTACATTACTGACAAATGCTCCCACTCAATGCTCAGCAATACTTACCACATAGAAATCAATTTGTATGAACAAATTAGCTATCATTTCAAAGCTCTTTATCTCCAATCATCTTTACCTCTATTTGTTTCAGTGCAAATTGCTCTGGTCTCCATTTTAGCTTTCTGGTGCGTTTCCCAACGTTCACTTTCATCCTATTTCGGACCGTCTAGTGTCACAGTGTTGCCATATTGAAATTAATGTCCACCCTTGATATTAATTTCTATGCATGTCAGAAGCAGGATGTGCATCTACATAATCACCGCTGTCTCAGATCGCACACATTAGTGTCACGTTAGAAGAGCGTTTGATCTCTGGCTTGCTCTGGTCCAAGCCAGAACAGCAACCTTTGCATCTATTTGGTAAGTATAGCTTGGCTATACTTACCTAACTAATAGATGTAATGGATATGCCATCAGAGTGCGCATTTTGATTTGTTGTGCATTTTTGTTAAAAGTCACGAAACTAAAACACATTTGACAAATAACTTAGTTTTTTTTTATTCATCACCGATTGTTCGGTACCACCGGTAAATCGTAAATAATTAGGTAATTATTTACGATTTACCCGTATTTTAATGCTCGACAATTCACGCATCATCTAGCCCCAAGCCACAGATATTATAATACTATACTACCCAAGCTAAGCACAGCCTTCGTTATGTACTACATAGTTACTCAGCAGTATACCTGTAGATTACTTGCCACAGTCTGCAGTTAGCTCAATTGTTTCAAGTGTAAAAACTAGTTTTGAATTTTGTTTGTGAATAAAGATGGCATTGAAAAAAAAGAATATCAGTTGGTATACTTTTTCTAAATCAATAATTACCCGAGTTTCGTTACCAATAAACAGGGGTTTGAAAAGATTGAAGATCTCTTCTCATTTGCAAACCCTTCGATACAAAATATCATTGATTCCGACCTTTCAATTATGCAACTCCCGTATGGAAATGTTTAAAGGAGGGTGTATGAAGTGTCGGAAACCGTAGCCAAGCTATGCCAAGCCACTAATCGGCTTGTCAGTCGCAAGGGACATTGACTTTCAGATCACGTATTTGCAATCTGCATGCTACGACATTGTTAGGGACCTATAAAAACACATTTTTACTTCCCTCAGTTCATTTTACTATTCAGCGGGCAGAGTCAGGGATTACAAAGATTTTTTTCTTATTTGTTATTAGATTATAGCGTGCTGTAATGGAGTCAATTGATTTTTACAAAAATATTAGCTTCTGCCCGCTGCTTCGCACGCGTATTTTCAGTAGAATAAGTAAGCCTATTATCTAAGTTAGGCTTTGCTCTAAGCGTACGCCAACGTTTCATCTTGATCTGTTCAGTAGTTTTGGAGATCCTAGGTAACAAAAATTCAGATTTCACAAACTTTCGGCTTTACAATATTAGTAGGATATGTTTGTTGTTTCTCTGGCAAAGGTATCGTTTCAAGAACTTTTATTTTTCAATGTGTTTTTCTTAAGAATTAATGGTTTCCGAGTATATACCTGTACATTATTACGAAGGTTTAGCTTTGCGAAACCTAGTGAAAATGTAACCTGTAATATTATGTTCTTGACCTAGATAATTATATCTATACTCAAAAAAGTGAGGGCCCTCACGGGCGAGGTTTCCGACTCTATGAGTTTCTTAATGTTTTTCATAATTACCAATTTTCACGCCGACATCATTGCGACGATATTTTTTATTTTGACTCGCTGCGAGAGACCCACCTGTGAAACCACCTCCACCTCCTTTATGAACAAACACGCAAGCAATGCACTTAATAAGACATCTGATTCGTAATAAATAATGTAGTTCACATAGTATAAACCCGGCCCCACTTCTGTTGCAACACCCTAAATTAGTGGCAATGTGACTATAATTTAATCCCACCCACTCGCCGTGACGGTTCATCACAGTTATAAAATACTGAAAACACTCTAGTTCCCACCCGAGCCGATGACCCACCACGTTGTTCGACATTTACCAATCTACTTTGTTCTGTGACAAGTATTAATTGAAATATATGGCAACAGCGCCATCTGTTTCAGTTTAATTAAGGAGCTAATGTACTGCCTAGTAACCGGTGATTGATGAGATATGGATGCGAGTCGATTTGTCACGAAACCGCCGGTTTATAATTTATTTTCCTATCTGTGCTAATGAGTCGGCCCTTTGAATTATGATGGAAGCTGTGTTTGAAGGGAAGGTTTCATTAAATGCTAGTTTAGTAACTGCCTATGGCTTCGTTCATATGTGCAGGCACTTACCTGTATACATAGTTGCTTAACACTCAGAGATAATGTAGCTATCTATAGGTTTTTTCTCAGTCTGGTATTTCCGGAGATGACCAATTATCAACAACCTCAACCTCACCTCAACCTCAACAGCCTGTGTTGGTCCACTGCTGGACGCAGGCTTCCCAATGATAAGCGCTTTATTGGCTTTTATCACATAGGGGGTAATGCCCATAATCCCCACGCTGGGCATGCGGGTTGGGGAGCGCAGTTCGGTGGTAGAATGCTCTGCAGGGGGCGCTGCTGCCCGCCCCCGAAGGATATCCCTTAGTCGCCTCTTACGACACCCGCGGGAAGAGTTGGGGTGGTGCAAATTCTAAGCCGGCACCACACAGCAAGGTGTGTAGCAATTGAGTACAATTATGGCAAAGTAACATAACTTCGTAGCAGCAAAAGACTGTGTTATAAGTTCCCGATTAAACTGTCTATACGACTCTAAGGTGAATTAAATTGACTATACTTTTTGATTTATACCGACGATGTAGACCCCCTATACCTCAATGACGTCCGCAGGTCATCCGGTGAGGTCATAACTCACGTCGCGTCGTTGCGGTATCCTGCATACAATGAGTTATCGCTTGCATTCGCATGGAAATTAAGGGTACCTTCCTATTTTGTAGGGGTGATTGTAGATAGACGCGTACTACGCTACTACGCAGATATTTACAGGAGGTATGTAACAGAAGAGCGTGACTGGTATAAGTTATAAAGAAAATGACGTCTAGCGTTGTAAAATAATAAAACACGTAGTTAATCATACGTACTTAGATGCTTTAGGGATCCCTGCCCCATTACCAAAAAGCCTAACTCAGATTTAAGCACGTCTCAGTTGCGTTTGAGTTTGGGGAATTCTGTAAATCCTAATCACGTATTTAGGTTTAATATAAATGTAGTCTAAGAGCAGGTTTCAATCCCAAATAAGATTTTCCTCCTACTCAGGTCTCCTACTTTCTCTATAATTTATACTTATTAGGAAAATGATTAGCAAATCCAGATGAAAGCAGTACTTTCACGGTGAATTAGCTCGCGCCACCTCTATTAAGATGCGATGAACCGCCTAATCCCTAGAACGCCTTGCCAGTACTTAACGAAGACAAATTAAGCTTACCCTCTTGGAGAAGTCGTCGCTAGAAGTATGAACCGTAGGCATCTTGCAAATAAGCAGATGTATAGAAAATTTATTGTTACAAGCAAGGTTTATTAAACTAACTAAAACGAATTCCAAAAGAAAATTTAAATGGAATAAACCAACAAAATTATGTCAAACAATGAAAAAAAACTATGCTTGAATGGGTATCAGGGAGTTCTAGGTAGTATGATGTACCTGATCGCCCGTGGTGATTTTGTCTTGACCTTGACCTTGCCTATGTTTTTGAAAATTGGTAAATTTAACATTATAGTATCGCTCCACGCGTTAGCATTTAGCCATACAGTGGGGCAATGCAGCCAGCGTCTTGGAGACACTTCCGACTGGTATTGATATGTGATCCATATCAGTTGAACTACCTCTAAATTGTTTGCAACAGTCTGCAGTCAGCACAGCTGTTCCAATTGTAAATTTTTGTTTCTATTCTTACATTTATGATTTTATCGAACTTACTATATGTAGCTAATAAAACAGATTCTGAAACAAAAATTAAAATTGGTTCATCCCTTTGGAAGCCACACTGGGATAGACACACATAAACTGACAAGTTTAACTTATTAAATTCAGATTTTTATTTAGCTTATTTCGTCCCACTGCTGGGCAAAGGCCTCCCCCGCACCCTTCCAAACTTTTCGGTCTTTTGCAGATAAAAAATTCAGTTACAAATTTATTTTCTCTTTAACATCTGCCACGGAATATCCTCTGTACTAGTAAAATACCGCATTAACCTACGAGAGGATGTGTTGTGTGCTATTTCACAATTGGTAGATGTTAATAAGGACCATTATGCTAATAATATTCAATAGAAAACAATAAAAATACGTGGGCAGGTCTTGTCACTCGTGTATGAATGAAATACAAATAAAGCGCATAGCATTTCTTCCTGATTCTCTTTCAAAGGAAATTGGCGTTCAATTTCTTTGATCTGAAACGTAAGCGTGCGTTATCAGAAAGCTTGAAGAAAATAAAATTATTTCCGTTATCAAGCGTTGTTCTCTGATTCAGGAAATCAATTTCCTTAGTCAGAGCATCGTAGACCCGTTGCTTCGTAGCAGGACTGATTTGTTTCGTAGACCGTAGCATAGTTTCGTAGCAGTTGTGTAGCATAGTTCGTAGCAGATGCTTTGACTCGTAGCAAAGTTGAATTGCGTTGTAGTGAGGTCCATAAGCTCGTTGCAAAATACCCCAAGACAACACGTCTTGCAAAGTAGCATAGCTTCGAGCAGTTGCAGCTTAGCATCGTACCAACTAGCAAGGTGTGTAGCCTCCTCAACAGCCTATATTGGTCTACTGCTGCCCCACCCGCTCCCGGTGGATATCCCTTAGTCTCTTACTTCTAAGCCGGCACCACACAGCAAGGTGTGTAGCAATTGAGTACAATTATGGCAAAGTAACATAACTTCGTAGTAGACGCGTAGCATCGTAAGCCGTAGCTATGGTTTCGTAGCAGTTGTGTAGCATACGTTTGTAGCAGACGTGTTGCTTTGAAGCAGTTGGGTAGACTTGTAGCTTAGATGTGTAGCTTTGTAGTAGGTGTGTGGACTCGTATCAAAGTAACATAGTTTCATAGCTAGGTCTCTAGAATTGTTAGAAAAGTATCATTTCGTCATTTCGTATATGTATCATTTCGTAGAAATTGTGTAGGACCATAGCAGAGGCATAGGATAAACTCTTAGAAAATTTCGTAGAAATTGTGTAGGACCATAGCAGGGGCATTGGATAAACTCTTAGAAAAGTGACATAGCTTTGTAGGCACGTTCCTAGACTTTTGCAAAGTAACATAGCTTTATAGGCACGTCCCTAGACTTTTGCAAAGTAACATAGCTTTATAGGCACGTCCCTAGACTTTTGCAAAGTAACATGGCTTTGTAGGCACGTCCCTAGACTTTTGCAAAGTTACATAGCTTTATAGGCACGTCCCTAGACTTTTGTAAAGTAACATAGCTTTATAGCCACGTCCCTAGACTTTGGCAAAGTAACATGGTTTTGTAGGCACGTCCCTAGACTTTTGCAAAGCAATATGGCTTTGTAGGCACGTTCCTAGACTTTTGCAAAGTAACATGGCTTTGTAGGCAGGTCCCTACACTTTTGCAAAGTAACATAGCTTTATAGGCACGTCCCTAGACTTTTGCAAAGTAACATAGCTTTATAGGCACGTCCCTAGACTTTTGTAAAGTAACATAGCTTTATAGCCACGTCCCTAGACTTTTGCAAAGTAACATGGTTTTGTAGGCACGTCCCTAGACTTTTGCAAAGCAATATGGCTTTGTAGGCACGTTCCTAGACTTTTGCAAAGTAACATGGCTTTGTAGGCACGTCCCTAGACTTTTGCAAAGTAACATAGCTTTATAGGCACGTCCCTAGACTTTTGCAAAGTAACATGGTTTTGTAGGCACGTTCCTAGACTTTTGCAAAGTAACATGGCTTTGTAGGCACGTCCCTAGACTTTTGCAAAGTAACATAGCTTTATAGGCACGTCCCTAGACTTTTGCAAAGTAACATGGCTTTGTAGGCACGTCTCTAGACTTCTGCAAAGTAACATGGCCTTGTAGGCACGTTCCTAGACTTTTGCAAAGTAATATGGCTTTCTAGGCACGATCCTAGACTTTTGCAAAGTAACATGGCTTTGTAGGCACGTCCCTAGACTTTTGCAAAGTAACATGGCTTTGGAGGCACGTTCCTAGACTTTTGCAAAGTAATATGGCTTTTTACGCATGTCCCTATATAGACTTTTGCAAACTAGCGTAACATCATAGCAGGATTCAGTAGCAGGAGGACAGAAATAAGCTCTCTTGGAGTAGGAGACCATCATAGCCAGCCTTATCTTATCGCTAAGAAGCGAATTCTTTCATACAACCTTTGGATTGAAAGGAAAACGGTTCACGTAAGTCAGTGTTGTTTGTTATTGCTCTAAGGCCCACCTGCTCGGTATATGGATTACAGGCTGAGACATTTGTACAGATTATTCATACGAGTTAATGATGCTGGAGATCGTGTGGGTGGCAAACTGAGTTAAATACGTAGGTACCTATCTACCTACCTCGTTATCCAAATCAATGGTAATCAATGGTTACATGAAAGGAAATTAAATTGCGTGTGTTTATCTTCCCTAAATTATTTGATTTTAATTATTATTTTATATGGCTGTTTTAAAGAAAAAAAAATTTTATGTTATCATCGTTCTACTATTTAAATTGTATGTTAAATAAAAGGTGTTTAGGTTAACCCATAACAATAAACCTACCTACTTATTTAGTAGATAGAATGGTCGAATATTGTGCAAAATAAAGTAACTTACGAGCCAAAAGTACATCCACGATCAACCACGTGTTTTCCTTTCCGTTTTACGAATATTTATTTTTGCAAACACAAGCAAACACGGAAAGCGCAATCAATGTTTTTCCGACCATGTTACTAACAGCGCCATCTATTGGCGGTTGGCGCCAAACTGGTATAGTTCCATGAAATTCCGCGCAAAAGCGCTCTCCTTTGGGTTCTTGCAAAGTGACGATATAAGTTCAGCCATGGTGCGAGAGGTGGCGCTTTGCAAAAATAATTTAGGAGCATGAAAAATGGCCCGTTCATAATAACTCGGTTTTTTGGTTTTGCCTTTATGAGTAGTAGACGTTTCTTTTAACACAAATGTGTCTAAATTTTATCGTACATACCTCAAACCATGGCTAGATTAAATATTGGCAATGACCCTGCCTACCTTATTAGTAGATTGCCCTCATCCATTATCATTTATTTTACTAGCTACCAGAAGGTAATTAAATTATGTTACAAATGTGGGTACCTACTTTTATTTAGCTACCATTGTAATTGGCCAAAATCCCACTTCAGAGCACTGCCACAGTCACCACATTTGTCCAAGGTTCGTGTACGAGGCGATGGGATTACAAAGTAATTTCATTTCTAGATTGCATTAATCTTCTTTCCTTAGAAGGACGTGGGTTTGAAGAAACTTATTGGTTCAAGTGAGTTTCTTTGTACAAGGGGTCAGTCGTAGGAGGAAAAGGAAAACTTTCTTTTGTTTTGCTATAAGGATTATTGGTAGGGTGCTAATGCTTCCTGAACCTAAAGGTAGGGTTCGTGTATGTTTATTTCGAAAAAAGCAAAGGAGTTAAAATTAATAAAATTAAAATCATAGGCTCGTATTCAACAAAACACTGTGGATAAGGTTCAGATAGGACCGATTAAGCTTACCTATGTCTAAAAGAGGAGTAGTTATCAACGGGCTGATGATGATGATGTTGGCTCTTTTATCGTGTGTTTGTAACAAAGTAAATAGGTAGAGGCGTCTTAACATTGTATGGTATGATTCAAGATAGGATCATGTAGAAGTAGCTTAAATAGAAAATGGAAATGTAAATCTACAAACTAAACTTCAACGAAACGGGAAACCGCTGTGTCTGGGCGCAGGACACTCACAATGACGATCTTCGAGGGAGGCCTGTGTCTGTCAGTGGACGTCGTATTGCTTAGATGATGATAATGATGATATTTTATTGTTGGAAAACAACTGTTTTCTCAGAAAGTAAACGCATTAACCCTTCAGCTTACAAAATAGAAAGATATAAAAGTTTTGTATCCATTCTTTATTAGCCCCTGAACTATAGCGAGTGGTTGTTCCGACAAACTTTATCGTTGCCGTCGGAATTAAGCAATTACATGCAAGTCCTGGAACTTTAGGAAAATGAGGGAAACAGAAAACGCCAAACGTTGTTTTATTTGTTATGGGAATGGCTGCTTAATCTATAAAAACTTTCGTTGAGAAATTATTTCTAGCAAGAAGAACAGGTACTTTACCTCCTCAAAAGTTTTCCAGTATGATGGTTTAATTAAGCTTTATAGCTATCAATATTAAAATGTCTTAATAATTTTTGTGCCTATGGCTACGTAGTATGCAAATATACTTTTCTAAGTCGATGATTGAATAGTACTGGTTCTACTTAAACTAAACTTAAGTACTGTTAAGTTATAAAAAGGTTTAAGTACAAAGACAAAACAAAACCTCACAAAGGTCACAAGCCCAGTACTCGGAACATTATATCTCCGAGAGTAGCGGATATCATTGAAAACACAAAGAAAACCCAGGAGTAAAGAAATAAGCCCTTCCTAAACTCCCACGCAAGAGCATGAAGCATGGAGCATTTGTTTCTTTCTAGGAACATGGTATGGGATGGACATTTCATTAGGAGAGCAGAATGGCATGTTACAAGGGTTTGTTAATAATCATAACTAACACTATTCTTGTAGGCACCCCTAGGCGAAAGAGATGGCTTGTGTGAAATATAAGATAGATTAGTTGATAGAAGTAAATATAAGAGGATATCATGCTTTCCGACCCTTCGCAATTGGGAAAGGCTAATGATGATGCTCTAATTACGAACAATACGCATTAGGATTCAATGTAATATGGTTCCTATTATATTCATTGGTAACCATAGCCGTGGGTGCAATAAGGCTTAACATATCCTAATAATGTTGATGTAGAATAGCAAAGTGAAATCGAATGGGCATAGACAATAGACAAGCGCTTAGCACCTGCGTTTATTAACCGAGGCATCTGCGGGATTGCGGAGCGTCTGATGCCGTTTGCGTTCCACGAATGTGCTATTTGGGTTGTCTGTGGTATAGAACTGCAACTCAAATATCAGAAATGCCTTTTTAGAGTTCCGTACCTCAAAAGGAAGTGCGAGATCTTTCAGTATAGCGATAATTTGAGATTGTGATCGTTCAGTCTACTGTTTGTGTGCTTGCAATATTTCGTTCTGCGGTTTAGTTTTCTTTCGGGATACCTACCGATCTACAGTATTTTGACTTTCGGGATTCCGTAGTACAGTCCTTATTTAGCATGCATTGCTTCTATGATGGATGAAAAGTTCAAATTTTATTTCTGCCCCATGAGAACTGACAAAGACTGCTTTTTATAGATTCTCATAGATAAAAAGCATCTTTGTTTTATTCCAGATCGAGGCCTACGTCTACGCAAAATTTTAGACGTTAGTTTAGTTGGTTAAAAATCTAATAAAAAAATACATATCCTGAAGAAGACGATCAATCCCGAAAACCAGATATTTATAAAATTGTAAAAACTCTCACGTCCTGCGCTTGCAATTTCAGAAAGAGTCTCACACGGGACCGTGGGAAGTGACACCAATAGTTTAAAAGCGGTGGTGACAAGTCGCAGATGATGATGTTTTCACTTGGAATACAGTTCTACCTCTCATTCCCTACCCGTACCTAGTACCAACGCTGCACCGTCCCGCAATTAGATCGCCCGCCATTGTTTCCCTTTCTGTTACCAATTCCAGTTCAATTCTGAACTACATTGCTGCAACCGCTGGAACGGTTTGAATTAACTCGAGTTATGAATTCTGAGCTGCAGGCTTGTAGGAGAAAAGAGATTGTTACGTTGTCTAGACTGCTGGTTGACTGTTTTAAAGGATTTTTTGTTTGAAGCCATTTTCTTTATTGTAAATGGTAAAGGTGACTCGGCAAACGTAGAGTAGGACGCCCTCAGTAAGGTAGGGTGACGTGACCTGCGAAAGACTGCAGGCAGATGCTGGATGCGGCAAGCTGAAGACAGGGCGCTATGGCGCTCATTAGGGGAGGCCTATGTCCAGCAGTGGACAAACATAGGCTGATGATGATGAAATGGTAAAACCATTGACCACCTTTTCACTAAGAAAGTGAAGATGTGGCCTAAGACGAAGCACGCTTTCCTTGAAGGAACTTATTTTTTCATATTTACATGTAGATTATGGATCAAAATCGGACCCATCAACTTCTGATAGAATGAATCTTTTGTATGACGTTTTTCATCTTCCCAAATTAAGCATTTACGCTTTTATCAGAGATCTTATATAAAAGAAACATTAACTACTTAATTAAAATTACTCTGTATTTTTGTATAATGGAGATATCCTGGAAGAAATTGCTTCTAAGCGCTAGCTTCAAGTTTTTGTTAATGTCTATGTTTACAATATAATTTTGTGGTGTAAAATAAAGAGTTATATATAGATCATACGATATATAAACGGACCATGCTGACTTGATTCAGCGACGACAATCATAACATCGTTCTAGAATCTTCTTCTTCCGGACCTTATCCCACGCTAGGTGGGGTCGTGGTCGACTCAACATGAATCATTCTTCCAACTTGGTTCTTGAATGCGACCCTAAATAGGAAGATAAATTAAAACTTCTTTGTTTGCAGTGCAATTACACATTTTGAGATTTACATCATATTGTTGCATTTTACATAATATGGTTGTATAATAAGGTCTTCAAATAAAACAAATAAATAAGTTTGATATAACCTGTAAACAGGACGAAATCACGGTTTTTCTATGGTTGATAGACATTAAATTTATTATATATTATGTATATAAACTAGTTTGCCAGTTAAAATTATTACATCCAAAAATAAAATGATTTCTCAGTCTGCCCGCGTTAATATTCCGCACCCAAGCCGGACACTCGTTACAAACTCATTTTGCCAAAGTTTTGCCTGTGTCGCTGTATTTGCATAAAACCCAGCCCACCGGTACAGAATATTAACAAAAACTTGCTTTAAATTTCAGATAATGTAACTTTTATATAGGTTTTTAAAGCAAGCCTCTACTCATTGTATTTTAAATATTATAATGTATCCCGCTCACTTTCACATCAACAGTCTTTACCAGTCCACTGCTGGACATAGGCCTTCCCTGATAACCCACCTTTTTACTTCTTATCATTAGGTGCCATAAGCTATAATCTCAACGCTGGGCAATGCGGGGTAGGGATCTCAGTTCGGTGGTAAATATTTATAATCTTATAGGGGTCGCCCCCCGTAGGATATCCATTAGTCGACTCTCATGACACCCGCGGGAAGAGTTGGGATGTTGCAAATTCTAAGCCATACGGCAAAATTCATTGAATTAGTCAAACATGTTGTTAAGAAGGTTATTCCGGTTTTCCCCCTAAAATCCCCTCTAAGGTCCCCTTTTACTGGACGTTAAAAAAAGAATATTCAAGACTCAATGTTTACCCAGAAGTTAGTTACTTCGTCTTGTGATTATCATCATCGATGATGCCAACTATGAATTAGTTATTAATAGGAAAGAGGAACCTATTTTACCATCGATTACGATTTACCTGATCATGTCGGGGAATTCACCCTTACCTTACCACACTAACATACTTGATAATAATGTACCTACTGCATCAAAACTGCACCAATAGTATAATGTAGGTAGGTACTAATAAATACAGAACTTTGAGGTTGGCAGGTAGTTTTGCACATTATCTGTGCAAATTTACACATTTAAAAATTAACCATTTTATATTATAAGCAGGCACAAAAAACCAGCAGATACCTGGAACAAATGAAACTCCAATTTAATATTGAAATTCTAGGCTTGGAGTGCCAATTTAGGGTAAAATTTACCCAAAATAATCGTTTGAAATGGCGACTGAATATTAATAAGCGTTAAATCATTGTGAGTGTTTCTGCAATTAATAGCGAAGCGTTATCGGCTTGGAACTGCACACATTATGTTTATAAATAACTAGCTTGGCTAATAACTGTGTGGATGGAGAACTCGTTTAATTAAAATATGGTGGAAACATTTTTAATGCCTCTAAAAGAAAGAAGACAGAAAGAAGGGAAGAAAGAATTTTTTAATAAACACTACACTACTAATAAAATAATAAGATAGTAACTAAGTAACACGTACAAAAAACACAAGTGAACATTATTGCTAACACAATACGTATATTAACACAAGTACATTATTTATATTTACCTAACAGCTTGTGTTGGTCCACTGCTGGACGCAGGCCTCCCCCTGATAAACGCCTTATTGGCTTTTATCTCATGGGGGGTAATGCCCATAATCCCCACGCTGGGCATGCGGGTTGGGGATCGCAGTTCGGTGGTAGAATGTTCTGCAGGGGGCGCTGCTGCCCGCCCCCGGTGGATATCCCTTAGACGCCTCTTACGACACCCGCGGGAAGAGTTGGGATGGTGCAAATTCTAAGTCAGCACCACACAGCTGTTTATATTTATTAATATTTAAATAACTCGACGTGTCCAACGCTAGGATCTTTTAGAGAATTTTGATTTTGATTAGCAAAAGTTTTATCAGGACTCCTACCTTACCAAATTGATATGAGGAGCAGTTTTGGTCTTTTAGTTTTTTTTTGGGTTAATAACTGGTAAACAAAAAAAAATAAAAATTGGTTGCCTGTAAAGTCGGTATACGGGCGAAAGTTTTACGTGACAACGACCGTAACGCAGTTTCTTGAAGTGAGCGGAGCGTAACGCAGTTTCTTGAAGTGTCACCCGACAAACCAATTTATAAGACGTTGTCACGTCAATATAATGTTCTCTTTATTTATTCAGAACGCTTCGACCTGTAGGGAACAAAAGTACAAAATGATTTTCGTTTAGTTCAGTAAGATAAGAGAACAATTAAGTTTCGATTCTATTTACTGTACATCTAAACCTCATAAATAACGAATACTAAATGCTCTATCGCACTAGCGCTTGGCGATTCCTAAGCGAGGCAATTGTAGCGAGTTCGCTGCTGGCACAAATTCAAAAGGTTTGCAAACTTAGGGTCTGTTACGCATATTTTTGATGAAGCTGATTGCTGATGACTTGATTAAGCTTTCTAGTAGTGTGCCCAATTTTTACTACATGGAAATAAAATTAATATTATAAGGCCCGTTTCTAGAACCAAAACGTCGATAACGTCATAATCAACCAATCACGCACCACCTCGTTCTCTCTTTCAAATTCGAACGACAGCTTCTCTACTTCTGCTCTAAGCACTGATGAATTTGTATAGCAAGCACAGTATGCAGAGTCCAGGTAACTGATATGTCACGGTGTAACGTATGTGTAACGTGAATTCTACGTGATATCGCGTGATGTCGGGTGATATCAGGCCGTTCGCAAATCGCCAGTGTGATAAAACTCTAAGCTGATTAGCATAAAACCACAGCATCCACCGAATTACCCTTAAATCTGTTAACATATGGTAGCTTTGCATAAATAGATGAAAGCGGCGCAAACTCCAACGTATGGTCGTACCAAAAATATTCATTTTTAAACCATTACATGCCTTTAAAATATTTCGTTCGATCTAACATTGAATTTCAATATTTGTCTAACGTGGGCCGAATGATGTTTTAAATATTCTAATGGACAATGAATTTGTTAGTGGGTTTTTTCTGCTGACGTTAAATTATATTCTGCTATTCATGAGTGCTAAAAAGCTATGAAAGCTTTACCTAATACAAAAATAAACAATCATGAAAATATCGATTACTCAGGTACCTACTCGTACAAACAAGTACAACGGAATCAAGAACCAATGCCGTGTTTTATTTATTTAAAATCTTTATTAACAGTCGGCGGATTTACGTCCCTAGCGGAAGGGCGATAATGAGTCATTACAGTGCAAAAATCCAGCATAATTTAACCAAAACTCAAACAAAATAAAGAGCTACACGTCAACGAACTTATTGGACAGTTTGTAGTGGTTTCATTACAGTCACGACAGAGGTCGCTTCCGCGTCGAGTCCTCGCCACAAAAACTGAGCAATTTTCTGATAGCCATCTGACACGAAAATGGTTACTTTTGACATGCCATTTATACTTCCATTTGTCAAAATACGGTGTCGCTTGTTGCTTATCACAATGGGGAGATAATTATTATAATGGGTTTGTTTTATAAATTTGGAGGGAATTGATTTTGATATTATCTACCTTCTTTTAGCCGTAAAGTTGCCCCTTTCCTTAATATTGGAATAACATCCGTATTTATGTTTGTTTCAGATATCAAATGAAGAAGTTAGAAGACACTTTCATTGGTATGTCTACCGCTCTAGAATTATGCGTCTACTTAAGGGTCTATCTAAAGTATAGCTGTGTGGTGCCGGCTTAGAATTTGCACCACCCCAACTCTTCCCGCAGGAGTAGTAAGAGGCGACCAAGGGATATTCACCGGGGGCGGGCAGCAGCACCCCCTGCAGAACAATTCTACCACCGAACTGCGATCCCCAACCCGCATGCCCAGCGTGGGGGTTATGGGCATTACCTCTATGAGATAAAACTCAACAAGGCGCTTAACAGTCCTGCGTCCAGCAGTGGACCAATACAGGCTGTTGAGGTATAGGTCTATCTACATCAACATCTACACTAATATCATAAAGAAGAAAGATTTGTATTTTTGTATGTTTGTAACGAATGAACTCAAACACTACTGGAAGGTAGTAACTAAACATAAAAAATAAGTCTCGTGTCGAACTATGAAGTTCATAGACCACCCATAGGCCTATTATACACGATAAGTAGCAGTTGGCGTTGCCAACGGATCGAAGAAAATTGCCTCTGAATTATTAGCGGCGATAACAACCGCTTTGCTATCGCTTGCGGTAAGTTCTACTCGTATTTCTACTACCTGTCATTATGATAGCTAATCTAATTCAATTTTAATAGAATGATGAAATGTAACTGTAAATTGTTTGGAGTAGAAGCGTCATTCATAGGTAAGGCGTAATGCTTTGTAATTAGGTGCACGTAGTGGTTACACCAGTCACGTCACCTTACAGGCCCTGATTTCGGAGTTTGGATATCAAAACAAGCACTTTTTACAACGAGTTAAATTACATTGACGTTTATGCAACCTCAACCTTAACCTCAACAGCCTGTATTGGTCCACTGCTGGACGCAGGCCTCCCCCTGGCAAGTATAAACAAGGCGCTTATATATATTAAGGTTAGCTTTTATCTCATGCGGGTAATGCCCGTAATCCCCACGCTGGGTATGCGGGTTGGGGATCGCAGCTCGATGGTAGAAGTTCTGCAGGGCGCGCTGCTGCCCGCCCCGGTGGATATCCCATAGTCGCCTCTTACGACACCCGCAGGAAGAGTTGGGGTGGCGCAAATTCTAAGCCGGCACCACACAGCTATGTGTTATGCAACATATTCCGTTAGGTGTGGGTCAAACTTCAAAAGTTTGATATATAATATAAAAAATTTAAATTCAAAGTTTATTCCCAAAGGAACTTAGGCTACTAGAATATTTGTTTAGACCTTATTGGAATCTTGACACGTCAGAAATAAAATTACTAACGTAAAACCTATATAACATAGGGTTCTAAAGATTTATGAAGCAGCGATTTATTATGTTCTAATGGTCACAGCTGGAACGAGAACCGTTATTAAAACACCTGGCTTTATGATACACTAACGTACGTTGCTGACATTGCCTGTATTTTCCGACTTCTATATGTCTAGCACTAACTAGATTATGTACCTATCCGTTATAATACTCTACAGGGTACATGTACTTACCCTTCAGCTAAAACTCTGTTATAATGTATACTAGCTTCTGCCTGCGGCTTCGCACGCGTTGTTTCTATGGAAACGTTTTGAGGTTATTTCTATCCTATTCTATTTTCGAGGTTATGTCAAGTCACATTTAAATGCTATCGAACGGAATAAATAGTGGCCTATGTCCGTCTCCTGGCTCTAAGCTACCTCCTCACCGAATTTCAGCCATATCGGTAATGCCGTTCTTGAGTTATAAATAGTGTAACTAACACGACTTTCTTTTAAATATTATAAGATGTATGCAATAAATAAAACTGAAATGACTTTATATTTCATCGCAGGAACTAGGCAAATTGCAAGCATGGAGAAAAGCCTAATCCCAGCTGTGGGAACAAAACGGCTGATAATGGTCACGATGATGATGCTTTTGTCACCTGTTAGTAATTTGGTAGGCACTTTTATTAATTACGACACGTTAGTTTCAACTACAGTAAAATACCAAATCGATCTTTGATTAGCAACAGTAACAAAGTTTAATCCCTCGACCCCTCCAATGCGAAGATTAAGGTGTCTACGCCCTTAACACTTTAATTAAAACAATAATTACAGGGGTGACAGTACTAATATCAGTTGTTCTTGAGGGCTCTTTGTGTCCGCTCCGTACGAGACTCAAAGGAACAGTAGGGGTTAAACTTTGCTGTGCGCGGTACTGGTGGCGACACAGGCTTATGTTTGTGTTCGCTTTTAGGCAAGGAAACCATATGCTATTTTACATGTTTGAGAGGGTAATATCGATACTTTTAAAAAAACTAAACTTCCTCAAAAGAGTTTTAACACAACGACTGTAAGAAGTATGAATTGGTTTTAAAGAATACTCACAGGCATTCCAAAAATATAACGGGAACTCTCAATCGGAATTGATTTTAGTTTCAACGATTTTTCTTTTTCCTTTTTTGATTTCTTAATGTAAACGTAGTATATGTTTGTGAGGGTGATTTATCAAATTTTTATAAAAATACCCATTCACAAAAGAATTTTAACACAAAGACTAAAAAGTTTGAATTGTTTTTTTTAGAATACACCGCAGCCCGAAAATAGCGCGAACTCTCAACCAGGATTGATTTTAGTTTTTCGAACGATTTTCCGTTTCATTTTTTGATTTCCTTATGTTAATGTAGAATGGATCACGTGTCTAAAATTTATATTTTTCATATATTTGCAAACCAACGTACCTAACAAACAGTTTTGTAGGTAAACTGTTGATATCCACAATATAATAGAACGAGCTCTAGACTCGTATCGAATCGATGGCGCAGAAAAACTTTATCGATCTGAAACTACCTTCATGATGCAGTTTGTTAAACTTATATTGTTATTGGGCAAAGCGCTTCGTAGCTCGAGAACCCTTTGTGTCGAAAACGTAGTTCTATCGAGTGCGCTATCGTTTTGATGTCGATTGGACCTTTCCTTTCGCGTTGCTTGTTCAGATTGTGTGATGTAGGTAAATAGAATCGACAAGCAGACTTTATTTAACGCCAACGAGGTCGTTTCACTGTTTGTGTTGTGAGTAACTCAACTTAGAATAGAATTGAATATACTTTATTGCACAAAAGTTGTACAAGGGCGAGAATAATGCTAAATAGCATTCTCTACCTGCTAACCTTTGGGCAGTGTGGACAACTATTTAGTAGGTAGTGCTTGATTACAAAATTTACAGAAAAATAATAATAATAAGTATAATTAATAATTTGTGTCCTTACAATCCTTACATAAAATACTTCGCATATTCCGTCCACTTTTGGGCCGAGTAAATGACATTTGGGATGACCCGACCAGCGTGTAGGCGGACAAACCATTAAATTACAATTGAAGTACATATAAATAAATAAATAAATAATGCTGGACAATTCACACAGCGTTATCTAGCCCCAAGCTAAGCAGAGCTTAGCTTAGCAGAGTGTTATGGGTACTAGATAACTGATATACATAATACAATACACTACATAGATGGATATTTTTTTATTATACATAGAAAACATCCAGAACGCCCTGGACATTTGTCTGCAGATCGTACAAACAACTGTCCCCAGGGCGGGAATCGAACCCGCAACCTCCTGCGTCGCAGGCAGACCGCTGCGCCACAGTGGTCGTAATTTTATTTGACTTAAAAAATAAATAATAGACAAAAGTAAGATAGTGTTTTGTTGTCAATGAGAAAAGCTAATAACCCTAACACAGAAGCACTAGACCTTTTTGAAAACGTTAAGTATTTTGAATGAAACTATTTCACTCCTTTCAGCTCTGAATGACTCTTGCCTTTACCATGCCTTGCTGAACCTCAACTCTGACAAAAATGCCTCTTGAGCCAGCTGGCACTTTTGAGAAACAACTTACGTCAGCAAAAAAAGTACTAAAGCAAAAGCTTTTCGAATTCTATCAACGGCAATTTTGATGACAATGCGATTTCTTCTTTTTTTTAATAGAATAAATCTGCAAATCTATATATATAAAAATGAAACCCGTTTTCCTTGGTCACGGCATCACGCGTGAACGGCTGGATCGATTTGGCTAATTCTTTCTTTGTTCTGTTTTTTATTGTCAGGAAAAGGTTCTTATGAAATAAAAAAATTAAGAAAGTTGGAAACATAAATTTCCAAGGGGCGAAGCCGCGGGGCGCAGCTAGTATAAAATAAAAGTTATCAAGAAATTCATCTCATAAACTTCACCACGAAAAAATCCTCAAAAAAAAATCTTTACGACAATCGTAATAGAGCTCAGCCGAAAGTATCGCGAAATCTACAATAGCTTTAAAAGCCGTCTCAACGAGCTTAACATTTAATTACGTGCCCCATAACTGACGTGATTGCATTTCCTGCAAATGACGTACCAGTTTATTATTTTGCCAATTTGAAACTATATTAAATTCCGAGCGGAACTGGGGCGTGGCATGACTAAGCGCAGGATTGCTAGTTGCCTGTTTGGTTGCTGATTGCTTCTCTGTTTGAAGACTTTCAAGTATGTAGATCGATTGCTCTTGAGTTTAAAGGAGCAAATATACAGGGTGGGCGTGACATTTTCAGCTACGATGCCTACTTTATGCCACGTTCGATGCTGCCCAGTTTACGTTAGCGTAACGCCATGTTGTTTCGGGTTATTCCAGTTTTCCCCCTTGACAAATCCCCCTTTTAGGGGGAAAACTGGAATTATTTTTTTTGGAGTCTAGTTTTCCCCTTTGAGAATTTTTTTTCAAGGTGGAATACTGGAATATTTTTCTTCAAATTCCAGTTTTCCCCCTTGAGAGAAGGAAACCAAAGAGAAGCAATAAAACTACAGTACTCAACAGTAAACTCAATTTTTTTCTGTTACGTTCCCGTATGTATTTAAATTTTATATTTGTAATGGATTTTTTGAACAAAGAAGATAAACAATCCCGCCGTAATAAACCAATAATTAATTTCCTTGTTGTTGATTTTTAAACACAATTTTCCTTACTTGTCGATTTGAATTCCTTTCTTCATTAAATATTGCTTGCATTAATTTTATCTTTACCTTGACTCCAAGCATATGTATACTGTTTTTTGATTGGTTGGTATACTTTGCAGTTAATAACTGGGTCCAAAGTCTCGTTCAGTTTGCATGGTGTAGAAAGAGATGCCCTCTATTTCGACGCAGACAGCAGTAAGCCATTTTTCGCTCTGACTTAAAGGTACATGCTGAAATGAACTTTACTCTAAAGTTCTAAAATTTAAAATGTATTTTTTTCCGGCCCAGAAAATTAGGACAGAAATACTAATGTCAACAGGCCAAAACTCTAAGCTCGACTATACCTAATTTTTCTCGCATTTCGAAACGATCTCCATCGAAGATGGAACAAATATTATTTTCAATAGAAAGGTTATAGGGTGCCACGGAAAGGGTAAAAAGGGGGTGATTCTGACCCCGACGGGATAAACTTGTGAATAAGAATTATTTGAATTTCGATTATTTTTTTGCAAAATTTAAGGTTTTTTCATATTTGTGTTCTTTTACACGCACTCTTGCATTATTTAACATTACAAAATGTTTCACATATGTTTATTTGCTTGTTTTTTCAGCAAAACCAGTATTTTGTTACGAATTGTTACAAAAAAAAATGTAAATCCTTTGAAATTTTAATAGTCTCGTCAAAAATCACCTAAATGATGAAAAAGAGTCTATATTTTTGTTTAAAAAAGGAAAAAAAAACTAAATTCTAAAATCGTAGAACAAACCCCAAGTAGTTGACCCTCTCGATGTCCAGAACCACCCCTTTTCGGCTTAGTACACCCTTTCCGTGGCACCTTGTAGATATGTGTATCTAAAAGTTTATTTCGTTGCCCATTCTCTGTTAAAAATACTTATCCACTTCACAACTTTAACCTAACAAGCCACTTCTCACATCCGTTATGCACAACCCTGAGACTCGTCCGTTTTTGTTATCTTATTCACTTAGCGAAGTTTTCTATTCCCATGAACTCGCTAACTCGCTTTTCAATAATGGCCAGAGTGTTACACAGACGTCAAACTTTGTTCAACTCGGCCCGGCTGTGAAATTATGACGAAAATCCTTGAGAACTCTTAACCATCAAGCGCCAGGTGCATCGATCGACTCTCAAAGCACTCGACAAACTTTACCGATGACCGAATTCAAATATTTCCACTAAGTGCAAAGACTCGAGCTCCTTTTGATCCGAGCATCTTTATGTTGAACTCTTTTGGCCCGCTTTCTCGTATGATCCGTCGTTAAGTCAAAGTAAAGGCTTTACGGAAAAGGATTTAGTTATGCAGTAAAAAGTTTGATGTACGTTTGAGGTTTTTGTCGGGGAGTTGTTTAGTCACGCGTGTTCGGCGGGGTATTTGTTGCTAACTCGTAGTTGGATTCTAACTGCCGAGGAACTTTGAAAGAGGTCATGCACGCTAGCCTCCTAATTACTTTGAACTTTTTGTAGGAACATTTTTACTGTACCTACGATTATAGGTACGCTGTAAGTAAAAATTCCGTCACAACTTCCGAAGCTTTTCGAACTAGGCCGTCTTCTTTTGTATTTTTTTTACTGTTTTAATTAAACATTTAAATCGAAAAAGAATATGTTCCTGATTCCAACTAGAGGGTTATTTTTAAAAATGATAGTCCTTCATCCACTTTTTATATAAAATGGTAGACAGAAAAGATAAAAAGAACGTACAAAAGCGCTATAATTTGTTAAATCTAAGTACCTAGTATAGTACACCCTATTAGCTGTTAAACTGTTAAAATAATTACAGGGAACAATTATCAAAGTGCCAGCAAAGAGAGCGTCAGCTGTTGCGAGTGGAATGTCATTTCTTTTTAAATGTCACTTTTGCTTCCAAGTGGGGTATTCTTGTTGTCAGTAGGAAAAGTTTCGACATTTAGACATTCACGAGCCATCTGCTGGCATGACCGAGTTTTACTGGCTTTTGATATTTTTTCCTCGAACTTAGTTGGAGTGTGAAACTGTTATGGCAATTGCTAACTTTGCAACTGCCGTAAATACTGGCCGTCTTTTTATATTGATAAGTTTAAAATTCCCTACCAATATAGAACGAAGAACATTGAATACAAAAAAGAAACCAAGTATTCCTATTTTGAAATCCCCATTACAGATAGGCTCTAGAAAGGTTAATTTTTGATAAAAAGTTTGAACACAAATATTTAAATATTCTATTGACACTCAGGCGAAAATCTTATCTTATTTCGAAATAAGAACGCTCACAAGTTTTTGTTTTTCTTTAATTTCAGAAATGTAGTAAATAAGTACTTGCAAAGTGAGTTTCATTTGAATTTAGAATTCAAAACTGATCCTTTTTGCAATAAAAACTTTTTAAAAGATAAGTAGTTTTAAAACTCCTTTGAATTCGATTAGTGAAGTAACTTTAACCACTCACACGTCCGAGCCACAAATGTTGCTAGAAATTTTTTCCGGTTGAACTACCACATAGTAGCCACATTAGTGGCTTATTTCTCCGGCCGGAGTAAAACTCGTTTTGTGGCTAACTTAACCCTAATAGCTTGAGTCTATGGTCATGAATTGACGGTGTAATACCTGCTTCATTGGTAGAATGGCTAAAAGGCAAGGTGCCAATACAAAAAATTTCAAAGACGAATTTTTCAAAAATAAAAATCAGTACTGTGCGTTTTTCAAAAACATCAGTGTGTTTATTCGTGGATATCTTTTCTAAAATGTAAGTATTTTAGTGTTTTAATATTAGTGTCGTATATCAAATTAATCCTTAGGAATAATGCTTTCTGATCATACCCAAATATCATGGAAACTTAGTTCGATGCGACGACCAATTGACCTCAAAGTTGATCGTAATTTTGCGGCCAACAATTTTTATTTTGTGAATTTCAACCTACTTGCATTTATTTGAGAGCACTTCATTCTTTGTAATACTTGGTCTATATCTGTATAGATTCCGTATAGTTTTCGCTTTTTTATGGTATATTTTTTTAGGGCATAGGTGTAGTAGATAGCGAGATATAACGATTTATGTAAATAATGGGGACGCGCTCGCAGCGCCGTGATTTTTTACTGCGAAGCTCGGACGTTTGGGGCTATGGTAGTCGATTTGGCCGGGCGTTTGAGTGGTTATACTCTAAGACGAGAATAATACGAAAGCGAATTTGCGAGAGATGGCATCTCGAAAAGTCTAAACTTGAGATAAACTAGATCAATGACGGTAGAAATTGATGCAGCAATAGTATTTAAGTGTAAGATTCATCAAGTCTGGGCTATACTTTACAAAAACAGGTAGTTTTGTCTAAAATCTGCCAATTTTATTTCCATGAAACTTTGCAGTGTTTGAAGAAACATACCTAGTACTAGTTTCCAAAAATATAAACCACTATGCGGTAAGTAAAATTAATGTACATAATAGTAGTAAACTATAAGACTTATTTATCTGAGTAATGTATTTGGTAGGAACATAATTACGTAATTACCATTATTTTGAAAGTGCTGTAAGGGCTATTCTTATGTAAAAGATTAGATAGAACGATCGGTCTTTATATAAAACAAATATAAGACTTACCTATGTCTGATAGTTTTGTAATAAATAATGATAGCTGATGTGAATGAACCCTAGGGTCAATAAACCTCAATTTACCTAACCAGGCATAGAGTAAAACTCGATGCTGAAGTAACTAGGAACTTAAGGCGGTACCCTACCTCGTTATTGTGTGAAGAGGATAGGCATAGGATTTCGCGTTCACAGGAGCGGGACAGAGCAAAGCGGCGTAAGCCCAAAAATCAAGTTTTTAGTAGTTATTTGCTCCCCACAAACATTAGAATAGTTAATTGAAAAAAAGGAAACATATAAAATGTTCTTTATACTTAGTTCAATTACTATGCTTAATCTCAAGATCGTATCATCTGTATTTATTGAGAAATTAGGGTTTTAGTAAAAAATTAGAGGTAACTTTGCGATTTTTTTCTATCGCGAAAATTTTATGGCATCGTGTTTTCGAAACATATGATCGATAGAATAAGTCCTGAACTTTACCATATATAAATTTCAAAGTTAAATATTCAGTAGTTTGGAAGATATGGAGGTCCGACGGAGTTGAAAATAAGCAATTTGAGGTACTATACCCCCTTAAAAGGCAGAAGTAATATTGGACTTCACTTGCTCCAGTCGCTGGGCGATTAATAATGTATGTACCCAATATCTAATTAATCTAAACGAATGATGTTTCAATTGTAAATACTAGTATAATTTTCTTTGTGAAAAAATGTTTAATCTGAACGAATGCGGAAAGTTTTACCCCGAAAACGTTTCGTATCTACATAATTTATCTCGCAAAATAATTTAATGCTTTCAATATAATTTTCGGAATAGATATTAGATTTCGGGTCAAAGGTTAAGGCCTGTAGGACGTTCTCCGGCTAGGTGGGAATGACGACCTGCGAAAGACTACTGACAGATGCTGTATGCGGTAAGCTGAAGACGCTATGGCGCTCATGAGATCTATGTTCAGCAGTGGGCTAGTCTTAGTACCTACTTAATCATCATCAGCAGCTCATGATGATTAAAGGGATATATTTTAGCGTCCTATCCTAGGTATTAACTTGACAATTAAACAGTGTCACCATGTTTAATAAAAAATATCTATCGATGTAGTGTATTGTATTAAGTATATCAGTTATCTAGTACCCAAAACACAAGCTCTGCCTAGCTTGGGGCTAGATAACGCTGTGTGAATTGTCCAGCATTATTTATTTATTGAATTTCTTATTTATTTATTTATTAACCAAGAAATTAAATGCTTTTATTACCGCAATATTAATATGATTTCGTATTTTGAGTAGCTAAATTTAAAATTATAATTTTATTGATTTTAAATACTAAAAAAATCCTCAATTTTTCAACGGTTCTGTAAATTTTGCGGAACAAATATTAATTATTCGGTGTTACAATTTAATGGAACTATTGACGAAGAGTAATCGAAAAATAAATGTTCATAAAAAAACATACCTAAAGCCGAACATAGATTATTATGATTTATTTTGGAAGTCGATTAAAAACAGATCATGATTTTTTTGTTCGTAACCATGACTAATTGAAATTAATCCGTTTCACAAAATATTTTGTTTAAATAACTAACAAATGAGAGTTGTCTAATGAAAGCGTTTCACCTCAAGCTTAATAATTTTCGAAACAGATATTCAAACTGAGCTGAAATTTGACGAGACGCCCGTATTAATTAATATCGTCCATTAGCAACGCTCTCCGACACCGCTCTATCTGCTCTCCGAGAGTGCTCTATTGCTCCAAATGCAATTAGTTTACGCCAAGGCACCGACACCGCGTGACACCCGCCAACCTAAATATGATTCGCGGTATAATAAGATTATACCGGGATCTTCATAAGAATATTGGTGTAATGAAATAGACGACAAACTTTTCTAGTATAAAATAGAATTAGTGACAAAATCTGTTCATAAGGCCGGTGTAGATTAACTACTATTTTTTTTAACTTGTTAAAACGCCAAATTCGAGGGGCACGAGGACCTTACGCGAATGACATTTAGAACGAATCATTAACGAATTGGAACTCTCAGTATTTTTAATCAATTAAAATCTTTGGCCTATTTTGAAATAATCTAAGTTTATATAATAATAATAATAATAATAATTCTTTATTGCAGACACAAGATCCATTTTTAAAAAAGCAAAATATATTAAAATCATAAATTAAAAATTAAAAATATAAAATTCAAGGTATATTATGACAGCAATGGTTATCAAGATTCTAACAGCAAACACTGTCGGAAATGTAAGATTTATTCATTTTCGACATTTGCAGTAAAACGTTACAAGAAAGTTCGGGCGGGAGTAAATGGCATTAGGCTTCTCCTCGGCTCAATGGCTCGTGCTGAGAGAGTCGGCTGTTGGCTAGAGATGGGGCAAGGACCTGAGCCCGCAGTTTGGTTACTCGATGGTACCGAGACTTTCCATTTTTGTATGGAATTTGATACAGATTCTGTACCGTGCGGATATGGAAGTACGCAAATCCCATACAAAAATCCAAAGCAAAACATCAAATCCAGAGTGGATAAGTTCCTTCTGGAAAAACGTGCTCCATCTTACGCCACGTCTTCACTTAAGTGAAGGTGGTCAAACGTTTTACTATTAAGAATAGGAAAATGGATCTTTAACCTGCTATCAGTGTATCGATGGAGTAAATGCCACTGATGAACATCAGTGGTATTTACGTTCATGATGGATGGTTCCAGTAGGTAGGGTTCGTGTGTATTGAAACCACTCACTTCGTTCAAACATAAACACGCTGATATTATGTTTTATGTTCTGGTAAGCGACTTGTTTTCGTACGTGCGTTTTGCCTTTTGCACTTAGTGTTATTTAATTTTTTCGATCTGTATTTACGGGACATCCCTTTTCTACTAAACTCGGCCCTTCCCGCAAATGTTTTATTTTATCTTGTAATTCTTATTTCCGCAACTCACTGCGCTCGTGACTCTATTCGAGACCACCTTGTTAGAATGGGTTTAATATCGTTAATAATAGGAATAGTCGTTAATAGTAGTAATAGTTTAATATAATAATAATTTAATATATACTCAAAGAAACCATTTTGCTCTCTTGTTGAACAATTTTTATTGTGGTCTAGGCAAGTCACTTGCATTCCCCATATCGTTTGGGCTGATTGTTTTTTGATAGAGACCCATGCGTTATTTTCAAATAATAAAACTCGTAGTAGCTCTAATCATCTTAATTTTGTCCACATTGATGTCCTTACCACTGACCTTGGAGATAAGTAACTTCTACCTTGGATGCGACAACCTTTTGACATTTATATCAAGTTGTCAAATTCAAATTATCATGTTCTTTGTTTGAGTAGGGTTTAGATTCTCTAGAGAGAAGATATAACATCGATTTACTAAGTCCGATTGTTGGTTTTTTCATCCTAAGTAGTTGCGAAATTTCGTCAATGCTTTGTTTTGTTATGAAAACTTTGAAAAACAAACAATTTGAACTAAAATAGTCACCGGAATCATAGGAATAATTTAAAAGTATTACTTCGTGTAACTGTCATATGCTATTATAACAAACAGAATTTGTTTAACATACACTTCTTAGGTCTCATACTAAATGTAATCTCTAAATGCTTTTGCATGAGGCGATTGCCATTTTCAGGAGAGACAAAGTGCAAGTTTTTGCCAAACACAAGCTGCCTTCTAAGGAAAGCTTATCAAAATATAAATTTTATTAGTACCTAATATAAATTTTATGTAATGTGTATCTACCTTTTACCTTTTTTGTATTTAGCTTTTCAATTATGCAAAACTGTAATTACTACCTACAGACCGAACAACAACTTTAACTTTTATACCTAAATTGTTTACACTAAGCTAAATTACTATTCTCATGTAAGTGACTGTGTCTTTTTTGAGAATAAATATCTTTAAACCTTAAATATTACTCACTAGCTTCTGCCCGCGGCTTCGTACCCTTATTTTCGGTTTATGGTAGACTATGGTTTTAGGTAGGCTATGTTCTAAGTGTGTGCCAAATTTCATCTGGATCTGTTTAGTTGCTTTGGTAACAAAACTTTCACATTTCACAAACTTTCGCATTTATAATGTTACTAGCTTCTGCCCGCGGCTTCGCACGCGTATTTTCCGTGTAATATATAGTCTATTATCTAAGTTAGGCCTTGCTCTAAGTACACGCCAAATTTCATCTTGATCTGTTCAGTAGTTTTAGAGATCCTACGTAACAAAAAATCAGATTTCACAAACTTTCGGCTTTATAATATTAGTAGGATAGTAAAATTTCCCAACACTTGAGTGTCGACAGCACTGGTCCTAACGCAAATTATTAGCGCAACTTAAACCCCCCTCCCACCTTTCTTTCGTCCTGCGCGCTCGACCTACCCTCAATAGATTCATTAAGACTCTAACGAGATCTTCCAGGGTGAATCTCGATTGCTTTGTTTCGTTTAATACGATTTGTCTTATTTATAGCAATATTTCAATCCCTGAGTAGGTTTGTTTGAATGCTAGTTTGTGCTGCGGAGTTTTCTTAAAATAAACTAAATTAATACTGATTTTTTGATTTGAGTGACTTTAATCAAACAATTACTTACTGATAATTTGATTTGAGAAGAAAACCGGTTGTACCGACCCCACTTACGTAAGAAAAGGGCAAGAGAGTGATGAAGATTATGATTTGATTTGAGAAGTAAAAGAAATTATGAAAGAGTTTTTTTTATTTGATTCATCTACAAACTGGGATTTCTGTAACTGTGACAATAATGTATTTTAATTCTTCTTTTTTTTTTATTCACAAAGAAAATTATACTAGTATTTACAGTAGAAACAATTAAGCTAACTGCCGACTGTTGCAAACAGTCTACAGGTAGCTCAACTGATCCAATAATTTAATCCTTCTAGTTACCATTCTCTAATGAGTGCCTACTTTGTTTTATAACATAGTTTATGCCCGCGGCTTCGCACGCGTTGTTTCTATGGAAACGTTTAAAGGTGATTTCTATCCCATGGGAACTAATTTATGGGATAAGTTTGATTCCAGGATTAGAATTACTTGTATGCAAAATTTCAGCCCGATTCTTGATATCAGATTTTACAGCTTGTACAAGCCTAGGCCAAACAATGCCTTATCTGTGCTTAAAGTCGTCATGATACATCATCATTAAAATGCTGTAAAGGGTTTCACATATCATTGAACCTCCACATGATGAGTTTTTCTTTTAATATTTGCCAGTCTCCATTGATACACTCATAGGTACACTAATGACAGCCAAATCAATAAACCTACATATATTTGCATACGATGATATTCATCATGTCGAAATGAATGGCCTTAATGGAAGGCAGATTAAAAATTCACCCTCTCTAACGTGGTTCACCGAGAGCTTTGATAATTAGGCGCATATTAGGGACATTTACTGCTCCAAATATTAGAACTCTACGTTTGAAGCTTCTAATTTGGATTTTCAAAGCTAAATCTTAATAAATTTAACCATACTGGGTTTGACTTTAACATCATAACATCGTTGACGAAAAACACAATAAGCACTTGTCATAAAAACTGATTGAAGACAGTTAGTGCTCTTAGAGTTTTTATTTTTAATTTTGGCAGAGGTCTCATGCTTATCGTGTATAATTTTATTATACCCAACATGTTATTCTTTAGGTTCTCAGGTTAAACTTAAGACTGTTATTATTTTTATTGTTGAGACTGTACTTACTTTTCTAATAATTATAATGTATTGCTTTTATTTAATTATATTTTTTAACTTATTTAATAAGGTAGTACCTACATATTTAATAAGGTAGTACCTACATACTCGTACGTAGGTATGTATAAAAAGTGACGAATAGTTCTAGAAATATGTGAAATAAATAATTATTGATTATTCTACGTACCTGTTCGTTTAAAATTTAAAGAACTTCCTCGTTTCTAAAATACTCGTTCATCAAATCATGCAACAAGCCTCCGTCGAAATATTGACGCTACGAAAAATTATATCCCATTTAACATTGCAAATTTGGTATGCAAATGTCAGCATTAAACACCTTTATTGTAGCACTAAACGCAAATCGATCGGAAGCAACTCGACGTTTCGGGAATATTTTTCAAGTCGACTGCAGAAGCGCGATAAGCGCCTCTCGAAATGTGACCGAATTTCAATCAAATTTATGACTTATAATAATGATTATAGGTGCTTTATCTGCGTCCCGCATAAAATTTAGCAATTTCAGTGAAAAGGTGAACTCTACTGTAACAAATTTGCGCGCAATCGTAAGGCGTCGATAACGATTCGGAGAATTAATCTCGGTGCGAAAAAAGCGAATCTGTAGGGGTGGTAGAATGAGGACGCCGATGGATTGCCGTACGTTTATCAGTGTTCTTGTTTATAAGTTGCGTTTTTGTATCCATTTAGATTTGAAATAAATGATAAAATACTGGATTTTTCCGGCTATAGGAAGTAGTATTCACTGTAAAATGTAGGAGCAAACACAAATTTGAGAAGTTGACATGATGCAAGGTAGAGCTGACAATAGTTCAAGGGGGAAAACTGGAATATTTTTTAAAAACTAATGTATAGGGGGTTTATCAAGGGGGAAAACATTAATAACCCGTTAGATGGCCGATACTGGAAATTAATGACGGATACAAATACAAAAGGCATTTTCTACTAAATTATTCAAGTAACTTGCTGTATCGCGGAATAATGAACTAGTAAGTTTTCTTCAACCCTTTATCCCAACAGAAAACGGGTCAGTTTTTTGAAATAAATCAATAACTTATTTACATATTTCCCTGTCATTACGACACTTAGCAAAAGTCACGAGTGAAATCTTTGTTCTTCGCCACCCCGGGGAGCGCCGGACCGCTCGCAGCGATTGAAATTTAAAATATTGTACCCTTTGCCATTATGCGAGCTTATTCACCCTTGAAATATCCCTGGGGGCGCCAGGTACAACGATTGGGGAAAATATTTTACACTTGTTACTAAGGATGTCGCTTTCAAGTCTGCCGTCGCCGTTCTAATTGCATTACACGTTTACGGAGCGTATTTTCGACACGCTACGGCTTAAAATCGCGTGCACGTGCTAGTGAATATTTATGAAAAGCAGTTAATTAGTGTGTCGGGATGAAAAATTGTTATTGAAACCCGCTTGATTGAACTGGCGATTCATAACTATGTCATTTTGGATGATGGTAATGAAAATGCTATTAATCACTGTGCACTCTCGGCTCTGCGACATTTTTCACTGAAATGGAGTCGACGCATGATTTTGCAGGCGCACTGAGCTCACTATATTTTTGTTATTGCCCATTTATTTCTTGATGATTCGCTGTATACTTCTTTATCGTACTAATGGATCGGAAAAGCATTTCCGATTCAGTCTAGAATAATGCCTGCACAGCACAACGGATATTAAGCTTAACGAGCCAGAATAAAAATAATGAAGCCGGAACGAAGACCTGAAAATTAATTCTGTTTATCACACTTGAAATGTAAAATACGGGTAAAATGAAACGTTTACTAAGCGTTGTGTTATAATTGGGCAAATAACTTCCCTCATTACGAGGCATCGTATACCTATTTGTGCGTCGCTATGTGGGGTTCGGTGCCCGCATTACAGCACATTAGGCGCAGCCCAGTGAGCGGAAGGCCAACGTTTACTTGATAAAATATATTTGAACAAAACAAACGCATCCAGTGCGCCAATATGAATCCTCTGTGAAGTCGTGCTAAGCGGAATGGAAGCGGAAAAACGGTCGGCTAATATGCGGATAGCTCGCGTGCTTGCATCGGCAGGGCTAGTCAAGATTGCCGAAATTCAAACCGACTGAAATACGTCCAAGTTATGCGATGCGACATGCAATTTAGAAGCTACGTTTGGAAAAACGAGAAATCTATCTGCCATTCCAGAATGTTCGTGTATCATAAAACTTTGAACTTAGGCACAGCCAACGACAAAAAAAAATTGGTTGTCTGTAAAGTCGGTTTACTGACGATAGTTGAACGTGACAACGCAGACGCATCGCTCACTCAAGTAGGAGAGAGACGGATGTCGAGCGCTCTCGCTTGCACTTCAAGCCTTACATGGAACGCCTCAGAGCGAGGTAACGCCGCATGACGAGGTAACGCCGCATGACGAGGTAACGCCGCATGACGTCATGTTTTTTCGTGCGTGCAGCCGCCTCTATCGAATTATAAGACGTTGTCACGTCAAAAATCCTTATATTACTACTTTCAAAGCGGTTATTTACGCTGTATGCATTCAAAAACGTAAATTTGTGCAAAGAAACACAGTGATCTGTTTTTATACGCCAAAACATGGCCGAAACTGGATCGAATTCTACTCACAACTAAGTTGAATTAAGTGTCAATCGTAACGAGTAGAGGGCAGCCATTCGTTAGTCTAACTCTTTTGGTAAAACAACCCTTGGATAATCCTGGTGCACCGTTAACATTCTTTTCAATAATGAGGAGGGGAGTTGTGAGTACCCTATGTCTTGTTTATTGGATTTTTTGTTGCAATCTACATATGAATGGGAACAGCAATCTGTCGGACATTCGACTCCATTGAGCCGCTCTCCTTTGTTTGCTTAATCTTCATTGTGATCTTATTTCAAGTAATGTTGGCACAATACCTTGCATGTAATTTGATTATCGCGTTCGTCAATATTTACTTGATACACAGTAACATATCGATCAAGCTTAAAATTTTCCAGCATGTGATCAAAAATTCACTACACAGCTTGGAATTTTGTATTATTAATTTCAAAGTGTCGTCTCTAAGTTTTCTGAACCAACTTTAAAGTTAAGCTGCAGCATCACGCGTGTTGGCCGCTTTAATAACTCCCGCGAATGATAAATAGGATCAAGTGTGGGGACTTTGAGCGTGTTTTGTCCCTTTCCAAAGAGTTAAATTAATCTTTTATCCTTGTCTCTCTCGAGGGTGTTTCACAAAGTATGTGGACTAGAAAACTTAATGAAACTGTGGTCTTAGTGAACATCATTATTGACGGCTTTGCTTTTAGATAAAAAGCTTTGCAAAGATTTGAAAACGTATGCCTCTTTGGGGTTGAATGAAGCGATGTGGAATAAATCGGATAAAGCAACGACGGATAACAGTTTTGTTCAAATGCACAGTCGGAAGGATTTGCTTTTAATTTCCTTATTGATCTTTTGAATAAAAATAAAAATCGTGCATTGTTCATTCGAAAAAAGTCGCGATATTACTGCTTTGTATTAGTAACTACTACGGGTATTAACGATGCGTTACAGAACCTACTTTACAACGGCGCATCATAAGGCATTATTTTGTTTATCATGAAAAGAAAAATAAGTTGTAGAAGGTACATCTAAAGCTTAATAAATTAACAAAGCTCCTACTAAATTAAATAAAACCTTGCAACGGATGTTTTTTCCACCACTGTGACAACATTGAAGGGCCAGCAAACCGTAACGCACGTGCCATCCAAAGGGAACCGAACATATTTTACTTGCAGCCGAATTTTATTATGCCTAACTAAAACAACTTAACAATGTTAAATTCAACCTTATACTGATACAAATAGAATTGGAAATTGATATCGTAGTGATATAATTAGTTACGCACACATGCATCTTTTTAATGGGGTACGCATGGAAACAAGGAATCGTGTCGTCTTAATTTAAATTGTGAATGTAAACTGTAGGTACTGTGACTGTACTTTGTCCTCTTACGAGAGTTAACTTTAGGCGAGCCGCGAAAAGAAACTGACACTAAATACTGACCACATTTCATTCTGACGAAAAATAAATGCACGCATGATGACGTAAGATAAATTTTTCGAAGCTGACACCCCTCTGGCCGCTTGCATACCTCAGGGTATCCAAGTTTAGGTAACTAGTAAATGTGTACTTAATGCACCCTGATATGACCAGGGTGAATGAAGTCTACAAAAGGTGTACTTAGTGCACCCGGGTGAATTACCCCAGGTGAATTAAGTATACCGCTCCTAGTTTTCGTGCAAGCACTACTAACGGTACATAATTTAGTAATTTCCCTGTTCTGAGACTGTAGAAGTAACAAATGATTCGCATTTCAATTGATCTTGATTAAAACGTAGTTGATTCCTTAGGCGCAACGCACACAGAAGGCGGCGAGGCGAGGGTAAGGCGCAGACACGCCGCTCCTCGCCGCCCGCCACGTCGCCCGCAGATGGGATACCGGTAAGGCGGCGTGGCGGGGGGCGAGGAGCAGCGTGTCTGCGCCTTACCCTCGCCTCGCCGCCTTCTGTGTGCGTTGCGCCTTACAGGGATTCATTCATTAGAACGGCAACGATATTACTAAACTTCTCAGTACCTGGGGTACTAGAAAATAAACAAGGCAAGCAATTCTACAACTGAATCCTTACAGGTCATATACATTATATAAATATATTTTGGATTCAGCAAATGAATGGTAGATTGTTATACGGAGGAAAACGAGGTGAAGAATCGTCCTTCTTCAACTTCAATTTCTTGTCTGAAAAAAACATCCAACAATCAACAAGAAGGCGCTTGCAATTCCATGTCTTGTGCCGTGTGATTTCAGACAAAATTTGAAAATACTTTTTTAGCTCTAGGGATTAAAGTCGAATTTTACTCCCGTTAAGCTGAGCTGTAATGAAATGACACACTTTTTGAGCAAGAGAAGTAAAAAAGAATAAATTTTACAGGTACACCAAAATATGAAATAGAATATAAATTGAAGAAAAAAAATTGGTTGTCTGTAAAGTCGGTTTACTGACGATAGTTGAACGTGACAACGTCTTAAGAAAATACTGATGGAATGGTAGCATTTGATACTCGATCAAAACATGTAAATGTACTATAGTATAGCAGCTGTCCACGCAGACGCATCGCTCACTCAAGTAGGAGAGAGACGGATGTCGAGCGCTCTCGCTTGCACTTCAAGCCTTACATGGAACGCCTCAGAGCGAGGTAACGCCGCATGACGTCATGTTTTTTCATGCGTGCAGCCGGCTCTATCGAATTATAAGACGTTGTCACGTCAAAATACGACAGAAGGCTAGTGAGCGTGTTATACATAGATCTCCATGGGTAGGAAACCAATTTTTAATATTATCGTTTTAACATAAGTTCATAAAATGTCAAAATTGTCGAAAAATGTTGTTGAAAGTATTCCATCATAAAATAAGCCACATGGCAACATTGTTTATAACATGACACCTTTGTGAACTGTCAATGTAAAAATCTCTTCTGTTCGTGGTTTTACGCTGTCAGTATTGTGCTCTCACCAAAAATTATCTTTTCACGTAAATATACTAAATACAGTCTTTATATACGCCTTTTATTATACAAATGTACCTTATCTCCGAAGTATGAACAGCGACCCTCCTAAAATGTAGTTTGGTACCTTCTACTTTTAGGTATTCATTAAATAGCAAAATCCTGTAACCGGTACCTTTCTTTGGTAGGTACAAGGTACAACTTACCAACATATTTATATAATTGACAAACGTTCGAAATCCTCGGCGCGCGATTTACACTCGCACTTGCCGAATCTCGTTTTATTTGGCACACAAAACAGAACACAATCTCCAATTAATAATAAAAATGCTGTGTCATTATGATTTCATTTGTAGATTTATCAATTAAAAAACCTGAATCGTGAATGAATATTCTTATTATATCATTATTTTTTGTCCGAATGTCAATATCAAATGCTCCCAACTTTGCTATAGGTACTATCGCCTTAAATCCGTTGTCAAACAAATCTTCATTAAATCGTATCGGAATCTAACAAAGAGCCCCGCATCAATCAAAAAACCACATTCAACTGTGAAATACCGCCTAGCCATTGATAATGACCAAGACCCTGAACACCCAAGATCCTTCAAAGGTTGTATTTAGAACAACACGTTAGTAACGTATAGAGCGACCACTTGACTGAGACAAAGCGCAGTCATCAATACCCGCTGCCCGAGGGCGCACTACATTAGGAGCAGATTAATACATCTATTCGAACCTATTGGAACCTATTGCTTGTATTGGTGCAGTGGAAATAGAACAGCTCCATCAAACTGTGATTGTCGAGGGAACTGAAATGGCTATTCCATGGTAAGAAACATTGACAGTTTGATGTAATTGCACGACGCCTTATTTCGCACTTAGTAAATTTTTCAACTATTCAAGTTAAGTGCCGTTAATGCAGTATTTCGCCTTTCTTCGTACTGCGTTCGTGAGATTGCGCCATAGCCTACATAGGTGCTTACTTTTTCTTCAGCTGCCTAAAATAAGATATCTATGGTTTTGCAAAGACAAGAGCTGAGATAAAATTATGTCAAGCAAAACTACGTGCTTACCAAGCATGCAAGTATGTTTTCAAATGTTTTTTGCTCAAGGAAAAATTTACAGGATTAGCAACGAATTTAAAATGTTCTAGCAAAATAAAATGTTTATGGAGTATTACTATTAGAATTGTTACAAACCAAGCTGCAGTAGTAGATACCTACTCACCCGTTTATAGTTCTCTTTTAGCTGACCGTGGGTTGTTATTGGAAGTATTTCGATACACGCAATGCTCGTTTGACTCGGTTCATTAAATCGACTCGCCTTTCTGATTCCGCAGGATTCGATTTTGATCAGAATGTTATTTCTAAATTAGGTACCTATCCTATTATCTTAATATATATGAACAATGTTCCTCTGCATTTTATTTTATCTTGCAGGGATTTAGGTATAGAAAAGAGTGAAATATAGGCTCGCAATTTAATTATCTATTACTCAATCCAATTATCAATTAATTTTTATGTTGTCCCACGGCAAACCTTCCCTTCTTTTATTGATCAAATAGCCAGTTGTGGCCACTCTATAATATATAGGTACCTTTTCAGGCATCTACTCTGTTTTTTTATCTGCGCATGGGCCTTTCACTGTATATTCGAGTATTTGGAAATCTGCATGTGTTGGACTCCCCAAAATAATGTAACCCATAAAAAATCTTCTTCTCATAAAAATTAAAATAGTTGTGTCAGGAATCAAAGTTCCACGAATAAAATATTCCACGTCGAGGTTGATAGCCAAAATAAAAACAACGTATTTTACCCAGCTTGAAATAATATAACTGTAATGAAATAATATTTAAATAACTGTAATGCTAGAATTACCAATAATTCAACCACAACTAACCAATCCGTAATTAAATACACGCATTGGTATCAGTCCATTTAGTCAAATCCAACGCCTGGTTAGGCACAGTTCACTTGAATGATTGTTTATTCAGAATTATTTCATGTAGATTCATAATGCTATTGAGCGAAATTAGAGAATTGTATTGTGTAATTTTTGTGTCCACTGAGGCCACGATTGTTTGGTTGGCCACGGTGACTAAATTATCTAATTATTTGCATAGGTTTGGTCACAATAGAGTGATTTTGGTTTTAAATTAGTATTTACGTTGAATTGCATAAAATCAGACCTGTTTCCGAGTAACGGCAACGGCACTAATTTTAATTCGCTAAGAACGTCACCATATTAATAAGGTTTAGAAATATAGCGTGGAAACATAACCCCTAGAATATTTTTAAGAGAAGAGAGACGGGACGTAGTTCTAGAGTATGTAGGTACCTACAGCCTATAGGTACGTCATACAATTTACTTTTATTTAACTTATCTGGTATAAATGATATTCCTTTCTTCGTTTTTTTAAAGTGCGCGATAAATATCGCCGTGTGGTGCGGGCTTAGAATTTGCACCACCCTAACTTTTCCCGCGGGTGTCGTAAGAGCTACTAAGGGATATCCAGCAGCGCCTCCTGCAATAATTTTACCACCTAGCTGCGATCCCAAACCCGCATGCCCAGGCGTGAGGATTATGTGCATTACCCTCCATGATAATAAGGCGCTTATCACGGGAAGGCATGCTACCAACAGTGGACCAACATAGGCTGTTGAAGAGGTTGAGCTTTCTTAGCGACAGTTTTCTGTTGCTAATAAGCTAGAAGCTACTAGTTTTTACGTGGTCTGTGTCTGTCGTTATCGTAGTGATAATAAAATAAAGCCGTTTGGCTAAGCTCAGCACGTTTTCAGGCTCAATTTGTCTGAGTAGTTGTTAATGGATATTAAATGATTATTGCTGACCCGTTACTGGCAAGAAGAGATTCTTTGAATTTCCAAACAGACTCGTTGATATAAATTACTTACCTGAAGATTTGAAAGGATTTTCATTGGTTAGTTAGGTATTTAGGCGAATAATAAATTCATTCTTTTGTTAAGTTATACATAACTAAATTCTGCCCGCGGCTTCGCACGCAATAAGTAGCCTATTACCTAAGTTAGGTTTCGCTCTAAACGTACGCCAAATTTCATTTTGATCTGTTCAGGAGTTTTGGAGATCCTAGATAACAAAAATTTTGATTTCTCAACCTTTCGGCTTTATAGTGATCCTGACCCATAAGAAATTTATTCCCGAGGGATATAGCGTGGATTGTGGTGCAAATTGTCCCACAGACAAGTCGATTTTAAGTTTTTTCAAAACAATCAAATTATCTTTGGATAGTAAGACTCTTTCCATGAAAAGTTTGACCGTACATTTTCGTAATCCACCTTACCTGAAACTGTAAAGTACAATATAAAATCCAGAGACCATTCATCCGGCTAACGAATTTGGGGTAACGTTATTATCTATCGTACACGTTTATCGAGGGGTCCCATCTTGATCGCCTCCTTAATTGGACCCCAGAAAGAAACTGTTCAAAGAAATTAGACAGTTAATTCAAATATCAGGAGCAGGGGTAATATTATTAATAGGATAGAGCAGGCTCCTGCTTTATGAAGTGTACCTTATGAATCATCATTTTTCTTCATAATATTAATCCCTCCTATCTATCAAGAAGGATGAATTAATCCACATGCTGGACTCGCAAAGTCCTTTGTAATGACAGATTTGACAGTCTATTGACATTTGTCGGGATTCCGTGAGTCGCGATAACGTTCATGTAATGTGTTTTTGTCGAGATTCGTTTGTTTTTTTGTTGGGATAACGTTCGTCGAGATTCCGTAGTTCACCCGTTTATAAGTTTATTGACAAAGAAATATACAATCAAATAATATAAATTAATTAAAACTTGTAGGTATTCACAATTGAAATAATTGAGCTAACTGCCGACTGTTTCAAACAATCAACTGATCCATATCAATACCAGTCGGAAGTGTCCCCAAGACGCTGGCTGCATTGCCCCGCTGTATGACAATGCCAATAGGTACGCTGCGCCAGATACTCACCGAGTAGAGTATAACCAACATTTTTCATTAATGTTTTTGAGTTTTGAGTCAATAAATATTTTTTTTTAAATCAATGCACACAACAATAAGAGAGAAGCGACCTCGTTAAAATACTTATTATAGTAGCTGAATTTACGCGGCTTTCCCCCTTTGTTCAATATAATAGTATGTATATTCCTACGAAATTTAATCTAAATATTAGAGTACGTACCTAGGACCCAATTTCTTTCACTACAGCTCTAACTCACTCCACTCAACTCTTGTATTCTCTATTTATGCAACTTTCTAAAGGAGTAAGTTTAAATCGCCAGAGCTCTAACTAATCACTCCAATCCACTCCTGTCGAGTTTAGAGTTACCGCCACGTTTCGTCCGGTTACCTCGCGAACGGTGATTTAATTATTATTCTGATTATTGTGAGTGCAACTTTCTAGGGGTTAAGTAAATATTATAAGTGAAATTCGTAGAGATGATTGCGTGGATCTTGTTTGAAATTATATTGATTTAAAAATACTTTGAAAATACATTGGATTAGTCTAGTGCATTTCGTTCTTCCTTGTTCTTATGATTCTTATTATCGTTTTTACAATCCAACAGCTAGTGAGTAAAATTATGTCGTGGGAAGTCAATAAACTTATTTATTTAAAAAAAAAATATTACCACCTATGGTATTATTTTCAACGATTCCCATTTTCCCCTTTACGGATAATATTCAAGGGGAAAAGTGGAATTCGTTTTTTTAAAGTCCAGTCTTTCCCCTAAGGGGGGATTTCAGGGGAAAAACTGGAATAACCCATAATAACCACCTATGGGAATAATAATTTAATACCCTAGTGTAGCTACATACAGTATATTTTTTATCATTGAGTCGAAGGTCATTAAAACTTAATGTTCAAAGATTAAATGACAGGTCAATTCAATTCACTCATTATAATTAATAACCCCTCAAAACTTATAATGAAATACCTCAACTATAACTTCCAGCTTCTTATTTATTAATATAATTAACTCGGAACGTATCGGACTTTCTACTTAAAGCTTGTTTAAAAATTTAACTCCAGTTCGTAGAGTTGGCCCTCGAGCCTTCATTCTTAATTATTACTTTGGGAAAATTAAGAGTGTCGTTTAGTCCGGAGTGCCCGAGTAAAGGCTGCTTCTCCATTTATCCAAATGTACTTTATCTTGCAAGGGGCGCGTGTTTGGGTGACACGGAGACGAATCACTGCTAAATATTTATAAAACAACTCAAAACTGCTGAGATTAATTGATTAAGAATTTAGTAGGTAATTAATAGACTCAACCTGACCACGAATGATATATAAAAAACCTTAATTTTGTCGATTGAAGATCCGGAAGCATACATTTTTATGGAAAAAATCTGTCAAAAAATATAGTGAGAAGTGTCATTTTTATGGTTCCGGTAAGGTCTTAAAGATAAAGTAAAGGGACCAATTCGGTAAATTTGTAGTTTATTAACAAAATTAAAAAAATTGTTTCTCGCAAGGGACCTAAACCTATGGGGTACCTCCCATTGACCTAGATTCTTGATATTTGGGAAAAAACAATGTTTTATAACTATACGGAACCCTCGTGTGCGAGTTTGACTAGCACTTGATGTTTTATTTTATGTCCTGTACCTACTGTCCCATTGCATGGCAGAAGTTTCCCCTATTTTCACACTTCTCTGTTTTCTACCACTTATGTAAAAAAAGTGTCCTGATAAGAACAAAAAAAATTTAACTGCTCCATCCCTTTTCTGTCTCTCAATGAGGCCTCAAAGTAACGACGAAACAACGGTGTAGAGTACCAAGTACGTTACCTACCTATTGTAAGTGTTCTACTTGGAGGCATCGCGAATATGTAAGGCGCTTTTACTCTAATTATGAGCTTACCACTTTAATAATATTACGTAGGAAGTCCCTCCTTACCCTTTATAAATAATTGAGCTCGAGATTCACTGAGCACGTTAAGTAAGTTGCGAGAGAGTAAAATGTGTTGTGGAAATTTTGAACAACAGCACAAGGCTAAATAGATCTAAGTTACTGAGTTTTATGAAAGTCGACCTAGTTAAAAGTACAGTAGGCGTCATCAATTAATCTTAACTCTTATAGCGCCAAAAAAGCACATCAAGATAGCATTACAAATTTATCTATGAAAGTACATAATTATTGTTTTGTATCTCGCTCAGCTTGCTCTCAATGGGTTATGACTGAATACTTTTATGAATATAAATAAAATAAATGTTTTTATAACACTCCGGCCATAATGTAATCAAATGATAAATTTTTTAGAATCGTACGTGAAATTCTGATGATTACCCTTAAAAAACATACAATGAACAAATTTTACCTTTTTGTATTTTAACTAGCTACTGCCCACGGCTTCTTATGATTTATTCCTGGATAAAAAATGGGCTATGTTTTTGTTATTATTTTAACATAGAACTTTAAGTACCTACATTAATATTTCAGCACAATTCGATAAACAGTTTTATCGACAAAAACACGACGACCTCTGTGGCGCAGCGGGCGAAGGTCCGCCTGCGACGCAGGAGGTTGCGGGTTCTATTCCCGTCTCGGGACAAATGTTTATACGATCTGCAGACATTTGTCCAGGGCGTTCTGGATGTTTTCTATGTATAACAAAAAATATCTATCTATGTAGTGTATTGTATTATGTATATCAGTTATCTAGTACCCATAACACATGCTTAGCTTGGGGCTAGATAATGCTGTGTGAATGGTCCACCATTATTTATTATTTATTTATCGACAAAAACAACATATATCCAAACTTATGCATTTCATTTGTTGCTATGAAGTAACGGATTTATCCTTTTATTATTTAAAAGAATCACACGCCAATTAATGGTTTACCAATATGGTAAAGATTTTCATTTGCAGTGCAGATTGTGGTCAACTCTCATTTCCATGGCCGTGCAATAACACATTTTAATCCTGTGGTCGTAAATATAATTGCTAAGCGCGGTTAATTAAGCCGACTGAAATTGAATTTACGTGTCGGAATATTATTAATTGGTTGCACACTGTTTTAGTTACAGACCGGCTTGTACTCGCATCCTATCATGTGGTACTTGGGTTAAACGTAGCTTAAAAGTACTTAGGGATCTACGAATCAGTGATAAAATTTCTCGAAATAGACCGAATTAGTCCTTAGCATAGTTTACGGAAACTATGAAAGTTTTCGTTTCCCTATGGATAGAGAGGAACTAGGTAGTATGACAGCTATCGAATAGAATCATACCAACTCTTCTTCTTCTTTGATTCGTGGCTTTTGTGACTATTTGCTCATTTTATCAGTAGGTAGTAAAACTTTGACAAGTCAGAGGTATTGATCGAAAACTTCTTTGTTTTGATATTGTGCAAGAAAATTCATAGTAGTCGTTCTGTACGTTTAAACAATATTTAGGAAGTAAAGGTTTGTATTATTTTTCATCTATGGAAAAGAGTTTTATCTAACTTTCGGATAGTTGTTCTATCTCACGAAGTCCCTTTAGCCCGACTACTACGAAACACTTTGCGCTTAGTTGTCATGCTGACGGTACTTGCTACCAAAATTTGACGTGAATACAATGATCACTAGTGACCCGGACCGCGTCTCGGGCGAGACTGATTGCTTCTGAGCTTACGCACACTAAAACAATGTGTACATGCATTCATTATGACATACATAGCCCAATGGACTTCGTGAGATAGAACAACTTATGTATCAAACGGATTAAGCATGACTGCCCCATATGTATCTGGGACCATAAACATTACAAAACAAAAGCTAGTTTAGTTATACAACCTTTTGGTTTTATTATGCGTAGGCACTTCTTCCAAAGTTCACAAGGCTATTTCTGGGCTAAAACTTTTAGAAGAAAACCCATTTATCCCCCTAATGGATTAATGAGATACAAAATGAGATGGACAATGCATAAACTTGCTTCTTCTTTTTACGACTCGTAAACAAACTTTTCTCATCAAAACCTAAACCAGATCGTTATAGAGATTTTTAATATGTTTTCTAATAAAAGTATTTTATAGTCTCATTCCCCTGTGAGCGAAATTTTTTAAAAGTTTACGAAAACTATAAAGTTTTTTACAGCTACTTTCTGCATTCGGTTTTAAGACGAAAATTAAAATAAAGTGTTATTTCTAATGTCAATAAAGCAAATTGTTTTTTTAGGGTTGTGTAAAAATATTAACTGCAGCACGAACTCTGTCATTTATATGTATTTTTCATCACATCACTCTCGCTCGAAAACTTTGCTGCTCAAAAATAGTGAGGAAAATCGGGTTTTGCTCACATGTGGAATAAATAAATTTATTCAACTTTTTGAAAAAAGTAGGTAATTTGAATTCAGAACAAAGCCCCCTCATAGAAACAAATATTCGTCCGTTCATGGTTTGAAAGAGGTTTGGAGCATTTTCACCCTCCAAGGTTTGACCAAAATGACATTCGTCCTCTTTTATAAATTACGAAATATTTTCTCGCTAGTTCGTGGTGACTAGTTGTATGTTTATCTCGAGGGCAAATATTTTTCGTTTCGTGCCTTTTAAATCCCTCGCTACCTCAGCAGTCTACTTAAGAGCCACTCGCTACGCTCGTGACTATATTCTAGACTGCATCGCTAGCTCGGGACTTAATATCAGCACTTTGAACTAAAAATCGTTTTGCCCACTTGTTGAACAAATAACTATTTCCGACACAGAGGACCAATTTTAGAAACGATTTTCGACACAGACGGTATACATAGACACAGGAAAATCCAACAAACGCAATCTTATAATCCCCCAAGGATGGTAAAAACTTTGTGTCGGAACCCTTTCCACGCAAGTACCACTCGCACTTCCCCGTATTTTTCTACTTAATTTTTTACCCTCGTCCTATCTCGATGTGAATAAAGATTAGCATTGCATCTTTAATTAAAATCCGTTTTACGCCGGGAGATGTTTTATTTACTTGTTTTATAGCCAAGTATTAAAATTATCTCTTTCCAGCATCACTGTTTCTGTAGAAAATAAAATATAACTGCTTCTAGACAATGATTTAAAGACAAAAGAATCGGTGTGATGTGAGCGTGAATTTAGCGTATAGGATTTTGTTTTTGATGGAGAAAAAATTATAGGCATGCAGGCAATTTCAGGGTTTAATTAATTCGCAATACCACTACGTAGCTAGCAATTTTGACCCCCTAGTCCGGTTGACATTATTGAGACGTGATCGCGACGTCTCATTTTTGTATGAGACTTGCGTACTAGTCCCAAAGTTGGGCTAAAATCAGTTATAAAACAAAGTTAGAAGCTTAAATTTTTCAAATGTAAGGTATACTTTTTTTACAGTTTTGGCTATATAAAAACATAAAAAATGACGTGATAAATTGATAACCTTTAAGTATGGACGTGGAGTGTCACAGGCTACTCGATGTTTTCGTTTTCTTAGTTTCACCTACTTCCCCCCACTCCCCGCGATTGAGCTGCTCAGTAGCTTTTGTTTTAGTTGTAAAACTACCTACGAAAGAGAAGGTTACGTATTCCTAATGACCATCAAAATATTGACCGGAGCCTGTCAGGCTACACGTTCATTGTTGCTCTATGATAAATTTTATAAGGTCGATTCTGTTGATTAGGTTTGTTCTAGATTTTGTAGTACAAAATGTCAAAAAACAATAAAGCCCGTAGTTCTAAATCAAAACGATCATCTACGAGTTCTGTTCAGGGCCCTGCGAGAAAAACCTTGCGTGTAGGAAATCCATCTTTCGAAAGTGAGTTGTTGTTAGCTTCGGATCAGTCTGACAATAAAGAGAATATTTAAGATTTTTTTATATTGGAGTACGAACTGATACAAAATCATGAAAGTGACAATGATGAAGATTGACAAGAAGGACCAGGACCAGGACCTGAGACCAGAGCTGAGGTTGAACATGACTCGAGTTTTAGGTAATTATATGGTTACAGAAGATGTCCAGGATCAAGAAACCAGTCAAGGAACTGGAAGAGCACGTAGAATCTGTCCCGCGAAAAAACATAGGATGACTGTGTCGGTTCAAACCTGTGTGTCTCCAATGTTCTAGGCCTTTGTGCACTGACTGCCAATAAATTTACGTTATTTGACTGTTGTCAATTTTTTTTATATGTGTAACCTGAAGTACCTACGTGTTTACTGTTTTAGGTTTCTTAAATATTATTTTTTGAGAAAAAAAGACTCATTTTGTTAAAGGAATAAGTTTAGCTGTTTTTAATACCAAAAAATGTAACCTAAGTAGATTTAGACAGAAAAGTGCCATAATTTTTTATTTTTAATATTTCTATTATTTTTGAAATAAAAGTTGATTGTACAAGCACATTATGTTATTGCTAAATCCCATAACTTTAATATTCAATCAGTTTCAAAGCGATCTTATATCAAATTCCCCAAAAAAATATGTGCGAGACTGTGAGACTCCACGTCCACAGTAGTGTTAAGAAAAAATGACGTCCACACATGAAGGTGTATCCTTAGTTTTGGATGGTCTACATCAAACAGCGTAGTAGTTACCCTTCTACGTTTGTATGGAAAGATGAGCGATTTGTTTAACCATAAGGAAGGAACGCTTGGTTTTCATAACGCATCTAAGCTCTCATGGTAACAGACACACTTTCATCGTCCAGGTTTAGTAAAAACTAAGCTTTACGGCTTTACTACCTCGCACATCTCCAGTGGAAAGACACTCTTACATACAGTGAAATAAACAAATATAAAATTCAGCGCACAGAAAAGAGGTAACAAAAAATAAGGATTTGTTTTCCACATGTGTTTCGGAGCGGTTGTCACATTGCGGCTTTCTTAAATACAGTTTGAAAGGAACATAAATATGTATGAGGTTGAATTAAATCCCGTAATCCAGTTCTTTTACTACGTCGTATTGTTTGTTTCACGTCTGACCAATAAACGTAGCTCATTCTTCCGCCTTGAATGATTTATGCTTGCGTTTTAGGGCTATACTTACACCACTGTATGTGTGGCCGGGGCAGTCGCAGCGTAAAGCTTTGGACTCTCGGTCACCATGCAGTACGCTGCATACTGCATTCTGCCCCTTACCGCTGACGCATACCTCGATGGAACAAATAATGATCACTCTAGACGTTTTTCATACGATTAGGTATGTCATTGTGTCTGGCACCGCATAGTGCATAACGTAGCGTACTGAGTAGGGATCCAGAGTCCAAGGCTTAAGAATCTACCCCTAAATCTCAGACCGTGAATGACGTAAGAACCGACAAAAAGAGAAGGCAGCAGCTTCCTGCTGTATATTTTAAACATCTTTACTGCTATCACCAATCCATTTTAACGGACTGAACCTCAACAGTCTGTATTGGTCCTCTACTGGACGCAGGCTTCCCCCTGATAAGCACCGCATTGGCTTTTATCACATGGGGGGTAATGCCCATAATCCCCACGCTGGGCATGCTAGTTGGGGATCGCAGTTCGGTGGTAGAATTGATCTACAAGGGGTGCTGCTGCCCGCCCCGGTGGATATCCCCTAGTTGCCTCTTACGACACCCGCGGGAAGAGTTCGGGTGGTGCAAATTCTAAGCCGGCACCACACAGCGAGACTTTTCAGCTATTTAACGGACTATTCGTCTTGAATTGAATTATCAGAATCGTCTTCTATTTTCATATGGTAAGGTAAATGTTCAAGTCATAGCCGTAACTTATCGAGAGCTTTAGTAACACTTCAATGGATCAGAGCCTTTACTGTACTGAATTTACTGCAGTAAAATAACTACGACGTAGTAAAATAGGTAATTGCATTTTCGATGTGTCCTAATTGTACTGGTAGGAACAGTCAAACAGTGGGGTGTTGTTTTATTACTATTTTATTGGTTTAAAATCAAAATCAAAATCAAAAACTCTTTATTTCCATAAATACAATAAATGTACACTTAGAAAAGGTCTCTAAAAGGTATCTATGAATAACCAAAAGCTTATGCATCCATCCATACATAAGTGATATTTCCTTTGGATACAATTTGATGATTTACGCGCACGAATTTGGAGCAAAACAAATTAGAAAAAGTTTAAAGATATAAATTAACTAAACCTTCATGACAATAACCTTCCAATAAATACCTAACTAGGTTTATGAAAATAGTTCTACCTATATTATTTCGAATTCTCAAGAACGTATGTATATTGTAATCGAGAAATGCTGTAATGTGTTTAGGTGAACTTACAGAAGCAATTTCTTTTGTATATTCTATGCCTAAGACGCCACCGGAAGTGAACTCAAGATTATATTGGGTTATCTCCCGAGACCGAGCTAATGTAACCTACCAGACGGCGTCTCCACGGAATCAATAATCCCATAACACTATCCTTCAAAATCCATTTATGATATATCGCATCCTCGGGTTTTATTTATTCTCTGAGATCAAAAGTACCTACCCAAATAGCCTTTGTCCTAACCCCCTGTTTACTTATTCAAACAAAATTACATATGCCTGTTTCTGGATCGCCAATGCCCGAATTTCTACGCTTAGGAGATAGTGTCATGAATATAAATCCATCGTAAAGGACACCGAGGAGAGGTTAGCCGAGTTTACTGCGTATCTCACTTTGCATTCTTTGTACGGTGGCTTTTTATGGCGCCTTTATGGAGTTAGGTCTTTTTGCATAAAGCTTCTGGTGTGTGGCTTGGCATGAGATCAAGAAAAGTACGAGCTTTCATCAGGATTGAAAAACATAACTGGTTTTAGCGCCTTTTTATGGAATAACGTGACGAATACTGAATAGACTGCTTAGCGTTTGCAACTTTTTGTAAAAGGTTCGTAGCTAGCAAATAGTAATTTGAGAGAGTATTTCTGTTGACGTTATAACCTTTAAAAACGTTAGCATTTTGAGAATGAAAACAGATGGTTCTGGTTAACATCAATTTGATTAAACGTAACGATTTATATGAAATCTATATATTTTTTGGGTTCCGTACCTCAAAAGTAAAAAAAGGTACACTTATAGGATCACTTTGTCTGTTGTCCGTCTGTCTGTCTGTCTGTCCTTCTGTAAACCCCCTTTTCTCAGGAACGCATGGTGGTATCGAGTTGAAATTAACATCAAATATTAAAATCTGCAATCTCTTGAAGCCTCAATATGAGTAAAACTTCTAGGTCAAGGCAATCAAAAGTTACGGCCGCTTACGTCCGAATATTTTGAAATTTCCAAGGGAATCACATGTACACAAAACCTATAGAATACCTTCCGTTTACCTAGAATCATGAAATTTGGCAAACAGCAAGGTATTACAGGACACAGGTACAACAGGAGTCCTGGTACCAGTAGTATTCTTCTACAAGGCAATTAAAGGAGCTTTAGTGCTTCCAAATACTGGTGCAAGATAGTAATTAGACTTATTAGCATTATGTTAGCTCATTGTGGGAGCATAACAAGAACTATTGTGCTCCAATAAATGTGGCCAAATCCAGTGTTGTAGTATACTAGTAGAATGTTACTGGAGTGTTGAAATGTAGTCTTGGAGACAGTTATTGGATCTATTTTGCTACTTGGAAGGTCTTACAATTATACGGATCCTTTATTATCCGGGTCCGACTCGCACTTGAGGTTTTATTTTTTATTTTGTTTATTGTGCCTTTCCCAAGATTTTAACCCTTTTGTAGTAAAAAAGTAAAAAACAAACCACCTGACAAAGTTAATTTTATCAAGACGAATATTAATGGTTTTCCTAAGATTTAGCAACATATTTGCAAGTAGCAACCAGCCAAGCAAGGTTCCATCCACAATGTAAAAACATCATTCTGTTACGCAGGATAAGTCCTTTATTTTCAGAAAGCAGCCTTGAAGGGATTTTGTGGCCCTTTGCCATGACCACCGCACTTCCTCGATCCTGAATTTTAGATGACATTGCGGTTCCTGCAATAGTAACTGGTGTAGTAAACTCAAGGTAGATGAAGATTGCTTTGACCATAATTAGAGTAGAATTAGGAGAGTGCGGCTTTTGTACACAAACTTAAACGAAAAGCAGAGGTTTATACATTTTTCTTTCATTACAATTAATAAAATTTAAGTGCTTTATGGCCTAGTTATCTATCGACGTCTAATACGATTTTGATACGTCAATTAACACGCTTCGTGTCAATAATCGACTTCTCGAACAGTAGTGAAAAGCCAAACCTTTGTAAGGTTTGGCTTTTCAGGAACCTTACCATCAAGAAACTCTATTAAAGCATCCAAATCCAGCTGGTGTCTTGATCGACCTCGATTTTTGACAAAAAGGAAAATCGAAGTTTTGTTTTCGTTGTCGTGGAAAACCAACTCTTACGTCGCTTGCATAAGATTAGCACAAAAACGAATTCGAAACTTCAATTTCGTGGTTCCGTACCTCAAAAGGAAAAAAGGAGTGGAAATTCACATCATATACTCATGTCTGTTACCTCTTGGAGCCTCGATATAAAAAAAACTTCTAAGTCAACGCAATCAAAATTTACAGCCGTTTTTGTCCGAATATTTTGAAATTTCCAAGGGAATCCCATGCACACAAAACCTATAGGGTACTTCCCGTAGACCTAGAATCATGAAATTTGGCAAACAGCAAAGTATTATAGCACAAGTAAAGGAAAAAATCTTCCTCAACAGCCTATATTGGTCCACTGCTGATCGCAGTCCTCCAGATACTGCCTTATCCGCTTTTATCTCATGGGGGGTTTTTCATGGGGCCCATAATCCCTGAGCTGGGCATGCGGGTTGGGAATCACAGTTAGGTGGTAGAATTGTTCTGCAGGAGGCGCTGCTGCCCGCCCCCGGCGGATATCCCGTAGTCGCCTCATACGACATCCGCGGACAGAGTTGGGGTAGTGCAAATTCTAAGCCGGCACCCCACAGTGTAGTAAAGGAAAAAATCCGAAAACCATTTTGTAATATAATCAATAAAAAAATACCCATTGATTTTCACCATGGACAAAACATACAGGATACCTAGGTAATTCTCGTTGACCTAGAATCTTAATATTTGGCAAGACACAAAGTCTTACAAATAATTTTACCGAACCCTTAGTGCGCGAGTTCGACTCGCATTTGACGTTTTTTTAAAAGCTCTGAATATCGCGTAATTAGATAAAAAGGGATTTCTAGTTAATCGCAAAAACATCTGAGAGCCAACTTAAAACGTAAGCTCGTTTGCCATCGCAATCTATTAGTGTTCATTCCCCGGCCATTTAAAAGAAACCAGATAAAATGTTCTTACAAGTGCTTAGAGCTTACTCCTAAGTGTTTAGCGCTGGCACAATTCCCTGTTTACTATTAATCCTATTTCTTTCCAGATAACGAAACTTCTTAAAGATATCCTTTGCCTTTCAGAGTTTTGGGGTTTAGTTCTGAATAGCAAGCTTTCAAAGGAAGGAACTAGGTTTGTTTTTATTGGCACTTCGATTTTGTGGTGCTATAAGGTATTGAGACAGATAAGTACATGGTACTAATTCAATAGTTCTTTTTTTTAGATCATTATTCACAAAGAAAATTATAATCTATGAATAGAAATACCATAGAACTAGTATTTACAATTGAAATAATTGAGCTAACTGAAGACTGTTGCAAACAATCTACAGGTAGCTCAACTGATCCATATCAAGCGGTCAGTCGGAAGCGTCCTAAAGACGCTAGCTGCAGTGCCCCGCTGTATGGCAATGCTGATGCGCTGCGCCAGATACTCACCAGCTCTCGGGTTAGTTCTTGGTTTTTTATCATCACATAGTCCTAAAAAGCAGTGTCTATTCTCATTTTGACACAGAAGTCACCAACTTTGGTGAATTGACTTCATAACGTCAGTAGATGGATACAATCGACACGTTATTGCTATAATTGGCTGATTTGAAAATGTGAATGTTTTATTTTGTAAAGATTTTTCACATAAGAAAATCCACAATACAGTAAAAGTACGAGGTTTAACAGCACTCTTTTTTATTTCCTCCATTTCGTCAACAGAAGGAACAGCACTTTATTTCATATTATTGGCTAATTTGAAAATGTGGATGTGTTATTTTAATATGATGTTTCACATAATAAAAACCACAATACAATAAAAGTATAATAGTGCTAGCTTAACAGCACTTTTTTTCATTTCCTGTGTCATAACCGAGGAGCGTCCGAGACCAAAGGTTTCACTTTGTCTGTAATAAAATTTTCTATAAAGTATCTTCATTAAAAATTCAAATTTATGCATAGGCTCTGATTGTGAGAGCGCAGAATGAGATCTAAGATATTATCAGCGCAGTCGCAGAGGAAAACCAGTTTCCGGTTGCCAGTTTAAAATGTGAGAAATATGAATCATTTGTAAAATTGTGTTGAATTGTGATTATTTGAGCCTCTAATTAATACAGCCTGATTAAACCACTGCACCTGGGCCTGTACGCCTTAACTGTCATTGCAAGTTTACTGTAAAAAATCATGAAGTCTTGACGCTATGCAATTTAAACTTTTTTATATGTTTCGTCAGCATAGCGCCTCTGTTTTACTGTAGAAAATTGCACGCGTTGGTGTGATGGAAACACACCCGAGCGTTTTGTTTCGTCAATTTTAGACAAAAGACATAAAGCATTTTCGTGGTTTTCTTTATTTCTAACTGTCACAGTATGTCATCTTTAGCAAAGATAGTAATCTAAATAACTATGCTTCAACTAAGGAAGGAAATGACAACTTGCTTTCTATACAAATGTGCCTCGAGAAGCGTCAAGCCTTTCAGATTTCCAAGCGGGATTGCCGGCAAATTGCGTTGATGAAAATTACGTTGTAGATTAAAAGGAAACCCATTTAATTAATTCACAGTTAATCCGAGGGAATGACACAGAATTGTGTCAATAGGTACCTATGTACAAATTTGGCTCTGCCAGGCCTTTCAATTTGAAGGTACGATTTCGATTGATTCCGATTGAGGAATGCTTTCGAATGAAAAACCCTTTGTTCGATATATCTAAGCCGATTAATAAAAACTATAGGTTTGCCATGAATTTATTACTAACAAGCTTCTGCTCACGGTTTCAGTCACGCGGTAAATGAATAAAACTGGGCAAGTAGTCTATTATATCTAATCGTACTAGTTTTCCCAGAGATTGATGATGATGAAGTAAACATTTTGTATAGTGAATAAGTTGTTACTTGGTCAATGAGGCGATTCCCAAAATGAAAACCCCTATTTAATTCATCTACAGCCTATACCGGTCCACTGCTGGACGCAGGCCTCCCCTTACAAACACCTTGTTAGCAAAGGCCATGTTACAAAGGTAACATGGGGTAGTGCCCATAATCCCCACGCTGGGCACGAGGGTTGGGGATCGCAGTTTGGTGGTGAAATTGTTCTGCAGGAGGCGCTGCTGCCCGCTCCGCGGTGGAAATCCCTTAGTCGCCTCTTACGACACCCGTGGTAAGAGTCGGGGTGGTGCGAATTCTAAACCAGCACCACACGGCCGTGTGGTATGTGTTACTTCACTATTTAATTACTTAGAACTCAATAGATGACGCGGATATTTCGTTGACAGGATTTCATGTCAAAATATGGATGAAAAAGATCGTAGTCTACGCTACGCTGCTATGCTACGCTCTTTGAGGCCCAGACTCCACCAAAGCGGAGATGTGCGGAGATGTCCGAAGTGGAGATGAGAAAAGACGTTTTGCAGCTAGGGTGTCTCCACCGGACCTGTCCGGAGATCAGTACGCATCTGCACACAGGTTTGGTGGAGACACCGAAACTGTGTGGAGCTAGACATGAGAGAAGATGTATGCTGGCTAAAGCGGAGATGTGTGCCGGCTAGAGCGGAACTGAGCTGCGTGCGGCACGCTCATGGCACTCCGCTTGTCTAAAACACATCTCTTCTCCGCTCGTCTCGTTTCCGCTTTGGTGGAGTCTGGCCATGATACACAAACTTTATAGAACTTTTTTCTTTCGTTCGTTTTTTAAAGTCAAACAAAAAATTCCTCATATAGTAAGATTAAATGATTAACACGTGTGAGGTTTACCACCAAACGCCTTTGGTTACAAACACCTCTGTTTATAAACTTGTACATAGGACAACACAAATCGATACAAGCCGTATCACACATAAAATGTTAATGTGCTTTCAAATTGCCTATAATTACGGAATCGGTATTAACCACGTCTAACTGTCAGGAAATATCTTTTACGGTGATTTCAAGTTTATTCGAATCATACGAGTCACATGATATTGCATTTGTAAATTGTGCGGCAACTAAAACTATTATGAATTTCATTTCGAAATTCCTTGTCAAGTTCGGTTTAAGTGCATTTTGTAATTTTGTTGATAAGTTTCTGCCTACAGGAACACCAGCTTATCAGTCCACTGCTGGACGTAGGCCTCTTCTAATAAAAGTTTTTGCCTAATGATCTGGCTATTGCCCGACCGGCTGATTGCAATAAAGGCTATAAAGGCACAGCTAAATCCCTTGGCCGTTGTGGGCAGCAGCGTTGGCAGAGCGGAAAAAGCTGTGCCCTGCGATCCCTAACCCATGCTTGGAGATTATGGCGACCTAGGCATCACCTTAGGGGGTCCTAAGGTGATGCCTAGGTCCAGCAGTGGACTGTATAGGCTGGTGTTGTTGTTTATTGTTTCTGCCTATAAAGCGATAATTGACCGACAAGCACACCAGTCAAATGGAAAGAACCCAAAGAGTTTTTTTAAGTATTGTTTCCCAGCGTTACTGTTACTTTTCCACGGAAAAACGGATTAAATGGGCAAACACCACACAATACTCGAGAGAACAAATTAATGTGAATTTTGGGTTTCGTGTGACTTTTTGTTTACTTAGTTGTAGAGTTTTCAGATATCTTGCAAGTAAAGCCAGAAGACTTTTTGTAAATAACCTTGACTGAAATTTTAATTACTACCAAGTAAAAGCGGTTAAATTATTTATCACATTGTTAACAACAGACTTTGTAAAACTTAAGTTCTTTTGCTTGCTTTAGCTTTACTTATCTCTTTATTAAAGACAGTGCTCTACTTAGAAATTAACGAGACAGGGCGACAGACTTTGAAGGATTTTACGAAGTTACGGGTAACGACCTACGAGTATCAGCAGATACCTACCTTATGAATACCTGCATACTAACCTAGTATAATTTAAATAAAGATAATTTGAGGCCAATCTAAAACTAACTACGACTATTTTAGTCAAAGAACTTGAACTTGAATTTAATTTTAAATGTTTCTTCTATCAATTATAAATTTATTTTAATTCGTTTTGTCTTTAAATTGATAACATTCATAATCATATTCATTCAATATCGTATTTATAATTTTGTTGAAGTTTGTTATTTTTTTATTTTTGAGTACCTAGAAATTATTTATTTCTTAAGTATTACCATAATAGATGCACACAGATCTTACCAGGTTGTCTGGCAGAGATCGCTATTGAGCGATGAGACCGCCAATTGACACTTAGGTTACTATTATTTCAATTGTAAATTGTTTCTTAATTTAAAGTGTGCTATACACTTTAAATTAAGAAACAATTTACAATAAAAATAATGTTTTCTATCTATCTACCGTCCTGATAGCTAGACTGCCCGCTCCCCCGGTCGTCACGTCAGGTTTCAAAGCAAGACAAAAGATGGCTTACAGTCCACTATCAAATGAAATTATATGTATCTGTCTAACGAATATCATTTGTGGTTTCATTGATTATCTGTTTTGGGGTGGCGAAATCGTATGCGCAATCTAGCATAGCGCCCTCTTCCGGACATAAATAAAACGCGACGTTTATTTCATAGCGACGGAACTGTGATATTATACGCTATTTTGTAAAGACTATCTGTTTAGTGCGAAACCTGCTGGTGCTGCTTATTCATGATACTATTTTCCCCGTTCATTTATTAATTTTCTTTTGTTTTTTAATCGTTATCAAAATGGGGAGACTGTAACCTATACCCGAAGATCTGTACCTGCTGTAAACGTCTGCCTGATTTATTTGTTCACACTTTAAAGTAAACGATACCCGTTTCTATGACCTTCAAATAATCGTAAATTGGTACAGTCAACTAGAAAATATCGTAAAAAATTCGGTCAGCTTTAACAAGAACAAAGAGTGTGATTTATTTTTTGATTTCACTATGGCTACTTTCATGCACTGATGAAACCACGGGTTTCGCCTGCGTGATCTATAGTCTAGATCTAATTCTAGTCTGGGAAGGTTTGTATTGCGGTTTTATCGTATTAGAAGTATGTCAAAAGCCGTAGCAGCGTTTAGTGCCGTTCTATAGAACATGCTGTGTGTGAAGCGCTAGAGGGGAGAAATAGTATGAGTGGCACACTCACGAATGAATGACTCGAGTGACTAAGTGACTCACGAATGACTCGAGTGACTGAACTCACGAATGACTCGAGTGACTGAATGAATCGACTAGCGGTCAGTCAATCGAAATTATCAGACTTCGATTATTATTTTTCGCTTTTGGTTATAGAATGGTCCCGAAGTGTTACCATGATAAGGTTTTTGCCGGAGAGATTACTATTTGTCCCCTAAATCTAAAAAATAGAGTTAAATTAAATATTCAGGAACTAAATTATTTAGTTTTTGTAAAACACATAAATTTAGTATTCAATTTCTGTGTCTGATCTAAACAAACATAAACAAACCACGCCTGGACAATAATTGGATGTTTTCTTTTTCGCAAACATTCGTGACAGGTGTCAGGGATTTAAGGCTTTCACTAATATTGTTAGGCTTCGGATCGCAACACGCCTAAGTCGCATAATCTCATCAGTGTATAGTGTCGCTATATTTATATAATGCCAAAACATCCGTAGAGGTTACTTATAAAAGCTGAAATAATTTAATAAAAGCGTTATATCTTTCTCGGGTCACGTAAGAGGACGCTTCGGGGGAAAATTACATTTTGTTTGGCCACGTCCACAACAGCGACATGGGACAACTGAGTTAACGAGTGTTCAGGATTCTCCGTTCTTTCATATCTGAACAATCTCTTTACAGATACGACTTTGATAAATCTACTTGGGCAAAAAGTTGCATGACAAAAGTTGCTTTGCAGATTATCACTTCGCTCAGGCGTCTAATTACACAAATTGAAAACTTTTGTTTGTTTTGAAGGTCTTTGACATTGCTCGAGCAAATTAGCAGAGAAAATGGGCTCCGAAAGGTCTTTGGAAAATAAAAACAGGTGTTGGCAGCCAATTTGTTTGGAGTTGATTAAAGGCTTTTCGAAATTAAGTTTTTGTACAACTTATAAAATAAACTTTAATTTCGTGTACATTTGTTTTCAGACCGCCGAGGAATATTTGCGTGCTAAAAATTATTTGAACATATTTCGACATTACCAAAGTTTTTGCCATCCACACCCAAAACTTTTCAACGAAGGGATTCACGAGAATAAAACCCACAACAAAAAGTTATGTTAACCCATTTTGCGACGAATGGGAATTTAATGTATTTAGAAATGTATCTTAAGGATTTGTGTTATTGATATGCGGTTAAAACTCGATTAGCTAAGGCGACTAAGTTCTAAATCAAGTTTATCTGCAATTTAAATATTGGCAATTTTGAAAGAAAAAGGAATGTAATTGCTGGGTATTATTCACACATAGAACAGGTGTGTCACACAAATTTCTGATGCCGGCCGTCACTATTTAAATTATGTAAAGTATAATAAAGTAGGTAGCTTTGCTAGGTCAAACTATATTTTTTGTGAGGAGTTGTTATTATTTTCAATGTAATTCCCTCAACATATTTAACGTACCTACGTAGGTAACGGTTATCAAAGGTTGACTGCGGCTTGCAGAAAATATTATATTACTTTGATGTGGCTACGCGATTGGAAAAGGCTTTCAAATTAATTTAAATACAAATTCTTAGAATGTTTGATGTTATTGAGTGCGGTTTGCGATAGAAATGTAACGTGCTTTTTACCCGTCGGCGTTGCTTGACGCCCCTCTAATAATAAATGTTGGTAATAAAGGTAAAAT